>JANAVB010004797.1:11471257-12077896 GCA_029216955.1 Iris pallida
AAATTTACAAGTAAAGATGTAGAACATGTGAAAAGTAATGCGTGTCAATTTGATAAATGATCTATGAGAATATTTAAAAAAAATTAATCTCGTTCCGTGGAAAGTAATGCTTGTCAATTCGATTATTTGCAAGTATTCTATATATGGAGACTGACTAGTGATTATTTCTCTTCCTCCGACATGTCATCGATATCTGTTAAATTCAATGCAAATTCATGTAAGAAATTAGATTTAACAAAATGGATCGGAGGCTAATTTGTGCATACTTCTAGAACTAAGTATCACAGATATATATTTCTAGGAAGTTAACAATAGAAAAAGGTTTACACAACTACGAAAAGTAACTGCACTTTCAATCTAAATGAAGATATTTGTTAGACTACTCATGAACTGGAAGAAAAAGAGAAATATTTCAAGTAAAGTTTTCTAAACTTAGTTTGCTCTTGGTTTGCACTATATGATGTGAACCACAATATGCATGTAGAAGGCCAACTAAATGTCCATGAATACCTTTGTCTACAACAATCTTTAAAAGCCTCCTTTACTATGCAATCTATACAAAAAAATGCCAACTTGTTTCAATATATCAACCATTTTCCATCTCATGATAGATAGGGTTGTGTGTTAGGTTGGTCAATGGATATATTCAAATTAAAAGAGCAAAATCATTTAGCAGCAGTTCTGATAACATGGAGCAGGGATACAACCTATCAGAATCCCCATGTGAAAGACATGAGAAGGTTGTTCATCAATATATATATATATATATATATATATATATATATATATATATATATATATATATATATATATATATATAGTCAATGACCCCTAGTCTAGTGGTAGTGGTGAGGCATGAAGCCCGAGTGGTCAAGAGATCGATTCGCAGTGGGGGACGTTCGACATAATTACCATTTCCATTTCCATATATATATATATATATATATTTTTTTTTCCATATATATATATATATATATATATATATATATATATATATATTAAATGACCTCTAGCCTAATGGTTAAGGAAGATGCATGTGGCCCAAGTGGTCGTAGTTCGAGCCCCAGTGGAGGCGAGTTCACCACAGTTACCTATTGCCTCAATATATATATATATATATATATATATATATATATATATATATATATATATATATAAAAATATATATATATATATATATATATATATATATATATATATATATTTTTATATATATATATATATATATATTTATTTATTTATATATATATATATATATATATATATATATATATATATATATATATATATATATATATATATATATATATATATATATATAGGGAGGCTATAAATATTCTTATTGATGTAAAATTGTGTAAATCAAAATTAAAGCAGTAAAGAACCTCCCTCAGAAATAAGAGATTTTAGCATCTATTCAGACAAGGCTGAAACTAGTTTAGATTTCAATCATTAAGAGATTTAAACTGGAAACACATTGGCCATCAAACAATATAAGAAAAAGTGTATCTATCCAACAAAACAAGTCTAACAACAGGAAACCTTAACAAAAACAAACTAACATTCAAAAAGAAAATATTCCTGAATTTCAAGATAATATACAATGTACAGTCAACTGAATAGAATTGTAATAGGTAAAGGGCAACAAACAATATGTAAAACAATTAAATACATATTTATTTTGAATAGATACGCCCAATATCATCACACATCTATTAGGCTAATTAAACATACTTCATTTATAAATGGCTAAAATATATCAACATAACCAAGAGCACATGTAATTCATGCTATATATACAATAGACAAATATAGTCAAATCCCTGAGACTTCAGATTGTTATACCCATCAGTTGGGTATCAAGCTATGAAGCATGGACACTCCAGAATTCATGATGTGTCCTTGTCAAACACATATCAGATACGCAACGTACACTCTGAAATAGACTAGTACACACCAAAATAGGTGTCGAATACATGTCATCGTGCCTGAAATGTGTCATGTCAAATCCTGTGTCCATACAAAATAGGTGTCAAGCCAGTACTTTAGTTTCCCATGTCTCATTTGTAAACCAAAAATTATAATATTCTCCTTAGTTCAGTTCTTCTTTAAACTTCTCCCGCATGAACAAGATTAGCAAATTTTGGAAGAATGAGTTTCTCTTGAACATCACTTGAATAGCAACTCTCGCTGCTACATGAAATAGCTCTTATGGGCGAGGATGGGAATAAGCAAAATAGAAACATGGAAGAAGGGATATTACTTATTCATAAAGGAGTTTATGTAGTCTATAAAACCTGAAAGTTTCAAGTTTTCTATAATAAAAAAGTGAACAGAACAAGTCCAACAACAAAAAACCTTGACAAAAACCAAATAACATTAAAATAATTCCTAATTTGAAGAAAATAAATAATCTAGATCTAGCTGAATCAATATTAGCATTTTATAAACAATGTAGAGCTAATAGAAAATAAATAATGCTAAGGGGCCGTGAAAAGATTAAGTTATCTAAACATATCCATATTTCAATTCCAAAATTTTTTTACCTCAATAAGGATACAATCAGGTTCTACATAATTTTCATTTTCTTTAAAATATTTGTAAGTTCAAACATATAGAAGACCTACAAAAAGTGATTATTACTTATATGAGAAGCAACCCTGAAGTAGTTCAGGGAACAAAATTTTGAACCTAATCAAACCAATTTGAACCAAATTAAAAGTTTTTCATTTCTAAAAGGATACGATACCAGAATTTCAATTACAGGAAACATCAAAAGTTTTCCATTCCAACTCCTTTCAAATAATCACCAGTCAGTCATGAACTCCATGATGTCGAAGGAAGAGAAAAATGGATATAACAGTATATAGTTAATATCTAGAGTTTTTTTTGTCATGAAGAAATTAGCTACATTACTTGGAATAAATACTCGGCAAGAAGAATACATTATATGAAAAGGGATGTCTTATAACTTTAAAAAGCCCCTTTTCCCAGCATCAAACAATCTAGAATACAAGTTTTTGACTACATGAGTAGTTAGGAAAAAACAGACTTAGTTCATAAGTAAGAAAAAGATGTTAGGATTCTAGAACCTAGCACACAACCAAATTGCAACATTTAAACCTTCAGTATACAGACAAAACTCTGATCAACCGTCATAAGACTATACTTCACTGTTCGAACCGTAAAATGGAGAATAGCATTTGATGAAATTAGTTAATTCCTGGGAACATGACTTTAACCAACCAATCATCAATTTGATAATTCATAAATTATGGTTCTAGGAAATTAGGTACTTCACACTGCAGGGATTATGAGCTAATTCTTCAATTCCATCCTCCAAACAAACAGATGCATATAACAAAAATAGATCACAACAGTAAAACTAAAAAAAGGATTATGAAAGATTCGTAAATTGATTATGAATCTCAGACCTATACTGCAGAAAATACGAGGATCCTTCAAAATCCACTTCAAAGCAATTGATCACAAACCTACAAACTTCAAAAAACAACAAGCCAACGTTTTGATCATCGAAACCATAGAAATCGATTGAATCGACCAAGGAAAACAAAATTGAGGAGAAAAGAGGGATTTTGTACGATTTGAGAGGGTACCAAGTCCAACTGCTTCTTCCTCCATAGCTTCGACACTGTAGGCCCCTGAGAATGTTCAAAACAAGCACACACAAATCAAAACCCTAATCCCAATTTTTAAAATAAAAGGAGGAGAAGTGAAACCCTAGCTAGCTAGCTTAGCTCACCCATGAATCTCTCGGGTGTTCCTCCTCTGCCTAGGTTTTATGCAGAGCGGAGGCAGCTTGATGGCGGAGAAGTCGGCTGATAAACTAAGAGGAGTCGGCTTGATGGGGAACGGTGGTGGTGTGGCAGTTGTGATGGTAGCGGAGGCCTGGCTTTGGATGAATGCAAGGTGAGAGGTTGGTGGTGGAAGTGGGAAAAGAGCAGCCCAGGATGGGTAGCTTCTCTGGCTCAGGATGAAGAGAGTTGGTAACAATTTTTTGTTAAAGAAGGGGAAAACAGGGAGGGATCTAAAATTTACGGAGGGAAAGTAAAAATTTTGTAACATATTTTTTCTGTTTTATCACGGTTATGACCATTATAAATAATAAACTAAATAAAAAATACAATAATATTATTTTAGTAACGGTTATTTAATTATTGTCACGATAATTACTGTTACAAACTTGTAACAATAATAACCGTTACGAATTAAGAAAAAAAAGTGTTGCAAAATGACTATAATGGTGTAGTGGAAGGAGACTTAAAGAAAGGAATCACAAACCTCCAAGAGAAACAAGATCTAATCAAGAATTTGTAAAACTTGTTTTAAAGAACAAACATATGTATCAAAAATAGGATACAAATTACATTTAGAAGAATCACAGATCTTGTTTACGTAAACTAGCATATCATATATAGATTGAAAAGAAAAACAATAGCTAGATGAGTGGAAGTGAACCAAATTATATAGCTTAACAATATATCATAAATAAGCAAGCTACATAACTAATTAAGATTAATGAGGTAGGCCATACAAGATAAATGTGCTCATTTAATCTTAAGTCACTAACACGAAAGATACTTGCTCAAGCATAGAGTTCACAAAGAGGGCAATACATTTTGAATGAACAAAATGACTTATAGACTCTTTAATAAGCAATGATAAAAGCAAGAAGATAGCAAAATACATGAATTAGACTCTTATCAAGTAAAGGACAAAAGAGATGTTCATGAGAACACAGTAAAATAAATCTCTTTGCCAAGTATTGATATTAACCTAAGATAATAAAATAATATATCGATCTAGAGAATGCAAGATATTATAGCCATTATGAAATAAGTATATTATCTAGAAATGAAAAAATCTCAACACAAAAGCTCAAACCATAGTAGCTAAAGTCATAAGAAATATGATGTATCAATTACATGTATTCTCATGTGCTACAAAAACTATTGAGCAACAATAATTCAAAAGAAGCGTAAACCCAAGGAATGAGCAAAGAAAGATCATTAAGATCGAGAAAGCTAAATGCTAAAGATATCAAGAAGTACATTTTACGAAAATGCTTTCATAGTGCACAATAGGAGCTTATAGATGATATAGATTTAAAAATGTGCACTAAAAATAGAGATAAATATAAAAACAAGACAAAGCACAAAACCATGTGATTCTTAAAAGAGCTTCCATAATTAGTCATGAGCAAGACATTAATAAACATTTCCTCTCAACATCCTAACTTAAAGGTATAAAACAAATAAATATCAAAAGTTAGGAATCATTTATATATATAAAACTATATATATCATGAATAGACATACATAAAAAGATCAAAAATCAATTAAGAACATGTATCCATAATGCCAACCAAAAAGTCAAGAAGATATCATCAAAAGAAGACTTTAAGGAAGAAGCTAATTGATTCAAGAAGAACAAATTTGGTCAAAGGAATCAATAGCTAAGGTATGAGATAAGCACACGTTTGAAGGTAAAAAGTATATTTAAATACTCTTCAAGTCAATATAAAACTTTCGCTTAACTCATATGCCCAAATAAAGATATTTATAAAAAAAATATCAACATAAGAAATACATGATCTACATATAAATGGAAATTTTAATGAATATAGTCATGTATCCTTAATGAATATTTGAAAAACTATCATAAATTCAAAGCACATATAAATAAGCTTTATTAGGCAAAAACAAAATTGATTCATAAGATGTTTAATCAAAATAAAATATGAGAATCAATAATGGATATATTATGTAAGCACAAGGTTAAAATGGAAGTATAAGTGTATACTTGTCAAGTGATAGGAAGCTTGTGCTAAACATATATATTCACAAATACCTATTTAAAGTAAATAATACATATTAAGAAGAAATCGGTAAGAAGTAACTATTTCAAAAACTTTAAAGACGGAGAGTTAAAATCATATTAACTCAAATCAAAATCAAGCTCCTATGGACTAGAGTGATATGCATGCTTCATAATATAGAGATTAAGAATAACAAGCATGCATAAAACAAATGTGTCACACTTAATAGAAAATGAGTGATAAACTACATAGTGTGAACTAATCATTTAAGCCGAGTAACTAGTCATGCTAGATAAAAGAATTAATAAAAAAATTAACTAAGTATGCTAGTTTTGTATCTCACATTGTTTTATATAGAAGGCAACTGAAGGATATCAATATGAGCTAGTAGCAAGACATCAAGAGAAACATGCTAGATTCTACAAATATAAACAATTTAAAGAGCAACGATTAGCATGTTACCAAAGTGGCTCTAGTGGCCACACTTGTGTTGGTGCAATTGCTTAGAAGATGACCTTTGAGCTTTGCAACCACCAACGCGCTCTTCGGTGCTATATCCCAATACAAGAAGCTTCACCTACAACATTAGATGAAGACTTTGGTATCCAAATAAACTTGCATCCACATTTATTAGCTTTAGGGACCCATATAGCACTTACTCTAGCATTGGTAGTGAAGGTCCTACGAATAGGGCATGTAAAGCTCATGTGTCCAATGTGAGAGCAATAGAAGCTTCTAATGCTAGTGTGTGTACATGTATCAGAATGAGCATGGTTATGAACATGTGACATACTAGAATGATGAATGTCTCTAGAGTGAGCATGCATGGATTTGGTCTTAAGAATATCATGTTCTAATATCAAATCATCATGCATACAAGTAAGAGAATCAAATTTAACATTTAAAGCATTATTCTCTTTTTCAAATAAAATAATTCTAGAAATAAAAGCATCATTTTGTTTCTTTAAAGTGTCAATAGACGAATCAAGCTAATGATTTAGCTCATGAGTTTGCCTCTTAAGATCTTCTATTGATGAGGAAAGAGATTTAATTTTCAAAATTAAAGCCTCATTCAAACTCTTTAAAGAAACACATGATGAGTTTTGAGAATCAAGTCTAGATAATAAATTATTGTTTTCATTTCTCAATAACTCATTAGCTTCTTCTAAATGAACAACCTTTTCAGAAAATTATTCATTTGTAAAATGAAGGTTATCAAGAATCTCTAAGGATTGTTTAGCCATGGCTTTCCACTTAGAGCATTTCTTGCATTTAGAAGAACCATGATTGTCTATGCTACTAGAAATAAAACCCTCTTTATCGGAGGAGGAGGAATACGATGCCATAGAAAAATTAACAAGGATCTACTCTAAGGATGTTAAGCCTAACAATAGAGTCCTTGCTCGGATACCAATTGTAGGAACCCTAGGGGGGGGTGATAGGGTCAAGCTAACTAATCAAGCACTTAGCACAAGCTAATTGGCGATTTAAAAATATAAGTGCAAGAGAAGAAGCAATCACAATACCGACACCCGATGTATCCTGGTATCCTCCCTAGAGGCGATCCAGTCCCGGAACTCTCTCCGAATTTAATCCACTATTTGAGAAAATAGTTACACACGAGTTTGGATCCGAAGAACTCGCTAACTTCTTACACGAGAGCTTTAATCCGAAGGCCTCTCCGACTTCAACCGAGAGTTTGGATACGAAGACTCTACAACTTCAACCGAGAGTTTGGATACGAAGACTCTCCAACTTCAACCTTTCACAATAGGTTTTGATCTTCTTATACAATAAGATGAAGATCTTACTTTTCAACTCAATAACTCTAACACAATTTGTGGATGACAAATGAAAGCTTTGTAGAGTTGTTTGTGGATAGGCTTTGGTGGTTTAGAAATTTTTAGGCTCAAAGCATCAACCTTGAATGAAGGGGTTCAAGGCAATTTATAACCAAGGCATTAAAAAGAGCCAAAGGCAACTTTTCAGTCAGCGACCGGAATACCGTCGGTATGAGTCGGCATACCGTCGGTATACCGGTCTGGGATTGCAACGGCTCGAAATATAGCCGTTGGGATCATTTAATGCTGGAAATCCGACCGTTGGACTTTCAACGTTACTGAACCGGTACACCGTCGGTATGAACCGATATACCATCGGTATGCCGATTTTGCAGACAGAAAACTTTTTGTGAACAAAATCGGTATACCGTCGGTATAGACCGGTGTACCGTCGGTATGCCGGTTTGCATCCAAAATGATCCTGGGCTAATTTCTACCCTAGCTTTCGATTTTGCCATCCATTTTTGTGTGTTTACAATTATTCCTAAGACTCATTACAGACTCCAGATATACTTATGCAGGTGCAGGCTTCTTCAGAGTCGTGAAATGATGATGTCATGGCTTGGCTTCTTCCTTTGATAGGTGCTGGCTTTTTCCCTTGGCGGCAGCTGTCCAAAGATTTCCAGTTTGTGAAAACTGAATACCTTTCAGGGGCTTCGCCCTCGAACCCCCGACGAGGGGCGCTGCCCCCTCGACCCCCGTCCGCTGACCGCCGAGTGCGTGGCTCCGGAGATGTCGTCGGGTGGTTCAGAGAAATCTTGTGGGATTCGTCGTCTTTGGCCTACCATGATTTCTTCATTGCATATGTCCACATTGATCTTGTTTATTGCTTTTCTGCATGTACATGTTAGACGAACAAAGCAATATACATAGTAGCAAGTGTGATAAGTTTAATGCACATTAGGACAATACTGGGTTTAAGTATAAGTGCTAAGGTGATAGCATAAATGTTAGTGATATCATAATAATTAAACTTAATTGAATAACCACAATCAAGAACATAGTTTTGATTTTGGCAACTCGATTAAATTTAAGATAGAAAGCTCATATCACTAATATGTAAACCAATAGGCATATATCACCAAAGGTATAAGTATAAGTAGAAATGCTATAGTGATAGTATAAAGATTAGTGATAATGAAATGCTAAACTAAACATATTAACCATATTCAAAAACATGATACAATCATTGGGCCAACACAGATGGCCCCGTATGAAGTATTATACGAGCGAAAGTGTCTGTCTTCGATTTGTTGGGATGAAGTCGGTGAACGAAAGGTACTTGGTCCAGAGATGGTGGAGCAGGCCGTCGAAAAAGTTCGCATGATTCGAGAGAAGTTACTTGTGGCACAAAGTCGGCAGAAGAGTTATGCGGATACTCATCGACGACCATTGAAATTTTTGGTGGACGATCATATTTTTCTGAAAGTGTCACCGATGCGCGGAGTTATGTGATTCGGTGTGAAGGGAAAGTTAAGTCCGATATTTGTTGGCCCATTTAAAATCCTTAAGCGAGTCGGCCAAGTTTCCTATCAGATCGTGTTACCATCGGCATTGGATGGAATATACGATATCTTCTATGTTTCCCAACTACGAAAATATGTACATGATCGAAGTCATGTGGTAGACTTCGGTCGGTTAGGGCTAAGAGCTGATTTGTCTTATGTGGAGGAGCCCGTGTAGATTTTGGATATGAAGGATAAAGTTTTGCGGAATCGAGTTGTTTCTTTGGTTCGAGTGCTTTGGCAAAATTATTCCGTCGATGAGTCGACTTGGGAACTTGAAGCAGATATAAAAGAAAAGTTTTCTTCGTTATTCCATCTAGGTGGGTTTGTGGTTAAGTTTCGAGGATGAAACTTTTTGTTAGTATATTAAAGGAACTCAAAGTGTAGTTACAAGAATTATTGGACAGGGGATATATCAGACCCAATGTTTCTCCATAGGGTGCTCCGGTGCTATTTGTTAAAAAGAAAGATGGATCGATGCGGCTGTGCATCGACTATCGTGAGCTAAATAAAGTTATAATTCAGAACAAGTACGCATTGCCTCGAATAGACGACCTCTTCGATCAGTTGCAAGGGGCGTCTGTATTTTTAAAGATTGATATCATCAGTTAAAGATCAAACCAGACGACGTTCCTTAATTCGTATTCCAAACCAGATATAGACACTATAAATTTTTGGCCATGCCCTTCGGACTGACCAATGCCCCTGCCGCTTTCATGGATATGATGAACAGAGTCTTCCGACCTTTTCTGGATAAAATTGCGGTCGTGTTCATTGATGATATCCTAATCTACTCGAAGAGCAGAGATGACCATGCAGAGCATTTGAGAACAGTGTTACAGACTCTACAGGAAAATTAGCTCTATGCCAAGTTGAGCAAGTGTGAATTTTGGATGAGTAGCGTGCCGTTCCTATGGCACGTTATCTCGGCCGAAGGTGTGTCCGTTGACCTAAAGAAAATTGCAATGCACAACTAGCTCAACTTCAACTTGAGCCGAGTTTGTTAGAAAAGATTAAGACTGCACAGAGGGCGGATGAGTTCTTGATTAAGATTGGCGGAATGATAGAAAGGGGTGAAGCAAGCGACTTCACCAAGCACGAGGATGGATCGTGGCGACTCAAGGGGAGGCTATGTGTCCCGAAGGATAAAGAACTCCAGAAAAAAATCTCGATGGAGGCCCATTATGCCAAGTATTCGTTGCACCCGGGAAGTACAAACATGTATAAAGATTTGCGTACGACCTTCTGGTGGCATGGTATGAAACGAGATGTGGCCCTCTTTGTCTCGCGATGCTAATTAGCTTGTCAACGAGTCAAGGTGGAACACCAGAGGCCTGGTGGGGAGATGCAGAACCTTGTGATCCCATAATGGAAGTGGGATCATATAACCATAGATTTTATAGTTGGCTTGCCGAAGACGTAGCGGAAGAATGATGCAATTTGGGTCATCGTTGATCGATTAACCAAATGTGCACATTTTTTTGCAATCAAAACCACATGGAACGACGATCGGTTAGCTCAGCTATACTTGGATGAAATTGTTTGATTACATGAGGTGCCGGCATCAATAGTGTCTGATCGGGATGGGAGATTTGTATCGCATTTTTGGGTCAGTTTACATTCGACCATGGGAACGCAATTGAAATTCAGTTCTGCATACCATCCGCAGACCGATGGCCAGACCAAGAGGGTGAATCAGATACTTGAGGACATGCTACGACTTTGTGTAATTGATCTGAAAACCAGTTGGGACACTCACTTGTTGTAAAACTCCTAAATTTTTACTACGATTTTTTTAATAAACGTGGTATTAATTTTTGTACTTCGTATTTGTACGTCGCGTACGAGTTTGCATTTCGTAAATTTCTCGTCAAGTACGAATAAGTACGAAGTACATATTTTTATAAAACATTTTAATTATATAGATATAGAAAATATTTTAAAATAATAGACGATAAATATTTTATATTGCTTGAAGTTGTAAATGCGTCGTGCCGAAGATTGCCAAACTTTATTTTTATTTAAGAAAGGCTATTTTATTTATGGTACAAGTATAACTAGTAATTTAGAAAAACTGTGTTTTATGTAAGTATTATTTTTGCATGCGAGTGTATATATATTTGTATTTTCAAAATTAATTATTATCACTAATATATTATTTCGAAAAAAGTATATTAAATATGGGTTGATTTAATATGTAATTAATTATGGTGATTTAAGTTGGAAAAAATATATTAAGTTATTTAAATACAGTTTAAATTAGAGGTAGAATCTATCTACATTGGATTATATTTGATTGAGTTACTTTTAAATCAATTTGAATTAAATAGTAAAAAGTCCAAGGAAAATTAAAACTCTTCTTAGTCCTTATCTAGATAAGACTTTTGTAAACCCCCTGATTTTTCAAAATAAATATTTCTAGAATTTTTGGGTTTTTAAATAACTATTTATTTACTTATTATATAATTTGTATTATTTTACATATATTTAGTATAGTGCTCGTTAGTGAATTTAGTATAAAATTAAATAAAGTTATTTTTCTAATACATTAAGGATCTAAACGATATTATACAATTTTTCTCAAAATTTTAGGATTTATTTCATAAATTTTATTATTTTTTACATGTTACTTATATTGTACATTATTTACATAATATAGAATAAATGTCAAATTAGTATTAAATATTTTAGCTTGTATAAATGAGATTAGATGAAGGTTGTTTAAATAAATATTAACTCTATTTATTATCTATAGTAATTTTAAATAATGTTATAGATAATTTAGATAAATATAAATAATATTTTAAATAAATACTAATCCTACTTCTACTAGGAAAACATCTCTATCTATATCCTATCCTAACAAAGCAAACTCCAATTTATTTAAATCAAATCCTATCTAATTTAGGAGATAAATCTAAAATAAATACCTAAATAAATCCAATACATCCCCCTTCTATCAGCCATAATTCAAAATTATTTTTAGTCCAATAGAAACTCTAAAATTCGTCATTAGAATTCAATCCCACTTTTTAGTAGCAAGAGCAACTTGGAAGGACGATATCTCCTAGCTCCGAACTTCGTTTCGTCTCCAATTTTTTTAAAGAAGCATATCGAGGTAAGGTTTCCAAAAAAATATTTTAATAGAAAAAATTTATTCTGTAGATTTCTGTAAAACTATTTGAGTATTAGATGTCCGAAAAACAAACGTATTTCGATATTTTCGTGATTTCGGGAGATTTCGAGCACGAAAATGCGATCCGTTTAGTTTTTCGGAAAGCTGATACAAAAATACATACCATATCCTAATTTCAAAATTTATTAAATAAATCTAGTAGGTACAATATTAATTATAATTAGATAATAGACTATTTTCAGTATCCGGAGATGTTTGTTTGGACCTTAGTTCCTCGGCAACCGTTGTTTCACCTACTTTCCTGTCTGATCTTCGCTACTACAGTGCTCAGGACTCTGGAAAGTATACCTTGCTAATTAACTGTCTTGTTATTTATTTTTTTGTATTATTTACTTTGTTTCATATTTGTTATTTTTAATTGTTATAAACTGCGCGTCCAAGCCACACTTGGGTGCAAGCGACTCTATTAGTCATTTTACTTTACTATATCCATGTTAACTTAGTTTCAGCGGACTACCTTCTTGTTGAGGGATATTCTTATATCTTCTTGGGCCATGACACTCACACTATACGGTTTGAGATATTTTGCTAGGGGCACGACTTATGGACTGGCCATCTCTAAAGTCGTATGACGGTAGTTTTTCGTAACTGCTATGACTAGTGTTTTAGAGACTCAAGCAGTTACAAAACTGGATTTGCCATGGACATGACTTGGACAGTGGGGAACATTGGAGGAGGACAGTCACTAGTACGTATGGGAATCCAAACATGTAAACCACAGTGTCCGGATAAAACTATGGCGATTTATATTTGCAGATACCCTCTGACGTCTTGGACGTTACGGACGGATACAGATGACTGGATGCCAGTTACGTACATGTAGCCTAAATCCCACTAATGCGCATGAAAGTTGTCCTCTAAATTGCACAATAGGTAGTTAGCATTCCCTTTTGTAAACCCCCTATTTTTTTAAATTATTTTTTTATTTTATTAGACTTAAAAATAAATTTATACAATTTATGGTTTTATTTATTTTTATTTTTTTTAGAAGGACCTTAGCCACTGTTGAATTTTGTAACACAAGACTACCATGAATTTGGCACGAAAAATGTAGCAGTGTGCCTTGATTAGTACATTAGCCATGCCGGAGGAAGCCTAGCCATGGTGATGACCAAACTAGAAAAACCAGACAGAGTTGTGAGTGGACTTATTTAAAGTATTTTAATTAAATATTATTTTATATATTGATTTTTAGATGACCCAGTTTGTCCAATTCAGTCCGAACTGGGCCCGAACCAAATTTAAGCCCATGTGAGCAAGTGGGATGACTAAGGTGGCCATATAGGAATATTTACAAATATTTTTATATTATTTTTAGAACTTATTGAATATTTATTGACTTTGGGTACAAAAATCTATATTTTATTAATAAAATAATATTTTACAAAATTTTATAATTTTTTGGACCCATACATGGGTGAGCGGTAAAGTTCACCCATTGGGACGATTATTATTTTATTATAATTAAAGTTATGTTATGGTGATTAAATAAACATAATTATCCTATTAGATATTATTATTATTATTATTTAGTTGATTTTAATATCAAATGAATTTAAATATATGTATATGTTTTTAAGTTGATTTCATATATGATAAATGTTATAAAAATTTCCTTTTGATTTTGTAGAAAATTATTGGGTTCATTTTGATATATATATATATATATATATATATATATATATATATATGATAAGATGAAAAAAAATATATATATATGATAAGATGAAAGAAAAGGAGAAAGATTGGGTGGTCGGCCCCACCCGACCACCCCAATCCTTAAAGATTAAGCCGCAGCTGCAGCATCCATAGGATGCGCGAAGCTGCTAGCAGCAAGCACCACATATATGGGGCTGACCCCATTAATAAGAGAGGAAAAAAAAAGAAAAAAGAAAGAATGAAGCACAGCAGTAGCATAGGCCGACCCCATTCCTCCTTTCATATATATATATAGTTATATATATATACAAACCCTAAAAATTTCTTCCACCTCCTTCCTCTCCTCCTTCCTTCACCCCACTCCACAGTGAAGCTCGGGCGCACCATGGCGAAGCCGTGCTCGCGAAGAAGACAAAGGAACCATCGACAACAATAGCAGTTTTAAACTTCGAGGTACACGACTTCTCCGTTTGATTTTTTTGTCAATTCTACTCCGATTTTCGATCCGTAAATTCGTGTAGAAATCCCACATGACCGTCTTCGAGATCTCCCAGGTGGATTTCGACATGGCCATCCAACTTGCTCGAAAAATCGAGACGAAGTTAGAGAAAAACCCACTTTTCTGAATATTAAAAACTGTTTTGAAACACCAACTTGTCGGCCACTTTTCTTGCTGTCCATTAAACTTTCATAAAAACTAATTGAAGGCAGTCAAAGTCAACATAACCAAGATTGTAACGCACCTTCTGGATTTACTTTTCATCTAGCATGTAGAAAGTTACACGTTGTTAAAGTTTTCCAAAAAATTGTAAATTCTGTTTTCAAAAAGTAGAAAAATACCCCGATACGGCGCCTGTCCCGACAAACCGGGCGACGTGGTCGCACACTATATGCATCGAAAGACGCGTATGGATGTTGTTGACGTGTGAAAACTGACGGAACCCGATTTCGTTGTATGTGCGCGACGAAATCAATGTGTATCCGTCGAGATACCCCCGTATAGACCCTTTGTAAATTAAGTCGCAACTTTGTGCACGCTCATCATATCACGATGAAACTTGCGTCATTGGACTCGAAATATTTTTCTGGTCTTGTGAGCCAAGTTTGGTCCGATTCTGAGACCGTTGATCGGGACGCTATTTTGGCGGGCCCCACAATCCCACTCAATGGGCTATTTTGTGCACAGCCCACCGGAATCCAAAAATGGAAATACTGTTGGGTTTGTCTCATCAAAAAAAATCTGTAGATATGTAGTTTGACGACTTTAGAGACCGTAGGTTCTGGCACGTATTTCGGTGCAAAGCAGGTCCAACGGCGGACATCGTTTTGACCCAAAGTTACGATTTTGCCCCTGTTCCAGAATTTAACTTTTGGACAGGCATTTCCTAGGTATATCTTTTATTCCAAACTCGTTCGTGATGTTTGTTGCAGCATCCGGGTATATCTTTTATTCCAAACTCGTTCGTGATGTTTATTGCAGCATCCGGAGTCATCTGCGGGATTTGGCTTTTCTTGCTTCGTTTATTTGTCTGTTCGAGCTACTGGATTATTCTCTTTTGTACATAACCTCAGGCAAGATACCTTGTCATTATACTGTTTATATTCAGTTGCATATTATTACATATCACTGTTCATTCAATTCCAGTTCTTACCGTTCCTGATTTACTGTCTGCTCAGTGATATTAGATATACTTGTTATTATCCTTTGACTGCATATGGACTTAGAGTTAAGAGACTACCGTATGTAGTGTATCGCATATACCTTGACACAGTTGTACCACGAGGATGTGTGAGATGAGTAGCATGTAGAGGTTCTTGTGTGTGGGCTGATCCCCCATGCGCATGCATTAGGACTATCTGCTAATAGAGGCATGTTAGGAGACTTAGCAGTTAGTAGAGGTATATGAGACATGGATGTGACTCTGTTAGGCATTGGGTGGGAAGAACAGTTTCTTGACGTATGGGCCAAGTATGCACTTTCCTATTGCCGGTTATCTCCGCGGGAGATACGGTCCTGGATCCTGATACTGATTTACTGCTGGCCTCTGACATTCGATGAATGTTATGCTTTGAGGTCCCTGGTATCCTGATGGGCCATACCTGAGATTACTGCTACTGAGCCAGAGTGCCCATGCGTTGAAGGTTTGTTCTTAACTGCATAAACACTGTAGTACGGTTAGATTACCTTATTGTCATCTTGTCACTTATTTCGGTTTGTGACATATTATATATTCAGTTTATTGTGGCATGTTCTTCCTGTATCTTGTTACGTCCCTCTGAGGACCTGGTTATCTCTCCAGGTGTGTGCTTCTATGATTTTGCAGGTGTTCTAGCCAAGGCGATGATCTTCTCCATTCTTTCGAAGACGATTGTGCTTGGTTCGTCTCGTTATTTTATCGATCACTTCTTGTGCATTTTATTTGGGATAGCTGGTAGTGGACTTTGTCTCCGCCCAACGATTGTATACATGACAAATTCAAAGTTGCTTTTATATCATTTATTTATCTAGTGGATGAGATTTAGCTATTATGGTTCTACTGCATTTTACAGCTTATGTATTCATACTAGGTTTCCATATATTGGAGTATACTTCGTATGTATACAGCTGGCATGTCGATGTACCTAGTCCTACGTATTTTAGGACTGGGCGTTACACCTTTTGTATATTGGTGTCTAGGAGAGTCTTGCATATTATTATTATTTTGACAGTTCGTATTAGCTTATTCTTCCTGTATCTTGTTACGTCCCTCTGAGGACCTGGTTATTCCCCAGGTGTGTGTTCATGTCTTCTGCAGGTATCCTAGCCGGGGTCGTGGTCTTCTCCATTTATTCGAAGATGACGTAACTTGGTTCCTCCTTGCTACTTCCACTTAGTCCTTTTATATATCATGTACTTCTTTCTTTTTTATTTTTGTTGGTAGTGGATGTGTCTCTACCCAACATATTGTATCAGAACAATTCATTATATGATATCTTTTATTCCCTTATTTTGTGGATGAGATTAGTTAGTTGTGGTTTACTACATTTTACAGCTTATGTATACATACAAGGCCCCTGTACTTCGTATGTATACAGCTGGCATGTCTACATACTTAGTCCTACGTATTTTGGGACTGGAGCGTTACATATTTTTGTGGTGGTCCACGCAGGTCAAGTTTATCACTTCGATTACGTTATTGTACCGATGTGAGCCTTCATATAGGATTAGAGTCTAGAATCTCATCCATCTACTTGACATCCTTTCTTGACTTCAAATTCCGAACTCTCGTTCGACCCCCTTGATTTGCATCTTGCTTGACTCCTTCTATCGTAAATTCTTAGTTTCGTGCTTTGTGACAACTAGAAAGATGACTACACTAGTATATGCTCATAGGTTAAACACATGGCTAGAAGGATTACATTGACAATTAGTCTACATTGAGATCTTATTTGTGTATAAAAGCATTTATGTTTCCTAAAAGTATGATCTTATGAGTTAGTAAATTCTAAGTTGGGTAGTAAAGATGTATTTTATCTTGATACTACTAAAGGATTGATAAATTGAGAAAACAAAATGTTGATTTTTGTGAAATAGTTACGATTTATTTGAGTATGAAATCGATATAAGAAATAGCTTAAGATTTTTAAATTTAGTGCTACGATTTACAAGTTTATTTTTGAAGGATGATAGTAAAAATTTTGGTTTAAAATATTTTGGAAGATATGAAATAGATTGAAGAAAATTTCAAATCGTAAATTTATATTTGATGATTGATTGATAAGATTATTTTGAGTTTAAAGTTGGATTGATAACATTAAAAACTTGATGAACAATTTATTGGTTTTATGATAAAGGTTCATTTGAGATTGTTGGAAGGTATTCACGAAAGGACCGATAAATCCTAAAAGATGGAGAAAACAAATTTTATTTGAAGGTTTTAGAAATACTTATGATATATGGGGATGTGAAAGAGAAAAAAAATATCTTAAGTTTTTCGTGCCATGTGATTGAAAAATAAAGTTATTTAGATTTTGAGTTTAAGGTTTTGATTTGTGTATTAAATGTTGGTAAAAAAATGAGGAGAGGAAAGGTGTTGACAATAATCTAAAGGGATACCTCGAGATTTATTGAAGGAATTAAAATTTTAAAGTATGATTATACTTGACGACATAAAGTGATTTTTGGAAAATTAATTTAAGAATCCCATTGAGAATTGTTAAGGAAGCTTGAAAAATTAGACTTGTATTGATAAGAAACCAAGATAGACATGGGGTCACCTTAATGAGAGGGAAGTATACCCCATTAATTGTCATATCATCCATAATCATTGCACATACACAAGTGAAGTTATTTATCTACCAAACCATGTAATTATATCTCAATTTTGACTTACTCGACCTTTCCCCAAATCCAGATCTTTTATTGTGACCTTCTAACCGTTTGAAATTTGAGAAATGAATTAATCGTTCCTTGACTGTATCTACCTAGGAGACTATCTTCTCTCTGAAAACTGTGTCCCTAAATTATTTTACTAGATTGCTTAATTAATTTTATTTCATGCTTCAACTTGATCTTCTTTAATGTTTGTGCATTAATTGTCACTTCATGAACTCCCACTTTCTATTTTAGATCTTTTTGTGTTCTTTATCGTGACATTGATATTTGGAGTGTAATACTAGATGTTACCTTCCAACAAATTTTATATGAAACACCTAGACGAGCTCACCTTCATGTAGGTATATCACGTGCTACTAAAACACGTCTTCTTGTACTCTATTTTTATGATATGACTTTTGGCCAAAAAAGACTAAACTGTAACCTTTACTATGATACCGATATATTTTTCGACCAAGGATAGGGATTCAACCTCGACTCAATTCTTTCGATCCGATAAGTGATTTTGTTCTACTTAATTCCTTAAATGCTTAACTTTGAGCTTTATCTTGATTACTTGACCCATTGTCCCACCACACTACTAGTTTAACTCTTGTAAGTTGGGTAGAATACCTCATGTCCTAACAAACTTATGTCCTTGTGACCTATATTGATAAGTTTACTTAGACTATAGAATTCAGAGGACCCTAACTTATCTAGTCAACAAAGCCATAGATAAGAAAGCACTAGGATGACTGCATAAGCCCAAACTTCGGGCAATACTTAGATTTTAATGGATCTTCGACTATTTAATTTCCTTCATTAGTATTCCTTACTTATATTTTGATATCTTATGATGCTAATTTAGCCTTAGTTTTGTAAGCTTATTCTTTTATCGAGCTTGTTCATGACATATGTGTTATTGGGGACGCCCACTAGTACATTGTCTAATCAGAACCGGTGCATGCTGGTCTGATCAACCTAGTGTACTTTGGTTCGCTTTTCATATATTGTTTGACATGGATGGAGACGTAGTTAAACTTGGCCTCTAGAATTCCATTCGCGACTGCCTTGGCAATTCTTTTTCAAAATTTTCAATCATCTTTGAACCACTTATTCGTATTCGATAATATCTTCTTCGAACTCTTTATTATTTTCGTCTTTCGCCTATATTAGAAAGACAAACACTCGTACTTGATATTCCCTTAGTTGCCCACCATCTATTGCCAAGATAGTTAACCACTGACAAACCAACGTGATTATATCCCCGTCTTGAGTTACCTTTTTCCTCTACCCTAGATTCATTATCGCAACCTTCTAATCGTTCTTGAAACTTGAAAATGATTCAAATCATTTCCTTAACCATACCTTAAACCTAGACGACTATATTCGCTCAAGAAACCATCTCTAATAAATGTCTAAATTATTCTCTTTGACCTACTCAATTCCTTTCTATTCTCTAATTCGTGTTATCATAATTTTATTACCTTAACTAGCAACCCTTCTTCAATTCCATAACCATGATGTATTTTTGCAGATATCAAAATCACGATATTCCAATGCATGTTTGTGTCGAACGTCGTTTCTTCGCCTCATCCAAAAATTTAATCGTATTTCGGTATTGATGAACTCTTTCTATCTTCCCTACCCTAGCTATTCCTAAATTTCGAGGACGAAATTCTTGTAAGTTGGGTAGGATGTAAAACTCCTAAATTTTTACTATGATTTTTTTTAATAAATATGGTATTGATTTTTGTACTTTGTATTTGTACATCGCGTACGAGTTTGCGTTTCGTAAATTTCTCGTTAAGTACGAATAAGTGCGAAGTACATATTTTTATAAAACGTTTTAATTATATAGATGTAGAAAATATTTCAAATAATAGACGATAAATATTTTATATTGCTTGAAGTTGTAAATGCGTCGCGCCGAAGATTGCCAAACTTTATTTTTATTTAAGAAAGGCCATTTTATTTTATGGTACAAGTATAACTAGTAATTTAGAACAACTGTATTTTATGTAAGTATTATTTTTGCATGCGAGTGTATATATATTTGTATTTTTGAAATTAATTATTATCACTAATATATTATTTCGAAGAAAGTATATTAAATATGGGTTGATTTAATATGTAATTAATTATGGTGATTTAAGTTGGAAAAAATATATTAAGTTATTTAAATACAGTTTAAATTATAGGTAGAATCTATCTACATTAGATTATATTTGATTGAGTTACTTTTAAATCAATTTGAATTAAATAATGAAAAATGAAAGGGGAATTAAAACTCTTCTTAGTCTTTATCTAGATAAGACTTATGTAAATCCCCTGATTTTTTAAAATAAATATTTATGGAATTTTTGGGTTTTTAAATAACTATTTATTGACTTATTATATAATTTGTATTATTTTACATATATTTAGTATAGTGCTCATTAGTGAATTTAGTATAAAAATATATAAAGCTATTTTTCTAGTACATTAGGGATCTAAACTATATTATACAGATTTTCTCAAAATTTTAGGATTTATTTTATAAATTTTATTACTTTTTACATGTTACTTATATTGTACACTATTTACATAATATAGAATAAATGTCAAATTAGTATTAAATATTTCAGCTTGTATAAATGAGATTAGATGAAGGTTGTTTAAATAAATATTAACTCTATTTATTATCTATAGTAATTTTAAATAATATTATAGATAATTTAGATAAATATAAATAATATTTTAAATAAATACTAATCCTACTTCTACTAGGAAAATATCTCTATCTATATACTATCATAACAAAGCAAACTCCAATTTATTTAAATCAAATCCTATCTAATTTTGGAGATAAATCTAAAATAAATACCTATATAAATTCAATACATCCCCCTTCTATCAGCCATAATTCGAAATTATTTTTAGTCCAATAGAAACTCTAGAATTCGTCATTAGAATTCAATCCCGCTTTTTAACAGCAAGAGCAACTTGGAACGACGATATCTCCTAGCTCCGAACTCCGTTTCGCCTCCATTTTTTTAAAGACGCGTATCGAGGTAAGATTTCCAAAAACATATTTTAGTAGACAAAATTTATTATGTAGATTTCTGTAAAACTATTTGAGTATTAGATGTCCGAAAAATAAACGTATTTCGATATTTTCGTGATTTCAGGCACAAAAATGCGATCCGTTTTGTTTTTCGGAAAGCTGATACGAAAATATATACCATATCCTAATTTCAAAATTTATTAAATAAATCTAGTAGGTACAATATTAATTATAATTAGATAATAGACTATTTTCAGCATCCGGAGATGTTTGTTTGGACCTTAGTTCCTCAACAACCGTTGTTCCACCTACTTTCTTGTCTGATCTTTGCTACCACAGTGCTCAGGACTCAAGGCAAGTATAGCTTGCTAATTAACTGTCATGTTATTTATTTTTCGCATTATTTACTTTGTTTCATATTTGTTATTTTTAATTGTTATAAACTGCACGTCCAAGCCACACTTGGGTGCAAGTGACTCTATTAGTCATTTTACTTTACTATATGCATGTTAACTTAGTTTTAGCGGACTACCTTCTTATTGGGGGATATCCTTATATCTTCTTGGGACATGACACTCACACTACACGATTTGAGATATTTTGCTAGGGGCACGACTTATGGACTGGCCATCTCTAAAGTCGTGTGACGGTAGTTGTTCGTAACTGCTATGACTAGGGTTTTAGAGACTCAAGCAGTTACAAAACTGGATGAGCCATGGGCATGACTTGGACAATAGGGAACATTGGGGGAGGACAGTCGCTAGTGCGTATCAGAATCCAAACAGGTAAATCACAGTCTCCGGATGGAACTGTGGCAATTTATATTTGTAGATGCCCTCTGACGTCTTGGACATTATAGACAGATATAGATGACTGGATGCCAGTTACGTACATGTAGCCTAAATTCCATCCATGCGCATGAAAGTTGTCCTCTAAATTGCACAATAGGTAGTTAGCATTCCCTTTTGTATATTGGTGTCTAGGAGAGTCTTATATATTATTATTATTTTGACAGTTCATATTAGCTTGTTCTTCCTGTATCTTGTTACGTCCCTCTGAGGACCTGGTTATTCTCCAGGTGTGTGTTCATGTCTTTCGCATGTATCCTAGCCGGGATCGTGGTCTTCTCTATTTATTCGAAGATGACGTGACTTGGTTCCTCATTGCTACTTCTACTTAGTCCTTTTATATATCATGTACTTCTTTTTTATTTTTGTTGGTAGTGGATGTGTCTCCACCCAACATATTGTATCAGAACAATTCATTATATGATATCTTTTATTCCCTTATTTTGTGGATGAGATTAGTTAGTTGTGGTTTACTGTATTTTACATCTTATGTATACATACATGGCCCCTGTACTTCGTATGTATACAACTGGCATGTCTATGTACTTAGTCCTATGTATTTTGGGACTGGGGTGTTACACTTGCCGCTAGTAGAATTTACCTACAACAACAGTTACCAGTCGAGTATACAGATGGCTCCATATGAAGCATTATACGGGGGAAAGTGTCGATCTTCGATTTGTTGGGATGAAGTCGGTGAACGAAAGGTACTTGGTCCAGAGATGGTGGAGCAGGCCGTCGAGAAGGTCCGCATGATTCGGAAGAAGTTACTTGTGGCACAAAGTCGACATAAGAGTTATGCGGATACTCATCGACGACCATTAGAATTTGTGGTGGGCGATCATATATTTCTGAAAGTGTCACCGATGCACGGAGTTATGCGATTCGGTGCGAAGGAAAAGTTAAGTCCGAGATTTTTAGCCCATTTGAAATCCTTAAGCAAGTCAGCCCAGTTCCCTATCAGATCGCGTTACCACCGACATTGGATAGAATGCACGATATCTTCTATGTTTTCCAACTACAAAAATATGTGCATGATCCAAGTCATGTGGTAGACTTCGGTCGGTTAGGGCTAAGAGCTGATTTGTCTTATGTGGAGGAGCCGCAGATTTTGGATAGGAAGGATAAAGTTTTGCGGAATCGAGTTGTTTCTTTGGTTCGAGTGCTTTGGCAAAATCATTCCGTCGATGATTCGACTTGGGAACTTGAAGCAGATATGAAAGAAAAGTTTTCTTCGTTATTCCATCTAGGTGGGGTTGTGTTTGAGTTTCGGGAACGAAACGTTTTGGTAGTATATTTATATGTAATGCCCTGAATCCTGTTGTGGAGTACGGAATGGGCTAGCGGCCGAATGGCCGAGTCGGATGAGAATTGGGGAACTTTACTTGGAAAAACTTTACCAGGATCGCGAGATAATGAATTGAGATCCTTTCCTCGTTATGGATTGGACTCTTTTGCAATGATACCCAAGATGCAGTGGCGTGCGTCTTGGGAGAAGAGTTCTATATAAGAGTCACTTGCCCGAGACTGTTACCCTGCTGGTTTTCGATGTCACTTTTGCTGTTGGCTTTTGTGTGCATTTTTGTGATTGTTTTCGATGAATGTTTTCATGGATTTACTTTCACTGTTTACACATTTCATATTGAATCACTGAGAGAAAGAGAAGAAGTATGCTGACCAGACGTTGGTGCCAATGCAGGTGCTAATGTAGTGAACCGAGCTTGACGTTGCGTGGAAGATCTCTTTCTCTCAGCAATTCACCAACAAGTACGTGGCTTTGATCCTTCGACGATCCTTAATCTTCACGCGTAACAATGGTAGACTTGTTATTGCGTTCGGTGCTTAATAAAATATGCCAAGTAATAACTGGAAAAGATAATAATAATATAAATTATCATATTGTCACGACTCGTGCCCAATAATTGGGTACGAACAATGCTCACGCCCAGTCTACGTCGCAGAGTCGGCGGTAGAACGTTGTAACAATATGATAAACAACCACGCAAAATAATATTCTCCACTTGGGAACCAACAATTTAACTCATCTCTAAAAGATGAATACAAATAGAATCAACTCATAGTAGGAAATGTATGATGTCTAAAGACAAATAAAATCTCAACTACATGTTTCAAAGTCAACTCGGTATCCACTACAATGTCTCAGTACTAACTAAAGATAACTAAGCAAATGCAGCAGGATTAGATGTTGCGTACTCCTCTTGATAAGCAAAGTCCGTCTCTACTATGTCTCCCAAGTACGGGCCGTACTGGTCAGGGCACACGACCTCTTCGCAATTACCTAAAATTTTTTTGGTTACCCAGTCAAGATTGAACGAGTATAATTCACTGAATACAGTTCCAATATATGAAAACGACTATAAACAAAGGTTAGCCCTTACATATATAATTTGTAAAATAAACGAAGATAGACATAATAAAGCTAAATACGAAAAAACAGTAATAAATACAAAAAATACTCACCAACTGACTGACTGAAGTACATTTGACATATGACCGGTCTCGGAACAATTACACGACACTGTCTACGATATTTACTCTGTATAATATAACACTGTCTACACGGTATACTGCAATAATGAATTATTGTCTACACGGTATAATGCAATAATAAATTACTGTCTACACGGTATAAACTGTATAAGGTCAGATCACACATCCTTGGTACTTCACCTCCCCGACACGACAAAATGTAACCAACACAAAAGATGAAAATCAAATATCTATGGACTAATCAATGAAATATAGTAAAGATCAATATCAAAAAGTGACAATAAACTGTACTCGCCTGGGGTCCTGAGCTGCTGACACGGGTCAGAATCTGAATCGGGGTCCAAGTGACCTATTATATAAATTCACAATGTCAAAAAGTAATTCAAAAATCTAGTACAATCTATCTACTTTGTCTCTTTTAAGTCTCTATGTCAATTCTTGCCTGATTGGGTGTGTTAGATAGTGGTGTTAAAACTTAGTATAATCACTTGGATTACCTACAAATGCTAGGAGATAACAAGGACCTTCACACTTCTTTTGGGTTTGTGATTTATACTAACCTCTAGTGACCCATAGGTTGTCCAGATTATTGCTATGCTGGTATAGGTAGTTATAACCCTCTTCATTTAGCACTATGTTACTCCCCTTTGGATACAATGGTGGTGGTTAACTACAATCAAGCCCGACACTGCCCTCTCTATAGGACAAGGTATCTTTGTTTATATTACCCTGTCTTACCAGCAACAATAGGGTGTAGTGACTCATATGCCCAATTAACTGAAACCACCAGATACAAAGTAATTGGTTAACCAGGTGGCAGTGCCTATTAGGCACAAAAGGGATTTATGAGTTAGCATTGGTCTGATATTAAAGAAGGCTTACAGGTTGGTTTCTAGTGGGGGTTCACAAGCTGGTATCCATTGGAATACATGATTTAAATCGGGACAGTTTAGGGTTTGACACTTAGACCCATGCTTGATACTGAATGTTCCATTGTTGGGCCTCAACTCTGATACCTGGCCCTCCCAACGTGTTCTGATTTTCGAGTGTCAGTATGGTATCAGATATTTACCCGTTGCATGATATTTGAGTATTGGTGAAGTACCTATCTTAGCCTACGACCTGATATCCGAGTGTACCAGTATATGACAGAGTATCAGTTGGATACGGAGATACCAACGTGGTGTCTAGCACTGACCTTAATATACTTGCTATCGAACCTCTGTATCCTGAGGTTTCGTATGCCTATGATACCCATATTACACAGGTGAAGTCAAATATCGAACTCGATACTCAGTTTCAGGCGTGTTATGAGATACACGTACTCAAAAACCTGATTGTAAGAGGTCGATATGGCCTAATATCGAGTGTCTAAAGTTCTGATCATTATATAGAGTCTACAATACCCAGAACTGGTCTGATACCTAGTCAACCAGATGTATGTCGATAACAATTTGCATATGACATTGTTCCAGCATTGGATCAGTCAGCTGTGTCCCCTCTGGTACCAGGGTTGAGTGTGGCATTAATGACCCCTGTTCTCAAGGTCAGGTCTGGATTTAGTATCAGATCCGATACTAAGATAAAATAGGATATCCAGAATCAACTCTGGTGTCAAGATTGGGTTGATTTCAGCCCCAACTAGAACCCAACTTACCTGGTTCCCTACTTCATCGATTTACCCGATGAATACAGTATCTATCCTAACTCGTGTCCGACACGATGCCTATATGGCTTATCGACATGTCATGCCCTTCCCTAATTCCTCATGATACTCGAAGTAGTATCATGAATACTTTTGTGCCCGATACATGAGTTACGCTCTGTTAGTCCCTCCTAATCCGTTCTATCGAACACCTAGCTATTCTTTATTAATGACAGAAACTTGGGAGTTAGGAGTTAGAAAAATTACTTACTTGAGTCGGGGTGGTGGTCGACTGCTTCCTTGGCTCTCCTTGCTTGTTCTCGTGATGAGAACGAGATGGTTTACTTGGGTTACTAGAGGCTTTCAGTCGGCTGCCCCCTTCCCTTTTATATCTAAAACTTAGATAAGATCAATGGAGAAAGTGGATATAGGGAAGAGGATTTAAAATTCGAATTTGGATTTTCATATTATTTTTATCGAGATTTGAATTCTAACCTGCGCTCGAATCCACAGAGCTCAGGAATCCGAAAGTTATTGACATTCATGGCTTAAATTGGAACCTTTACAAATAAACCCTTATGTATATGACCTTTTGCAAGAAGTAGCATCCTCTCTAATTAATATATGTATATATATTAATGAATTAAAACACGTGTCTACAACCACCATTTGTAAATAGATAAATAAATAAATAAATAATTGGGACTTACAAGTCTACCCCACTAGATTAATTTTGTCCTCGAAATTTAACTAAAGCACAAGGTAGAAACGTACCTCAGGGCTCAAAAATGTAGAGGTAATGCTCGCGCATCTCATCCACTCTCTCCAATGTGGATTTGCCTGGAGAGTGGTGTCTCCAAATGACACGAACCAAAGGAATCATCTAATTCCTCAGGATCTTCTCCCTGCGGTCCAAAATCTCTACGGGCTGTTCCTGGTAACTGAGACTCGGTCTCACCTCGATCTCCGAATGATCCAAGATATGACTGGGGTCTACCATATATCATCTCAGTTGAGACACGTGGAATACGTTGTGCACTCCTTCTAGTACAGGCGGCAATGCTAATCGGTATGCTACTACACCGATCTTCTCAAGGATACCAAACGGCCTAATGAAATGTCGGCTGAGTTTACCGCCTTTATCGAAACGAATAGTGCCACGCGTCGAAGAAATTTTTAAAAACACCAAATTACCAACCTAGATGCATAAAACGTTATCACGAGTCTCATAATTATATACATAGTTGATAATAAGAAGATTCTATACCTCAAACTCTAACGGCCTATGGTGACTGTCGGCCCAGTGCTTCTGTCTGTCCTGAGCCACGCGAAGCCGCTCTCTAATTAGCTTGACTTTCTCTGTAGCATCTAATACCGTCTCTGGTCCTAACAGCGCTCGCTCGCCCACGTCGTCCCAAGATAGTGGTGTACGACACCTCCGTCTATACAGTGCTTCAAACGGGGACATCTCGATACTAGCTTGGTAGCTGGTGTTGTAAGAGAACTCTACGAGGTGAAGGTGGTCCTCCCACGAGCTGCCAAAATCTAGCATGCACATCTGCAGCATATCCTTGAGCGTCTGAATGGTCCGCTCTGAATGTCCATCCGTCTGCGGATGATAGGCGGTGCTGAACTTGAGCGCTGTGCCCAAGCTAGTATGTAGACTCTTTTAAAAGTGAGACGTGAATCTGCTATCGCAGTGTGACACGATACTTACTGGCACCCCGTGCAGCCTAACTATCTGCTTCAAATAAAGCTCTGCCAACTTTTCTGTAGATAACCCCACCTTGAATGGTATAAAGTGGACCGATTTGGTCAACCTGTCAATAATGACCCAAATCGCATCTTTCCCTCCTGATGACCGTTGAAGACCGGAAACGCCATGGTGATGTGTTCCTACTTCCACTCGGGTATCGGTAGTTGTTGCAACAATCCTCCTGGTCTCTGCCTCTCGGCCTTGACCTGCTAGCACACTAGGCATCTAGAAACGAAATGGGCCACTTCTCGTTTCATACCATACCACCGCACGTTGTTTCTCAGATCCTTGTACATCTTATTGGCTCCTGGATGTAGAGAATACTGGGAACAGTGTGCCTCCTGCATAACTTCTTCTCTAAGCTCTTCACTAGGTATACAAAGTCTCGCCCCGTGCCTCAACGAAACATCCTCTACAATAGTGAATTCGTCTAGCAAACCGGCTTGTGCCTGTGCTATGATGTTCTTCAGTTGCTTATCCTGGTGCTGTGCCTCCCGAATCCTGTCCATCAGTCCTGACTGAATCTGCATGTCCATTATCTGCATCTCGGCTCCTGGAATGACGATTTCGAAGCCCAAACTCTCCAAATCTGCCAATAAGTGACAATCTCGAGTCAAGCACATTGCTACGGGATACCTGTTCAAAGCATCCGCAACAATGTTGGCTTTTCTCGGGTGATTCTGTAGAGAAATATAATAGTCACTTATCAGCTCAAGCCACCTGTGCTGCCTCATGTTTAACTCCTTTTATGTAAAGACGTACTTCAAGCTTTTGTGGTCAGAGAAGATTTCTACTCGCTCTCCGTACAAATAATGTCTCCACAACTTCAAGGCGAAGATCACTGCTGCAAGTTCTAGGTCGTGTGTGTAGTAGTTCTTCTCATGCGGTCTCAATTCTCGAAACACATAGACTATCACTCTCTTATTCTGCTCTAGGACACAACCTAGTCCCTTGCCCGAGGCATCACTATAAATGGCGAAACCTCCTGTTCCCAAAGGCAACGTCAAAATGGGGGCCATCGTCAGCCTTTTCTTCAATTCATCGAACGCAGCCTGACAGTCCTCTGTCCATACGAACTCTATGTCCTTCCGAGTGAGCCTAGTCATCGACTCTACAATCCGAGCGATATCTTGCATGAACTTCCGATAATACCCTGCTAATCCCAAGAAGCTTCGTATCTCAGCCACCGTAGTCGGAGTAGTCCAAGCTTCCACAGCTGCAATCTTCTTTGGATCGACGGATATACCGTCGCCTGTCACCACATGCCCAAGGAACTCTACCTTGTCCAAGAAAAACTCATATTTCGAGAGTTTTCCATAGAGCTGCTCCTTCCTGAAGGTCTCTAGCACGATCCTCAGATGTTCCTCGTGTTCTTCCGGTATTTTTGAGTAAATGAGTATGTCATCTATAAACACCGCTATGAACTTGTCAAGTATAAAACCCCTAAATTTCTACTATAATTTTGAAATATATTAATATTTGTACGGATTTAAAATTTTGTATTGTACGTCGCGTAGTCGTATTTTACGTCGCGCACGAAGTTTTATTTTTGCTCGACGAGTGCGAATATGTGCGAGCGTACATATTTTAGAAAAATATTTTATTTATTATTTTATAGTTTCAAAATAATATATACAATAATTATTTTACTATCATTACCAAGTTGTTATTTTATGCAATTATTAAGTATAATCAGTATTTTTATTGTACACCAGAAAAATATAATTATAAAAACATTAATTGTGCATACATATATATTTGTAATTATTTATTGATTTATTTTAAATATTAATATAATTTTCAAAATTATTATTATTAGTATTTTTGGAAAAATATTTTGAAATTATTGTAGAGATTTAAATCTTGATTTGAATCTATGGATTTATTTAAATAGTTAAATAATTGAAATTTGATTTATTGATTTGATTTTAAACTAAGAGAATTTAATTTGATTTAAATTAGATTTGGATTTGGATTTGGATTTTGATTTGATTGCTTTTAAACTAAATATGGAAATATCCAAATTGGGTTTAAATATCCTAAACCTTATCTTATTGGGAAATCCCACATCCTATAAATAGGCAGGTACTCCTCCAATTTATTTTTATCATCCTCCAAATTGTTCCACAAATATTTCCACAACATGTACGTGCCTCGTGTCGGTGTCCATCCCTTCCGTGTCAGCCGTGACGGCCTCGGGTCCGACCCCGGATGTCTTTCCAATAGGTTAATTCTTTTACAATTACATTGTTATCTTCCTCGTGTCCACTCACGGACACATGTTCTCATCAACCCCTTCGTGTCCGACATGCCGGACACAAACCCTCGACACAAAAACCAAATTCCTAACCAAATCCACTCGTCGCCCCCGACTCATCTTCGCCACCGGCCTCGACCGCCATCATCACTCCGTTCCCGACTAGCCAACCCCGACCATCACCGGCGTTCGATGCCGGCGAACCCAAACACCACCAGCATCCATCTCACCCGAACTCCTCCCTGGTAAACCGACAACACCACCGCCCCTACCAACACCACCGTCAGCCACCACGTTCACTACCACCCAACACCACCCGGCCACCGCTACCACCCTACATACACCCCACCGTGGTCATGTCTCCACCACTCCCGGTCACCAGCAGCACACCCACGGCTACCCTTCCGCCACAGCCCGACCCCGGCACACCAGCCGTGGCCAGCAACCCCCGTGTTCCGTTACCCTCACCAAACACCAGCCATCCTCTGTCAACAGCCCGACCCACCGGAGTTCCCCGACAAACCATCTTACAGACCACCGTCACCCCCGCCAATTCCCCTGGCTTCGACCACCTCCGTCAACCCCACCGGAAACCCGACACAGCGAACCCTAGAAATTAAAGAAAATAAAAACCCAAACACCACCACGCCTTACCTCCACGCCGGCGATGGACCCTCGACTCGCCGCGAGCGGCGCCACGCTCGACGCCAGCACTGGAAGCTGCCGTCCTTTTCCTCGGGTGGCCGCGCAGCCCACCATGCCGCATCTGCCCCTCGTCGTAGCACGCGTCCGCCGCCGCCACTGTCGACCGGCAGCTCCGCCCGGCTCTCTGCTGCCTCCGCCTCCGCGAGCCCGCCGTCCTCCGCCCTTCGAAACCCTTCCTCCTCTCCGCAGAACCCTAGCCCGACCGACGAACCCTCCGCGCCAGCCGATCTCCTCCGGCGACGCCCCAAACGCCGCCCACCACCAAGACCTTCGCCGAACCCCGACTTCCTCTCCCACATCCTTCCTCCGACGCCGCCCCGAGTGGCTCGTCGAACCCTTCACCGACCACCGCGCCGCCCGTACGCAGCCCCGCTCCTCCGCGTAACCCACTGGAATCCTCTTTCCCGATCGAACCCGCCGGAGCCCTAGCTTCCTCCGCCCGACTCAGCCCAGCGCCGCCGCCACCTTCCCGGCCGGAGCGTCACCGCCGGGCTCCGACCCTCTCCGACTCCTCACTCTCCCTAACCCCCTCCTTTCCTAATTCCTTCTTTTTTTGGTTGTTGTTGAGGAACAACAGTTCCTTTCTTAGTTCAGTTATTTATTTATTTATTTATTATTATTTTATTTTTGTTTGTTTTTTTGTTTTGATAGTTTTTATGGTTTTATTTAGCTTTATTACTTGTTGTCTTTTACTGTTTAGTACCTATTATTATTATTATTACTATCATTATTATTATTATTATTATTATTATTATTATTATTATTATTGTTAATAGTGTTATTATTAAGATTATTATTACTAATAGTATCTATTATTATTATCAATATTATTATCATTATTATTATTAATAATATTGTTGTTGTTTTCCTAATTAGGTTCTTTCTTTACCAAGATTTTGTTATACAATATGTAATATTTGATAAATAATTTAAAATATTATTGCTATACCTTTGTTATTGTACTATTAGTACCAATTATTATTTTTATTAATTTACTAGCCAAAATAGATATATTCATAAAAACTAATATTATTATTGGTAACAACAATATTATAGACTAAGATATTGTTGTAAATGTCCTATTTACTTAAAGTAAATTATTTGACAAAATTATAGTTTTACAAATATGGATTTTAGCATTATAAATAATTTTCTATAAAATTTATTATCCATTCTTCTTTGATTTTCTCCTTTTCATGACCAATCCCGTTATTTCTATTCCTCCACCAATTTCGAGACTACCTTATGTCCGCCATAACTAATTTGACCCTTCCGGACTCAATGACATGATCCGTGCCGCCATCATAGGTCTCCTTGTGTAGTGATTTCACCGAAGTCGCAGTTCATGCCACCATGATTATCGCAGCACACCAGGCGTCCTACCAGGCAAGACACCTTGCCATTTGCTGTTTAATTATTTTTAGCTCATATTTTATGCATGTTCATTATTTTCTTTATGCAAAATAAACTATGATACATGGCATAACCTGTTAGAATTTACTGTTCAGTTTCTTGCTATGTATTATTTTCTTACACATTAAACCTAGATTTAAGGGACCACCTTTGTGCGTTGCATTCATGGCCTTGACACGTTGTACCACGAAGTTGTGTGTCGCATGTAGAACACGGAAGTGCGTGATTGGCTGGCCACCAGTACGTACAAGCCGTGCGATAAGGAATAACCGCTAATAGAGGTTGCATGCTAGTTTGACTTAGCGGTTATAGAGTTAGCATTGGGCGGGAAGAACATGATTGGAAGTTGACTACCACCCTATCTATCGTAGACTCGCTCGCTACTGAGGAACGATAGGTAGACTATATGCTATAGAATCGCTCGATACTGAGGAATAGTATATGGTGTTGTGACTCGCTACTGAGGTATTGTATTGGTATTTTTTTGACTTGACCCGGTAGTCATACGACCATGAACTGTTCTTAAAACTGCATTCACTTAGATTGGTTAGGCTACCTTTATCCGTTAGGTACGAGTACTTTTGGTTTGAGTACTTGTATCTGACCGTAGCTTGGAACAATAACTTGTCGTGGATTAGTTCATCACATCTTGTCCTTGTTTGGTTGTAGGTGTGACTTACTACTTCGATGAGAAGGTATTGAACCTTGTTGGGGTCCGGATACCATATTGGATTCATGGCATGGAAAGATACGTCGCCGTGAATTAGTTTACCATCTCCTGTCCTTGTTTGGTTGGAGGGATGGTACGCTCGTTCAGTAGGTGCGTATTGGACCATGTTATAATTCGATTTACTTATTTATTTGAGCAATATTTATTCAGTTTATATGGCATGATATTATGTGTCTTGTTACGTCCCTCTGAGGACCTGGTTATCTCTCCAGGTGTGTGTTATTGTCTTTCGCAGGTATTCTAGTTCTAGCCGTGCTCCGCTCTATTTCTTCGAGGATGATTGCACCTTGGTCGTCTTCACTTTGCTCGCCACTCATTTCATTTTCTATGTACTTTTTCTTTACTTGTTGGTAGTGGATTTGTCTCCGCCCAATATATTGTATCAAGACAAATTCATAGTTGATTATATAATATCTTTTATTCTTGTGGATGAGATTAGTTATGGTTCTACTGCATTTTACAGCTTATGTATTATACGAGGCGTCCATATATTGGAGTATACTTCGTATGAATACAGCTGGCATGTCTACGTTCCTAGTCCTACGTATTTTGGGACTGGGGCGTTACATATTTTTGTGGTGGCCCATGCAGGTCAACATAAATTATTTGGTTACTTTACCGTACTAAGCAAGCCTGCGTATAGGATTAGAAATCTAGGATCTCATCCACGTACTTGACCTCTTCCTTGATTTTATCTACCGGTTGACTCATCAATTGCATCTTGCTTGCTTCCTTCCATCCATATTCTTATCTTCCCGTCGTGCTTGCTAGAGATTGACCCTACAAGTTAGATGTCCCAAACACCATTAGTTTAATTCTTTAAGTTGGGTAGAATACCTTATGACTTAGCAACCCCTTTAATCTAGTGACCTATATTAGCAAGCTTATTTAGATCCTAGAATCTAAAGGACCTAACCCGTCTAGCCAACCAAGGGCTTGGACAAGAAGACTATAGGACAACTGTATGACTTAGAATCATTCTACCTTCTTTAAATCTTAAACTCTCGTGCCTATGTATTTACTATTTTAACTAATAATGCTAATATAGCCTAGTATTTGCAAGCTAATTCTTATTCGAGCTTGATCAAGTCATATGATATTGAGCGGCCGCTCACTAATATATTGTCTATTCAGAACTGGTGCATGATGGTCTGATCAACCAAGTGCACTTTTGTTCGCTTTTGTCTATTACTCTACGTGGATAGGGACATAACTAAACTTGGCCCTTACAATCCCATCCACAACTGCCTTGACAATTCTTTTGAAATTATTCGATCGTCTTTGAATCACGTATTCGTATTCGATGACGCCTCCTTCGAACTCTATATTGCTTTCGCCTTCACCTATTTTAGGAGGACGAAAGCGTCATACTAGAACTTCCTCTAACCTTCCCATTGGCTATGACCATGCCCACTCGATGTTGCTATATCTTCATCCCAAACTACTCGGCTCTATCAAAACCCTCTAATCGCTTAATTTAAGTGAAGCTTTTTCGTTCTATACCGTATTATTTTTTTTCTATGATCTAGATCGTAAATCCTTACGGTATAAATTGTATAAATTATTTTCCATCGATACCCCCCTTGTGTCTTCTCATCCCGCTACAAATTCTTAATTTCGAGGACGAAATTCTTTTAAGTTGGGTAGGATGTAAAACCCTAAATTTCTATTATAATTTTGAAATATATTAATATTTGTACGGATTTAAAATTTTGTATTGTACGTCGTGTAGTCGTATTTTACGTCACGCACGAAGTTTTATTTTTGCTCGACGAGTACGAATATGTACGAGCGTACATATTTTAGAAAAATATTTTATTTATTATTTTATAGTTTCAAAATAATATATACAATAATTATTTTACTATTATTACCAAGTTGTTATTTTTATGCAATTATTAAGTATAATCAGTATTTTTATTGTATACTAGAAAAATATAATTATGAAAACATTAATTGTGCATACATATATATTTGTAATTATTTATTGGTTTATTTTAAATATTAATATAATTTTCGAAATTATTATTATTAGTATTTTTGGAAAAATATTTTGAAATTATTGTAGAGATTTAAATCTTGATTTGAATCTATGGATTTATTTAAATAGTTAAATAATTAAAATTTGATTTGATTTTAAACTAAGAGAATTTAATTTGATTTAAATTCGATTTGGATTTGGATTTGGATTTGGATTTGATTGCTTTTAAACTAAATATGGAAATATCCAAATTGGGTTTAAATATCCTAAACCTTATCTTATTGGGAATTCCCACATCCTATAAATAGGCAGGTACTCCTCCAATTTATTTTTATCATCCTCTAAATTGTTCCACAAATATTTCCACAACATGTACGTGCCTCGTGTCGGTGTCCATCCCTTCCGTGTCAGCCGTGACGGTCTCGGGTCCGACCCCGGATGTCTTTCCAATAGGTTAATTCTTTTACAATTACATTGTTATCTTCCTCGTGTCCACACACGGACACATGTTCTCATCAACCCCTTCGTGTCCGATATGCCGGACACAAACCCTCGACACAAAAACAAAATCCCTAACCTAATCCACTCGTCGCCCCCGACTCATCTCTGCCACCGGCCTTGACCGCCATCATCACTCCGTTCCCGACTAGCCAACCCCGACCATCACCGGCGTTCGATGCCGGCGAACCCAAACACCACCAGCATCCATCTCACCCGAACTCCTTCCTGGCAAACCGACAACACCACCGCCCCTACCAACACCACCGTCAGCCACCACGTTCACCACCACCCAACACCACCCGGCCACCGCTACCACCCTACACACACCCCGCCGTGGTCATGTCTCCACCAGTCCCGGTCACCAGCAGCACACCTACGCCTATCCTTCCGCCACAGCCCGACCCCGGCACACCAGCCGTGGCCAGCAACCCCCGTGCTCCGTTACCCTCACCAAACACCAGCCATCCTCTGTCAACAGCCCGACCCACCGGAGTTCCCCCGACAAACCATCTTTCAGACCACCGTCACCCCCACCAATTACCCTGGCTTCGACCACCTCCGTCAACCCCACCGAAAACCCGACACGGCGAACCCTAGAAATTAAAGAAAATAAAAACCCAAACACCACCACGCCTTACCTCCACGCCGGCGATGGACCCTCGACTCGCCGCGAGCGGCGCCACGCTCGACGCCAGCACTGGAAGCCGCCGTCCTTTTCCTCGGGTGGCCGCGCAGCCCACCATGCCGCATCTGCCCCTCGTCGTAGCACGCGTCCGCCGCCGCCACTGTCGGCCGGCAGCTCCGCCCGGCTCTCTGCTGCCTCCGCCTCCGCGAGCCTGTCGTCCTCCGCCCTTCGAAACCCTTCCTCCTCTCCGCAGAACCGTAGCTCGACCGACGAACCCTCCGCCGCCAGCCGATCTCCTCCGGCGACGCCCCAAACGCCGCCTACCACCAAGACGTCCGCCGAACCCCGACTTTCTCTCCCCCATCCTTCCTCCGGCGCCGCCCCGAGTGGCTCGTCGAACCCTTCACCGACCATCGCGCCGCCCGTACGCAGCCCCGCTCCTCCGCGTAACCCGCTGGAATCCTCTTTCCCGATCGAACCCGCCGGAGCCCTAGCTTCCTCCGCTCGACTCAGCCCAGTGCCGCCGCCACCTTCCCGGCCGGAGCGTCTCCGCCGGGCTCCGACCCTCTCCGACTCCTCACTCTGCCTGACCCCCTCCTTTCCTAATTCCTTCTTTTTTTGGTTGTTGTTGAGGAACAACAGTTCCTTTCTTAGTTCAGTTATTTATTTATTTATTTATTATTATTTTATTTTTGTTTGTTTTTTTGTTTTGATTGTTTTTTTGGTTTTGTTTAGCTTCATTACTTGTTGTCTTTCACTGTTTAGTACCTCCTATTATTATTATTATTATTATTACTATCATCATCATTATTATTATTATTGTTAATAGTGTTATTATTAAGATTATTATTACTAATAGTATATATTATTATTATCAATATTATTATCATTATTATTATTATTAATATTTTTGTTGTTTTCCTAATTAGGTTCTTTCTTTACCAAGATTTTGTTATACAATATGTAATATTTGATAAATAATTTAAAATATTATTGCTATACCTTTGTTATTGTACTATTAGTACCAATTATTATTTTTATTACTTTACTAGCCAAAATAGAAAAATTCATAAAAACTATTGTTATTATTGGTAACAACAATATTATAGACTAAGATATTGTTGTAAATGTCCTATTTACTTAAAGTAAATTATTTGACAAAATTATAGTTTTACAAATACGGATTTTAGCATTATAAATAATTTTCTATAATTTTCTATAAAATTTATTATCCATTCTTCTTTGATTTTCTCCTTTTTATGACAAATCCCGTTATTCCTATTCCTCCACCAATTTCGAGACTACCTTATGTCCGCCATAACTAATTTGACCCTTCCGGACTCAATGACACGATCCGTGCCGCCATCAGAGGTCTCCTTGTGTAGTGATTTCACCGAAGTCGCAGTTCATGCCACCATGATTATTGCAGCACACCAGGCGTCCTACCAGGCAAGATACCTTGCCATTTGCTGTTTAATTATTTTTAGTGCATATTTCATGCTTGTTCATTATTTTCTTTAAGCAAAATAAACTGTGATACATGGCATAACCTGTTAGAATTTACTGTTCAGTTTCTTGCTATGTATTATTTTCTTACACATTAAACCTAGATTTAAGGGACCACCTTTCTGCGTTACATTCATGGCCTTGACACGTTGTACCACAAAGTTGTGTGTTGCATGTAGAACACGGAAGTGCGTGATTAGCTGGCCACCAGTACGTACAAGCGTTCGATAAGGAATAACCGCTAAAAGAGGTTGCATGCTACACTACAAAAAAGTTGGCTTTTGGGACAACACTTTTAAGAACTCTAGTTTTAAACGTCCTAAAAAATTATTATTTGGGACTGCTATATTTTGTTGTAACAAAAAACAAATTTTTTGGTGACAGATTGAAAAATTGATCTCTTATTTGGGACTATTAATATTTTTCGTTCCAAATAAATTTTCAGACCGTCTCAAATAATTTCAGCGGAAATGGCAATTATTTGGCGGCCCAAACCAAATTTTTTTAGAAATCTTATTTTTCCCTTGCTCCTAACCGTTGGATCTCTAGAATGAATCCACACCATTCATCCACATATATTTTTAACCTGCCTCCACTCTCTCTCTCTCTATATTCACTACCACTTTTGGAGAACCTAGTTTTTTCCCCTCCCCTCTTCTTTCTTATTATTGCTGAGTAATTCTTCTTATTTTCTCTCTCTCTCTCTCTCCCCCTCTCAGAAATCAGATTGGAAATCAATTTTAAGGTACGTTTATATGATCAGAATTGATTCCACTAGGAAATCTTTAAACAAATTCTCTTATTTTTTGTTCATTTTTAATTGCTTATTTTCTTGGTTCAGGTGTTTGGAATTTAGACCTCTTTTTTCGCATTTGGAATGAGGTGCAAGCGAGCAGAGGACCACCTGGATTACTTCCTTCCGTCCCCAAGAAAGCTGTGGTCGATGGGTCTCGCCAAGTCCGTCTCGACCCTCATCATCTTCGTCGTCGTCTTGAACACCCTCGTGTGCCTGGGTCCTCTCCTGTTCGCCTCGCCCAGGTGCTGTATTCCATATTATTTAATGGCCACCAGGGGCTATATTTTATGTACGTGCGCACCCTGCCATTTTCCTTTGTTGTATTTCGTGTACGTGCACACCAGGGGCTGTATTTCGTTCGTCCCGCTCTGGGACAGCTCTCTTCCATTTTTCGTTGCTCGCTCAGTTTATGGGGCTATCGTCACCACCGACGGAACCAGGCTTGTCGTGCCGCCCATGTCAAGGCCATCAAGTTGTTCGATCCGCTCACCACGTGTTTGTTGATATGTCATAGAGGAGGTTCCTTGTCTAACTTCAAGTGTAACTTCTATTTCATTAATGTTATTCCCTTCTGTTTTATTTTACTGTCAAACTTGGGTTATTTTAGGTTGATGTTGCAATTCTTGAAGTTGGACTTGGTGGATCATTCGACTCAACAAATATGGTATGGTTGTATGTGCATTCCTTCTGTAAGTAATACTGCTATAATATCAATTACAAAATTTATGTATATATAGCTCGTGTGCTAATTTTGCTATGTCCAGTACTTGAATATCTATAAGCCTCGTCTATTTATGACATAAATATCTACAATTTTGCATCTGATAGTCTGTATGAAGTAATACTGATGTATTGTCAATTACAAAATTTATGTATATGTTGACCCTCGTGTCTCATGGCATGCTTGCTACCCAAATTTATTTGTGGTGGTTCTGGGATCTATCCATCAATGTCCATTATTAGGTTTACTACTTATATTTATTTTTCAAGGTAATAATAAACTATTATCTATACTTGCAATTGTTTTCTTATAGTATTTTCTCTATTATGTACATATAGCTCTCTACCATCAGAGTATTCTGGGAGGTCCTAACACTATTGGACAAAGTGAGGGTTTATTTTCCATGAATTCTATTTTCAAACGCCCTAGATATGAAATTGCGAGCAATCTGTCTATATATCCACAGCGGCCAGGAGAGAAGGATTGTGCTCACTATATGTTAACAAGAACCTGTAACTTTGGAGAAGCCTGCAAGTTTGACCATCCTATTTGGGTTCCTGAAGGCAGAATCCCTGAATGGAAAGAGGTGACTGGTTAATGTTGTTTTTGAATGACAGGCTTTTAATTACTAGATTTATTTAAATTGTACATACTAGTTTGTATGCTATATTTGAGTCTGCTTTTATAGTTCATGGAAAGAGGTGACTGGTTCATGTGTGCACAAAGGTAGCTTTATTTAAATTGTTCACATGCCTGGAGCCGAGCTTCTTATGTTCAAGCCCAGCCTATTAAGGGAATCAAGCTCAATACTTTTGTTCAAGCTCGGCTTATTATGGAAGTTGAGTCTATTTGAGCTCACAAGTGCTCTGTTCAATTGCAGGCTTGCATCCTATATTTATTTAGCATAAATTGGCTAGTTGTGTCATCTGGATGACACTCACCTGGCCTATCAACTGAATGCATTTTTAAGATATTTTCTTCCTTTTCAGTTTAAAGAACATTCTCCTGTGACAATGAAAATCATCATTTTTCTTGCAGTACTTTGACATAGGCATTAATGTTGCACTTCTATCACAGGTTGTATTTTGCTTTATAAATTTTCTTAATCTCTACTTGTAAGTTTCGTAATGTAGCTATGTCTTAAGAATGATGACCATACAATTACATTTATATCATTGTGTGCACCATCTCTTTGTAATGTAACTAAGCTAGCTAGTTTAACTCTGTTTGCATAAATTGTACTTTGATTTATGTTGCATTTGCTAAATTGTACTTTGTTTTGCTTTGTGTCCTTTCTGTGACAGTGCATGTCTTTGCTCTTTATTGGGATGTTAATTCTGATCTCTGTCCGAGGCTTCTTGACAAATCTCATGAACGTGATTTATATTCTAGCTTATTTGACCTTATATTTTTTTTCATAGTCATATATTTGTGACAAATCTCTGTCCGAGGGTTCAGGATTCAAGGATTTATGTTGGTAACTAAAAGAAGTGGCCTATTACTTTATGAGTTGCATAAATGCTTACCATTCCTGTGAGAAATTTCTAAAGCTACCTTTGTGCTTTTATATTGTAGGTCTCAGCAGCACAATTTTAGATATTGCAGCTGGGAAAAATAAATATCCATGTTCTCATGGCACTTGCATCCTTTGCATTAGTATTTACGGGAAATTCCTTGGAAGGGGCTCTGCTTCTTACTATGTTTAATCTAGCCCATATTGGTAAATTATTCAGTGTAACTTTTAGCTTCTAAAATGTCTTATATTTACTGTGGTATTTTAATTTCTAATAAATAGAATAATAAAAAACTCTTGGCAGCTGAAGAATATTTCAATATTTCACAAACCATTGATGTGAAGGAACTGAAGGTCAACTATCCAGACTTTGCATTAGTGCTTGAAGGCAATGATGATGGTCTACCTCAATTCTAGTTGGTTCCTATATACTAGATAGAGCAGCTGAGGTTCGTGTGCTAAATAATGTGTTTTTATTTTAATAATTTGTTGTTTCTAAACTTCTTTATCAGGCTAATGCTATGGTTTTCCTCATATACGATTCCTAATGGTGAATAAGCTACAATGCATATAAGATGACGCTAACTTTACATAAGATATTTGAACATTAATTCTCTAGAAATCCTTAGGTACTGTCTATCTACACCTATGGGGTTTGTATCCTTGCTACCAGATTGAAGTTTATTTATTTATATTGAAGCGTATTCCTTTAATTGACAACTTTTCCAATGAGATGATTACTGGTTTATATTGAACCTTATTCCTTTAATTGACAACTTTTCCAGTGAGATGATTACTAGGTTTGGTGAATTAGAAGAGGTTTTCTTTTTTTTCATAGTTTTATCTTTTGTTGCTTAATAGTATGGAATATTCAATTTATACTATGGGATGACTGCAAAGTCTTAACCTGAGTAACCAATCGGATAATTTTGTGAAAACGACTCCTGGCTAGTTAAACTCTTTTCTACTCCAAGTAAATATGAACTTCTGAAATCAATTTTGTATCTAGTTAAAAGCAATGATGTGTATCCCCTCCTCTAAATCCAAATCCTAGAAATGTGAACTTAGTATTGTATAACAACAATATAGTGTTTTAGATCTAGTCTTTCTTTCATCCTCATATATTCTTTCCTCCACCCAATCCTCTTGTGCCTTTTCCTTTCAAGCTTTCTCTTCCTAGCTACTCGAATCATTGTTTTCATTTGTATGTCTTGATTCGGAGAAACAATGACAATTGGAAGGCAATGATGATTGGATACGACAATTGGAATTGCTTGAACTCTTCTACTGGATACACTTGTGTTTGTATGGTACTTTTGTTGTTTTGGTCCAAACTTTCCTAGGGGCAGTTATGTTATTTTGGTTGGATATTACAAGCTTTCTTGGGGCTGTTTGGTTCATGTTTTTCTAGTTGCAGTTTTCTTGCTTCAAGTTTGAATATTACAAGTTCTTTTGGGGGTAGGTTTTATTTTGTTCAAGCTTTAAAGCAGCAGCAACAGTTGTTTGGTAACCAATAGCTGTTTTTGCTTATTTTTCAATTAGCCAGGGCAGCTTTGGGGGGAGGCTGCTTTGAAGATCTTTTTCTCCTGCTTTTTGAAAAGCAGCAGCAATACCAAACCAGGGCTTAGGATTGAGTGTCCAGGGAATGCGAGTGCCTACTATGTACAAGGTTCCTTGATGGTAATCTTGACACATATGTGCATAATAGTGTAGTTCGAACGTGTATTTTGTACGTGTAGTTCTAAAATTTTGTTTAAAGTTACCTAAGAGATCTTTTTGGGTGAATTAATCTTTTGACTTGCAAGTTACAAATCAATTATTCTCTTGAACTGTACCTAGGTATCACATCCAATGGTGACACCAAGCCATTATCGGCTCCAAAGAAGCCTGAAAAAGAAACTTTTGTCAGAAGGGATATGCATGGTGTCCAGCCTGATCTAGTTGTTGCTGATATTCTCAGAAAGGATTCTGGAAAAAAAAACTTTTGTTGCAGAATGAAATTTTTACCAAAGGGTATATCATTGTCTCCCTCTTATTGTTTACTTCTGACTGATGATTTGAAAGATATTGGTTTACATTACTTGGTAGCTATCATCCTTGGGGCTAAGGTAGCAATTGTGTGCATGTCTTTTAAATTTTATTTCACTTTATGAGAATTTCTATTCATCTAAAGCAGAGAATGACACTGTTATTGTGTTAATTCACATCTACCTGCAAATTACTAAATGGTATAAAAGCACATAATTGTAGCTATGTTGATAATGGCCATAATTGTAGTTTTTACTTATCTACATTTACTTTCTTAGGGTCACACATCTAGTACAATGAGTTTGAATATTGTAAGTATCCATTTCTCATTGAAGATATTGTTATTAAAGCATATGTTTCTTTGGTATTAATTTCTCAAAAGAGATTTTTTACAGAGCAATTTTCTAATTAATTTGACAACTATTACTCTATGAATTCATTCTATTAATGTTAATAATTGATGGAAAGTAATTGTATAAGTTACTTGACATGTTTTAAATGCATGCTACTCAAAATAAAATATATATGCCTACTGGAAAATATTTAAAACATATGTTATGGTCTATTCATGTCTAAAACATGTAGCTTGCACAATATTGGCATGACACGGAGATAGCCTCTTAAACACAGCATTTTGGCATGCCAGTATATATTTGAGTGTCTCTGTCATGTACAACATGCCATAATACAGAAATGACACTGATTTTTTGTAGTTTCTGTGCTTCCTAGATGGCAAGTAATTAGCCTATATAAGATAAATGTACAATGCTTCCTGCTGAATTGTTGTAGTTGTGCCTCTATTTTGATATTTTCCTTCACGAGACTATGTGAAATTGTAGTAAATGATACAACAAATTGAGTTACCCAGATTACATCATTCCTGCTCCTCTTATACCTTCTCTGATACATGAATCAAAATATTTTTCTCTAAACTAATGAATGCTACAAATAGCAAATAATGAGTTTGACAGAAGGCAACAAGCATAGGAGTTTATGCCTTCTCTTTGTAAATCGGTTTGAGGAAAGTAGTAAATTTTCCTTTTTGCGAGGGCGAAAGAAAAAGAATAGAATTGTCCTCTCCAGGAACCAAGTAAAAAACTAAATATAATAAAAAAATGAATGCAAAAAAATTACAAAGTAGCGGAGACAATGGATGGAAGGATTAATAAGAGGTCAAAGGAGAAGAATAGACAAGGAGTTAGGCATTTATGAAAGAAGAACAAAATGGACAATTAAAAATGGGGAAAAGTGCAACCATATAAATCATAGCATTTTATCCCTCTAACATAGTCTGATGGACAAAGCCCCTTTATGTCCACCGTCAGAGTTGTTATCTTTTTGGGAGAGAAAGGAGGGTTGCAAACATCCCAACAGATCATCCCTCTTGTAGGAAGCAACTGTGGTGATTTAGTATTGGTAGGTACATATTGCATCTATTTGTTGATGCCCTGAGTCTTTTTTAATTAATTACTTTTCTTTTTGAGACAATGTTGGTTATTTCTTCTTTTTAGACTTGTAGAAAAAGAAAAACCAGATGGCTTATTGGCAAAGCAATTAAGGTGAGGCAATTTTAATTTGAATAGCTTGTTATTGTCCCATCTTTTACCTTCAAATATCATCCCTTAACAATCTATCTCCTCCATCAGTCAGTCATGTATGGTGTGTCTAGAACCTAGTGTTATATGTCTATAACTTTAGTCCAAAAACTACAAATGTTGGCAGATTATTGACAGTTCTGATACTATATTGGCAAAAATTAATTATGAATTGCTGAAAATTGATTTTTAGGCACACTCAATAGCTAAATATGTTAGTCAATGATATGTGCATGTGGCAGTTTTTTCCTTGATCCTACTCCTTTGGAACTTGACCATGCAATAATATATGTTCACATAATCTAGTTAAAACTGAAACACAAATCAAGAACAAAAACAAGAATGCAGATTACAAAGAACTTTTTTATGTGGAAATCAAATCAGGCAGCAACATGTTTTAGATATGCCCTATAGAAAATCTAAATCCCAAATTTTCCTACTATTTTACTTATGATTCGTTTCTAAGAACAAATTACGACTTTAAATAAGCCCCACAGAAACCGTAAATAACCCTTGGGGTAAATTGCAAGTAGAATTCCTGAAGTATTCCTCTACTAGTTATGGTTACAAAAGTACAACATACATTCAAAATAGCTTATGTCAAACTCAAGTTCCTTTGCAAAGGTCCTGAAGGTTTTGTGAACTGAACCAGTTTAGGGACCAATTTAGGATTCAAGACGCCCAACTATACCTATGATACTAACGTAGTAAATTAACTTGAGTTGACAAAGTTGACAGCACGGTGTGATCTGTGTGGCCATCCTGCCTCATTTACCTTGAGGAAGACGGTAGAAAACACATAATTGTAGCTATGTTGATAATAGCCATAATTGAAGCAAATATTTTTATTAGGATGTGTTCATTATCGTCATCTCGACTGAAGAGTTAGACCATCTTCTTATTGCTTTATTAGTTTAAATATTGATAACATGAAAATTGAGTATTCACTGAAAGTTATCCATGTGTTTTACATATTTGGCACCCTAACAAATTTTTGATTGTTTTCTTGTCATTCGTTTTTAATACTATTTGTACTTACTCCAGTCTTCCCGAGCAAATATTATCATTGCTTTGCCTATGTGTTTATATATTTGGCAAGACTAATAGTAAGAGATCGACCCAAATCTTTCTCCATGTGTAATCTTATTGTGTCCTCTGTGTTTTTATGAGTGTTCAAAATCTTTTACTATATATTTCTGTGGAGAAAAACTATATGTTTCAACGCAGATTAGTGGTCTGGTGGGATAGTTCTTTCATTGTTTCTCGGTCTTGTGTAGGTGTCATCCTAAAGAAAGCGAGAAAAGTAGGGAAATGAAGGCACGAAAGTTTTTTTACAAGAGGATGTCTTATAGACACTCTTGTTGTATTCTCAGATGACATTGTTCAGATTGCTGTAAAGGTAGTTTGGGGGACTTATGGTTATATAGTCTTCTCGAATTATTTTTCTATTTCTAATAATCTTAGTGTATCAATTCCAAGATATTTTACTTCTAGAGAAATCTTGATGGTGATGGTACTAAGGTTGCCACCAGAGAAATTGAGTCTCATGCTTGTATTTTGGATTCAGAAAGAGATATAAAGCCATTGGGGTTTGGCATTAAGGACATCCTTTTGCTGCATAGTCCTCAACAAGGTTTGTGCTTCTTTTTTCATTAGTTTCTATTCTTACTCTTGCTAAGTAGTACTCTCAAGAAAGTATAATTTTTGTTGGAAAAGGATAATTTGAGACATGAACTGGAGATAGACGCCCCCCCCCCCCATTCTCCCTATGGTGCTATTGATGGGAGGCAGTGTGGGCATGGGTCCGGTCAAGAAAACTGTAAGGGCACTCTTCGACAATGATCAGCTCGAAAGGTCGATTGGTCAACTTTTTGTGATATGTGCATATATAAGAAGTTAAGCTCCAATTGCAATGAAATAATTTGAAAGTTTTGTGAAGGTATTCTCTTTATTTTATGAGTTATATCTATACTAACTCAAAATTTAGATATATTCTCCAACTTCAGTAAACTTACTCTCAAAGAAACTAATTGCAAATTCAAGGATTTGAAACTCAGATGGAGAAGTGAATGGGTGCTTGTGACCGTATCATAACAGAGGTATTTCAAGATACGTATTTATGGTTAATGGTTCATGTGTTCAACAGAGGTATTCATGTGTTCACTAGTTTAAGATCCTTTTTTTGGTTAACAGGTAGAACAATCTTTGTGCCCTCCCTAGAACAGGAAGAAGATAATTTCCAAAGATAAAGAGAAAGGTTTCTATTGTGCTTTTTTTAATAAAGAGCATGTCTTTCTAGTTGATAGTGTATAATGTTTTACTTTTATGTTTGGAACATGTACAAACACTTCAGAACAAGCCTGTCGACCTTGTCAACATGTGGAGAGCTACTCAAGGCAAAGGTGGCAGTTATAACGAAGAAGACGGAGCGGCTGGTACAGAGGTATTATAATATATGTCATACTAAATATTTGGTTTAATGTCAATTATAAATTAGCAAAAAGTAACACATCTCCTTGCATGTTATAGAAAATGTTAGAAAGGCGGATTGAAGAGCTACCTGTGGAAGAACGAGACAACGAGGAGCAATTGAATAAGGTTTACACGGAAGTGGTTGGACAAGATGGGCACGGACGAGTTTTAGGCCGAGGAGTGGGTATAAGACAAAGTGGTCGATCTTCAACATCTCAGATAGAACTTGAAAAAATAACGAATGCTGAAATTGAGCAACTGCGAAAAGACGCAGAGAAACTACGGGAAGAGACTGAGGCGTTAAGAAGAGAGCGTGATGAGCAAGAGGCTCGACATACAAAAGAGGTTGAGACAATGAAAAATGATCTTAAAGCTGAGCATCTTGAGCAAGTGGCTCAACATAAGTAAGAGCTCGAGAGGATAAAGAGTGAGCTTAGCACTGAGCTCAAAGCACAAGTTGCAAGTATGTTTATGGGTGCTTTTCGCCTTCCTGATATACTCAAGTAAGTCTCTGTCGCAAATTACTTTTCCATGAATCTGAGGTCCCAATTAACTTATAACTAACCATATTTCTGGCTTATTCATTTATTTCCAGGTAGCCAATGCTGCTGGCAGCTATGGATGTGTGGATCGGTTTGTCAATGGATGTGGAAAATAAAATATATATGTTTTGGACTTGTGTAAAAAGTCGTAGATTTTATTTTGTAAATTAAGTGAATGCTTGCTGATGTAAAACTTGATGGGAACAGTGATGTAAGACTTGGATTTCGTTTTGTGAACAATGGGATATTGCCTTTAAATATGTTTTATAGAAATTATTTTGTTAATATTGCGGCTACGCTTTGTTAATGTTGCGGCTACCATATGCATTTCCGATTAAATAAAATAGTTTTGTATGAATTTTTGTTGTATATAAAATTCAATTATATATTTTATATATAAACAGGAAATTAGTAATTCCATAATAATTTAAACAATTGTTAAGTTTTTTCGCACGATTACAGTACTTTTTAAAATTCCGTCCCTTATTTATTAGGACGAAATATATCTGTTACAAAAACTTATTTTTTGGGACAAATTAATAAACCGTCACACAAAAGCATAAATTTGAAAACTTTTGAGATATTTTGCCTAACCGTCCTTTAACAGTAATTAGGACGGCAATATCCGTCCCTAAAGTTTTTGCCACGCCACCCTAATGGGACCGGCCATTCCCGTCCCAAAGGCCGTCCCAAATATTTGTTGGGACGGTAATTGCAGTTTTTAAGACAGTTTTTTGTTGTCCCCAAAGGTCACTTTTTTTGTAGTGCTAGTTTGACTTAGCGGTTATAGAGTTAGCATTGGGCAGGAAGAATATGATTGGAAGTTGACTACCACCCTATCTATCGTAGACTCGCTCGCTACTGAGGAACGATAGGTAGACTATATGCTATAGACTCGCTCGATACTGAGGAATAGTATATGGTGTTGTGACTCGCTACTGAGGTACTGCATTGGTATTTTCTTGACTTGACCCGGTAGTCATACGACCATGAACTGTTCTTAAAACTGCATTCACTTAGATTGGTTAGGCTACCTTTATCCGTTAGGTACGAGTACTTTTGGTTTGAGTACTTGTATCTGACCGTGGCTTGGAACAATAACTTGTCGCGGATTAGTTCGTCACATCTTGTCCTTGTTTGGTTGTAGGTGTGACTTACTACTTCGATGAGAAGGTATTGAACCTTGTTGGGGTCCGGATACCATATTGGATTCATTGCATGGAAAGATACGTCGCCGTGAATTAGTTTACCATCTCCTGTCCTTGTTTGGTTGGGGGGATGGTACGCTCGTTCAGTAGGTGCATATTGGACCATGTTATAATTCGATTTACTTACTTATTTGAGCAATATTTATTCAGTTTATATGGCATGATATTATGTGTCTTGTTACGTCCCTCTGAGGACCTGGTTATCTCTCCAGGTGTGTGTTATTGTCTTTCGCAGGTATTCTAGTTCTAGCCGTGCTCCGTTCTATTTCTTCGAGGATGATTGCACCTTGGTCGTCTTCGCTTCGCTCGCCACTCATTTCATTTTCTATGTACTTTTTCTTTACTTGTTGGTAGTGGATTTGTCTCCGCCCAACATATTGTATCAAGACAAATTCATAGTTGATTATATAATATATTTTATTCTTGTGGATGAGATTAGTTATGGTTCTACTGTATTTTACAGCTTATATATTTATACGAGGCGCCCATATATTGGAGTATACTTCGTATGAATACAGCTGGCATGTCTACGTTCCTAGTCCTACGTATTTTGGGACTGGGGCGTTACACATGGTACAGATGGGATACCTTATTCATCAAGTTCATGAATACTGCCGGGGTATTGGTTAACCCGAACAGCATCACCATAAACTCGTATTGTCCATACTTGGTTTGGAAGGCAGTCTTTGGTACATCTTCTTTCTTAACCTTTAATTGATGGTAATCCGACCTCAAATCTATCTTAGAGAATACCTGTGCGTCGCTCATTTGATCGAAGAGATCGTCAATCCTCGGCAATGGGTACTTGTTCTTGATAGTATGATTGTTCAAGGTTTGGTAATCGATGCACATCCACACCGTACCATCTTTCTTCGGCACAAAAAAGACAGGGGATCCCCATGGTGACAAACTCTCTCTGATGAACCACTTCTCTAGCAATTCAACGATCTGCTTCTTCAATTCTTCAGCTTCCTTTTTATTGATCCGGTACACCGGTTGTGCCGTTGGTTCTACGCCTGGCACCAGATCAATAGAAAACTCGATGTCCCTATCTAGTGGCAATCCCGGTAAGTACTCAGGAAAAATGTCCATGAATTCTGTGATGATGGGATGCGGTGCCTCTTCCTCCTGAATCGTAGCTTTACAAAAAGCTCCACTCTGCTGCTCTATCGCCCCTCTGGCGAACTCGAATGCAGACTGCCCTGGAGGACTGAATACAACACATCCTCGGTGGCAGTCTATACTGGCATAATTCTTACTCAACCAATCTATCCCAATAACGATATCGAAACTCGGTAGTGGCATTATGAGTAAGTTAGTGCGCAACACTCTTCCTCCCAAGGTGATGTGACACCTCATACAAATATCCTAGACTAGGATAGCGCCTCCACCCGTCATAATTTTGCAACTACCACCCAAGGGTACAGATGCTATGCTATGCTTGAATACAAAAGCTACATAAATAAAACTGTAGGACGCACCCGAATCAAACAAAGCTATAGCAGAAAAAGATTCGAGAAGTATGGAACCTGCTATCACATCTGGGGTAGGCTCGGGCTCCTCAATAGCCATGGCAAAAGCTCTGCCCTGCTGGGGTGCTCCTCTCTGCTGGTGCTGCACGAACCGCTGCTGCTGAGTAGGGAGTGGTGGACCTCACGGCTGGTTAGCGGCTGGTGGTCTAGCTGGTCCTCTCTGTGCCGGAGCTGCCTCGCGTCCTGCTCGATCGGGAGCCAGTGCGCAATCCTTCAACCGATGTGAAGGTGATCCGCAGTACAAACATGATCCAAGCATCTATCTGTAGTCATCCCAAATGTGTCCGATCTTTTCGTAAAAAGTACAGTACGGAGCCTGCTGGAACTGTCTCTGTGGCTGCTGTGTCTGAGCTCTGGCCAGGCCTCGGGTCTGCTGATATGCTGGGGCTCTACTAGCGGACTGGAATTGCTACTTGTGTTGGAAGGTCCTCGGTTGAATTTGGGGACGCTTTGCCGGCGTTGACTGGTTGTTGCTTTCGTTGAAAGTATCTCGACTCCTCTTTGGCCTATAATTCAGCTCTTTTTCTACAGCTTGGGCGACCTCCAGATTCTTCTCGTAAGTAGTGGCTCAGCTGGTAGCGATGGCTAAGCGAATCTCGTGAGATAATCCTTTTCTGAATCTTCAGGCCTTGCTCTCTGGGGTGTTGACCATACTCTCCGCGAAACGGCTGAGGCGGGAAAACTCCGAAGTGTACTCGTCAACGGTGAGATTTCCTTGCTCCAAGTGCTCAAATTGACTCACCAATGCCTCTTGTGCTACATCGGGGTAGAATTTCTTCTTGGATAGCCGCTTGAATTTTTCCCAAGTCATGCTTGGAGTAGCAAATCGGGGCTCGCCTTGGTACCATGTCCGTGCGATATCGAAAAGTTGTCCGCTAGCTGACTCTACTTTGAGATCCTCTGAGACTCGAGCCATATTCAGGTATCGCTTCACGTTCTCTAATAATTCATCAGCGTAGATAATTTCCTCTGTCCCATGGAAGTCCCTGGGCCTGAGGTCCATGAAGTTCTTGGAAGTTCCAGAGCGCTGTTGGGGAGCATCCCTTTGATGAAGGGCCTCTCGTAAAGTATCGCGAAAGATGTTAGCCTACTGCTAAAAAATTCCCAAGAGTGTAATATTGTCCAGTGCCGATGGCAGGGGCAGAGCAGGTGCCAGGTACATCACTGGTGCTGGATACATGGTAGATGCTGGGTACATAAAGGGTGCCTGCTGCATCATAGGCGCTGGATACATGGCTGGTACTGGATGCATCGTAGGTGGTGGATAGACTGCTGGTGCCGGGTGCATGGTAGGTGAAACAGGTGCTGAAGGAGGAATGGGTGCTGGTACTGGAGTCTACGGAGGGAACTGTAGAGGTGGTGGAATGTCATCCCTGCGGAACCTCGAGTACTGTGGCTGAGCCAAGTCGTCCTGGTGAGTAAGCTGTCCTCCCTGCGTCGGTGGGGTCCCATAGGTGAAAAATCCACCAAAGGTCGATGGAGTGTTCAGTGCAGCATTGTTCCTGTCTTGCGAATCCATTGGCTAAAAATAAAGGAAATCATTAGACGGTAGAAAGATTCAAACATGATGCATAAAGGGTTCTTGAAGTCAAGTATAGAAGTCAATAACGTAGTTTAAACTTGTGGAGACGGTCCTTAGGTTCCTATTCTTATTCCTAGTTACAGGCCCGCAGTAGTATGACTAACTTACGTACTACCACGGTTTCGCTATTTTTGTGAAAACTGATCTGCATGGGCCACAATAAAAATGTGTCATGACCCATGCCCAATAATTGGGTACGAACCATGGTCACGTCCAGCGTACGCCGCAGAGTCAGCGGTAGAACGCTGTAACAATATGATGAACAACCACGCAAAATAATATTCTCCACTTGGGAACCAATAATTCAATATCACAACTCAACTCTAAAAGATGAATACAAATAGAATCAACTCATAATAGGAAATATATGATGTCTAATGACAAATAAAATCTCAACTACATGTTTCAAAGTCAACTCGGTATCCACTATAATGTCTCAGCATTAACTAAAGATAACTAAGAAAACGCAGCAGGATCAGATGCTGCGTACTCCTCCTTATAAGCAAAGTTCGTCTCTACTGTATCTTCCAAGTATGGGCCGTACTGGTCAGGGCACACGACCTCTTCGCAATCACCTAAAATTTGTTTGGTTATCCAGTCAGGATGGAACGAGTACAATTCACTGATTGCAATTCTAATATATAAAAATGACTATAAACAAAGGTTAACCTTTACATATATGATTTAAAAAATAAACGAAGAAAGACAGAATAAAGCTAAATACGAAAAACAGTAATAAATACAAAAAATACTCACCGACAGACTGACTGAAGTACCTTTGACATGTGATCGGTCTCGGGACAATTACACGACACTGTCTACGATATTTACACTGTATAATATAATACTGTCTACACGGTATACTGCAATAATGAATTACTGTTTACACGATATAATGCAATAATAAATTACTGTCTACACAGTATACACTGTATAAGGTCAGATTGCCCCCTTCCCTTTTATATCTAAAACTTAGATAAGATCAATGGAGAAAGTGGATATAGGGAAGAGGATTTAAAATTCGAATTTGGATTCTCATATTTGTTTTCTGGAGATTTGAATTCTAACCTGCGCTCGAATCCACAGAGCTCAGGAATCCAAAAGTTATTGACCTTCATGGCTTAAATTGGAACCTTTACAAATAAACCCTTATATATATAACCTTTTACAAGAAGTAGCATCCTCTCTAATTAATATATGTATATATATTAATGAATTAAAACACGTGTCTACAACCACCATTTGTAAATAGCTAAATAAAAAATAATAATAATTGGGACTTACACACATGGCTAGGCTTATATTGCAAATCAAATGATGCTTCTATATTGTAATATGAATTGTTGAACAGGTGACGCAAAGACCCAAGTATTGGGCAGTAAGTATATCAGATTTTGGTTCGAAAGAATGATAACACTAATGAATAGTCCCTCGGTTGGATGAATGAGTATACGAGCCTATGGCTCAAGGTAAGATGGTAAGATGACAAGATGGTAGGATGGCAAGTTGGTAAGATGAAATGAGAACTACGAATTATGTGTAGAATATGTTATTATCATGCATATTATGTCTCTTATTAGTTGAGTTGCATTACGTGCATGGTCATGGACAACTTGTGCACAAGGTAGTTCCCAGAACGGTAATCCGCGGCCACGGAACCGGTTCATCCTAGGGAAACAAGAATTGATGCCGACGTACTGGCATTGGTATACGGGACTTGCAGTGGGGCTAGCTACATGCACTGCAAGGGCGCCGTTATACCAGTAAGACGGTCCAAGATGGCGTGTCGCCAGTGACATTCATATAGACAGGTGTCATAGCCAATAATGTCTTATGTAGGCAAGAGTAAGTGGTATTTATAAATATACAGGGATGGCTATCGACCGTGGGTAAGATTTACCAAATTGGTGATCAATATGAATTCCTTATATTAGAACAACGTGAATTACTTATGTTTCTAACATGACTGTATGCTTCTTATATTTCTTATCAAATATATAAATTGTTAATGGACCCTAAGGCAAGATAGAAAGATCATAAATCAATAGTGAACATTCATGTAATTTACTACTGTTGATTAATGGTGAGATTGGTTACGGCCGCTCACCAGTACATATGTAGCAATGTACCGACCCTCGTCTCCACAGGTGCTAGGAACCTCGTGGATAATCTTAGACGCTGAAGGCTTGTTGTCCGACTCTTTAGAAGCTTCACACGTTCTTGAAGTTTCCATTTGAAGAAGAAGTCATTTTGTTGAAGGTGGTTATTGTCGCATTATTAATAAAGGGATATGATGTATGGAACAAGTTGTATTTCATTTCAATATTTCTGTAAGTTGTAGCCAAGTTTGGCATTTCATCTTGGCTATTTGAGAGCCTTATGTTTCTTGTTTCAAAGATATCAATAAAGAACTTATTTCGGATCATATCTATGTTGTCCAACTTCTTTGTTAACTTGCTGCGAATCTCTATTCAAAATGTCTTTTTCATAAAAGAAACATGAGCACACCTTGTACAAATACAATTCCAGACTTATACGACATCACGCCTTATGTAATGCCTGTGGTTCGTATTACGTATTTTTAGAATACGTGTACGTATTTTATCTTGTATTGTATGATTCCTTGCTTAGCTTCCTTCTTGGCTTGGTTATTCCTTGGGTTGGTTCGGCTTGGCTCGGTTTTCTTTGGTTTATTATGAACCAAGGAGAGAACCACCTACCTACCACCACCACTACCATTTATTAACCCCCACTTCCTTCTCTCTCTTCATTACTCTTCTTCTTTCCTCCATTAACTCCTAACCTTCCAGAAAGAGAGCTTAGGCAAGTGCAGCTTGCTTCGCGAAGGAACTCTGTTTTATTGTTCCATTCTCTTCCTCTCGAGATTCTAATACTCTTTAGTACTTGGTGTTATCAATTTCCATGGTTAAATTTGTGTAGATCTAAGTTTATAGTATTTTCAAAATTCTTGGGTTTTGATCTACTTAGTATTGTCATTTCCAAGTTTTGACGGTTCTATGTTGTAGAGCATTTCATTCTGCCCCGTTCTGACTTATGGAAGTTCAGATTTGGACTCCGGATGAAGGTTTTATGCAGCTTGGAAGCCATGGCTTCATGGTGTACTTCTTCTCGAAAATTTGGAGAAAAAGCACAGTCCCGAGCCGCATGGTAGCACTTGACCGCATGAACATTCATGCGGCAAGTCAGTTCCAACCGTATGCACTATTGCCTGGATTTGACCACATGACAAATTCATGCGACAAGTATTCCTATTCAGCCGCATGAAACCGAGTCCGTTCCAGCCGCATGAGAGCCCTTCCCCCGTGAGCCGCATGGCGTTGTTCTCCTTGTAACCGCATAGCGCCAATCTTCCTAGCCGTATGGAATGTTCTGGCTTAGCCGCATACGCCCCTCCCTTACCGTTGGCCGCATATGACTGATACCCTTCAACCGCATAAGCCTTTCCCTTTTAGCCGCTGTAGAAGCATGGAAAATAATAAAGAAAGAGCCATGCGGCCAGGAAACCCTATGCGGTTCGGAAAGCCCATGCGGCTCAGAAGACTCATGCGGCTCAACGCGTCTATACGGCTCTATGATCTCCATACGGCTCAGAGAGGTGCCACGTAGCATACAAACAACTCTTCCCTTACTGCATTAATTGTCTTGACAGCTGACAGCTCTGAAAAGACGACAGCCCTGACACAAAGATGTAATTATGACTCTGTCATAATGACAGACCCTTAGGAAAACGAAGGAAATCTCTGACATAATCCCCCGAGATCCAGAAAATGCCACGCAGCCTTGGCACGTGGACAGTCATATGCGGCTCGAGCGGAGACCCCCATGCGGCTCGGGCCGAAGTTGCCCTATGCGGCCCAGATCGAAACAGCCCTATGCGGCTCAAGCGAAGGCTCCCCCTATGCGGCTCAAGCAGACGCTCCCCTTTGCGGCTCACGAAGACCATCTCCATGCGGTTCACGAAGGGGTTACCCGTTATGCGGCCATCTACGTCCATGCGGTCCAGATTATCATGTAACTCGAAGGTTAGGGGGCCATTCCCCAACAGCCTTAACACGTGGCCGGGCTTATGCGGCTTAATCTTCATGCGGCTCAGATCCCCTCAGCGGCTCCCAGGACACGTGTCATAAATCTAATCAATGTCCCAAATTTACTGCAATCAAAGATTGGATCAAATCCCAATAATCTGGGACACGTGACAGAAGAATGAATTAAATTTCGCAGACATCAGCAGATCATCATAAGGGAGATTTATTCCAATCAGCAATAATTACCGAGAGGATTTGGCACAATCTACATTAATGGCCCAGATTTATTACCCTCAAAACTAATGGCCCAGATTGATCAATCAACAGGCCGCCGCCACTTTAAGGGACAATCATTGTAAACCCTAATGATCGCATTCCCTTCTTATAAATAGCAAGGTGCCATTCCCTTGCAAAGTGGACCCTTTTTCGAGATCAGAGAGCACCAGAATACTTGGAGAGAAAAAGCAGAAAGAGAGAGCAAAGAGAGCATTTCTTCAAACGCCAAGCAATCTTCTGGAGCCGAGGCTGCATATCGATCGACCAAGGAGTAAGACAGAGCTGCCGTAGCTTTCCCGAGCCTCTATCGTCCACCCCCAGAATCTAAAATAAACAATTGTACTTAGACTGCTGTACCTAGGTTTTCATCCCTAGGCTTTCTTTGTACAAGCGAGTTTGTAACGTGAAGTAAAAGTCCAGTCCTCCGATAATTGTTCTGCTCTTTTATATTTCATGGCAAACACGATGGCGACTCTGCTGGGACAAACTTCTCCACGGCTGAGGAGTTGGTGACGCAATCGGATGCAGCCAAGCTTGGCTCCACGCAACAGAAGATGGTCGTCCGTTTCGACCAACAAGCATTTGAAGAAATGCTCTATGAAGCAAGTGCCGGCCCAATCCAGAAGCGAACCCGCACAAAGAAAGCTCGCTGCGAGTGGAGGCCAAAATCGTTTGCTCCTCCACATGCTCTGGACGGGATACTCTCTGCTACCCAAGACGGCGAAGACGACTCTCATACGGCTCCACTTCGAGCCGTAGAGCACTCTAGTGTCCCCAAGTCCGGCAGAGGAAAGCACTACGATGCTGGACTTGCAGGGACAAAGAGCGACTCTAGGCGCCCCAAGAAGAATCCGAGCACTCCTGCGACCAAATCTTCCAACCACATGCAGGAGGCTCATGCGGGTGAATCTATCAGCCGCATGAAGAAAGTCTATGCGGCCAGATCATCCAGCTGTATAAAGAAAACTCATGCGGCTGAGACTCCCAGCCGCATGAAGAACGCCTATGCGGCTACATCTGCCAGCCGTATGACACCCACTCCGCGTGGCTCTGTCTTCGACCGCCTGTCTTATGGTCCTGATCTCTTGTGCTCCCAAGAAGAAATGTCTAACTCTCTCCAGCATCACCTAGACTCTTCCTACTATGTGCCTTTATGCACTAGAGCGAAGAAGTCTAGGGCTGCGCGAGCTTGGAACGCTCGGTCCGCTGATCCTGTCTTTGATCATCTGAGCGTCCTGCATACCGTTATACGGGCCTCAGATGGAAAGTTGTACAGAACCACTCGAGTCCAGCCCCCGGAGGCAATCCGACAGAGAGGTTCGCAAAAGTCTCCCAAAATCCAGGGAGCAAACATGGTCGATCCAGACCCATCTGACTTGCGTGAGGCCATCCTCCACAAACGCAAGGAAAGAGAAGATGCATCGGGGTGCAAAGAGTCCTCCCAAGGATGTTACTGCACCCAAGTCATCGTCAACTGCTGCTGCAATAATGCGAAGATACGAAAAGACCGGCAGTCCGTCTTTCAAAGGCTGCAACAGCCATCTTCAGAAGACGAGGCACTTCCCGTCATCTCCTGCAACTCTGCTCAGAAAGTCCCCGCCGATGGGAGAGGAAAGAAGACAAATGTTCCCAGCCCGAGGATTTCAACTACTCTGACCAAGAAACTGTCGTCTAAGCGGGTGTCCACCACCGGAGTTTTCTAAGGCACCCGTTCTAAAACGAAATTTGCTACAGTAGGAGATTCGTCCTCCACACCACTGGGGGTTGCTGGGACTGGGGGTAGCACTCCTCCGAACCTCTACGACAACCCGATATTCTAAGAAGACGAGTCAGGGGAGGCAACTTTTCTATCAGATGCAGCAAACCCCGACGTCCCCGAGGACGTCCACAACTCCCAAGACGAGGCAAACTCAGAAACTGGGTATACCGTTCCTTCCAAATTCGAACCAGAGGAGAACATTTCCACATACCCCGACGACTTTTCACTACATGGGTATGATTCGGAGGGTGCTTCCTCCACCACTCCGTCCATCTCTCCTCATATGAGGACGGTATTCATAACAGACAGCAGCCAAGGTGGTTCCAGCGATCGCCAACGCATCGACACTCTCGAAGCCATATTGCTTGCCTTGGTCAAGTCTGTGGACGAGATCAAAGCGGTCCTTCCAACTCTGCAAGGAGTGACACCTGGCCAAACTAGCGCGGGTCCTGCGGTCAATGTGGACTCGAACTCGACGGCACCGAACCCTGGCAACAATCCTTCTGAAACAACGGCCCACACCACCGTGGACGAAGCCCGCGAAGCGAGAAAAGAGGTCCAGGAGCTCCGAGCCATGTTCCACGCTCGAGAAAATTCTCAAGACCTCAGAATACGGCGACCATACCCTGCTGCCTAGAGGGATGTTCCATTCCCACCAAGATATAAGCCGTTCAATATCAATCCTTATGATGGCAAGACCTCAGCAAGTCGGTACATCACTTACTTCGAGGTCACCACCGACCATCTGCCCCATGACGATGCCATTCTCACATGATTATTCATCGGGGCATTGGAAGGGGTCGCCTTCGACTGGTACCGCAATCTGTCGGACAACTGCATCCACTCCTTCGCCGGCTTCAAGCGCATGTTCTTGGAGAGATTCTACGAAGTAGGACAGGACATCACAATGTCCACCCTCATGGACGTCGTCCAAGGAGAGAAGGAGCTGACAAGGAACTACATCGAGCGGTTTCGCCAAACCATAATAAAATTACCATCTGGAAATCCGGATTCCTCCTTGATTGAAATTTGCCAAAAGAGATTGCTCCCAACAATCAGTCTCTGGATGGACGAAAGTTAATTCAAGGACTGGAAGACGTTCATCATCAGTGCCACAAGTGCCGAAGAACGATTGAAGGAGGCTCGCCAATTGGGATTGCACATCTGGGACGGAAAGAACAAGGGCAAGCATCCTAACAACGACAATGGGGGTAGCCCCTCCAACAATCGGGACAGCAGGGGTAAGCAGGCTATGGTGGCCGATACAGCACAAAAACCTGAGCCAAAGCCGGCAGACAAACAATGGCCGCAAATTACTTACTTCTTCGAAGACGGTCACGTCAAGCCCATCTTGGACATGCTCATACAAGGAGACAGAATTCAGCTTCCTCCACCAAGACAGGAACCTCGGCCGGCAGACATGGAGAACCCAAAGTACTGCCATTACCACCGCTACGACCACCATGCCACATACGACTGTTACCAACTAAAACGGTACATCCAAAACCTCATCGATTCGAACGCTCCAGCTATCGATTTCGAAGAGGTAACAGTCGCAGCCAATATGGTGTCAGTACAATTCGGCAGCTTCCCTCCGACGAAAACTCAAGACGGTGTAGTCCACATCCCTTTGGCGACAATGGAGATTGCTAATCTTCCACCTCCCCGAGATCAGGATGCTGGTCTAGTGCCTCTCACCACATCACGAGGAAAGGTCATGTGGGTCCATCCAGACTTGGTATCAGAAGTGACTCAGCCCACACCATCTTCTATTTGCAAGAAGAAGAGTAGAAAAGTCATGTCCTGTCGCATAATCTCGACAGATATCGAAGAAGCTACAGCCGTAGTCACGCGGTCTGGACACAATCCCAACCTGTGACTGACAATCCGGCTGAAGATCATTAGCCCGCTACAACTGATGCTCCGGGACCGGCTCAGCCTCCGACGACCGACAAGCCAAGGCCGAGGGAGACTCGCTTTGACAAATCCCTCCGAAAAGAGGCATCACAAGGGCTGGAGAAGCCCTACAACTTGAACATCTTAGCGCAATTGGCCAACACGTCGGCCAAGTTATCATTATACGAGCTTCTGAGACTCTCCAAGGATGTTCGTGCGGCGTTGAGCGATGCACTCCAAAATGCCGACGCATATCTGGCGCAAGTCAACCTCACGGGAGAAAACCCGCCTGCAGATCTCCAAGACAGCGTCTGCACGGAAGCGATGCCCAACATTGTCTTCACTCCGTAGGACATGCTCATCAAAACCAACCTGCATGATCGCCCGCTATACTACACTGGATACATCGGCAACGTAAAGGTGGATCGGATCCACATTGATCCTGGCTCTTCCATAAGCATTATCCCGAAGGGTCTGCTACATCATCTCCGAATCCCAATGCATCGTCTGACGCCTACAAGCACCGCCATCAGCGGTTTCAATTCGGACAGGAGCTACCCAATTGGGAAGATTCGTCTGAAGTGTCAAATTGGCGATCTCCAATCAGAAGTCACCTGCTACGTCATAGATGCAGACACTTCTTACAACATCCTCTTGGGGCGCCCGTGGATACACGATTATATGATCGTGCCTTCCATGCTGCACCAATGCTTCAAGTATGTCGATAAATACGGCTTCGTGAGGACAGAATTTATCGACATCGATCCCTTCAAAGGGGTCGAATCCTACTACTCAGACTCCTGCCTATACGAAAAGTCGAAGAGGCACCTTGATGAAGGAGATGTGCAAGCTCGTACCGAGACAGCCACAGGATCAGAAGAACCTCTGAAGATCCACCTCCAAGCTTGCAAACCTGGCAAGTCCGCACCGCTTACCGCCACTCTGCGTAAGGATGCAATCAGCCTCTCGGCACAAGAAGAGCAAATGATAATCCGCTGCCGAGGTCTGGCCAAGTGCCAAGGCCCACCATAGAGCCACTGACAATCAGAATACCAAGAGTCGGCTAGCCACAAATGGAGAAGCTCAATCCCTCCGACAAGCCAATGACGATACGCATTCCCAAGAAGAGTCGTCACCCCGATGCAAGGCCTAGGACTTCTAGCGAACCAACCACTCCCCGCCCGGCATCGAGTACCAAACTGGGGGTCGCTAATCTGCCAACAACTCCACGCTCTGCTCCACCAACTGAACCTCTGACGATCAAGCTGCCCAGGTCGTCCTCTCAGTTTTCGTTTATACAGGCGGTAGCCGAAGAGAAACCGGAGTTATCCAAGTATGTGGCTGCCCACACTGATGTTCTCTCCACAGATGATGTAATCCCCCTAGAAAAGATACCTTACTTCATCAATAAAGGGCTATCTTTGAACTACTTCGAGCTTAATAAGCTTTGTACAATGTATGCTATGAAATACGGTGTAGGACCTACACACACAGGTGACAAATGTGTACACCGCGATCCTGCTTACCCCAGTGGAAGACACTTACCGCATAATCGAGGGAGGGGACCATCCAATCATCTTCGGCCGGAAGGACGATCCGCATCCCTTCACCATAGAAGAAGTCGACCTTGGATCGGATGCCGAAAAACTACCTCTGTATCTTTATAGCCCCCAATCCAAATATCTCATACAAAAACAGGGATACGATCTGGAGACGACACCAGGCTTGAACTATGGTACTGGATGGCGATTACCTTTGAAGCCACCGGTCCCGGCCGGCAAACCACGGGACTACTATAGCAAGACTCGATGTGGAGTAGGGTATGTAACACCCACGACGACCCCTGAAAGTTCAGATGAAGAATGTGACTGGCATTCACGTTCAACCGGGTCACCAACTTCTGACTCAGATACCAGTATTGGAGATATATTCAGACAAGTCTTGTCAGTCAACATGGCATTCGCCGACGCTTATGAAGAAGACGAAGACATCCCTGAAACCCTCGAGCTAGAGCCGTGGGCCCAACAGTTGGATGCACAATGGGAAAAGCGGTTCGAACTAAGAGAACCTCCTACTGAAGATAAGGTTATGCAGGTCGATCTCGGCAGCGAATCTTCTCCAAAACCAATCTTCGTCAGTAAAAGCCTAACAGACGAAGAGCGAGAATTGCTGCTGGAACTTGTCAAAGAATACATTGATGTGTTCGCCTGGAGCTATGAAGACATGCCAGGGTTAAATCCCGATATTGCTCTTCACAAGCTCAATATTCGGCCAGATGCAAAGCCAGTCAAGCAACAACTGCGACGCTTCTGCCCGGGCATCATGGATACGATCGAAGCCGAAGTCAACAAACTGATAGCCAGCGGCTTCATTCGTGAGGAGCAACATCCTGACTGGATCGCCAACATAGTACCCGTCCTCAAGAAGAATGGAAAGATTCGAATCTGCATCGACTTCCGCAATCTGAACGAGGCATACCCCAAAGATGAATTTCCCCTCCCTATCACAGACATCATGATTGACGACACCTGCGACTTCGAACGTTTGTCAATCATGGATGGTTTCTCGGGGTACAACCAAATTAAGATGTCTCCTGACGACGAAAAGCATACATCATTCCGAACACCGATTGGCACATACTGTTACACAGTCATGCCTTTCGGTTTGAAGAATACCGATGCCACATATCAAAGAGCCATGAGTATCATCTCCAGAGACCACTTATGCAAGACGGTAGAGTGCTATGTTGATGACATTGCCGTCAAGAGTCGCTGTAAGGGAGACCATCTGCAGGATCTGAGGACGGTATTCAACCTGATGCGAGCACACAATTTGAAAATGAACCCCACAAAATCCTTCCTGGGCGTATCCAGCAGGAAGTTCTTAGGCTTCATCATCACCGCCCAGGGTATCCATGTAGACCCTGAGAAGACAAAGGCAATCATGGAGATGGGTCCCCCGAGAAATCTTCGCGAACTCAGAGGCCTTCAAGGGAGGCTAGCTTACATCAGCAGGTTCATTTCTAACCTCTCCGGGTGATGTCGACCATTCACCCACCTCATGAAGAATGGCGTCTCATTCGTATGGGACGAAGAGTGTCAGCGGGCCTTCGACAGCATCAAAGAATGTTTGTCGAACCCTCCAATCCTGGTGGCCCCGGTTGCTGGAAAACTATTTCTGCTCTATGTACGAGCAATGGAGCATTCCCTCGGAGCCCTGCTGGCACAAAACAACGATGCAGGCCATGAGAAAGCCATATATTACCTCAGTCGAATGATGATTGGGCCAGAGCACCGATACACCGCTGTGGAGAAGAAATGTCTTGCCCATGTGTTTGCCATCCAGAAGACGTGATATTATGTCACTGGACAAACAATACATGTGATCTCACGAGTCAACCCTCTCAGGGTCCTCATGAATAAACCAGGGGCACTCAGCTTTCGCCTCGCTACATGGGCAATACTGCTGTCCCCTTATCATATGATCTTCGTCCCGCAAAAGGCTGTCAAAGGTCAAGCCCTGGCAGACTTTTTGGCAGCCCACCCGGGTTCGGAGTCATCCAGAATATATAAAGAAATCCCAGATGAGATCGCCGACTCGCATGCAACCTCTCACGATGATATATGGCGAATGTTCTTCGACGGCACTTCGAGAACTGGACCCAAAGGTAACATCGTCGTCGGAGTCGGGGTGGTGCTGGTTTCTCCTTCCAGATTGGTGATTAATCGTGCTTATTCTCTCACAGAACCCTGCTCTAACAATGTGGCCTAGTACAGTACTTTGGTCATTGGCCTCCAACTTGCAAGAGAGCTGGGAGTAGAATATCTTGAAGCATACGACGATTCTCAGTTAATCGTCAACCAGATCCGGGGTTCATACGAGGTCCGCCATGAAGACATGATCCTCTATCACCAGATAGCGATCGACATCATCTCATCGTTTGAGGAGCTCTTCATTGAGCACATTCCCAGGCTCCGAAATATCGAAGCCGATGCCTTGGCATGTCTGGCTGCTTCCCTAGCAGTGCCAAATCATGCTCATCAATCGGTAGATGTGATAGGCCATAAACTGGTCTGCCCCAAGAACAACGATCAATTCATGGCGAGTTATTCCGCTCAGACAATCGACGATGTCCCAGATTGGAGACAACCATTCATCGACTTCGTAGTCTACGACATCCTGCCCGAGAACCCAAAGGAAGCCACCTCCATCAGACGGCGTTCTCTCAGATTCTTCTACGATACAGAGACAAAAATACTGTATCGGCGATCCTATGATAGATTATTGCTTCGGTGTCTGTCAAACGCGGAAGCCAAAGAAGCCATACGAGAAGCTCATGGCGGTGTTTGCGGGGCCCATCAGTCTGGCCCTAAATTGCAAGACCGTCTTCGCCGAATGGGCTACTACTGGCCCACGATGGTTGCAGATGCGATAGACTATGCTAGAAAGTACAAAGCCTGCCAAATCCACGCAGACTTCATCCACCAACCATCCGAATTTCTACATCCGACAGTGGCGTCCTGGCCGTTCGAAGCATGGGGAATGGATATCATTGGTCCGATTACTCCACCTTCCTTCCGAGGACATCGCTTCATACTCGCAATCACAGACTACTTCTCCAAATGGGCAAAAGCTGTCCCGCTTACAGAAGTCAAGACTTCAAACGTGATCAGCTTTCTTAAGCATCACGTCATCTATCGCTTTGGACTGCCCCGGAGGATCATCCACGATAACGGTCCGCAGTTTGCAAGCTACGTATTTTATCGATTCTGCGACAAGCACCGCATCCAGAATATTGCTTCGACGCCATACAACCCAGCAGCGAATGGGTTAGCAGAAGCATTCAACAAAACCATCACCAAGTTACTCAAGAAGTTCGTATCGTCCAACAAACATGACTGGAACGAGAAGCTTGGTGAATGCTTATGGGTGTACCGTACCACAGTTCGAACAGCCACAGGGAATACACCATTCTTTCTAGTGTACGGGAGTGAGGCAGTTCTCCCATTAGAGACTCAAATACCCTCACTCCGTGTCGCCCTCATTTATCAATTGACGACGGATGATAACTATCGACACCGACTACAGGAGTTAGAGGCCTTAGACGAAAAGCACCTCCTGGCTTAGCAAAGAATCGAGCTATACCAAGCATGCATATCTGGAGACTTCAATAAGAAGGTCAAAATCAAAACATTCCAAGTGGACGATCTTGTTCTGGCAGTCCGGAGGCCGATGGTCATGACTCACAAGACCGTCGGCAAGTTCCAGCCAAAATGGGAAGGCCCATTTATCATCGAGGCTGTATTCTCCAACGGTGCTTACCGTCTCGCTAAGCAAAACGGAGACTTGCTCATGTTGCCCGTCAACGGCAAGTTCCTGAAGAAATATTATGTCTAAACTACACATTCCAGATTATCGAGTCATGTACCCGCTGGTGCCGCTGAACTCACATATCTCAACATTCCAGATTATCGAGTCATGTACCCGCTGGTGCTGCTGAACTCACACATCTTAACATTCCAGATTATCGAGTCATGTACCCGCTGGTGCCGCTGAACTCACACATCTCAACATTCCAGATTATCGAGTCATGTACCCGCTGGTGCCGCTGAACTCACACATCTCAACATTCCAGATTATCGAGTCATGTACCCGCTGGTGTCGCTGAACTCACATATCTCAACATTCTAGATTATCGAGTCATGTACCCGCTGGTGCCTCTGAACTCACATTCCGGTCACTCTCTCAGATAGTAAGTCATGTATGATCATACCTCTGAACTTTCTTCCTGGAAGAGATCCTCCCTCATGATCCACTACATGTACTCCCAGAGCACAAAAAAGGTAATCGATCCACAAATTTCTAAAACGGTCATGTCCTCATTACCTCTGAGTCGTTTTACTTCCGCCAAAAAAATAAATCACCCCTTTACATAGAACTTCCATGTCCTCATTACCTCTGAGTCGTTCTATGTACCCTCCTTCATTGAGCCCACTCCTGCCATGTCCTCATTACCTCTGAATGGAAAGGCTCCGTCGAAGAAACCTTTATGCTTGCCATGTCCTTATTACCTCTGATTAAGTATGATGATTCCCTTTCGACTTATTATCTGTACCCACAACCGGAGTACGCCAACGATAATAGGTCCACAAATATCATCCGCTGAGTCCACTCTTGCCATGTCCTTATTACCTCTGAATAGGAAGACTCCACGGTAAAACCTCCGTACTTACCATGTCCTCATTACCTCTGAGTAAGTATGTTGGTCCCCTCTCGTCTTATTATCCGTACCCTGAACCAGGGTACGCCAAGGGTAATAGGTCCACAAATGTCCTCTGTTGACCACAAATGTCCTCTGTTGACCATAAATATCCTCTGTTGACCATAAATGTCCTCTGTTGACCACAAGTATCATCCGGTGAGTCCACTCCTGCCATGTCCTTATTACCTCTGAGTAGGAAGACTCTACGACAAAACCCTCATACTTGCCATGTCCTCATAACCTCTGAGTAAGTATGTTGGTTCCCCTTTATCCTATTATTCGTATCCTAAGTCGTGGTACGCCAAGGATAATAGGCCTACAAATATCCTTTGCTAAGTCTCTTAGTACAGGCCCACTATTCCTCATCATGTCCCGGGAGCCCAGCTGCTCCATGGCATTCAGTATCCCGATACTGGGAACGTCCACGACCACCTTGCCGTAGAACTGTTCTAAGTATCCCTAGTCAAACTTGTTACCTGTACCTAAAACCAAGGTATACCATGGGTAACAGGTCCATAAACAAGTCCTCAATGCGGGACAAACATCACCACAATATCACAGGTACAACAAGCAATGCCAATAACGGGTAGAATAGAAAGTACTCTTTATTTGAAAGAAGAAAAAAACATTACACCTTTTGGGACCACGTCCCTCTCAAAAAAGAAAAAGAAAACAGGAACAAAACAAGAAGAAAAGACCGACTATAGCTCAGCATTACACAACTCCAGGAGCCGGTTTCTCACCAAGGCAGTACCCCCCTCGAGCCTCTGCCTAGCTCGGCGCTCAGCCTCCTGAGATAACTGCTCCCTATTATCCTGGTCCATGAGAGCCCGACAATCGTTATCCAACTTCCTCAGAGCCGCTTCCAAGTCAGCCGAAGCTTTATTGACATTATCGGCTTCCTGGACAATCAGTCCTCTGTCGATCCGGGCTGCCTCGAGCTCAGACTCAAAGAAAGTTAACTTTCTCTGAAGCTCAAGGATCTGTTCCTGCGTATCAACAATCCGCGACAGGCAGTTGCTTTTCGAGCCGTAACGTCTTCACTCTCATGGCTCAATTGATCGTATCGGTCAGACAAGGTGCGAAGATCCTTCAGTATGGCTGGCATAGTTTTATCCTGAGCAGCCTTCGCCTTCTCTATAGCAGCTGCGAGGGAGCCGCGCTCCTGATCAATAGCAGCAGACAGGTCAACCTGCCGCAACACCTGAAGCCGGGCCACCAGTTGATCAGTCTCCAGCAATTTTGATTCCAGAAGTACAGCCACCCCTGCCCCACTAGGAAGGGCCTTAAGGATATCAATTTGACCCTGGGCACATTGCCGGGCCAAGACGAAAGAGGTCCCTCTGTCCATGGCAGCTTCTATCCCCCTTTTTAGGTGACGATGAAAGCTATCGACCACGTCTTGTAATGATTCGTCCAGGACCTCAGTCGAGGACGGCGTCAGAAGGAGCGTGGCCGGCAGTATCACAGGAGTGGTGCTAGAACTAGCCACCAGGGAGGCAATTTTCGAATAAAACGATGCACGGATAGCGGCCAACTCTTCCTCTGCCACCCGAAGAGCCTGGACGCTTGGCAGGACGGAAAGGTCGACTCTCTGGGCCGCCCTAGCAGCGGAAGACACGAGGACCATTGTCCCCTGCCCTGATTGTCCCATCACCAGACTGGCCGAACTCGAGCCCGCAAGAGAATCATCAAGATAAGCCGGAGGAGGAGGAGGTACGTCCCTCTCCGTCTGTGTCCCTTCGACAGAGCTTGTCTCAACAAGGTCCGTCCTCGGCATGGAAGGGGCAGGACCTGCATGTCTACGACAATGATCAATCGATGTGACCCAAAGGATGTGATCATAGAGCAGATAGGCCTCCTCGCAAGTTAAGATTCGGCTTATCTTACCGAGAGAGGAGTATTGAGGCTGCAGCTCGTTCGCAGCTGGCAGGGTCCCCTCACCCGCGATCTCCAAATTAAATCTGGCTAGCTCTCCTGACCCGGCCACCTTAGAGAGAGAGGCAACCTGATCAGCATCATCTGGACAAAATTCAGCAATTTCAGGGACAGGTTCACCGGAGCCCCCGTCATCACAAGTCACGATCTCGGCCACTCAAGAGTCCTCTTCTTCTGACGCCTACAAGAGGGAAGGAAGGTGATTAAAGTCAAAACTAAAAGAAAGGAAGGAATGATAGTAACTCATTTACCTCTGAGGTGGCGTCGATTTCTTTACCTCTTTCTGTTATAGTTAGCCCGCGGTGTCTGGTTGCAGCCAGTTTTCGGAAGCGAGGAATGCCACCTACAGGAGAAAGTCGCCTGCTACGCTTTTATGCATGACCTGGTGCAACGGATGACTGATCAACCACTATCTCATCTGGCAAAATAGGTGGCTGATCTATTCATATATCTACCGCCGGAAGGGAAAGGTCATCTCCGTCAGGCTCGTCGTCTTCGTCATCTGTAGCATCAGGATCCGAATCCGGCACCTCGACTCTGTTTTTCCTCTTCCTTGTCTTGGCCCCCTGGGAACCATCATCCAGGCCGGTACCAACGATGAAACTGGTATATGGGTGTAACGCCCCAGTCCTAAAATACTTAGGACTAGGTACGTATCCATGCCAGCTGCATACATACGAAGTATACTCCAATATATGGAAACCTCGTATGAATACATAAGCTGTAAAATGCAGTAAATCCAGAATAACTAAATCTCATCCACTAGATAAATAAATGATATAAGAGCAACTTTGAATTTGTCATGTATACAATTGTTGGGGGGGGACAAAGTCCACTACCAACTATCTCAAATAAAATATATAAGAAGTGATCGATAAAATAACGAGATGAACCAAGAGCAATCGTCTTCGAAAGAATGGAGAAGATCACGGCCTTGGCTAGAACACCTGCAAATTTACAGAAGCACACACCTGGAGAGATAACCAGGTCCTCAGAGGGACGTAACAAGACACATAATATCATGCCATATAAACTGAATAAATATTGCTCAAATAAATAAGGGATGCCTGCAATAGGGTACCTAACCGTACTATAGTGAATGCAATAAGAACAAACCTTTGACGCATGGGTCGGATCAGAAATCAGGAATCAGTATAGTACCTCCCACTGGAGATAACCGGCAATCAGGACCGTACCTCCCACTGGAGATAACCGGCTATCAGGACCGTACCTCCCATTGGAGATAACCGGCAATCAGGACAGTGCATATATGACCCATACATTAAAGAGCTGTTCTCTCTACCCAATGCCAACTGTGTTGTATCCACAATACAAACCACTATAACCGCTAAGTCAAACTAGCATGCAACCTCTATTAGCGGTTATTCCTATCGCACGGCTTGTACGTACTGGTGGCCAGCCAATCACGTACGTCCGTGTTCTACATGCGACACACAACTTCGTTGTACAACGTGTCAAGGCCAATGAATGCAACACACAAAGGTGGTCCCTTAAATCTAGGTTTAATGTGAGAAAAAAAATACATAGCAGGAAATATAAATGAACAGTAAGTTCTAATAGATTACGCCATGTATCACAGTTTATTTTGCTTAAAAAAAGTAAATAATGCATGAAATATGAGCTAAAATAAATAAACAACAAATGACAAGGTGTCTTGCCTGAGGTCCTTGCGGGTGAAACCGACAATCAAGTTGGGTACAGAATAGTCACAGGGCTACACAAGATGAACTCAGACGATGTGACAAACTTCTAAAATAAAAACCAAAAATAAAATATTATGAAATTTTTTTTAGAAAAAATATATGATGTGTATTTTTCTGTCAGTATTCCGAAACTTCAAACGGATCGTGATTCTGATTCCTGATTCTCCCAGAATCTCAAAAACACTAAAACGTGTCAGATTTCGGACCACTGACACTCCACAAATTTTCCAGAAAATTAAGTTCTGAATTTATGAAAATAAAATTTACATTCAAAAAATATACCTCAATACAATTCCAACAAAAAAAACTGGAGGTCAAAAGGAGTCCGGAGTTGGAAGTTATGGTCATTCGAAGTTGCTACAACCTTTGAAAATTGAGGCTGAATTTATGACGAAAAAAGAGAGAAATTTTGACAAGGATGGTTTGAAAGATGATTTGTGGTGAAAATAATATGGAGGAGTACCTGCCTATTTATAGGATGTGGGAATTCCCAATTAGATAAGAATTAGGATTCCTTTAAACCCAATTTAGATATTTTCTAGTTTAATTTAAAAGCAATCAAATCCAAATCCAAATCCAAATCTAATTTAAACCAAATCAAATCAAATTCTCTTAGTTTAAAATCAAATCAATTAAATTCAATTTAAATCTATTTAAATTTTTAGCTCAAAATCAAATGGGATAAATAAATTTCGAATATTTAACTATTTAAATAAATCCAAAAGTCAAATCAAGATTTAAATGGCCACCATAACTTCCAAATATATTTTTCACAATACCAATAATAATAATTTCGAAAATAATAAATATTTTTAAATATCTTTTTGAATAATAAATATCAAAAATTATATTTTTATTTAAATTAAACTAGCAAATATTTATGAAATATATGTATGCATGAATAATATTATTTATTCCAAATAAAAAGCCTTTCATAAATAAAATCATAAATTTAGAAAATTTTGATAGCTAAATTAAATATTACATATATTATTTTGAAACTATAAAAATAAAAAAATGTTTTTCTCAAAATATGTACGCTCGCACATATTCGCACTCGTCGAGCAACTACAAAAAATAAAATTTCGTGCGCGACGTACAATACGACTATGCGACGTACAATTCAAAAATTTTAAATCAGTACCAAATTTAATATATATAAAAAAATATAGTAGAAATTTAGGGGTTTTACAATGGGTTAAAACCGACAGGGGGCTTGTTCGCCATGACGTGGTACAAACCGCCATATACAAGATATCTACTGACGCCTTGATAGCGGAAACTGAGAAAACGGCACGGGTGTGGAATGTGTCATAGTAATGCCAGGCCCGGATGCCGTCTATAAGGCTACCTTCAAAGCCCAAACAAGAGCTGGGGCTGTCTAGAAAAAGCTGACTATACCCAAATTGCCGGGCGAACCTGCTAGGCAGATAGGGTTCGAGAAAGACAGTGTTACGGTTGCGATACACCAGATGAGCGGGGCAGATATTTCACAGCCACAGAAGCATCTGGCCGTCCAGAAGTTGAGGGGGGCCAATACCGTCAAGATGGACAGTTGCTACTTCCTCATCAGTAAAACGAGGGACAGATGTGAAGATGTTGTACACGTCTGCCCTCGTCAGCGCCATCTGGCAAGCACGCATGGTCTCAAACTCCAAAGACTTGTTACGATTGCGGAAGATAAAAGCGTCGTCATCGGTTACGTCGTCTTCAGAGCCCGGTCTCATCAAAGACGGATAATGCATCAACAGCCACCCCATCAAATAATGGTAAGACAGCTCGGTTCGTTCAAAATCTTTCGTCACATCGTGAGCAATAACCTTGGATGTGAAAGTACGAAGGCCGCGGTGTATGCTGCACACCATGGCCGAGAGGAGAGCTAGCCGGACCTGCAAAACTAGCTTCACAGACGGAAGGATAAAATTGCGACTGATCCTCTCGATGGAACCTGCTCCGCCCGAGACTACACAGTTTCACAGCCATATCATTAAGAATCCCGCCAGGAGCGCCTTCTCCGACAATTCTTGAGTATCTTGATAAAAATAGCCAAAAGAGTCGGTCCTGCTCCCGAATGTATCACTAGTGGTGGTCGTCCTCTTAGCTGACGACACTAAGGTTCTGACCGTCTCTAGGGACCGAGGACGTCGGGAAGTAATTTGACCGGAGGCATCTGTCGGGAAGAGATAGCGCACCCAGTCCTTGGTGTGGGGAGCATGCCCTTCCGAGCTGCTTTCTTTTTTGGCTATCTGATGACATGTGCTATAGTGACACAATATCTCTTGGTAAAGGGCTACGAAGCCTGGATACTGTCTTTCCAAATCTTCAAACTCCTCGTTCGTGGGAGTATACGCCTCAAAAGCTTCGCCCCCCCAAAGAAGCTTGGAGATCGCATGCATTTCGTAGAGCGCAAGCCCCATTTCCCCTACGGGCGTATAGAAGGTCCCCGTACGGCAATTATACATCTCCAGCAGAGACATAAACAATCTCTTGTTTATAGGCAAGCCATGGCTGGTGCCCCGAATAGCATGGTAAAGACCAATCTCGTACAGAAAGGCCTCATACTTTTGCAAAATCCACGTAGACAGATTGGTCCACGAGGGAATCGGATGTATCCAGCTGGGAAGCATCAACCGACCAATGGGATAAGAGTCCTTCCGAGCAAGTTGGTTCATAAAAGTGTCGGCTGTAGAAAATATGAAATTAGGACCCGACACATTCAAGAACGTACCCGGGGCCAACCCCATTACAGAACAGCTGGTATGCACCTTACCCGCATACATCAATTTTCAGGCTGTTGTTATAATGGATGTCTCCCACGAACATCCCACTCCGGGTAGGAGTTAAAGATTCTTCCATCTTCCGGTCCAATGGGAGCATATTGAACCAAGATAATGGGAAGTGACGCTCCATTTGGGGAATGCAGATCGCCATCCCGTTAGAAACAAAACTCCAGTTCTCTGACACCACTAGAACTTGACTGTTCTTCACAGTCAAGGCGTCTCCAAAGAAGAATGCAGGCTTCAGGTACTCCCCTTCAAATTTCCCCGAGGTCATCATAGCATTGAGAAAATAGAAAGGCTAGTTCTTGATAGCCTTCAATCTCGTCGGAGGCTCGTCACTAGAAAATTGGTCTGCCACACGCCGAACTATATGGTCGTACCTATAGCCCAGAGCAGATTGGGCACGACCCACCAAGGGTTCCCCAGCGGCATTAACTGGCAAATTCACTGAGAAGAAGACAGAAAGAGATAAATTAAAAAAGATGAACAAAAGAAATAATAAGATATTATCAAGCTTATGCGGCTCCAACTTAACAGAGCCTCATACGGCTCCAATGAAGCCTTATGCGGCTTAATCTCAGAGGAACACTTACGCGGCCCTATTCAATAGAAATTCATGCGGCAGTGCTCTCATAAGGCCCTTAGGGTTCGGACAAAATTTGCACTGACCGCGTGACAGACAAAATTTGTGCAAATCCATGCGGCTCAGCATAGCTTATACGGCTGCGTTGGCAAAGCGTGTATACGGTCACAGCAGTTATTCTTATGCGGCTCACAGCTCAACCATAGGCCAAACATGCAACTCACAATGGCTCGTGCATAAAGCATGCGACGTAGCCATAGCAGTTAGGGTTCTTTAACCCGTGCAATGTCCTTACCAGTAATGGGGGGATGAACGTCAGGATGAGCCGCGGGGACGACGATCGGTGGAGGAGCGGCCGCAGTCAAAGTAGAAGCAGTCTTGCCCTTCGCCGTCGCGGTCGACGAAGACGCTGCCTTCTTCGCTGCAACGGTCTTCTTGGGAGCCATTATCAATCAAGAAGAAGATGAAGAGCTGGATAGAGGAAGATTCGAAGTAAAAGAGGAAGTAAAGAAGTCCTCTCTCTCTCTCTCAAACTCCTCTTATTTATAGGAGGATGAGAGGGGGAAGACACGTGGAGTAATAACCGTCTCGTATAAAGACTAAACCGACTCCTCAGATTTTGCCCCCTCTCCCATGAAGGAGATTTACCCAGGGCATAAAATCCCGAAATTTAATGAACCAACCCTTGGGATTCCCCCTAAAGACGGCGCTAAAAGGGAATTTGAGGCAATTAAAGACACGCACACGTGGCAAGGAGCTATGCAGCTAGGCCATCCAGGCGGCTGAAACTTCCATGCGGCCAAGACATCTATGCGGCTAGGACCTCATATGCGGCTAGAATGAGCTGGCACATGGCCATGCTTCTTATTCAAAGTATTTTAATTTTGCAAATTGAAAACTTTGAAGGAGGTCTTGTAGAAGCATAGAAAATAATAAAGAAAGAGCCATGCGGCCAGTAAACCCTATACGGTTCGGAAAGCCCATGCGGCTCAGAAGACTCATACAGCTTAACGCGTCTATGCGGCTCTATGATCTCTATGTGGCTCAAAGAGGTGCCACGTAGCATACAAACAACTCTTCCCTTACTGCATTAATTGCCTTGACGACTGACAACTCTGAAAAGACGACAGCCCTGACACAAAGATGTAATTATGACTCTGTGATAATGACAGACCCCTAGAAAAACGAAGGAGATCTTTGACATAATCCCCCGAGATCCTGAAAATGCCACGTAGCCTTGGCACATGGACAGTCATATGCGGCTCGAGCGGAGATCCCCCATGCGGCTCGGACCGAAGTTGCCCTATGCGGCCCAGATCGAAATAGCCCTATGCGGCTCAAGCGGAGGCTCCCCCTATGCGGCTCAAGCAGACGCTCCCCCATGCGGCTCACGAAGACCATCTCCATGTGACTCACGAAGGGGTTACCCGTTATGCGGCCATCTACGTCCATGGGTCCAGATTATCATGTAACTCGAAGGTTAGGGGGCTACTCCCCAACAGCCTTAACACGTGGCCGGTCTTATGCGGCTCAATCTTTATGCGGCTCAGATCCCCTCAACGGCTTCTAAGACACGTGTTGTAAAGCTAATCAATGTCCTAGATTTACTGCAATCAAAGATTAGGTCAAATCCTAATAATCTGGGACATGTAGCAGAAAAATAAATTAAATTTTGTAGACATCAGCAGATCATCATAAGGGAGATTTATTCCAATCAGTATTAATTACTGAGAAGATTTGGCACAATCTACATTAATGGCCCAGATTCATTACACTCAAAACTAATGGCCCAGATTGATCAATCAACAGGCCGCCGCCACTTTAAGGGACAATCATTGTAAACCTTAATGATCGTATTCCCTTCTTATAAATAGCAAGGTGCCATTCTCTTGCAAAGATGACCCTTTTTCAAGATCAGAGAGCACCAGAATACTTGAAGAGAAAAAGCAGAGAGAGAGCAAAGAGAGCATTTCTTCAAATGCCAAGCAATCTTCTGGAGCCGAGGCTGCATACCGATCGTCCAAGAAGTAAGGCTGCATACATGATTGAAATGGCAATTGTACATGACATGGTGTGACAAGGAACTAGCATGACCTGATAGTGGCCCGTCGTGGCGCACTCTTGACCAGTAAACTTGACATGATATATCTTGATAAGCTGTTGTGAAGGCTACCTGACATGACATAACCTGTATAATTAACCCGGACACCGTGGGTGATTGTGCTTGTACAAATAATCCAGTCATGTCTTGCATCTTGTCTAGGAGGGGACTCCTGAGTACCACGGTCAGGAGTACCTACTGAAATGGACTAAGGCTAATAACTAGATTAATACATTAGTCATAAAGAGATCTCCCAGCTACAGGCAATCCCGTTACCTGGGCGCGCTTGGGATCTGTAGTCTGCCGTCGAGTAGGGCACATTTCCAGCACACTATCATGTGTTGCACCCTTCAAACTACCTAAGGGTACATACGTTTCCTGGACGATGTACCCACCAGAATTCAACCCCTAATTTTTGACCTGGGTAACCTGGATGGTCTGTAGGGCTTGTGGCTGTGGAATAATCTCATTGCATCTTGCTAGTAACTAGGCCTGTGATAACCCTAGCTAGTTAAAGTATCAAGCCGTACTTATTGCTTGGCCGTAATTGTTGGATGGGGAATTATCAGTCTAGTCTTTCCTTGATCATGTATAAATTATTGCATGCTCTGAATTCTTCTATTATCTTGCCGATAAATGGGAGAAACCAAGTTCGGTTCAGACGAAGGGTTACAATCCCGGTCCTTGTTTGGTTTAAGTATTGTAACCTGGTTACCTGAATGGTCCCATGGTTATCTTACCATGTATCCTCATGATGTTATATTTTCTCAAGTTTTACTATATATTATTATCTTCTATGCTAATTGCTGGTTTTAGTTCCTAAGAGAAGCTTCCTTTATGGCACTTGCTCTTTCTGGGGTCTGACCTAGCTGGTTTTGTATGGCCAGATTTTGGAGCAGCTCCAGAGGACCTACCGACTTTCCAGCCCGATGGTGGCGACTAGACGTAACCAGGGCAACGAGTGGATTTATTTTTGATCTTCCACTTTATTGTAAAATTATTCTTTTGAGGCGTTTAGCCGACGAGCACCTGTTTAGCTCGATTGTATTTAGTTACTGTCTGCCTACGGGCTGTAACATGATTGACAGATTCTAGGGTTGATCATGTATGACTGAACTCTTGCTAGTCCTAACATTTTGTAACGACTAGCTTCATGATCAGCTGAATATATAATATTTGGGACGCCTTATTATTGTATATTTAATGATCATACATCTTGTGACTTTACTTACTTGCTTGTGATTGAGACACTAGGCTTGTTCATGACCATAGGAGACTGTTGGCTTGTAGTAAACCCTCATGTATCTAGACAGTCGTGATCTTATAGCGAGATGGATTCTATTTCATATACGTAGCTGGCTATGTCTGCCTCCGCTCTCCAGTATTCTGGTTCTGGAGCGTGACATAGTTTAAGTGGTGGCCCATGCAGGTCTTGTAAATCAAGATATGTGAGGGTTTACCGAATAGATGTCTCAATCAGTATTCGTCCTTGATCTCTGCTCGTATCTTCTGAATCCCTGGATTCTTGTCCTGATCATATGCTTGTATCGTTGATCTGTCTTGGTCCTTCCTTATTGTTCCCTATGTCGTCTTCTTCAGCGGCATCGTTCCTGGACCTGCCGGTCAGCAAGGCGGAGCACTTTCCGTGGACCAGCAGCAGCCAGGAGATCAAGCCCAGCATTCCAGAGTAGCCTCCAGAGTCGTGCCTTCTGACGGAGAGCCACCAGTCCAGCCAGTTCAGCCTGCCGAGCCTGATGATGGCATCTTGATAGGTCTCGTCAGGACCTTGATAGCTTTCCAAGATCGTCGTGGCGATGCCTTGCACCAGGCAGTGACGGATGCTTTGACCAGGGGCGGTCAGCAGGGTAACAGCGTAGCCAACAGCTTCAAGCGCTTGAACCCTCCTTTCTTCGACGGTAGTGAAGATGCTATCGCTGCAGATGCTACACTTCAGGACACATAGGTAATTCTAGAAGCAGCCAGGACCCCAGAGAACGAGAAGGTAGCCGTGGTGCGCCTGCAGTTGCTAGATCTTACCCACAGCTGGTGGGTGGCTCAGGCCGTTGGATTAACAGCACCCATTGCTTGGGCAATGTTCAGAGAGAGATTCCAGACCAAGTATTTTGATATTGTAGCTCAGTATGATCTACAGACGAGGTTCACCAATCTGAAGCAGATGGACAAGACGGTCGACGGATATACGGCCGAGTTTTCGAGACTCAGTCGGTTTACTCCCACTTTGGTGGCAACCGAGTATGATAGAGCCCAGCGGTTTCAGCAGGGGCTTCAACTGGAGATTCTATTGGCAGTTGAGCAGTTTGAGTATCAGACTTTTGATGCGGTCTGGAGAGAAGCTAGAAGGCATGAGTATACCTCCCAGAGGATTGTGGATAGGGCCGGAGGTCGGAAGAGATCCCACGGCCAGATGAATCAGTCTTCAGCACCAGCCCCGACAGCCAGGGCTTTGACTATTGGAGCTCCGAGGCGGGCGGCCTCAATGACGTCGGTTCAGCATTCGGCCCCGACGTACCCTCAACAGCAGCAGCAGAAGCAGAAGCAGAGGCAGTCTTCCACAGTGGGATATTCTCATTGTGGGAAGCCAGGCCATGTAGTGGCAGAGTACCGCAGGGTACAGGGATTGTGTCTAGCTTGTGGAGCAGCAGACCATAGGGTTGGATCTTGTCCGAATAGGGGTGGTTCATCATCGTCCAACCTTTCTAGCTCTTCGGTGAGAGGACCAGCTCCGGTCCAGCAGCAGCAGTATCCATTGCCGAGGCCCTTGCCGCCTCAGTCCCAGGTATTTCAGCAGCAGAACCCCCAGCAGCATACTCAGGTCCAAGCCTTGAGTCAGAATAGGCAGTGAGGATTTCAGTAGAGGGGACCAGCACCCCGAGGGCATGGTCAGGCAATGGTGATGACCGTAGAGGAAGGATTGGCACCAGGAGAGGTAGTGGCAGGTACTATTCTCGTCAACTCCTTTCCAGCTTCAGCTTTATTTGATTCTGGTGCATCGCATTCTTTTATGTCTGTACGATTCGTGATACGGATAGGATTGGTGCCCGAGTCATTATCAGTAAGGCTCAATATACTTACTGGTAACGAACTTGTGGGAGTCGATAGAGTATTTTCCTCGTGTCGGATCGTAGTTAGCGGTAAGGAATTTCCCGCTAGATTGATAGAATTCCCGATGGCCGATTATGATGTGGTATTAGGGATGGATTGGTTGAGAAACTAGTATGCTAGAATAGACTGCCATATTGGTAGGGTTATTTTTAGCATTCCAGGCGAGCCAGAATTTTTCTTCTCCCGGCGCGAGGTTGAGCCTTCTCCTTCAGTGTTGCGGATGGCAGTAGCAGCAGTACAGTTGTGCCGGATAGTCGAAGAGTTTCCAGATGTTTTCCCAGAAGAGCTTCCAGGTATGTCGCCAGAGCGGGTGATCGAGTTCACCATCGACTTGATTCCTGGGACAGCCCCAGTATTAGAGAGAGTCTACAGGATGGAGCCTTCAGAGTTGGAGATCTTGTACAAGATGATTGAAGAACTTCGAGCCAAGGGATTCATTCGTGCTAGTAGATCGCCTTGGGGAGCCCCGATGCTTCTTGTAAAAAAGAAGGATGGTACGTCCAGGTTATGTATTGATTATCGTACCTTGAACTCAGTGACAATCAAGAACAGATACCCTCTCCCGAGGATAGATGACTTGTTTGATCAACTCAAAGGGGCATCAGAATTCTCGAAGATCGACTTGCGTTCAGGATACCACCAGATCAGAGTCAGAGAGCAGGATATCCCGAAGACAGCTTTTAGATTGAGGTATGGGCATTGGGAGTTCCTTATTATGCCCTTTGGAGCAACCAATGCGCCGACGGTATTCATGGATCTCATGAATCGCATCTTCATGCCTTACTTGGATCAGTTTGTGATTGTGTTCTTGGATGACATCCTGGTCTACAGCAGGAGCGAGGCGGAGCATGAGCAGCATCTCCGTGTGGTTCTTCAGATTCTCAGGGAGCACCAGTTGTATGCCAAGTTCAGTAAATACGAGTTCTGGCTCGATCGTATTTCGTACTTGGGTCATATCATTACCAGAGGAGGAGTAGAAGTGGATCCCCAGAAGATTGTGGCTATTGAGTCATGGCCAGTACCCAGCACAGTTGTAGAAGTTCGCAGTTTTCTTGGATTGGCCGGCTACCATCGATAATTTGTTTTAGACTTTGCACGGATCTCGGCGCCATTGACCCAAATGACCCGTAAAGAGGTGCAGTTTGCTTGGACAGCAGAGTGCCAGGATTCATTTGAGAAGTTGAAGCGAGGCTTGATGACGGCTCCCATTCTCACGCTTCCAGATAGAACCAGAGGATTCTCAGTATATTGTGATGCTTCGGGCAGAGGTTTAGGATGTGTTCTGATACAGCATAGGAAGGTAATAGCTTATGTATCACGATAACTTCGTGATCATGAGAGGAATTACCCAACCCATGACTTGGAGCTGGCAGCAGTAGTGTTTGCACTTAAGTTATGGAGGCACTACTTGTACGGGGATAGGGTGGAGATTTTCACCGACCATAAGAGCCTGAAGTATGTTTTCACCCAGAAGGATCTTAACATACGTCAGAGAAGGTGGCTGGAGCTTCTTGTGGATTATGATGTCAATTTGCAGTATCATCCCGGGAAGGTCAACGTCGTTGTAGATGCATTGAGCAGGAGAGCCGGAGTTTATTTCCTAACAGCGCAACCAAAGCTGTTAGCAGATCTTCAAAAGATGGGTATTGAAGTTGTTCTTCCTTCCGGTGTGGCATTGATGGCCAGTATGCAAATTCACTCCACCATAGTCGAGAGGATCCGGATGGCACAGTCAGCAGATTCCAAGCTTCAATAACTCAGAGCAGAGTGTGAGGCAGGACGAAGACCCGAGTTGTGTATTCATGAAGACGGTACACTTAAGCATGGTAAGCGTCTTTGTGTACCCAGTGGAGATATCAGACATGAGATCATGATAGAGGCTCACAGTTCATAGTATTCCATTCATCCTGGTGGTACGAAGATGTACCGTGATATTCGTCAGTACTTTTGGTGGAATGGCATGAAGAGGGAGATAGCCCGGTTTGTCTCTCGTTGTTTAGTCTGCCAATAAGTTAAGGCTGAACATCAGAGGCCCGCTGGACTTCTTCAGCCCTTGCCGATTCCAGAATAGAAGTGGGAACATGTGACCATGGATTTCGTGACTGGATTACCTAGATCTCCAGCTGGTCAAGATGTTATTTGGGTTATAGTTGACAGGCTCACAAAGGTAGCTCACATTCTCACATTCAGAGTTGGTCACTCGACAGCTCAGTTAGCAGAGATGTCCCTCAGGTAGATTGTCAGGTTGCACGGAGTGCCAGTCAGTATCACCTCGAACAGAGATTCCAGATTCACGTCGCACTTTTGGCGTAGCCTGCAGGAGAGTTTGGAAACTCGTCTCCAGTTCAGTTCATCATATCATCCGCAGACAGATGGTCAGTCGGAGCGTACAATCCACACTCTTGAAGACATGTTGAGATCTTGTACACTTGACTTTGGTGGTTCGTGGGAAGATCACTTGTACCTGGTAGAGTTCTCGTATAACAACTTCCAAGCTAGTATCCAGATGGCACTGTTCGAGGCACTGTATGGCAGGAAGTACCGATCCTCGCTATCCTGGGATGATGTTGGAGAGAGACAGATGCTCGGCATAGAAATGATTGCCCAGACAGTTGAAGTGGTCAGAAGAGTCAGGGATCATCTTCGAGTTGCCCAAGATTGCCAGCGCCATTGGGCCGATTCTCATCGGCGCCCTCTCGAGTTTTCTTTCGGTGACCATGTATTCCTGAGGATTTCGCCTAACCGTGGCGTCATTTGTTTCGGCGCACAGGGAAAGCTTAGTCCTAGGTATATAGGGCCATTCGATATTCTTGAGCGAGTAGGAAATGTGTCCTATCGTCTTGCTCTTCCACCGTCGCTAAGCGAGGTGCATGACATGTTTCATGTATCCCAATTACGATGGTATAACCCGAACCCGAGCCACATCCTGGATCATTCGGAATTGGTTGTTGGTACCAACCTTTCGTATGAGGAGCGGCCCGTGTCTATATTGGACCGGAGAGAGAAGACACTCAAGAACAAGACTATCAAGTTAGTCCGAGTCGCTTGGGGTCATCACTCTTTGGGTGAGTCAATATGGGAGCGTGAGGATGATATCCGATCGCGATATCCCGACTTGTTTGACTCGTGAGGTATAATGTCTTCCTTATGCCTCATGCCTTCGATTCCTTGCTTAAATGAGTGATTGCCTGCCTAGTTATAGCTTGCTTGTGATTAATATAGCATATCCTCGTCTCTCTAGCCTCTTAATTAAATTTCGAGGACGGAATTCTTTTAAGGTGGGTAGAGTTATAATGAATGTCGTAAGTATTACGTATTTTTGGAATACGTGTACGTATTTTATCTTGTATTGCATGATTCCTTGCTTAGCTTCCTTCTTGGCTTGGTTATTCCTTGGGTTGGTTTGGCTTGGCTCGATTTTCTTTGGTTTATTATGAACCAAGGAGAGAACCACCTACCTACCACCACCACTACCATTTATTAACCCCCACTTCCTTTTCTCTCTTCATTACTCTTCTTCTTTCCTCCATTAACTCCTCACCTACCAGAAAGAGAGCTTAGGCAAGTGCAGCTTGTTTCGCGAAGGAACTCTATTTTATTGTTCCATTCTCTTCCTTTCGAGATTCTAATACTCTTTAGTACTTGGTATTTTCAATTTCCATGGTTAAATTTGTGTAGATCTAAGTTTATTGTATTTTTGGAATTCTTGGGTTTTGATCTACTTAGTATTGTCATTTCCAAGTTTTGATGGTTCTATGTTGTAGAGCATTTTATTCTGCCCCATTTTGACCTATGAAAGTTCAGATTTGGACTCCGGATGAAGGTTTTATGCAGCTTGGAAGCCATGGCTTCAGGGTGTACTTCTTCTCGGAAATTTGGAGAAGAAGCACAGTCCCGAGCCGCATGGTAGCACTTGACCGCATGAACATTCATGCGGCAAGTCAGTTCCAACTGCATGCACTATTGCCTGGACTTGACCGCATGACAAGTTCATACGGCAAGTATTCCTATTCAGCCGCATGAACCCGAGTCCGTTCCAGCCGCATGAGAGCCCTTCCCCCGTGAGCCGCATGGCGTTGTTCTCCTTGTAACCGCATAGCGCCAATCTTCCTAGCTGCATAGAATATTCTGGCTGAGCCGCATACGCCCCTCCCTTACCGCTGGCCTCATATGACTGATACCCTTCAACCACATAAGCCTTTCCCTTTTAGCCGCATGCGCCTGACCCTATTCAGCCACATGGACTGTTCTCTTCCCAGCCGCATGAGATCATTCCTGGCCGCATATGCCTGAGCCGCATGGCTCTCCTATAACTCTGTGTACTATTGTTTTATTATTATTTTGCCCATGTCTTGTAACCTCCTTGTGTAACTTGAGTTCCTATGGCGTACACCTTTACCTTTATTGTATATTTTTACGCCCATTTTATATCCTTACGCCTTTTGTCCTGAACTTGATAAATTATGATTTGATTGACATGATTGAAATGACAATTGTACATGACATGGTGTGACAAGGAACTAGCATGACCTGATAGTGGCCCGTCGTGGCGCACTCTTGACCAGTAAACTTGACATGATAACCTAACATGATATATCTTGATAAGCTGTTGCAAAGGCTACCTGACATGACATGACCTGTATAATTAATCCGGACATCGTGGGCGATTGTGCTTGTACAAATAATCCAGTCCTGTCTTGCATCATGTCTAGGAGAGAACTCCTGAGTACCACGGTCAGGAGTACTTACTGAAATGGACTAAGGCTAATAAGTAGATTAATACATTAGTCATAAAGAGATCTCCCAGCTACAGACAATCCCGTTACCTGGGCGCGCTTGGGATCTGTAGCCTGCCGTCGAGTAGGGCACATTTCCAGCACACTGTCATGTGTTGCACCCTTCAAGCTACCTAAGGGTACATACGTTTCCTGGACGATGTACCCACCAGAATTCAACCCCTAATTTTTGACCTAGGTAACCTGGATGGTCTGCAGGGCTTGTGGCTGTGGAATAATCTCATTGCATCTTGCTAGTAACTAGGCCTGTGATAACCCTAGCTAGTTAAAGTATTAAGCCGTACTTATTGCTTGGCCATGATTGTTGGATGGGGAATTATCAGTCTAGTCTTGCCTTGATCCTGTATAGATTATTGCATGCTCTGAATTCTTATATTATCTTGCCGATAAATGGGAGAAACCAAGTTTGTTTCAAACGAAGGGTTACAATCCCGATCCATGTTTGGTTTAAGGATTGTAACCTGGTTATCTGAATGGTCCCATGGTTATCTTACCATATATCCTCATGATGTTATATTTTCTCCAGTTTTACTATATATTATTATCTTCTGTGCTAATTGCTGGTTTTAGTTCCTAAGTGAAGCTTTCTTTGTGGCACTTGCTCTTTCTGGGGTCTGACCCAGCTGGTTTTGTATGGCCAGATTTTGGAGCAGCTCAAGAGGACCTACCGACTTTCCAACCCGATGGTGGCGACTAGACGTAACCAGGGCAACGAGTGGGTTTATTTTTGGTCTCCCACTTTATTGTAAAAATATTCTTTTAAGGCGCTTAGCCGACGAGCACCAGTTTAGCTCGATTGCATTTAGTTACTGTCTGCCTACGGGCTGTAACATGATTGACAGATCCTAGGGTTGATCATGTATGACTGAACTCTTGCTAGTCCTAACATTTTGTAACGACTAGCTTCATGATCAGCTGAATATGTAATATTTGGGATGCCTTATTATTGTATATTTAATGATCATACATCTTGTGACTTTACTTACTTGCTTGTGATTGAGACACTAGGCGTGTTCATGACCATAGGAGACTGTTGGCTTGTAGTAAACCCTCTTGTATCTAGACAGCCGTGACCGTATAGCGAGGTGGATTCCATTTCATATACGTAGCTGGGTATGTCTGCCCCCACTCTCCAGTAATCTGGTTCTGGGGCGTGACATAGTTTAAGTGGTGGCCCATGCAGGTCTTGTAAATCAAGATATGTGAGGGTTTACCGAATAGATGTCTCAATCAGTATTCGCCCTTGATCTCTGCTCGTATCTTCTGAATCCCTGGATTCTTGTCCTGATCATATGCTTGTATCGTTGATCTATCTTGGTCCTTCCTTATTGTTCCCCATGTCGTCTTCTTCAGCAGCATTGTTCCTGGACCTGCCGGTCAGCAAGGCGGAGCACTTCTCGTGGACCAGCAGCAACCAGGAGATCAAGCCCAGCATTCCGGAGTAGCCTCCAGAGTCGTGCCTTCTGACGGAGAGCCACCAGTCCAGCCAGTTCAGCCTGCCGAGCCTGATGATGGCACCTTGGTAGGTCTCGTCAGGACCTTGATAGCTTTCCAAGATCGTCGTAGGGATGCCTTGCACCAGGCAGTAACAGATGCTTTGACCAGGGGCGGTCAGCAGGGTAACAGCGCGGCCAACAGCTTCAAGCGCTTGAACCCTCCATCTTCGACGGTAGTGAAGATGCTATCGCTGCAGATGCTACGCTTCAGGACACATAGGTGATTCTAGAAGCAGCCAGGGCCCCGGAAAACGAGAAGGTAGTCAGCGCCTGCAGTTGCTAGATCTTGCCCACAGCTGGTGGACAGCTCAGGCCGTTGGATTAGCAGCACCCATTACATGGGCGGTGTTCAGAGTGAGATTCCAGACCAAGTATTTTGATGCTGTAGCTCGGTATGATCTACAGAAGAGGTTCACCAATCTGAAGTAGATGGACAGGATGGTCGACTGATATGCGATCGAGTTTTCGAGACTCAGTCGGTTTGCTCCCACTTTGGTGGCAACCGAGTATGATAGAGCCCAGCGGTTTCAGCAAGGGCTTCACCTGGAGATTCTATTGGCAGTTGAGCAGTTTGAGCATCAGACTTTTGATGCGGTCTTGAGAGCAGCTAGAAGGCGTGAGTATACCTCCCAGAGGATTGTCGATAGGGCCGGAGGTCGGAAAAGATCCCACGGCCAGATGAATCAGTCTTCAGCACCAGCCCCGGCAGCCAGGGCTTTGACTATTGGAGCTCCGAGGCGGGTGGCCTCAGTGACGTCGGTTCAGCATTCGGCCCCGACGTACCCTCAGCAGCAGCAGCAACAGAAGCAGAGGTAGTCTTCCGCAGTGGGATGTTCTCATTATGGGAAGCCAGGCCATGTAGTGGCAGAGTGCCGCAGGGCACAGGGATTGTGTCTGGCTTGTGGAGCAGCAGACCATAGGGTTGGATCCTGCCCGAATCGGGGTGGTTCATCATCGTCTAACCTTTCTAGCTCTTCGGTGAGAGGACCAGCTCCGGTCCAGCAGCAGCAGTATCCATTGTCGAGGCCCTTGCTGCCTCAGTCCCAGGTATTTCAGCAGCAGAACCCCCAGCAGCATACTCAGTCCCAAGCCTTGAGTCAGAATAGACAGCGAGGATTTCAGCAGAGGGGACCAGCACCCCGAGGGCATGGTCAGGCTATGGTGATGACCGTAGAGGAAGGATTGGCACCAGGAGAAGTAGTGGCAGGTACTATTCTCGTCAACTCCTTTCCAGCTTCAGCTTTATTTGATTCTGGTGCATCACATTCTTTTATGTCTGCACGATTCGCGACACGGATAGGATTGGAGCCCGAGTCATTATCAGTAAGGCTCAATATACTTACTGGTAACGGACTTGTGGGAGTCGATAGAGAATTTTCCTCGTGTCGGATCGTAGTTAGCGGTAAGGAATTTCCCGCTAGATTGATAGAATTCCCGATGGCCGATTATGATGTGGTCTTAGGGATAGATTGGTTGAGAAACCAGTATACTAGAATAGACTCAGGGGCAATTCTTGGTTGGTGGACTCAGGGGATTCAGTGCACGTATCTCATAACATGGCACTATTTGCTACTTATGTCACGACCCGCACCCAGTGTAGGACACGAGAAGTGAGTACGTCCAGCCTATGCTGCAGTGTCGGCAGTAGAACGCTGTTCTAGGTCACAATTAAAACTAAATACAATATGATATACTCTTCGTACGGACGACAATCATAGCAGAATACAACTCAATCACAAAAACTAGAAGTAGCACGATAAGATAACTATGAATCTACAACAAAAGTACAACAGAGATAAATAAATCTCGGTGTTATCAACACCAACTCAAATAAGCATAAAATAAATATAACTCAAGACAACTGAAAATAAAATAAGAAAAACTCTAGCCATCTACTCCAACCTCTACTGTGTCTCCTCTAGGCTTGCAGGTAACCTCTAAGCTATCTGTAAAATTTATCAACAGGTCCAGTCAGGACGGGGGCGAGCACAGTACATCTCACGCAGTTCATATTATGATAGGATATGTAAATATGCTATAGAGTAAGATACATGAAACGCTGAGAAATATATGAAGTAAAAGAGATGACTGTAAAGAAATATCTAATATAAGTAAAGAACTAACAGTGAACTAGAGATTTAGAGTACAAGATAGACATGTGAACGGCTTGATAATAAACATGAGAGTTTGTACATAGCTACACTACTTTGGAAATATCCACATGAGTATTTCTACTCCTCCATCCCCAATCAATACACAAGGATCCGTTCAAGTTATGTTATTGTACATGATTTCACATGGAGGCCCATAAATGGATGCACATGAATATAAATATGGGGGCTCCGTGAACATGAGAGTACATGAATCATGAGAGTGCACATGAAAGATAAAAGTACAGGAATACATAATGAAAGTGAAACGCATATGACATGATGTATCTGATGCTCCCGAGAGGGATAACATCGCATAAAAAGATCCGTATATTACTAATCTGTGTTAACAACGTGACTGCGTCAAGTAAAGTAATCTAGAGCATAAATGTAAATCCTATCAAGTATGAAACGGTCAAAGAATGTACTCGCCTGATACCCTGAACAGCTGATATGAAAAGATGGCCAACTGGAGTCACAGAGTCCTAGTTAGAGCAACAAAGGTTATAAAGAGTTCAATTTATATGGTAATTGAAATTATAATGCAATCTACATGAGTTTAAGCCAATCTTGGTCAAAGTCAACTCTTGGTCAACTATAAAGTCAAACTAGGTCAACTCTAGTCAACTGTGGTCAAACTAGCTAGGGTTGGGTCAACAGTGGTCAACTAGTCTAGGTTAGTCAATTCTAGATCTAAACAAACTAAGTCTATGCAAATCAAGTATCCAAAATAGCTACTAACTCATAGCCTAAGTCACTTGCTAAACCAAGCACAAAACTAAACCATAAGCTAACAAGGCACACAAATTTAGTCATATAATGTATATATATTATTCACATTCACATATTCATATACATAGATATATTAGGAAAGCTATATATATAGGCACATACATATATATTTATAGAGAAGGGGAGGTAAAAGAGTAAGTGAGTGTGTGTGTTTGGCATGTGTGTGAAAGGATATGTGTTAATGTTCTCAAATTTAGTGATGGGTAGGTGCATGTGACGTAGGATACATGGTATCAAAGGGTGTATGAGTGCATGTGTGTAAAATGTTATAGGTTAACTCAGTTTATAGAAATGCATACATACATACTTATATTGCATACATGCATATATACATATCATGTATACATACATACATTACATATATGCCTACATACATATCATATATGAATACTTGCATTCATTCATGCACCTATACAAACATACATAGATGCATACATACATATTTGAATACATTATATACTTGCATACATTATATTCATATATGCATACTCTACATTATATTACATTCATTCCTGCATACATGCATACATATAATATATGCATACAAACTTATATATTTAACTCAAAATATATGTGAATACATACATTACAATACCTTAACACATATATATATATATATATATATATATATATATATATATATATATATATATATATATATATAATTCATTCATATCCCATATGCATGCATACTTCAGTTCAGGCATTATATCCATTCACATATCATTAAGTTGTATACATATACTTGTTTTTATTACATAAATGTCATTCATGTATATTACATACTTACGTGCATCTATACATTATATATATTGTTTACAACATGTAAAAATAGAAGAGGAAAAAAAGGAAAAGAACTGAAATAGAAAGGGAAGGGAAAAAATATAAGAAAAAGGAAAAACAGTGGACATATACATGATTGCGTCATATATTCTACATTACCATACATGCTATCATTATATATTGTATTACATTCTGTATACATTATGCATTCATATCTATCATTATATGTATACCTTGCATTCATATCTAGCATTCATTATATATTTTCATACATACATTGTATATCATTCTTTCATTCATGCATTTATGCATTGGTTACATACATTACATTGATTGCATTCCTACATGCTTGCATTCAACCATATATATACATTAATGTAAAGAGGATACATATCATATATATATATATATATATATATATATATATATATATATATATATATATATATATATATATATATATATATATATCATTTCATTCATCTAACATATTATGCATTACATACTCTACATTCACTTAATATCCATACTACATAGGCTTATAGGTTACATAAAATGCCTATGTCGTATAGTCACTCTTCTACTTAAAACTAATACTATACCAATTGGATACTCACTAAATTCTAGAATTAAAGTATGTTGTAGCATTTCGTGTTAGCTTTCCGAAACTTCAAACGGATCGTATTTTCGTGTCCAGAAGCTCTCGAAATCGCGAAAATACCGAAACGTGTTTGTCTTTCGGACAACTAACTTCGATACGGTTCTTTTAAAAAACGGAAGGTTAAACGGAGTTCTAAGCTAAAAGTTATGACATTCTAAGTTATTTGGTAATAAAAACGTGGATGAATATTACGAATTTGAGTTGTATTGGACAAAAGAAACACATGTAGGTCAAGATACTTGGATACCAACATAGGTATCCAAATGAAACTCATTCTAACCATCCTAAGTAAGATCAATCCACTCTCTAACCATTCTAAAACTGAATTTAAATATCTATTTAAACTATTATCATACATACATACACATGGGGTGTCCTAATTTGGGATCTATCAAGTAGGACACAAGACACATATCTAAAATTCTCAAGAGAGCTCCAAATGGTCTCAAATTTGAATCTAAAGGGTACACATGCATGAGGATGGATCCTACGGATTCAAAACTAATTTATATGCAAAGAAAATCGATTTAGAGGATGAGTTTTACCTATTGGGAGTAGAATCCCAATGAAATCCTTTAGGACACGGCTCCGATACGAAGATCCCTCAAAGTGGACTCTCCTCCTTGCACTTCTCTTCCAATCCTTGGTAGCACCCTTCCCTTGGAGAATGTGAATGATTGAGGAAAGATTTGATTTGGAGATCAAATCAAAGGGAAGGCTCTCTAAAATTAGGGAAGAACAAAAGAAAAATAAAAGAGGCAAGATTGTAATGAATGAAATTGCCATAAAGAGTCTATTAGGGCTAATAGAAAATGTCCTAATTGCCCCTCTAGTCTCATATGGTTAAGTCTAGACTAGGTTCAAGTTTGGGGTCAAAAGGATCTAGTTTTGAGTCTCTAACTTAACCATTCTAACATGATAAAAATTAGTCTAACTAACTAACTTAAATGTTGGTTTTGTGGGCCATGTTTAACTTAATATTGGGTCACATCTAGAGTTTAAGGTACCCGGATCACAATACAAGTCGGAACGAGACGAAACTCAAACCCGACTAAACAAATCCAATAAAAAAAATACTAAAAATATAAAATTTTCCCAAAATATTAAAATATAAAAATTGACCAAAATCATAATACATCAATTTAAATATTATTAAAATAATCTAAAATTCACCAATTAATTAAAATCCTAAATAATTCAAAAGTCACAAAATGACCAAAACCCTTAGCCTAAAAAGTTGTAAATAGTCATTCTAATCACATGGTTAGGTCCCCATGGTCATGGTTAGTCACTAGACTCAACAGTTCTAGGGTTCACTAGCTAGCACATCAAAATTATAATTCACCAATTTTAAATAGTATTAAGTTAATTAAAAATTCTCATAAATCATAAATCCTATTATTAAATAATAAACTTTTACAAAAGTTCAAAATTATCCTTATTTTCGAAAAGTGGGTGTTACAAGTCTACCCTCCTTAGAAAATTTCGTCCTCGAAATTAAGATGGTCGTACTTCTTCTAGAGTCTCGTCCCCAACAATCAAAGTCTCAGAATTTACCTGAATCATACAATTTAAAAGAATGGCATACAGTCGTGGCATAAAGTAGAAGTTGAAAGTCTCATATAGGTATACTAGTCATGCTAAACCAAAACGGTCATAGGGTATCAAAACATACAAGCAATCTGGGGTGCTAAACTGGAAAAGTTACAAAAACAACAAATCATCAAGGCTGTAAGGCAGTCTACCATCCTATATAAAAGCTGATAATTATCAAAAATAAAATAAAGATAACTAGTAATTATCTATAAAGGGGTATTATTCAAAGAAAAATTAAAATCAAAAGTTTAAAGAACGAAAGTCAATAGCATTGAAATCCAATCACAATATATATTAAAAAATTTAGTCTCGATACGATCTAAGTTGATCAATTCTGGGTAATCAAGATTTAGGCAATATGGAGGACAAGGTCATCGAAGTCTGAGCACGAGCATACAAGGATGGAGATTCAGGTCACAATTAATTTTAATTCAATTGAGTACGACCCAAGATATTAATATGATAAGAATAGATGGTCAAGGTCGATTGGTCGTGATTAAGGGAGGTAGGATTCAATGATATGAAAACTTTTAAAGGGTGATTCAAAGATATGGAGTAAGTCAAATTCTTCTTTTAGAGGAAAAATAAGAGAAAATATTTCACAGAAAAGTCAAGTTAATCATCTCTCTCTGATACTATCAAGTTTATCATTTGCCAATCATATTTTTATCTCACAAGTCCCAATATAAAAATCAACCTTCATATGACTACCATCAAAATTATATCCTTCCGTCATAAAGATTTAACCTTGCCATGATCACCATAGGCTAAATTTCTAAGTTTCGAAACATTATTCATGAAGCATACCCTTCTTACTAGGAAATCAAACTGACTACTTAATCATCATAAGTCTAAATTCTTCCACCTTGTCCTAAATTGGATCTAAAGCCTCTAAATCAAGTTTTATGTAATTCTTGAACTTATTCAATTTACCTCCTTGTATTATTTAAATCTCTATCCACTAGGCCTTACAAAACTTATTCTTCATTATAAATTCAACCTTCATATTTTCTTCAACGTACACCTTCAATATTATTCTCCTGAAATTTAAAATTTTCACAAAATTTCTATATTTTCTATAACAAAAATCCTTGCGTTCTTTCTGTTTTCTAGCCATTTCTTACAATATCTTAGTCAATTTTGTATCATTATTGCATATAGTTAAAATCGCTTCTCTATTATTAAATTCCTAAATTTAACATCATAGCCTTAAAGTGTAACGTCTCAAGTATCAATAACAAAAAATTATCCAAGTTCTCGAAACTAAGTTGACCTCGGATATCCTCATCAGTTATGAAATACATCTATGAATTATTCATACCCAAAAGATTTCTCTAAGTATGATTGTTCCTAAATTGACAATATAACTCTCTTGATTTCATCCTCAAATTCAGTTGCATCTCTATCCCAAACCTATATCAAGGTCCATCATATTATACCCCTAGCAAGATTATCACAAGTTAACAAATCAAGTCTTTTCTGAGTTAGATGATTTATGTTACTTCTTCAACCTTTTGAAGGTGAAAAGATATAGAGATTCAAAGGTTTCAAAGTATAGCTGACAGAATTAGATTCGAGACAGGTGATTGATGTAATCAGGATAGTTTTATTTTATTTTAAAAAAATGGTAATACAAAAAATAATGGCAAGAAAGAAATAATGATAAAATCTATTCTTCATCAACTGTTAAAAAGAAATAAACCCATTTAAGATAAAATCTGATATCGTACACGTCTTCCTGAAATCGTGTTGTCAGAATTTTGCCACGCCAGTAAGCATAGCTGCAATAAACAAAAAAGTCCATAACGAAGGTATATACCCTATAGTCATGTTATCTAGAATTCTTACCACGTCATCCGGTATGGCTGCAAGAAAATCTAGATTTCATAACTAGGATAAGTATATCTAAATAGGCTCTACGTCCTTGTCATGCTAGCAAATATGACTGCGATAAATTCTAAACTCCATAAAAAAGTAGACTTTTACCTTTCTCACTGTCCTTATCAAGTATGTTATCAGATTATACCTTAATTTAAAAAAGATGTATATATATAAATACAAACTCAAATTCAACAACTAACATCAACATTCAAAATTCAAAATTCAACATAATCCATCAGAAATCAAATTCAATAACAGAAAGTAAGGGTGAATCAAATCAAGAAAAAATAGATTTCAAATCGAAGTTAAAATAAGATTCTCAAGGGTCGTCCCAGGAATCTCTCAAAAAATTCTAACAGTGATTGAGTATCCTCTTATTCTAACACCTATTTCTTATCTCTAATCGCAGGTGCACAGTTGTACAACTAATCGTCGTACTACCACGACTTCGCACAAATACGAATCTCGACCTGCATGGGCCACCACTAAAATGTGTCACGACCCGCACCTAGTGTAGGACAGGAGAAGTGGGTACGTCCAGCCTACGCCGCAGTGTCGACGATAGAACGCTGTTCTATGTCATAATTAAACTAATACAATATGATATACTCTCTGTACGGAGGCAATCACTGCAGGATACAACTTAATCATCAAAACTAGAAGTAGTACGATAAGATAACTATGAATCCACAAGAGAAGTACAACAGAGATAAATAAATCTCGGTGTTATCAACACCAACTCAAATAAGCATAAAATAAATACAACTCAAGACAACTGAAAATAAAATAAGAAAAACTCTAGCCATCTACTCCAACCTCTACTGTGTCCTCTAGGCTAGCAGATAATCTCAAAGCTATCTGTAAATTTATCAACAGGTCCAGTCAGGACGGGAGCGAGCACAGTACATCTCACGCAGTTCATTATGACAGGATATGTAAATGTGCTATAGAGTAAGATACATGAAACGCTGAGAAATATATGAAGTAAAAGAGATGACTGTAAATAAATATCTACTATAAGTAAAAACTAATAGTGAACTAGTGATTTAGAGTACAAGATAGACATGTGAACGGCTTGATAATAAACATGAGCGTTTGTACATGGCTACACTTTGTAAATATCCATATGACTATTTCTACTCACCCATCCCCAATCAATACACAAGGATCCGTTCAAGTTATGTTATTGTATGATTTTATATTAGGGCCCATAAATGGGTGCACATGAATATAAATATGGGGGCTCCATGAACATGAGAGTACATGAATCACGAGAGTGCACATGAATAGTGGAAGCACAGGAATACATGATGAAAGTGAAACGCACATGACATGATGTATCCGATGCTCCCGAGGGGGATAACATCGCATAAAAAGATCCATATAGTAATCCGTGTTAACAACGTGACAACATCAAGTAAAATAATCTAGAGCATAAATCTAAATCCTATCAAGTATAAAACGGTCAAAGAATGTACTCGTCTGATACCCTGAACAGCTGATATGAAAAGATGGCTAACTGGAGTCACAGAGTCCTAATTAGAGCAATACAGGTTATAAAGAGTTCAATTTATTGGTAATTGAAATTATAATACAATCTACATGAGTCTAAGCCAATCTAGGTCAAAGTCAACTCTTGGTCAACTCTGGTCAACTATAAAGTCAAACTAGGTCAACTCTAATCAACTGTGGTCAAACTAGCTAGGGTTGGGTCAATAATGGTCAACTAGTCTAGGTTAGTCAATTCTAGGTCTAAACAAACTAAGTCTATGCAAATCAAGTATCCAAGATAGCTACTAACTCATAGCCTAAGTCACTTGCTAAACCAAGCACAAAACTAAACCATAAGCTAACAAGGCACACAAACTTCGTCATATAATGTATATATTATTCACATTCACATATTCAAATACATAGATATATATAGAAAAGCTATATATATAGTCACACACACACACCACACACACACACACAAACATATTATATATATAATATATATATATATATATATATATATATATTTTTTATATATAATATATAATATATATATATATATATATATATAATGAGAGGTAAAAGAGTAAGTGAGTGTGTGTGTTTGGCATGTGTGTGAATGGATATGTGTTAATGTTCTTAGATTTAGTGATAGGTAGGTGTATATGACATGGGATACATGATGTCAAAGGGTGTATGAGTGCATGTGTGTAAAAGGTTATAGGTTAACTCAGTTTATAGAAATGTATACATGCATACTTATATTTCATACATGCATACATACATATCATGTATACATAGATACATTGCATACATGCCTACATACATATCTTATATGCATACTTGCATTCATTCATGCATCTATACATACATATAGATGCATACATAATATTTGAATACATTATATACTTGCATACATTTATCATATATGCTATTCTACATTATATTACATTCATTCCTGCATACATAATATATGCATACAAACTCATAATTTAACTCAAAATAATGTGAATACATACATTACAATACCTTAACACATATATATCATTCATTCATATTCCATATACATGCATACTTCAGTTCAGGCATTATATCAATTTACATATCATTAAGTTGCATACATATACTATTTTTATTACATACATGTCATTCATGCATAGTACATACTTACATGCATCTATATATATACATTATATACAACATAAAAATAGAAGAGAGAAAAAAGGAAAAAAAACTAAAATGGAAAGGAAAGGGAAGGAAAAATGTAAGAAAAAGAAAAACAGTGGACATATACATGCTTGCATCATATATTCTACATTACCATACTTGCTATCATATATATATATTGATTATATGTATATATTATGCATTCATATCTATCATTACATGTATACCTTGTATTCGTATCTAGCATTCAATATATTTTCATGCATACATTGTATATCATTCTTTCATTCATGCATTGCTTACATACATTACATTGATTGTATTCCTACATGCTTGCATTCAACCATATATTACATTAATGTAAAAAGGATACATATCATATTATACATCATTTCATTCATCTAACATATTAAGCATTACTACTCTATATTCACTTAATATCCATACTACATAGGCTCATAGGTTACACAAAATGCCTATATCGTATAGTCACTCTTCTACTTAAAACTAATACTGTACCAACTGGACCTTCACTAAATCCTAGGATTAAAGTATGTCGTAGCCTTTCGTGTTAGTTTTCCGAAACTTCAAACGGATCGCATGTTCGTGTCTGGAAGCTCCCGAAATCGTGAAAATACCGAAACGCGTTTGTCTTTCGGACAACTGACACTCAAATAGTTTTACAAAAGTTCCAAAGATTTTGGCTTACTAAAATATATTAGAAAGGTAACTTCGATACGGTTCCTTTAAAAAAAATGGGAGGTTAAACGGAGTTCTAAGCTAAAAGTTATGACATTTCTAAGTTGCTTTGGTTAATAAAAACATGGATGAATATTATTACGAATTTGAGTTGTTTTGGACAAAAGAAACACATGTAGGCCAAGATACTTGAATACCAACATAGGTATCCAAATGAAACTCATTTTAACCATCCTAACTAAGATCAATCCACTCTCTAACCATTCTAAAACTGAATTTAAATATCTATTTAAACTATTATCATACATACATATACATGAGCTGTCCTAATTTGGGATCTATCAAGTAGGACACAAGATATATATATCTAAAATCCTCAAGAGAGCTCCAAATGGCCTCAAATTTGAATCTAAAGGGTACAAATGCAAGAGGATGGATCCTATATATTCAAACTAATTTATATGCAAAGAAAATCGATTTAGACGATGGGTTTTACCTATTGGGAGTGGAATCCCAATGAAATCTTTTAGGACACGGCTTCGATACGAAGATCCCTCAAAGTGGACACTCCTCCTTGCACTTCTCTTCCAATCCTTGGTAGCACCCTTTCCTTGGAGAATGGGAATGATTGAGGGATGATTTGGTGAAGGAATGATTTGATTTGGAGATCAAATCAAAGGGAAGGCTCTCTAAAATTAGGGAAGAACAAAAGAAAATAAAAGAGGCAAGATTGTAATGAATAAAATGAATCATTCTCTCCTAAAGGTGGCTGCCATAAAGAGTCCATTAGGGCTAATGGAAAATATCCTAATTGTCCCTCTCTAGTCTCATATGGTTAAGTCTAGACTAGGTTCAAGTTTGGGGTCAAAAGGATCTAGTTTGAGTCTCTAACTTAACCATTCTAACATGATAAAAATTAGTCTAAACTAACTTAAATATTGGGTTTTGTAGTCCATGCTTAACTTAATATTGGATTCCATCTAGAGTTTAAGCTACCCAGGTCACAATACAAGTCGGAACGAGACGAAACTCAAACCCGACTAAACAAATCCAATAAAAATAATATTAAAAATATAAATTTTTTCCAAAATATTAAAATATGAAAATTGACCAAAATTATATACATCAATTTAAATATTATTAAATAATCTAAAATTTACCAATTAATTAAAATCCTAAATAATTCAAAAAACACAAAATAACCAAAATATCCTTAGCCTAAAAAATTGTAAATAGTCATTCTAATTACATAGTTAGGTTTCCATGGTCATGGTTAGTCTCTAGGCTCAACAGTTCTAGGGTTTACTAGCTAACACATCAAAATTATAATTCACCAATTTTAAATAGTATTAAATTAATTAAAAACTCCCATAAATCATAATCTATTATTAAATAATAAAATTTTACAAAAGTTCAAAATTATTCTTATTTTAGAAAAGTGGGTGTTACAACTTACACGACAAGCGACTGTGGAGTGTTGAAGATGGGCAATAGAGATGCGTCGAAGGCGGTTGCCATTAGAGATGTGCATTTGAGGACGAAGACGGATGCAGTTCTTGTTCTCAAAGATGTTCGTCATGTCCCTGATATCCGTTTCAATCTGGTGTCGGTTGGAAGGTTGGATGACAAGGGATTCTTCGGTCTCTTCAGAAATGGTTAGTGAAAGCTTTCCAGAGATTTGATGGTAATTGCCAGAGGAAGCAAGAAGTTCGGTCTCTACTATAAGGAGGGGAGGGCACGGGGGACACATAGGGTGAACGTTATTTCTGACGCATCTATCGAGATGTGGCACATGCGGCTTGGCTATATCAGCGAGAAGGGGATGAGCTACTTGGTGAACAGGAAGGTGATTCCATGGCTCAAGTCTACAAAGTTGAAGAAGTGCACGTACTGCTTAGCTAGGAAGCAAAATAGGGTGTTTGTCCAACGTCATCCAAGTTCAAGGAAGCCGGTGTTGCTCGAGTTAATTCACTCGGATGTCTGCGGTCCTATGAAGGTAAAATCTATTATGGTGCTTCTTACTTTATAACTTTTATTGATGACTATTCCAGGAAGGTTTGGATCTATGTCTTAAAGACCAAGGATCAGGTGGTATCCACTTTCAAAGAGTTTTAGGCCTCTGTTGAAAGACAGACGGACAAGAAGTTATTGTGTATTCGGTCCGACAACAGCGACGAATACATTGGTCCCTTTGATGCTTATTGCAGAGAGCAAGGGATACGATACCAGAAGACTCCACCCAAGACTCAGCTCAATGGTGTAGCAGAACGCATGAATAAGACACTGATGGAGAGGGTAGGATATTTTCTGTAAGAAGCAAATTTGCCAGACAGTTATTGGAGTGAGGCTCTTCTTACAGCTGCTTATGTTATTAATTTATCTCCTAGTGCTCCTTTGCAGGGTGATGTGTTTGACAAAGTATGGTACGACAAAGGGCCGTCATACAATCACCTGCGAGTGTTTGGTTGTAAGGCCTTCATGCATGTACCAAAGGACGAGAGGTCCAAACTTGAGCCGAAGATGAGGCGGTGTATCTTTGTCGGCTACGGTCGAGATGAGTTTGGCTATAGACTCTACGATCCAGTAGAAAGAAAGCTCTACAGAAGCAGGGATGTGGTATTCGTCGAGGATCAGACCATAACCAACACTCAGGATTCCGAGAGCCTTCTGAGGCTGAGGAATTGCCTGATTTAGAGTCATTTCGCTTCGAAAAGTTTCTAGAGGACATCATAGAGGATCCAGTTATGGGAGAGCCAGTACATGGAGTTGCTCCCAACCTTGATCATCAGCCTGCTGATGGTGGTCAGGGTGTTCCGCAGGAGGATGAGTATGTCGGGGAGACAGTTCTTACAGGAGAGGAGGTTGTTGGTATACAGCCAGCACCAGTGGCTTCATTGAGAAGGAACAATAGAGATCGCCGACTATCTACGAGATACTCACCGGGTGAGTATGAGCTACTGACTGACGGAGGAGAGCCCAAAAGTTTTACGGAGGCTATGGAAGACGAACACAGGTAGGAGTGGATGCAGGCTATATAGGAGAAGATGGGTTTCTTATACGCCAATTCTACTTACGAGCTGGTGCGGTTGCCAAAGGACAAGAAGGCTTTGAAGATTCGATGGGTGTTTAGAGTGAAGCAGACGGATGATGCTACTCACCCTCGATACAAAGCAAGGCTGGTAGTTAAAGGCTACAGTCAGCGGAAAGATGAGATATTTTTGCCAGTCATCAAGCAGTCGTCTATTCGGATGGTGCTAGCATTAGTAGCCAGTTTCAACTTGGAGGTCGAGCAGATGTACGTGAAGACGATATTTTTCTACGGTGATCTTGAAAAAAAGTTATACATGGAGCAGCCAGAGGGATTCTGTGAGAAGGACAAGTCACATTTGGTCTGTCGATTGAGGAAGAGCTTGTATGGTTTGAAGCAGGCTCCGAGGCAGTGGTACAGGAAGTTCGAGTCATTTATGCGGGAGCATGGTTATGCACGGACGATATTGGACCATTGTGTATTTGTAAGATACTTTGTCGAGGATGATTTCATCATTTTATTGCTCTATGTTGATGACATGCTATTAGTGGGTCGGAATGCCACTAGGATAGCTGAGTTGAAGCGCCAACTGGGTGCGACCTTCTCTATGAAGGACTTGGGCACAACAAATACTATTCTTGGGATGAAGATCAGCAGAAAGAGAGAGTCCTAGCTGCTACACTTGTCCCAAAAGAAGTACATTCACTGGGTACTTCAGGGTTTCGGGATGGACGGGTCAAAGAAAGTGGTTGTCCCCTTGCGGCCCACTTTAAGCTCACTACGGAGCAGTATCCATCTATCGAGGACGAAAAAAAGATATGAAGCGGGTTCCATATGCCTCAGCTGTGGAAAGTCTTATGTATGCTATGGTGTGTACGAGATAGACATCGCTCTTGCAGTTGGCACAGTTAGTAGGTATATTTCAAATCCTGGAAGGGTATATTGGAGTGCGGTTAAGTGGATTCTACGATATCTTCAGGGCACTGTCGATTGGAGACTTTTTTTAGTAGTAACGAGCCAAAGCTGGTTGGATATACCAACGCTGATATGGCTAGAGATGTAGACACGAGGCGATCGACTTCGTGCTATATGATGATGTTTGCTGGTGGAACGGTATCGTGGCAGTCGCGATTGCAGAAGTGTGTTGCCTTGTCAATGACAGCGGCAGAGTACATTACAGCAACATAGGCTTGCAAGGAGTTACTGTGGATGAAAAAGCTGTTGCAGGAAATGGGGCTGAAGAAAGAGCAGTATACTATGCTTTGCGACAGTCAGAGTGTTATTCACCTTGTGAAGAATCAGACCTTTCATAGCCGGTCCAAGCATACTGATACTCGGTATAATTGGATATGGGATATGGTTCAGAAGAAGGACGCGGAGCTTCAGAAGGTTCACACAGATGATAACGGAGCAGATATGTTCACCATGATTCTACCAAGAGGAAAGTTTGAGTTCTACAGGCAGATCGTCGGGATGACGACGTCCTCCACATAGCTGTGAAGGGGAAGAAATGTTGGTGTGGGTGAGGTTCCCAACCTACATGGAGAAGACCCGGAGTGCGATGAGCGCCGTCTGTGTGTTAGAGAAGCTCGGGGAGGTGACGAGGCCATTCGGAGACGAAGAAGAAGCTCGAGAGCTACCAGAGTACATTCTGGAACATGGAAGGCAGAGTTCGGGCCGACCTGTGCCCCAGGCAGAGTTCTGGCCGAACTCTGCCCCCTTGGTTCCATGACTGTTCTGTCACGAAAACACAGAGTTCTGGCCGAACTCTGTGTCGACGGGCTGAGGCTAATTTCAGTATATTTTTTATACTGTTGGATCGTATCCTACGGTCCAAGTTTTGCTGCGGATTAGGGAGTTTATACATGGTTTTTTCTAACCCTAATCACAACAACACAACATTGAAGAAAATAGAGATAACAGAGACAAGAGTGTTGAAGAGAAGAAGGAGGATTGAATGCAGTTTTCGAAGGAGGATCGTGTTCGGGTAATCTCTACTCGTCGTCTTTGTTCTTTGTAGCCTTGTAATCAATTATTTTTGCTTTCAAGTGTTGTGGGGATCCGTGTTGGATCGGGAGAAGTTTGTAGAGGGTGTACTCCTTTATTTCGTTAGTGAAGGCTTCTCAAGGGTTCGACTCCGATCGTCTCGTGGTTTTTTTCCGCAAGGATTTTCCACGTTAAAATTCTCTGTGTCAACGTGGATTGTGTTTAGTGTTTGGTTCGTGCGTTGTATTGCTCGGTTCTCTCGCAGGTACTTTCTAGTTTGGGAAAATATTTTCGCGCTTATTTTCCAACATAAGGTAGTAAACCTGTGGGAGATGAGGCCCATGTGGCCTCCGGGGATGAGTTTGGTCTGACGTCTCTTAGGAATAGGGTTAGGATTTATGATTTTAGAGAGGCTACGAAGAATTAAAGAGTGATGAGTACTTTCTGTGAGTTTGGATATAGGAGTTAATAAGTTTGGGCTAGTCCACTGGTTAACTCATCCGATTCAATAAACGAGTCACCATCCTTGACAAGGGCCCAGCCCGTTTATTAAATAAATGGTTAGACGGTTTGACCCATTGGTCAAACCCATTTAGACATACTAACCCAACCCGCCTAAGAAGTCGGGTTGGGTGGGTCAAGCCCAAATTGCCACCCTTTGACACCTTTTCATCATCACAAGACTTTTAGAGCCTGATGTCAATGGTCGAGGTGGACCTTGTCTTACTCCTAAAAATACCCTTAGGCCTCGTTTGGTTACCGGAATTTGAGCTTGGGAAAGGAAAGTGATTCTTTTCCTATGTTTGGGAGCCAAAGGAAAGTTGTTGGAAAGGAAAATGATTTCCAAGAGGTAGGAAAATAGGGGGGAAAGTGGTTCCTCCCATTTATCTAAGGAATCACTTTTCCTCCAACTTTTCGCATTTATTACAAAAAGTTTTGACCAAAATATCCATGTTCATAATATATTTATCATTTTTATCCGTAATATCTTTTAGACAAAAATATTTCTAAGTAATTTTTTATTAGCATGAGGGTATTTTTGGAAAATTGACTTGATTTTATTTCCTTTCCTTACAAACACCAAACACTATAATGGAAATTAAAGATATATTCCGGCTATAATCCCGATCTTTCCAAATACCGGAAAGGAAAGTTTTTAGGAATTATAATTTCCTAAAAGAAAGGAAATACCAAGGAATCAGTTTCCTTTCCTTTTCATTCCGCGAACCAAACGAGGCCTTAGGCCTCGTTTGGTTCGCGGAAAGGAAATCAATTCCTATGTATTTTCCATGGGGATGGAAAAGTAGAATTCCTATCAAATTTTCTTTCCTATGTTTGGTTGATGTAGGAAAGGAAAGAAAAATATATCATTGTTCCAACAATGTCTAATGTCAACATAATTATAATGAAGAGTTAATTGGTAAAATAGATAATAAATCAAGGCTACTTTTGTCATAATGTTTGGTAATTAATGTTGGGAAAGGAGGAGGAAAAATGAATCCCATGGGTCATGAGAGGAATCATTTTTCCTCCTATTTTTCCCATGTAAGGAAAGTGTTTTCCAAATTTGTGGCTACCAAACAAAAAAAAGGAACAAGTTTTCTTTCCGGATTCCTTGAATCGGTGAACCAAACGAGGCCTTAGTGTTTACATCTTTTGTTGTATACTATTTTTTCCTTGGTTATATGCAAAAGAAGAAAAAGCACCACCATATAAGCAAGAAGCTTCCTGCAATATTTTCATCGCGCAATAGGTGAGGCTGAACAAGTGGATTGTTATCTCTCAAAGAACTTTCCTGGATGATTTTCATGTTAACCTCATATGCTACGTGGTTACATTTCCGATTTCCATCCTTCCAACTTAGCCAACACGAAACGGCATTTTTCAATAATTGTAACAAGTTGATGACAATCAATATTGGCTTCCAAAATAGCTTCAATAACGATAGTGGAGCGACTCTCTGAAGAAAAAATAGATATAATCTCGAATAGCAATAAGGGCGCCATCTGTCTGTACTAGTAAAACCTCAGGTTTAAGGATTTTAGGAGTGAGAAACCAATATGTCTGACTTTTTTTATGCTATGCTATTTGAGTTCATTCATATCTATCAATAGGCTAAATTTCAACTTGATACCCTCAACTATCCATGTTTTGTAACTTGATACCCTAACTTGATATCCGGCGCCCCCCTCTCTCCCCCGGCGGGACGGGCGCAGCAGCAGCGGCGGCCAGAGCAGCAGTGGCGGCGCGTGCAGCAGCAGCAGCAGCGGGGCGGCGGGGCGGCGCGCAGCAGCAGCGGCGGCCGGCAGCAGCAGCGGCGGGGCGCAGCAGTAGAGTGCAGTAGCGCAGCGGGGCGGCGGGCAGCAGCGGCGGCGGAGAGGAGGGGGGAGGGTTTGGGAAATAGAGAGAGGGGGGGAGGGCATTTTGGGAAATATATTTTTCAGGGTATCAAGTTGGCTATTTTGAAAGTTTAGGGTATCAAGTTGCAAAACATGGATAGTTGAGGGTATCAAGTTGAAATTTAGCCATAGTATTACTTGCAGCGAGGAAACTTGAACATCTTGTATACTTCTATGTTACGTATTCATCTTTTTCCTTGCTCAGGATAGTGGTTGTTGCTTGTCCTAAAAAATGGTTGTTGCTTGTTTACATTATTTTTTTTCAATTGATATGTCAGTCTTATCACTACGCCAAAACATGCATTTTTCGACAGACCAAAACTGTCGTAAATCACATTAAACGACAGTTTTGGCTTGTCAGAACATCCGTCGTTAATAGCGCGTCCCAAAATTTAAACGACAGTTTTGGACTGTCGTTTTATAGCTGAATAAAACGACAGTTGTTATCTGTAAATAAAAACGATGGACTAAACTGTCAAATAATCTGTAAATTGGTCTGCAACTATTTTTACTTTTTCAACAGGTAAGGTCTGTCGTTTTTTGGAAAGAAAATTTAAAAAAAAAATCTCAATCATCCATATCAAATATATTTAAACATATTATCCTCTATATAAAACTGAAATACCTCTGAATAAAATTTCTTATAAACATCAACAATGGAAAAACTCAATAAAAATTGCATTAACTACTAAATGTATCGAGTTTAACATAGCAATATTACATCAAAAAACAAAAAGTAACTCCAACGTTTCTAGCTTACATTTCACGTGATGAACAAAAAGATAATGTTATTGCTAGCTTACAATCTCAAGTGTAGTACAGAAAAAAGAGAACTTCAAAACTCACAAACTGAACTGAATATTTTGGCGAATGAATCATTTCCCCAACAGTAATATCATCAAACTTTTGTCTCTATCAAACATCTTCAAAAGGTAAGTCTTTATTGGCAAGGTAGACAGATCATGTCCCTATATACAAAAAAATAATATAAGTACAGAATAGTTCTTGATTTCCCATAAATATTCAAAAAAATTCTACAAAGTTGTATAACTATATAACAAATGATAGAAATAGATGATAATAAAAAAAAGTATAACCGTAGACATGTCTCTAAGAGTATATTAAATGTCAGCTCAAAATGAGTATAAAGTTGTATTAATTTTGTCACATATTACATGTGAAGTTTGCTAAATGTGGTGAATAACCTAATTTTCTGAGTTCTGTATCAACAAGAAATTATTTATGATATCGTACAAATATTAATATAACTTTATTAACTTGGTCAAGAAAACAAAAAATTCAATAATTAGACAATTTGGGCCAAGTACAATAAACAAGCATATTTCTCATAACTAACATGAACCCAATAGGAATGTCCTAGGATTATTGAATGTGGAACTACTTCAATCTCACAAAACCCTTCAATCCGTCGAGCATTTGATCAGGAATCCAAATAAATTTGTCATTTCCATATAGACATGCCACAGAATCAGACAAACGTTTATATTTTGATTTAATTATTTCCTTTCTTCTCAATTAAAACCATTCTTTTTTTGTAATGATAACCAATACAAAGCACAGACTGAACAAATAATGCTCGCACCAACATGGGTGACAACCAAAACTAGACAAATATATAGAGATCAGAAAGTTCAAACAAAATAAAATAATGAACAAGAGAAGTCATGTACTGTGAAGAACTGCACTGACCTTGAACCAAATCATTGATAACTTGTGATTGCGGAGATACATTAATATTTGTTCCTCCAATAGTATCGAATGATGACTGTTGATAATGAATAGTGAATTTGTGTCACCAAGCATGTCCATCCAACTCTTGGGAATGAAGCATTTTCCTTGTAAGAATCAGCCCAAACACCTAAATCATTTTCATCATATAAATTTTAAGCCGTAATGATCATTCGAGATGGAAATCATACATATATAAGAAAACAAATGTACTGTATACTATCACTCTCTCCAATAAGATAATAAATAAATATTATGGATTATAAAAGTCAACTGATCAAAGTTGTCGCATGTATCGAGTTAAATTTTTATCCAGTACTGATTTGATAAACATGTTTCTGTAGTGATGAGTGAACCCATTGCTTTCAGGGTAAAGTAGCCAGACATGGACACACTTATTCAATACCATGTTGTACAGCTCATGTATTCATATACAAAATCCATTTGTACGTATATATCTACTAACATTGCAGCAAACAGTTGAAAAATAATAAAAAAATTGATGAAAGGAAATCACACCTAAGATATCTGGGAGGTAAAGCTTCTGCACAAGGCTGCATTCAAAGGATTCACATATATCATTAGGCTACTTCTGTTTAGAGAAGCATATCAGGAACACAAAATAAAGAGAGTTTTTTTCTTCATTTGAAATTTTAAAATCATCACAAATTCTTCTAGGTTTCCCATGTATACATCTTATGCTGATAACATGTTTAAAATTCATGATGTCAAGAAATATTACTGATAACATGTTAAGATTAAAGATCTCATGACATACACATCCTATATTTTATACTAGCTCTTAGTATCAAACCAGTAGCACATAGAACTGATAGCATGTACCATGTCTGAAGTTCAAAAATGCAGCTCAAGGGGTGAAGCAAAATACCTTTTATCAGCGACATTTTGGTTCCATCTTTCTTGTTATGTATCATATCAATATTTACAAATATAGCTCCATGGCAAACCTGAAAAGAAAATTTGTCCCTTATAACACTACGGGTCAAGATTATTTACATGTATTGTGCAATTTGAAGTACACTAAGGGTAAATACCTCATCCAGAGAATTGTCCAAAAGCTCGGCAAAAGCTATAAAAGTGAAAACAAATAAGAAATTAGATCAAATTTCACAATCAAACATGAAATTTTACTAGGAGTACAATAATCAAGTAGTGAATAGAAAACTATAACACTACTAAAAGCATATTCCAGGAGCTTACCTCCAAGGGCCCACTTATGACTAGTAGATTTTGAATGAAGAAACTTGGGGTGACCCCTCACTTGACCCTTGCCCACTGTTGAAAAAATCTTAAGTACTTCATGTCTCCAAGAAATATAAATATGCAAGAGATAAAACAAATAAAACCTATGTACTTCACGTTTTTCTCTCTAGAAACTTGTTTACCTGATGCTTTTTGACATCATTCTTTCGTTGGGACATCATTTTAAGAACCCCAATGTGCAGTAACTGATAACAGAAGAATAATGGATATTACATAGAAATTGTGTCTGTGTCTTCTAAGATCATCCTCTACTATGCACATGTGCTGAAATTACTCTACTAAAGTTTGTACTTCTCCGAAGCGAGAAACTTGGAAGTGATTCCAACCCCAATCTGCTGAAATTAATTGGGCTTAATACACCCAGCAACAAGAAGACTTCAACAAAAATGTAGAAGGAATAAGAGCAAATGGGCATGAGAGTCCCTCTAATGCGAGGTCCGAAAAGGGTCAAAATGTATGAAGTCAAAGCTACCCGTGAGAACCACCATTTAAAGCTACACCCTCATGCCCTTTCAACAAGGAAAAAAGAAAGAAAAGATTTAACCCTAAAATAAAAATAAAAAACAAAATCAAACATACAAATCATCTCCCAAAAGAAAGCAAAGATTTTTACATTTTCACATAATACATTAAAAAATTATAATCCACATTCTAAAACCTTACCCCAAAAATGATCTCCTGAATACCAAGGGCTACAGAACTGAAGGATTACTCCAAGGAGAAGCTATGTTGGTAATGCACTGCAAAGGAAAAGAAGAAAAATAAAAGCTTAGAGCTTCTTGCCGTAGAATCAATGTAGTAAAACAATGTAAATATACAATAATGAAGGTAGGTTGGTTGTAAACGTATATAGATCCAGATTCAGAAAACAATTGCATCACTCTGTTCTTGGAGTTCATGAAACAACATCTGGCCACTAAGGGTACTTGACATAAGAGATGAGAAAATCACTGGGAATGTGAAACCTCCAATCAAGAGCTTCTTGGAATGATAAAACTGTGCACATGTAGCAACTCGACCAAAAGCAAACTTGATCCAAATCTTAGAAAAGGACTATCATATAAAAGTGGCCTACCATAAATAAGCAAAATGGTCATCTTACCAAAAAGGAAATGATCTTCAAAAATGAAAAGGAATGTTAAACAAATCGACTAGCGTTGGAGATCCAAATTGTCTCCTGATTTTGGAATATACGTCCTTCCCACCCAAACTAGACCCCATAACCAAGTTTTGTTGAAGCACACATGTACTTCAATGGAGCGCATACTATTATCAAGTCATCAAATCATATTGCAATATCAGGAATTTGAACTACACCCATGCATGAAAAAAGAGCTATCATTACAAAAGAATACTAAGTCAAAGGCTGGGCTACCTATGCATATATGATTAAATAATCTAGGTGACTATTCATACACTCCATTCTTCACCTTTAAGTTGATTTGGCTAAAATCAAATAATTTTTCTGTTTCCAAGTGACTGTTCATACACTCCATTCTTCACTTTAAGCTGATGAGGGCCTTAAATCTATCAAAAATTGAAATTTTAACCCTACTGAATGTGGCTATTTACCTGATACTAATACGGCTCCTATTTTAGAAGGAAGCACACATATCAAAAGTTCTGGATCCAAAATTATAATGATTCTTTCGTTGCAAAAAATGTGAATGGATCACAAAAATTGAATCTGGCAGATTTTATTTTACCACAAAAATGTAGTACATCCAACGATGTCGAGGATGATGAATTACAGAGCCGAGCTAATAACCTTGCAGATTGTGACTCAACAGTTTCTTCTGATCCAGTGCCATACTGTACAAATTTGCACTCATCAAATGTGAGAAAATAATTAGCAAATGTTTCTGAGGTGAGATGTTCAAGCCCTGATGACAGTGAGCCTACATATGAAGGAGGAACACATACATGACTCTGGTCATTCAACATTGAGGTCCAAGAGCCAGTATACAAAGGTGAGATAGTCATTAGTAAACAGTTTGACTAAATTAAGGAGGACTCCACCACTTTAAATTCCAGGATAGCTCAAAAGGAAAACCATATGATAAAGAGCTTCCTGGAAAACAATGCAAGTCAATTAACCATATATGGTCTGTTTTGTCTTGCTAGAACGTCTCAAAGCTAGAGAAATTTGTGTATTTTTGAGAGAGAACCATTTTAGCACAATGTTTAAGTTCAAAGACAAGATTAATCTCTTGGCTACTGATCAGGGTTATATTGACCAATCTGATTTGGTTTGGGAAAAGTTAAATGAGGTGAATGGAGATACAATTTTCACGACGGGCAACTTCACGGAGTTCAAGATTGATAATCAAATCAACAATTCGTGGAATAAGCAAAGTGCAATGAAAAATGCTACCGATTATCCAGCAAAAATGGAAGATGCTTAAAATGTTAACGCCTTATTTAAGTACAGCTTAACGCTATGTGCGTTACTACACTAGTTTGTAGTGAACGAGCCTTGTCCACGAAGTCAAGCTGCCGTCAGCTCGTCTTGCTTGCTTCTTGTGAAGCTTGACGCACACTATAACATAGGTATTGTGGTATGGTAGGAAGACTCCTTTTAAGGCCATAGGAGCAATAGCAAAGCCAAGCCGTCAAATCAAAAGGTGAGCATTCCTTATAGCAATAGTAAATCAAATAGTGCATTTTCTTATTTTGTTTAGTCAGAATCTCAAAGTCGATCCTTCCGTGAGTGATCTTTCATCCCAACTCCTTATCTTCTCCTTATGTCTTTCCGTTTTACTTTTAGGCGCAAGAATTGCAAATAAGCGTACGGTTCATAAGTAATAGCACTTTTCATGTCGTTTCCATTTGTCCTATTTTGATCATTATGTTGTTTCCCGTTCTTTCCGAACCTTTTTCTCGAAATGAGAAAGAAGATGGTACACTCGAATTGTATTATTTAAGTGCTTATTGCTTGCCAAAGATCCTACTTCTACAATTAGGACGTCATCGGGTTATTCAAATAAGCCGTGTTTTTTGTGGTTTTCCTTTGTTAAAACTTCCGTTCCAAGTTAGTTGCCACTTGGATATCTTTGTTAAGCCGTTCTTCCTAATGTAGTTTCATCATTTTGTTGCAAAATTCTATACTAATAGGTGCTCCTTTTAGGTTCTCGGTGCTCATTTGCTTCTATTCTCAGGCTATAGTTATACTTATTCCTTTCATGACAAGTTATTTCTTGTTCCATCACACACACTGATAATATTTAGGAAGTTTGCAGGTTCATCCTTGTCTTCAACAAGGTTTAGATGATTGGCACATGTTGTATTTTTTACTGAAGATATCAAGTTATGCCAAGGAAAATACTATAATATATTAATTGGTTCCTTTACTAAACATAATTTCCTTTAAGGTTATATTCGAGAACATACTTAAACATACATAATACATGTTAGATAATTGTTATACTTATTACTAATAAACACATGTATGGAAGCAGAGTGTCCAACATCCTCCCAATATCTTTGCTGGAATAAAATGCTCTGCTCAATATAGTTCATACCAAATGCCTACTGTAGAAGTCAGGAAACAATTGGGTTCATGTACAATAGGTCAAAACTTTTTGTTTAGGTTAGGTGGTCCCAAAACATAGAAACACAAAAGAGCATGCAAAAACAAGTATACTGAAGTTGAATCTAACCATGAAATAATCCACTCCCTTGCAGGTTTGAGAATATCACATTCTGGAGGACTAAAGAAGCAGCTGAACGACATTCAATCATGGAGCACAGTACGGATTGGTCCAAGCTATACTATTTGAAGCAGCTGATCGTGATAACATCGGTGGATCTGCTTATGGTGGACAAAGATCAATATGTTGCACACCTGATCTAGCTAAACTTGAGGGCGGCAAACAAGGCGAAGTCATTAGGCGACCGTCTTCTATGGGTCAGAACTGGCCAGTTGTAATTAGTACATACTTTAGTGCAAATTTTATAGATATAAACATGGAAAAATATGAGGTTCCTATAACAAAAACAGGAATGTACAACTTGTTCTTTATATTTTGTGATCCGCAGTTGAGAGGGCTCAAGATGAGTGAAAAGACATTGTGGAAGAACCCTGGTGGTTATTTGCCAGGGAGAATGGCCCCTTTGATGACATTTTACACTTTCATGTCTATGTTACTAAGCGTCATTGTATTTGGGCTTACCTTGGAGTCAAATAATATGAGAGAACTCAATAAATTGTCTGTCGTAGCATATGAGATGTTAAAAATTCAGATGAATCATTCAGATGGCACAATAATGGTATGGGGTCCAGGTATACTGCAGTCAACTTAACAAAGAAGCTCTTGTGCAGTCACTGGAGACTAACTTATGCCTATATGCTTCCATCTATACTAGTATCAGAACAATGAAGCTGTGTTTGTGAATGAATGATGCAATTAGAATGATGCTTCAGTATCATTCCGAAGTATCAATACTAAACTGATTCGGTATCTAGAGTTAACTGCTAATTAGCTCTAGGTCAGTTTCATGGATTTGTAGCTTAGAGTATCAGTGTACTCATTGTGCAGTATCAGGTGCGATATCAAGGGAGGCGTATAGAGTTGTAGGTGAATCATTCTTACTTTGACCTTGAGACAAGGTCAAAATAAGGGGAGGGTATTGATACAACCCAGATCCAGTTAAGTGTAACCAGTTGCTCAGTCTCCAGTGTAGAAGCTTACAAGTCTTTAGTGAACCAAAGAAGAGCATGACACAGACATAGCTACCAGTTCAATTGGGATGAGTATCAGTAGCTACAGGAAGCAAACTGGTCAGTATCAGTAATTAGGATTCAGTGTACTCCAGTGGACTAATCCAGTCAACCAATTGCCACATCAGCAAATTGAAATTAGTCACATCAGGATCAATTAGCAGCAATAGTTAGTTTGGTAACAGAAACAGAGTCTATATATAGCAGTAGAGAATAGAAGAATGTATGAAAAATGGTATTCCAATTTTATTTCAGTTTTTCTTTAGAGTTTTTGTTGCTTCTTACTTTCTTGAAATTCTTGTAATCTCCATAGTTTCTCTAATAGAAATAAACCCTAGTTTTCTTTCCCAATTTCTCTAATTCCTTCCAATTTCTATGCATATTCTGTTGTCAATGGCTAATCAAGCTAGGTCTCCTCCCAACTATGGATATTAGGGAATGAGATCTTATCACGAACCCTCGCTACGATGTTCTCAAGCGGCGACCAACATCAATGTTTCCTTCCGAAGGAAATAATTATTAATATTACATACATATGATGTGAGAACTCTCCCCTATAACAGAAATTATCAAGTTTAAGGCATGATTTCATAGATTAAATACTTTATCTCGACTTTCATTAACATTAGTTTATTCAAATCACAACACAACAATCTTCTCCTAAACCAACAAAGTTTTTGAATCGATACTTGTCTTAGCAAAACTAATCAACATTAAAAACTATTTCAAGAAGTAAATGACAAATCGGTACTTGCACTCAAATCACATAAGGTTCTAAGCTAAAAGTAGCAAGAAATCAAGAAATCACATGTAGATCGTCTTCAGTCTTCTTTTGCTCTTCTTGTGTGTTTTCTTCTTGAAATCCTCAAGTACTAAAAGAATTCCTTTGAACTGGCTGATTAAATCTAGATTCTCATATCAATTCAATAGAAAATTAAAAAAATCAAAATATAAATCAAGACAAGACACAAATTTAAATGGAATGAAAAGACCTCACCTGAGAGAGAACGGCGTTGGCATCGAGATCGGCATCGTCTTGCACTTTTTTAGTAGATCTGACTTATTCTGAGCCCCTTCCTTTTCGTTTCCACTCCCCTTCGCTCTTGAAAGTATTTGTGGATCAAACCCTAAATCCCGACATCGGAGCGTAAAAAATTGGGTAGTAGTAAAAAAATTCTTCTTTTCTAAAAAAATTAAGGCATTGGAATACCTGAGAGTGTCGTAATGGAACCGGAGAGAAGGGAGGAGGCGTAGTACATTTCTAGATGTTATAATCGAGAAGGGGAAGCTTGTGGTCGTCGGTCCTTGAGAGTAGTCGTGGAGTAGGAGGAAACAATTAGGTCACGAGAAGGGGAAGCTAAAGAGAGAGGGAGGGAATGAGAGGGAATCAAGAGAATGAGTGGGAAGGGGGAATTTTTTTAGAAGAAGAAAGTTGAGAAGAAATTTTGAGATAAACTTTGAGAAAGTGTTGAGCAGGCGCGGGTCTTGTAAAAATTAGGAAGCCAAAATTTTCAATAAACTAGGGAGCCAAAAAACTCAACAAATTTTTAATGTTAATCAACTATTTTAATCCGTCGATCTAAATTTATTGTTTGGGTGAAATGGGGTTTGATGTCAAACAACGGTTTTAATCCGTCGAAAATAAAACGACAATTTTAATATGTTGTTGTTGGATAACTCTAACTGTCGCAAATCCTTTTTGGTGTAGTGTATAGCACATATGTTATGTTGTATGCACTGTAAAAGTCCCAGTGGCCGTAGCCCGTGGGAACGGTGGAACACCCCGACGCAGTGGCGCGGGTTCGAGCCCCCTTGGAGACATGCCTCCAAGCACCATTAAGAAGTGGACACCCTCAAAAAAAAAAGAAAAAGAAAGTATGCACTGTAAAAAATAGGTAGATTCTGTTATTCCATTATTGCTTACAGTTTCATTTGTCTTTATTCCGCAATCAGCTATATAGATTTGGCAATTGTCTATATTTTTTTGAATCAAAAGCGTGCGCACACACACAGAGAGCTAAGGTGATTGGCTTGTGTGTGTGCGCGTGCGCACGCTTGATTCAGATTAAATTGCTTTCACCCACCCCCCTTTCAAATCCACCACCTACGGGGAGAGCCAAAGGTGATTGGCTGGTGTGTGTGTGTGTGGATTCGAAAGGGACACAAACACACGAGCCAATCACCTTTAGCTCTCCCGTAGGTTGTGGATTCGAAAGGGAGGAGAGAGCTAAAGGAAAATATAGTTTGCTTTTATTTTATTGTGACTTTTGCTCTGTGTGTGTGGATTTGAAAGAGACACACACACACGAGCCAATCACCTTTTGCTCTCCCCGTATGTTGTGGATTCGAAAGGGAGGGGAGAGCTAAAGGAAAATGTAGTTTGCTTTTATTTATGGTGACTTTTGCTCTTTCCAAGTACAAAAAAAAAAAAAAAATTCAATTTAAAGGCGGTTAAAATACGTGCAACGCAAAAACATATATAATATATATTATATATATATATAAATATATATATATATATATATATATATATATATATATATAATTTTTTTGCTATCTGGGTAATTATACAGTACTGCAAGATTTGTGGAGCCAATGGAGAAGAAAGTGATCATGTGCACATTATAGCAGTGTCAGATGCTCTAGCTAGGGCTGCAAACGAGCTAAGCTTTTGTAAGCTTGAGCTTGGCTTGACTAGAATTAATCGAGTTCAAGCTCAAGTTCCAGTTTGATAAGTTTTTATTTTTTTATTTTAGAGCTTGAGCTTAGCTTGGTTTGAGCTCGAGCTTTATTTTTTATTACAACGCGCACAAATGTATGTCGTAAATGAGTTTTCATTTACAACACGCAAAAATGCATGCCGTAAATGAATCTTCAATTACAATGCACAAAAATGCATGCCTTAAATGAGTTTTCAATTACAACACGTAAAATGCATACAGTAAATGAGTTTTTAATTACAACGCGCAAAAATACATGCCGTAAATGAGTCTTCAATAATGGCGTGCATGTCAAACACGTCGTAAAAAAGACAAAAAATAACTCTTTTACGACGCACAATTTACACGCTGTAAAAGAGTGTTTACAACGCGCAGCAGCTGCGCACCGTAAATGCTAATGAACGCATTGGAAGCATTAGCTTGGAGGCTGTTGGGATTGTAGCAGATTCCGACATCTGGATTGTCGAGCAATCTGCTTTCCAATTCCAGCAATCCAGTGCATCTGCAGTGCATCCTTAGTCACGCCACTCTTGCCACACACCAACTCTGCCCCAAGCCAGTGTTGGTGTGCTCCCTACAGGAACTGTGCTAGGTATGCCACCCACAGGCACTGTGCTAGGAGTACCACCGACATGTTACTGATGAGGGGGGTGGGAAAGGATATAGTTGTTACCGGGTTGGTCACTGGCTGATTAACAGGTTTGTCGTAGGTGTAGTGACCAGGTTTGTTACTGGCACAATTGGTGGAATAGTTACAGGTGATGTTGTAGGGTTCGTCACAGGTGTGGTTGTGGATCCGTCATGGGGGTTGGCACAGGGTTTGTGGCACATTCTATATGTATACACAATCTAATAGGCGCCACATTTTTTTCCCCTGCACCAATTTTTCCTCTTCCCATATTTTGCAGCGGATTGGGAAATAGGTTTCTCATCTTCTGAATATTTCCTCCTCTAAAATCACTACCATAATAAGTCATATTGGCGACGACATTAGCGACTCCGGCTAAATATGTCGCTATTGTGTATTTAGCGACGTATAAAAGTGACGTCGCTGAATGTCGTACTCAGCGACTGATAGCGACTAGCAATATGGTTTGGAAAGAACACGTCGCGGTTTAGTCGCAGAACGTCGCTGATTGATTTATTCAGCGACGTTTTGTGACTCTTACTCTACTACGACGCAAGTTTATTAGTAAACAGCGACTTTTAGCGACGTCTTTATAAGACGACGCTAAAATCTTTTATATATGGTGCTAGAAAACGATCGAATTCATTTTCTTTCCCCTAAAATTTTCGATCTCCCGTGCGCCTCGAGTCCCAAATATCTCTTCCCCTCTCCTCTCGTCTTCGGCGACCTCATCCCCCCTCTCGTCTCCTGTGACCCCTCCCCGCGGCGACCCCCTCTCTTCGGCGACCCCCCTCCATCAGCAACCCCCGTCCCTCCGTCGTACCTCCACCGTCGAGTCCCTTCGTCGACGCCGACCCAACTAGTCCCCTCTGCCGCTGCTCCATCCCCGGCGACGCCGACCCGACTCCGACCAAGACAGGTAAACCATAACCCTAGCTCCCTCCTCCTGACGTGCTGACACAGACACGACATGCACACACGCTGACACGACACCACACACGCTGACACGATGCGCACATACGCTAACACGACACGCTGACACGACACACACACATGCTGACACGACACGCTGTTAGTGTGTCACACTCACATGCTTGTGAGTATGTGACAGTTTGGAGAGGAGGGGATGTAGGAGCGTAAAAGTGTTCTATGGACTGAGTCAAAGAGTTTGGGGAATTTTACGCCAAGGCTATTTGCACTCGATTTTACGCTAACTATTTTACGCCAGGCTTAATCGTTGACTTTTACGCCCGGGAACAGGCTATCAGGTCTCATTTAATGCAAAGTGATAATGAATCTGACATAATGATTTGCTGACAGCGTATAAACACAGAATTCGAAGAGATTAGATTTACACCAAACCCAATACTTGTCGTATGGTGTGCAGAGAAGGCTATTTTTCGCTCATTAAGATCAATTCTTTTTACGCACGATAGTTATGTGAGCTTTTACGCTCAAGGCTATTGTGAGTGTAAAGTCTATTTGGGCTAAGTTTTACGCTCAAGGCTATTTTAGCCACTTTACGCTGAGAACTTTATTTGGGTTGTTTTTACGCCAGTTTGCCACTTTACGCTTGGACCATATTTTGGGTTATTTTTACGCCCAATCCTTCCTGACAACTTTGGAACGTAGTTTATCCACGTGGCTTTCACGCCACATTTATTGAAGAACGTGTATACGTGCTCCCTATTTTTATTAAAATAATGGGATACGTGTCAACATACGTAGAGGGTGACTCCCATCGTGGGTGACAGTTACCAGCGTAAAAACCCAATTTTGTTGCTTTTTACGCACGATGGGTCAAGTCTATAAATAGACTTATTTTTTACATTAAAGGGATCATGAGCAGGAAGACATGAGAGAATACAAAGATCAGAGCCTAGAGACTGATTTTTCGAGAGCATTCTTCTTCAACTTTTCTTCCAGAACAGAGTGAAGCAAAGCAAGAAAGCATTCGACCTCGCCATCAGTGCCCAAGTGCGTCGATACCTTTCTGGTGACTTAGTTCTTCCAGTTGTTCATCTTCTAGCAGTGATCTTCATTATCATCGTATAGTCCAAGGAACAAAGTGATCGCCTTCAGATCAGACTTCCATAGCAATACTTCCCAGAACAATTTGTACTTTATGTACTTTTTCTCGTTTTCTTTCAAAAGCCAATTTTAGGCATTTTTATTAAGTGAAACAAAATGACGACTCTGCTGGGGATGACCTTCTCCTCTGACGAGGAGGCAATTGCTCAATACGATGATGTGTCGATCGGATCGACAAAGAAGACTCTGGTTGTACACTTCGACCAGACTGCCTATGAAGAAATGCTCCGAACTGGGGGTGGTACTCGCTACTCCAATGTTTAGAAATCGAGGAAAGCGTAAAAAGTTTGGATTCCTAAATCCAAAGCATCCTCGGATCTCCCGACTGTCTCTGAAGGCAAAGGAATCCTTCCTACTCCTATTGTAGGGGCTCCCGTTTGTAACGAGGCAGTCCTTACTTTAGAGTTGCACCCTGAGCGTAAAAATAAATCTCCAGTCTGTGACAGTGAAGATTCCCAAGTTTTACGCCCAGCGTGGTAAAAGCCAAGTTTTATGCCCAGTGCGTAAAAACAAAGATTTACGCTCTGTACTTAAGTCTCCCGTCCGTGACGTGGTAGACCCCAATATTTTACGTTCTGAGCGTAAAAATAAGTCTTCCGTCTGTGACGCGGTAGACACATAAAATTTACGCTCCACGCGTAAAGAAAAATCTCCCGTCTATGACGTGGCAGATACTCATGTTTTACGCTCTGTGCGTAAAGGTAAATCTTCTGTCTGTGGTAGCGTAGATAAAATTCACAAGGATGCTTCTGTATCTAAGGTGAATGTACCTGCACGTATGGAGCATAAAAACATAGTTGGTAAAACTTCTGTTGTTAACCAACAACCTTCTTATACTGCTGTACGCAAAGTTCCAAACCTTCAAATTACGTGCAATGCTGATGGAGTCCTTTGTGCTAAAAAATTTCAGGATTTACGCACGCAACTCCAAGCACGTAAAAATGCACAGGTTGGTTCTGCGAATACAGCCAGTGGTCTTCTTTATACACAAGGGACTAAACGTTTCTCTACCCCAAATGTAATAAAGAAGACTACTTCTTCTGCTCCTTCTGATTTACGCAAATTGTTAGTGCAAAAGCGTAAAGATAGACGATCTCCTGTGACACTCCCCCAAGAGAATCACCATTGTGAGTGTCATCAGATTGTAATCAAGTGTTGTTGTTCGGCTTCTAAACGGTCAGTTTTGATCGGTTAAGTTTCAATACGCCTCAACAACAAGTTGATGACCAAGAACATGAGTTGTCATATGCATCAGTCAATATGGCATCTCATACCAACAGAGAACGACGTCCAAGACGTAACATGTCCCAAACTCCAGGTCAACAATAATTTAACAGACTTCTTGATTCTTTTGTGAATACTCGATCAAGAAGGCAAAGACAGTTACAGACTTCTGATTCAGAAGCTGGGGGTACTCAATCTCTTGTGTCCGAAACAGATAGTGTCGATTCATACCTCTATACCAATCCCTATATATCTTCAAGAGAGGTTGAATCCTACGCTGTTGGAGATGAACCAGAGACGTCATCTGCTAATACAGAACAACGTCTCACTGCCGTTGAGCAATCATTAAAGGACATGCTTACTATGATGTAAAGCATGCACCAAATAATAATTACTCAAAAAAGTGCTCAGTCGGCAGTAGCAACACCGGTGTAAGTAGCAGCACAAACTCAAGATAGTCAAGGGGTTGATATACCTTTGAATATTCAAGAGCCTGTTGTTAACCAAAATTCTCCATCTCCAGATCCCATCATTCCAGAAGATGTGCCACTTCCGGTAGGAGTTACGGTACATCCGACAACAATTCAATCAAATGTGCTTCCTCAAACCAGTGAAGCTATTCAAGCGGTACGAGAATTAAAAGCACAGTTTGAGGTTCTGAAGCATAAGGATCAACTCCAGAGGTTAGGGATTAAGCAACCTTACCCTCCTCATTGGAATGATGTGCCCTTTCCACCAAAATTCAAGCCACAATCAATGGTATTGTTTAATGGAAATGCTTCTCCTAGTCAGTATATCAATTACTTTGATATTATGACTGTGCATCTGCAGAAAAATAATGCTCTTCTCACTCGAGTGTTCATTGGGTGCTTGACGGATTCAGCTTACGATTGGTATCGTAGTTTACCCGACAATTACATTTCGTCTTTTGACGAATTCAAAGTAATATTTCTTTTCCGCTTCTATGAAGGAGGCATGGACATGAACATGTCTTCCTTAATAGAAATCAAACAAAAGGAAAAGGAAGATACTCAGACGTTCTTTGAACGTTTCCGACAGACAACTCTGAAGATGCCTCCAGGCATGCCAGATTCAGCACTGATTGATACGTGCAAGATAAATCTGCGACCATCTATTGCTGTCTTTACGGGTTCCCAATTCACAAATTGGGCCTCGTTTATCATAGCAGCAGTTTCAGTCGAGACTAATGGTAGATTGTCTAGGGAGCACGGGATGATCTTCGCTTCAGAAGACAAGGGAAAGAAAGGCTCTTCTGGTAATAATCGTAATGGGAAGGGAAAGGATACCCTTATGGTTAATCTTTCGAAAAACAAAATGACACCGAATAATCAGGAGTCTTCTAAGCCAAAAGAAGAATATTCTTTTGACGAAAGCGATAACCCAGGAATATTTCAATGTCTGGTAAAGAGTGGCAAACTCCAAATGCCAGAGCCGAAAAGGCCTAATGAGGTAAATCTCACTGACAATCCCATGTTTCGTATCTACCATAGATACATAAATCATCCCACTAAGGCTTGTTATGTTTTAAAGAAGAAAATCTAAGAGCTGATCAATGCCTATGCCATTGCTTTAACTAACGATGAGCATACGGTCACAACCAACATGGTTTCTCTTCAATTCGGAGGTTTTCCTCCGCAATAAGTCCCAGACGGAATTGTCCTAGTTCCGAAGGCGACAATGAAGATTGTAAACATCCCGCCTGCCAGAGAGGAAAATGAAGGATTATTGCCTCTCACACTAAAGAATGGTGAAATTATGTGGGTACATCCTGACTTAGTACCTGAAATAGAGGATGAAGATAAAACTTTAAAATCCAAGAAAGGTAGAAAAGTTAAAACCTGCAATATGATTTCTCGTGTTATTCCAGATCCTGACGATTTGGATCATCTTTGGGATGGCATTCCCTTGGAAGATAGGCTGAAAGGTTTGAACATATGTCCTCCAAGTCTAGCTCCTTCTACCAAGCTCAAGTTGACTCATCAGCAGTGGCTAGCTATGAACAGTGTTCCCTTATACAGGGCATAATAAGTCTTCGCTGCTAATGAGAAAGCTCCTACAGGGATCTTTCCTCGTATCCCGAGTATTTCTTCTTCTTCTATGGCTACAGAGATTCCTATTCCTCCTTCTTCAGAAGTCTCTATGCCTTCTTTTTCTCCTGTGGTTACAGAGATCTCTTCTCCTTCCTCTGTTGAACCACCTATTGAAAGTTCGCTGCCCATTCACTTGTGCAGTCAACAATCAGTCCATCTCATGAAGAAGATGGGTTATGACTTTCAAAAGGCAGAGGGTTTGAACTATGATAAAGGAATACGACTTCCTTTACAGATTCAAAGTCAAAAATCTACTGTTGGGTTAGGTTCTGAACTTCCTCTTAAAGATCCTCGTAAAAAGAAGACTAAATCCTACAATATGGTACTTCCTTCTCATGATTCTGAAGAAGAAAGCTTTGCTGGTACAAGATCTGGGAAAGAATACCACAAAGATTACGAGGGATCTTCCAAAGAAGCCGAGGATGTTATAGAAATGACCCCAGTTCAACCATCTTCTATTCCTGCTAAACCATCGGTGGTTAAGAAAGGGAAACAAAAAGCAGTACGCTTTGATATTCCCTTGAAATCTACTTCAAATTAAGGGGTGGCAATGAAGCCCTACAAATTTGATATCCTAGCCCAGTTAGCCAATACTCCGGCTAAACTCTCTATATTCGAGCTACTGCGTCTTTCTAAAGAGAGCAGAGAGTCTTTGAGTGAAGCTTTGTTGCAAGCCGATTCGTGCTTGGCGCAACTCAAGACTCCCGATAATATGCCAGTGTCATGCCCACAGTTCCATAGTGTGATGGAGGTCATTCCTAACATTACCTTCACACAAGAGGACATGCTGTTGAAGCATAACAAGCATGATAGGCCTTTGTGCTATACTGGGTACATCGAATCAACTGAAGTTGACAGGATTTACATTGATCCTGGGTCTTCCATTAGCATAATCCTTCAGAGTATGCTAAGACCGTTGAGGATTCCTACTAGTGACTTGACTTACACTAGTACTACAATAGTTGGTTTCAACTCTGGAGAGAGTAAACCACTGGAGAAGATTTGTCTGAATATTCAGATTGGTGATCTTCGAACTATGGCGACATTGTTATTAACTCAGACGTATCCTACAACATCCTTCTTGGAAGACCGTGGATACATGAGCACAATATTGTGCCTTCAACTCTCCACCAATACTTCAAGTATGTAGATTCTCAAGGGGTTGTGAAGACTGAGTTTGCTGATATCAATCCTTTCAAGGGTGTCGAAGCCTATTTTTCTGATTCAATGCTCTACAAACAAGAGTATGTAAAGGAGATATCAGACATGGCTGAAGATCGATCATCTGCCGAAGATCAGTCTATTAATAAAGATCCTCCAGAAGAGCAACCTTTAAAGATCAAAGTCAAAGGGCGAATCCAACCCCAACCTGTCAATGACCAACCTCTGAAGATCAAGGTCAAAGGAAAAACTCGAACTTCATTTGAGGAATCAGTGAATGTTCTTGTCAAGAGCCAAGACCAACCCCTTATGATCAAGGTCAAGGGGCGTACTTCTTGTACGAATGATCCAGAACCACCATTGATCATCAACCTTGACAAGTCTACGTAGAAGGCGGATGACAGTCCGTTAATGATTAATCCAAATCGTAGCAGTCAAATTGTAAATGATGTAAATATTGATGATTCTGGACTTTCCAATATCAATAAAGATTTCTTTTTTGAGTATATGGCTGTTAAATTTCTTGAAAGAATGACTTTATCTTCTGATGATCAAAGTCATCAATATAAAGATGACATAGATACAGAAGAAACTTAATACATCGACCATAAGGAAAATTCTTTTCCTCCACATGTCGATGTTGGACCTTATGCTCAAAGGTTCTTAGCATCTTCTCCCTATCTTCTTTCTGTAGCCGCTTCATCGCAAGCTTGTGTAACTTATATACGTCACGAAGGATCTTATTTCGTGATTCCGTCTGATAAGAAAAACAAGCGCCAAATTGTGTTTGGCCTGGCTAAAAATATTCCTATTGTTCAGACGGATGATCTTAGAGATAAAGATAAAGGAAGAATCTGAATTGACAAATATAGTCAACAATCTCTCAAGATTATCCAGATTATAGGATATGATTTGAAGACTATGCAAGGTCTCAATCAAGGTAAGGGTAGACGATTACCATTATGTGGTGATCTATTTTACCAGAAAACTCGTCATGGGTTGGGATATGATCTGACCCACATGTTTAATGATGATATACAAGGAGAGTTCTCTTCTAGTTCTTCACAATCCTCAGATTCTGAAGAAATCCATTTCATTGAATCAAAATATGCTGGAGGAGACTATTTTGATGAACCTGAATGTATATTCTCAGTCAACATGGTTCAAACTGATGACGAATCTGAGCCATTTGAAAATGACCCTTGGGCCTAACAGATGGACACACAGTGGGAACTTCGTTTTGAACAACGACAACCACCTACGGAGGATGAGATTCTTCAAATCAATGTTGGAGATGGAACTACATCCAAGCCAATATTCATCAGTAAGAACCTTTTCGAAGATGAAAAGGAAGAGTTGATAAAATTGATTAAAGAATATATTGATATCTTTGCATGGAGTTATGAGGATATGCCAGGTTTGGATCCTAAAGTGCTACTCATAAATTCAATATTCTTCCTAATGCCAAGCCTGTAAAATAACAGCAACGACATTTTCGACCAGACATGATGGATGCAATTGAAGCGAAAGTCAAAAAGTTGATTACATGTGGCTTTGTTCGTGAAGAACAACATCCAGACTGGGTTGCCAATATTGTTTCTGTTACAAAGAAGAACAAAAAAGTCCAAGTTTGCATAGATTTTCGAGATCTTAATGCAGCTTGTCCAAAGGACGAATTTCCACTTCCAATTACTGATGTCATGATAGATAATACATGCGGTTTTGAACGCATGTCTTTCATGGACGGATTCTCAGGATACAATCAGATTAAGATGCATCCCAAAGATGAGAAGCATACTGCTTTTCGAACACCCCTTGGGGTTTATTGCTATACGGTTATGCCGTTTGGTCTTAAAAATGCCGGTGCCACGTATCAAATGGCTATGAGGAACATCTTTCAAGAATATTTACGGAAAACAGTTGAATATTATGTAGATGACATTGCTGTCAAAAGTCGATTAAAAGATGATCATATTTAAGACTTAAAGACAATATTTGAATTGATGCGTCAGCATCAATTGAAAATGAACCCTACTAAGTCCTTCTTAGGGGTTTCCAGTGGCAAGTTTTTGGGATTTGTCATTACTTCTCAGGGTATCCATGTTGATCCTGATAAAATCAAAGCAATTCTTGAAATGCGTCCTCCATGCAATTTAAAAGAACTCGGCGAATTTTAAGGTCGCATTGCATATATCAGGAGATTTATATCCAATCTCTCTGGAAGATGCCAACATTTCTCCCGTCTATTAAAGAAGGGTGTATCATTTGTTTGGGATGAAGCGTGTCAGAAAGCTTTCAATGACATCAAGCAATACCTAACAAATCTACCTGTTCTAGTACCACCAGTAGTGGGAAGACCATTTTTGCTATATGTTCGAGCATTAGATCATTCACTTGGTGCTCTTCTTGCACAGAAAAGTGATATGGGTCATGAACAAGCAATTTATTAACTTAGCCAAATAATGGTCGGAGCTGAACACAGGTATACTCCTATAGAAAAGGAATGTCAGGCTTTGGTTTTTGCTATTCAAAAGACACGACATTATGTGTCAGGACAAACTATTCATGTCATCTCCAGAATAAATCCTATTCGGGTACTAATGAGAAAACCCAGCATTCTTAACTCCAGGTTAGCTACCTGGACGATGTTGCTCACTCCTTATGACATGATCTATGTACCTCAAAAATCGGTGAAGGGTCAAGCATTAGCTGATTTCTTAGCAGCTCATCCTATACCTGAAACATCGAAGCTATATGAAGATATTCCAGATGAAGTCGTGGATTGCAACATGACTTTGAGGGATGATATTTGGAAATTATACTTTGATAGAGCATCACAGGTTGGACCTAAAGGCAATATAGTCTCCGGAGTAGAAATCGTCTTGGTTTCTCCTGACAAAATAGTCATATATCGTGCTTATTCTCTCAGTGAGCCATGCTCTAACATTGTGGCAGAATACAATGCTCTGTTGATTGGTCTCCAAGTAGCAAAAGAATTAGACATTGAGTTCTTAGAAGCTTATGTAGATTCTTAACTGATTGTTAATCAGGTTAGAGGGACATATGAAGTCAGAAATTCTGACCTCATCTCTTATCATCGAGTGGTAATCGAATTGGTCCTTTCATTCAAAGGATTCTTCATCGAATTTGTACCATGTTCTCAGAATATGGAAGCTGATGCTCTTGCTAGTCTAGCTGCAGACTTAGCTGTTCCAATTCGAAGACAAAACACAATTACTTTGTTGGACCGAGACTTATTCTGTGTCAAGAATAATCTGTATATTGAACAGAGTTATACTACAGAGTCAAGTTCCCAACAGAGGGATTGGAGAAGTCCATTCATTGATTATGCGGTTCATGGGATGTTACCTGAAGATCCAAAAGAAGCTGCGTCAATCAAGAGACGATCATTTTGATTTTATTATGATTCGTCTTTACATATGCTATACCGTCGTTCATATGATGGACTTTTGCTGCGCTGTCTCTCAGAAAGTGAGGCTAAACAAACACTTCGTGAAGCTCATGATGGTGTTTGTGGTGCTCATCAACCAGGTCCAAAATTACAAGATCGTATTCGAAGAATGGGATATTATTGGCCATCCATGATAACAGATGCTGTAGATTATGCCAGACGATGTAAAGCATGTCAGATTCATGCTGATTTTATTTATCAACCGTCTGAATTCTTGCATCCTATATCAGCTTCTTGGCCCTTCGAAGCTTGGGGCATGGACATTATTGGTCCGATTAATCCTCCTTCTGTCAAGGGACATTGGTTTATACTGGCTATAACTGATTACTTTTCTAAATGGGCGGAAGCAGTTCCCCTTGCTGAAGTGAAAACATCTAATGTGATTAGCTTCATCAAACACCATGTTCTTTATCGCTTCGAAATTCTTCGACAGATAATTCATGACAATGGACCACAATTTGCCAGTCAGGCATTTTATCGATTCTGTGATAAGAATCGAATTCAAAATCTGGCTTCTACGGCTTATAATCCAGCTGCTAATGGTTTAACCGAAGCTTTCAACAAGACGATCATCAAACTTCTCAAAAAGTTCGTCTCTTCTAATAAACGTGATTGGAATGAGAAACTTGGAGAATGTTTATGGACTTATCGAACGACAGTTCGAACTCCTACCGGTTTTACACCATTTTTATTGGTCTATGGATGCGAGGCTGTCCTTCCATTTGAAATTCAGATTCCATCTCTTCGAATAGCCATTGCTAATGAGCTAATTACAGAGAACAATGATCGCTTACGACTCCAAAAACTTGAAGGATTAGACGAGAAGCGTCTTCAGGCACAACAACATATTGAGCTATATCAAGCCCGTATATCTCGAACTTTCAATCGTAAAGTTAAAGAGAGGGTATTCAAGGTCGGTGAGTTAGTTTTAGCCGTTCGAAGACCGATGGTGATGAATCATAAAAGCAAAAGGAAATTCCAAGCGAAATGGGAAGGCCCTTATGTTATCGAGACCGTTTTTTCCAACGGTGCTTATCGGTTATCTAAGCCCAAATGGAGATTTACTCATGATGCCGATCAATGACAAATTTCTTAAGAAGTACTATGTATAAAAAAAAGAGAAGACACAGAATGAAAATAAAATCTTTTTTATCTTTCGTTCAGAACAAAGGATTAAGGAAGAGGACCACTGTCTTCCTTATTGAATACATAGTCAGCCAATGCATTGAAGACATCATTGCCTGAGTTCACAAAAACTTGCAGGCAGCCATCCTCAGTGCCTCGTCTTCTGGAGTTTCTCCTGGCTCTACTAAGAAAGCGAGGTTGTCTAGGGGTGGCTTGGGCGTAGAAGAGCCTTCGTCTATTCCAGTTGGGCTTGACACAATTGGTTCAGCGGGGTGCATCTCGATGACATCCTCAACCTTCATGGTGACTTCAGTATTTTGCAGCACATCCTCGGAAGATATTTCCAATAGAGGAATGGAAACAAGGATGAAATGTTACAAAGACTTCTCATCTATTTATAGGAGAGAGCTATTAATGAACCGGTCTTGGAAATTGAAACAACTTTTCATTCCTGAAAAGACCTATCCATTCATTATATCAGATTCATCCATTTAATTATGGAATTGAAATGATCTTTCTTTTTCCAAAAGAAACGTTGGTTCATTCATTCTTTCATAGTTTTGGTATATATCCTCAATGACGTCTGTCTTCTTATTTCCCTAGCTACCAATGTTTGGTTAAGCTGATTATATTATTCGTCTCCTCAGAGAGAAATATTAATCTTTTATCTTACCAGTTGGTATAAAAAGTTGGATTTATTATCTATCATATCCATTTGACCTCTGCATAAATATTAAGTCTGCTTGTTTTTCCTATCTATCATGTCCATTTGGCCTCTGAATGGATATTAATCTATTTTTCTTTGAGTCGTTACAATCTGTCATGTCCATATTACCTCTGATAGTATTGTATACTCTAAAATAGAAAACAAGATTTCATTATCTATCATGTCCATATTTACTCTGGATAGATATAAGTTATTGAGTGTAGAAGACTTGTCACGTTCATATTACCTCTGACAAATATATTAAAACAAACAATACCATGAGCATCGAAAAAAGTTTCAAAGGAGTATTTCCCACATAATTGTCATTTCCATTCTCACTTTATCATCATAAAAGTCTATTATATTTCTTAGACTTTCTTACAAATCATAATGGAAATCTATTGTATTTTTGGATTTTCATTCCATACGACAATGATGACCTAATGGAGATCTATTACTTCTTTGGATCTTCTTCATCGGATTCGTTGTTGGTGGCAATTACTTGCTGTCTGAGCCTCAATGGCAACAAGAGCAGTAGGAATTAACTCTGGTCTTCTCTCTCAGACGAGAGGAGAACCCCAGAGTATGGTAGCCCAAAGGCGTGTTGCTGCCAATATAATTGGTGGAGAAATAACGGCCCTTCAGAAGAGATAGGAATGTATCCAGCATTGGGATACGATTCCTAGTTCTGCCGTGAAAGAAACTCTACTACCCAACTTCTCGGGTTAGAGTTGACTCCACCATCCAACTTTCCGTGTATAAAGGCTCTTCCTACCATCTGAGGAAGACCCTTCTATCCCACGAAGAGTTCTGAGTTGTCTAATTTGCGCATCAAAAGCGCATGAGCTCCCTGATGTGTGTGTCAGAAGAATGCTCCCCACAGCATCTATATCTCCAATGCCAGTTCTGGAAAAGTTCTTCAGCCAAGCTTCTGCAGAAAACAGCAAAGAAATTTTTTTAACAGAAGTGTCATCAAGCGCATACTGGCCAATCAAAGACAGACGATTGCGCACTTTGTTCAGTTAAAGACAAATGCTTGTCTTCAATAGGCGCACCTTATCTATCAAGGATTTGCACTCGTTTTCAAGCGCACTTTATCTATTAAGGATTTGCACTCATTTTCAGCAGGCGCGCCTGATCTATCAAAGATAGGCGCTTATTTTCAACAAAAGCTCAAAGGCAGCCGATTGCGTACCCTGTTTAAATCAAAGAAAAGTGCACTCTCCCCATTTTATGAAAATCAAATGCTTATTTCGGTGAAATGTGACACGCATAACAATGGATAAATGATGATTATACACAGAAAAGCTATTGTTCCACGATGGGCTTACCATCGAGATCAGATGTTGTTGAATCAATGACTAATGACATGGTGTGTAGGGGAATGACATCGGAAAGCATTGCCATCATCAGTCCCTTGTCGAAGGAAGGAGTCTTGCAAAAAGTCATCTTCGGAATGAGAATGCATCCTTTAACTCAGCTATTTATAAAGGTTCAAAGAAGCAGATGGTTTGAGTCTATTTCGGGAAAGATCCTAATAAGAGGCGCTCATAACCACAGAACAGCTGCCACGTGTTGTTTTGTTTCTCTTGGGAATGAGCAAACATGGAAACAGTCAAAAGAGGTGTAGAATGATCCTATGTCAATGCACCACACGAATAAAGGTGAAAACAACACCAGAATTTTATTTTATAAAAAGAGAGTAGGCCCCTACAGATAAGTTGAGTGTCACAATACATAGATGACACCCCTACACAAAACATTATTTCTTCTTCTCTCCTTCATTGGACTGACGAAGGGAGGCACCTAACCCGTGCACATTGTGGATCCTTGAACGACGCATCAGATCGAGGAATGCTTCTGCATCACCGGATCCTTCATAGGCAGTTGAAGGACCACCATTTATACGATCGAAGATTGCTGGAGTCAGTCCAAAGCACTCCATGAAGTTGCGTGCTCGCAGCAATTGATCGACCTCTGTCTCTATGTCAAGCCTTGAGCCTTGAGCCTTTTCCTTGTCAGCCTCTATCTCTTTCTTCGGTGCCATGACAATATGAGGATGAGAAGTAAGAATGAAAAACTTTTTCTTATATAATCAATCAACCCTTCATATTCCCTATGGGAAACTGAACATTGTCAATGCAACTCGGGGAGACGAAGAGGCGTTCGAATGTTTCGAAAAAAAAATTCATTATGACAGTTGAGTATTGACCAACGCCATTTCTTGACTTTTCATTTTCAAAGTATTTCGAAATTTTTGAAACCTTTTCAAATTTTGAAAACTTTGAAGGGGGTCTTGTAGGAGCGTAAAAAGTGTTCTATGGACTGAGTCAAAGAGTTTGGGAATTTTACGCCAAGGCTATTTGCACTGGATTTTACGCTAACTATTTTACGCCAGGCTTAATCGTTGAGTTTTACGCCCGGGAACAGGTTGTCAGGTCTCATTTAATGTAAAGTGATAATGAATCTAACATAATGATTTGCTGACAGCGTATAAACACAGAATTCGAAGAGATTGGATTTACACCAAACCCAATACTTGTCGTATGGTGTGCAGAGAAGGCTATTTTACGCTCATTAAAATCACTTCTTTTTACGCACGATAGTTATGTGAGCTTTTACGCTCAAGGCTATTGTGAGTGTAAAGTCTATTTGGGCTAAGTTTTACGCTCAAGGCTATTTTAGCCACTTTATGCTGAGAAGTTTTATTTGGGTTGTTTTTACGCCAGTTTGCCACTTTACGCTTGGACCATATTTTGGGTTATTTTTACGCCCAATCCTTCCTGACAACTTTGGAACGTGGTTTATCCACGTGGCTTTTACGCCACATTTATTGAAAAACGTGTGTACGTGCTCCCTATTTTTGTTAAAATAATGGGACACGTGTCAACATACGTAGAAGGTGACTCCCATCGTGGGTGACAGGTACTAGCGTAAAAACCTAATTTTGTTGCTTTTTACGCACGATGGGTCAAGTCTATTAATAGACTTATTTTTTACATTAAAGGGATCATGAGCAGGGAGACATGAGAGAATACAGAGATCAGAGCCTAGAGACTTTGATTTTTCGAGAGCATTCTTCTTCAACTTTTCTTCTAGAACAGAGTGAAGCAAAGCAAGAAAGCATTCGACCTCGCCATCAGTGCCTAAGTGCGTCGATACCTTTCTGGTGACTTAGTTCTTCCAGTTGTTCATATTCTAGCAGTGATCTTCATCATCATCGTATAGTCCAAGGAACAAAGTGATCGCCTTCAGATCAGACTTCCATAGCAATACTTCCCAGAACAATTTGTACTTTCTGTACTTTTTCTCGTTTTCTTTCAAAAGCCAATTTTAGACATTTTTGTTAAGTAAAACAGGGGACTGTCAAAAAATAGTTTTATGTGGCAACCCCATTGTGAGAACACATGAGTGGCTATGGGCTAGTGTTCATCCTAGTGAGTGAGTGTTAGAGTGAGGTATCCTATGAGTGAACTTGAGTTTCTATGAGGTGAGTATCCTGTGACAGGTTAGAACATGAGGCATCCTAAGAAGTATATACTATATAGAGTATCCTAGTACCTAGAGTATATATATAGAGTATCCTAGTACCTAGATTGTATAGCACATCCTAGTACCTATAGATTATCCTCTAGAGGTTATAGAGTATCCTAAGATATTGGGGATTACCTACTCTGAGAACCTTGCTAAGAAGTATCCTAGTACCTACAGTGTATAGAGTATCCTAGAAGTGTAGGTATGATCCTTGTTAGCAATTCGGCAAACAAAAAAAATTCGGGACGGCAAAAGTATGAGTATAAATCGGCTCAGTGCCAACAAAATACATTCAAAAATTCGGACAAATATTCAAAAAATAAAAATATTGAGGTTAGAAACTTCACATTCTTAAATATATTGTCAAATTTGGTTAATTAAATAGGTTCTCAGCACGTTTTTTGTGCCAAATAATTCAATAATTTATACAGAACACGTTTAAAACTTCGCATGATTAAAATCTACGTATTGATTTGGATCTGTCAAAAGTACGCAAGTATTATACGTTTATGAAAATTTCAAAAAAATTCGCGTATAATACGAGTTTTATTCGGGTGATTGCTAATAAGGGGTATGATTGGTACAGTATTTTGAGCCTTTCTACAGAAATTAAATTTACTTATGCCAAGCCTTTTGGACCTATCATAGTTATAGATTTTGTTAGAAATCTAGTATAATGCTGATTGCCTCAAAATGCTTGCATAAGTAAAGTGTACAGAGTGAGTATACTAGTAGTATATCGTAGTATCCTAGAGTGTATAGAGTGAGCTTTCCTACTTCCTTTCTTCTCATTTAGGTCATTGAGCCGACTATTCCGCATCATAGGATATCTACCTCAACCTCACCCTAGAGAAGTATGGAAATATTAATATTAACCAAGGTTCACAGTATTGGTTTCGGTATCGGTATCGTTATCGATATCATTTACGGTTGATATCCTGAATCTCATAGCTTCCGCTAGCAGAGCACAATGTAGAGCCAAACGTGAAGCAGAGCTTCATATTCAAAATATTAGAAGTAAAAAGTTTTCGATTGGTGGTGGGACGAGAAAGGATTCTGACTCGTCCCACCACCAATCGAAAACTTTTTACTTCTAATATTTTGAATGTGAAGCTCTGCTTCACATTTGGCTCTACATTGTGCTCTGCTAGCGGAAGCTATGAGATTGAGGATATCAACCGTAAATAATACCGAAACTGATTCTGATACCGATACTGATACTGTGAACCTTGGTTAACATTAATATTTCCATACTTCTCTAGGCTGAGGTGAGAAAGATATCATATGATGCTGAATAGAATGCTGAGAGAGTCGAATGAGAAGCAAAAAAGTAGAGGAGGGTCAGAGAGGGGGCCTTCTTGTTGAACATGTGACGACACTCATTTGATACTCATGTGTCTATATGTATCAATTTGGAATATACTCGAATAATGTGTATCTATCTTTGCAGAATTATTATCAAATGGATATGAATTACTATCTGCGGCATCGTCCGTGGATGTACAATCGTCATCCTGATAACATGTACGGTGTACGAAATGAATTTATACATAGGGTAGAGCAATTCCTGCAGTTCCAAGACGTTCCCTCAGTACATGGACCATGCCAAAATTAAGTTTCCATGTGTGAGATATCGCAACATGAAATATCATCAAGAAGTGGATGTGACATATTATTTATACTCGAGAGGTTTTATGTCGAATTACTATCAGTGGATGTCACACGGAGAACTTGTGCCTTTAGCATCGGAGCTGGAGCCTAATTTCTATGACCACGCTGGTTACGACGAAGAGTGTGTGAACATGGTTTTTGACGCTGCGGGGCCTAGTTTCAATCTAGACAATCATGATACGGCAGAGGAGGCATCGAATGTCGATGCTGCAAAGTTCACGGAGTTGCTAGAGAATGCAAGGACTCCTTTGTATCCTGGTTGTGAGGATCATTCACCGTTGGAGGTGGTTACAAGACTCCTGGAGTTGCTGGAGAATGCAAGGACTCTTTGTATCCTGGGTCATCACCGGTGATGCTGACCCCAGAGCAGTATAGGTTCCTGGTGTCCCAGGTGCAGGCACTGCATACTCCTCCTCCTCTTCCTCCTCCTCATGACTAGGCGTAGTCCTTTATTGGACTTTTTTTCATTTATTGTGTTGGTGACCCATTGTTGGATCTTTATGTATTTGTTGGTGACCTATTTTTGGGTCTTTATGTATTTATTTTATCCCGGGTATGACTATTTGTGTTATGTTCTGTTGAATATTATCGGACACACTTTTTATAGCCGTTTGGTAGTAGATTTGTATCCACCCGGCTATTTCTTGTCTTTCTGATCGTTGATTCTATTTATTTGATTATTGGTAGTGTATTATTATTATTTGTCTCTATATTGGTTTACCGGTGTTCAGTGTTCCACCGAAAGGGTGGGCGAACCCAGGAAATTCTTTGGAGGGTTGTGCCGGGTCTATTATTTGCAAACTGAAACTCTAAATATAGATACAATATTTTTAATATAACTGTTATTTATGTGTAATGCATACTGTATTTTGTTTTTTTACATTTTTTTGGAATTAACGATGCTTAGCGACGGTCAGCGACGGATACATATGTCGCTAGAACGTCGCAAAACTGAGAAATAAAATGTCGCAGAACGTTGTAGATATGTTGACGTGGTAAACTGTACATGTAACCCCTCTTCCCAAAATTTTGATAATATATATATATATTTATTTATTTGAATTAAATGGTAATTTTTAGATTTTTTATAAATAATTACTTAGTTAATTATTAAGGTAGATGACTTTAGCCATGGTGGAGTTTTGGAGTACAAGGTGACTAGAAATCGTAGCACGGATAGTGCAATCGCGTGCTTAGACTAGTGTATTAGCCCTGGTAGGGAAAGCCGAGCCATAGTGATGTCCTAAATAGGAAAACTAGGCCAAATTACGACTTAACTGTTACCGAAGATTTATTTATTTATTAATTAAATTATTGAGTTTCAAGGAACCCGGTTGTACCAAACTAGTCCAAATATGACCCAAAACAAGCCCAAGCCCATGTAGTCATGTGGGACGTCCAATAACATTCGTGTTGATATATTTTGGTATAATTGTGTTGTATTCCGTTTTAATGATCAAATGAATATTTTCTAAGTATTCGTTAATTAAATATTATAATATCATTATTAGTGATATTCAATGATAATTGTATAAAATAGGTCCTTGTACAATTTTGGGATTAGTAGACTGTACATAATGGTATATACACCATTATTGGTTTATTGAATTTCGTTCTTAATTATTATTATTTTTATTAACAATATTACTGAGGTCATTATTATATAATATTATTTTATTATTATTGGTTATATTATTTTTGTCAAATAAATGTATAATATATATATATATATATATATATATATATATATATATATATATATATATTAAAAAAAAATATATATATATATATTTTTATATATATATATATATATATATATATATATATATATATATATATATATATATATATATATATATATAAATAGGCCCTACACCAGGAATAGATAATATTGGGGTTTTATTTATATTTTTATGGATATTATTATATTATTATATATGAATATATATATATGTATATTATATATATATATATATATATTTGTATATACATATATATATTTTGTATATATATATATATATATATATATATATATATATATATATATATATATATATATATATATATATATATATATATATATATATATATATATATTATAAAAAAAATATTATATATACATATATATATATATATATATATATATATATATATATATATATATATATATATATATATATATATATATATATATATATATATATATTTTTTATTTTTTTTTTTGTATATATATATATATATACAAAAATATATATATATATATATATATATATAAAATATATATATATATATACATATATATATATATATTTTTTTTTTCATATATATATATATATAGTTATTAAATAAAGAAAAAGAAAACAGGATATCAACACTGTTCCCTTGCGGGAACAGTGGACCAAAGCCACATAAGCCGCAAACATTCGCCCCCCATATTCGAACCCGAGGGGGGAATCCCAGCCCAACCGAATGCTCCAACCCGCGTATGCACATCTATATATATGATCGAGAGCAGCAAACCCTAACCTCAAACTTACGCCGCGCCACCCTCCTCCCCTGGGAGCAACCTCCAGTCATCGTGCGCTGCCGCAGTAGTGCCGGAGAGTTGCCGGAAGGCTCTGCACGTGCGGGTCCAGAACAGAGCACGGCAGCAGCATCAATAGTCACCATCCCCTATTTGAGGTACGATTTCTCCCTCGTCTCTCGACAAATTTGTAAACTGTTTTCACGGATTCGATAACAACCCTACCATCTACAAAACCTAGTAATTAGTTAGATTTGATTCGTAGAGAATAGCCTGCTAAATCGAGCCCAAAGTTGCCGAAAAATCTATTTGAAAACAAAATAATATTTGGTTCAAACACCCGATTTGGAAGGCGACTTCCTGTCGATCTATCGACAGTTTTGAGGAACCAAATAATGACAATTCCAGCCAACCTATAGGGCTTCGTAACTCATTTTGCAGAAGTCGATTACATCGACTATCCGCCGAGAAATTGATTCCCCAATATTGCCAAAATCTTGTTTTTTAAAATTGTAGAATTTATGAAAAACTCTTCGATACGACGTGCGTTCTGCCAATCCAGGCAACGTGGTCGCGAACCGAAGGCATCGAAAGGTGCGTAACGGCTTCGTGGACGTGTTGGCTCTGACGGAATTCAAATTGGTTGCGTATGCGCGACGAATTTGATACGTATCCGTCAAAATTCACCGTATCGACCTCTGTGCATATTTCCCAATTACTTTGTGCACATTCATCAGATCGAGACAAAACTTGTGCCAACAGGACCATATTATTTTTCTGGTCCTGTATGCCAAGTTTTGTCCGATTCTGAGATAGTTGATCAGATCACCGTTTTGTGGGCCCCACGATCCAACTCAACGGGCGATTTTGTGCATGGCCTGCCAGAATCCAACTTTGGACATACGGTTGGGTTCATATCATAAAAAAGAATCCGTAGACATATAGTTTGACGACTTTAGAGACCATTGACTCTGGCATGCTTTTTCGGTGCAAAGCGGGTCCAATGGCGGACACCGTTTTGACCAAAAATTATCGTTTTGCCCCTGTGTCCAGAATTGGACTTAAGGACAGGCAATTCAAGCTAATCTGACTATTCTAAGAACATTGGTAATATTTAATTTAGCATCCGGAGACTGTTGTACGAGTTTTGACTATTGTGACACACTGAGTGGTTTGGATTATCGGTTTCACCAGCAAAGGACCACAGGTGAGTACAGTTTATTGTTTGTTTTCGATATTGATCTTTATACTATACATCATTGTTAATATTTAGATATGTGATTTCCATTTTCATGTTTTGATATATTTTGTTGTGTCGGGGAGATAACATACCAAGGATGTGTGATCTGACCTTATACAGTGTATATAGTATAGACCGTGATTCATTATTACTTTATACAGTGTAGATAGTGTTTTATAATTTCTTTATACAGTATAGACCTTGTACATTATACAGTGTAGATAGCGTAGACCGTGTCGTGTAATTGTCCCGAGATCGATCACATATCAAAGGTACTTCAGTCGGTCGGTCGGTGAGTATTTTCTTGTATTTCATTTACTGCTTTCGGCATCTAGTTTTATTCTGTTTTCTTCATTTATTTTATAAATCATATGTCTAAAGGTTAACCTCTATTATATAGTCATTTTTAATTATTGAAACTGCATTCAGTGAATTGTACTTGTTCCATTCCTGACTGAAAACCAATATTTTTCAGGTTAGCTGTGGATTCACTTAGCATGGGGATTTACGGGTGTACTTGCAGACGAAAACCTAGAGATTAGCTAGATAGATGAGTTATGATCATTTCAATATTTGTGAGAGTTTATATTTTTCTATAAATGCAAGACTTGTGAATATTGTAAATTGAATTAATTTTGTGCATGAGCATTATTTGTGATTTTGAGCATTGTGGGTATACAACGTTCTATCGCCGACACTGCGGCGTAGACTGGCTTGGACGCGTCTCGTATCCGAAATAGCGGGTGCGGGTCGTGAGAAGTTTTTGTGGTGGCCCATGTAGGTCTGTTTTCGCAAATCATGTGAACTCGTGATAGTACTTAAGTTAGTCGTACTATTGCGAGCCTGCGACTAGAAAATGCTCATTCACGAGTTAGGGTTAATTTAATTTAAGGGAATGACTAGGACTAGGAGTCTCTTATATAAATTTACCGATGGGTAGTCTAGACAATGCAATTTAGATGAGGGTTATTAATTTTGATAGTTCTCTGATCCCCATAGGTACACTATTACCTCTTGATATGACGATATGATCCAATGTGGATAGATTATTCGCTTGGTGAGACAGGGCTTCATAGAGTTAATGATCTAACCTTGATAAATTATTCAATTCCTTCTCTTTGCCTCTTTAGATATCATCCTTATATCTTAGTCCGAATTGCTTATTTAGTTCCTATTTTGCCCTAAGAATTATTATTTTTATATAACTTCTGATTATGTTATCCATATACGAACCTCGAGTTAGTTTCGATTAAAAGTTTTTCTCAATGGTTTGAATACACATGAAATAGATATTGGAATGTTTGTATTTCTTTTGTCTTCAGTTATTTCCTCCCCAATCAATCTTTTACTTTGAGGATTGAGACTTATAGGCAGATGTTTACGCTCTATTTCATAGTCAACTTGTTTGAATATCTAGAAGCTCATGAATTTTTATAGATATAGTTAAAGGAATGTTAGTTAACTCATAATGGCAGGACATCAGCGCACTGTCGCCATTTATTTTAATTATGGATATTATGGATTCACTGCAGCCAGTATAGTACTAGCGAGGCACGACCCCTAGAGGAAAATTAGTTTAAAAAAATATAGGTTATGGAATATCGCAAAAGCTATGGCTAGTGGTCCTCTTTTGATCGTAGTTACCCTTGAGTCAATAATGGATAGAGTTAAGAAATGTTCGATCTTGTATCATATTTGAATTACGAAACCAAGGGTTTACCACCGCCCGAGTATACGGACGAGACATAATTCTCGGTAAAATGACTTCAGACGTGATTACAAGTTTAGGATACTATAGAGGATATGAAAATGCCCTGTGTGTCCCATAAGATCCGAAGCCAATACTAGCGAAAGTTCTGTAGGTCGGGTATCATGTCTCCCAACCTAACATTCTGTGGTCCTTGTGATCTACTTACGAGGTAATTGACTGACACTAATAGGTTCACCTAGAATATAGAATTCAGAGGTCCATAACCCATTAGTCGACCAAGGCCTTACGGATAAGAAGATAGTAGGATGACTGTATAAGCAAGAACACCGGGTAAGGTTTGATTTTCACAAAACTCGAACTACTTGTGCCTCCTTCCAAAAATCTTGTATAATTGTATTTTGACTATCTTGACCAACGTTGCTATTACAGCCTAGTTTTGCAAGCTTACTCTCTTATCGAGCTTGATTCAAGACATATGTTTATTGGGGACGCCTACTAACATATTGTCTAATCAGAATCATTGTATTACGGTCTGATCAACCGTAGTGCACTCGGTTCGCTCTTCCTCTGATTTACCTACGCGGATTGAGACGTAGATGTCTCTAGGATCCCATCCACGACTGTATTGATAATTTCTCTTGAATTATACATTCGCCTTTGAATCACATAATTGTATTCAGTGACATCTTTCTTGAACTATTTATCGTTTTTGTCTTTCACTGATTTGGAAAGACGAAAGCTCGTAAATGGTAGATAGATACTGAGTATCCCCATGGCTATGATAGTTGTTTACACAAGTGTAGCTACCTTCGGCCAGCCATGTGATTGAGTTATTCGTTCTTCTCTCGACCCTCAAACTACTATTGGGACCCTCTAGCCATCTGAATTTGAAAATGATTAGGGTTTTACCCTTAGTCAAAATGCCAACCTAGGTGACTATCTCTTCTCAAGAAACCAATTGTCGTGGGTCTCTAATTATTTGCTTGAAGCTTGCTTTAACTAGCATCCCTTAAGCCTTAACCCAATCCTTCCTCGACCAAAGCCCACAGTTTAGACATGAGATGAGTAGACAAAGGTAAGGATAATCATTTACCGTGACTATGGTAGACACTCATCCCGGGATTGGTTTCCAACAAATTTTGTCCTAGTTATGTAAATTTTATTATTAAGACCTAACTAGTATTGGAACACCACAGTCACTAACTTAGCCAATGCCATAGTTTAAATACCCTGTCATATTATGATCTACCAGTTATCAACAACAATACATGATCACTACAGCCCCTACTACTAGAACCCTTGCGACAAGAGTCTGGCTGGTTTGACACAAGTAGAATTTCATGCCTCAGTTGTTAGAAATCTTTTCATATGATGTGCCTTAGAGTTGGTTACCCCGTTGATAACTCTTGTATACTGTGGACGAGTAGGTCATTCTATTTTTATCGATCATGTGTCCTTGTACACACTCATTTTCCATTTATTGAGGAACGATCCTTGACTTGGCTTATATCTACCATATTCCGTTACGTTGTACCTTATTCTTTATTAACAAGAGTCGAGGTACGATACCCGAATTTTAGAATTCTTCTAACTTCATTATCCCTAAAACCATGTCCTAGCTTCTAAGGTGGGTAGACTGCAAGCCCTCTAAATTTTGGGATATACAAGTTGATTAGAATAATTTCCATTGAGATGATAATTAGTGCCCCATAGACTTCTACTTTCCATTTAGATCACTTTGTGTCTCCGGACGTGTCATTAATATTTGGAGCACGAGACCAGCTGTTACCTTCCAACAAATTTTATATGCAAGACCTATACGAGTCTACCTTCATCTAGGTATATCATGTCCCACTCAAACACGTCCCCTTGTACTCTATTTTTGTGGTACGACTTTCAGGTTAAAAGAACTAGCTATAACCCTTACCATAATACCCGTATACTTCCCGACTACCATTAGAGACTCAACTTCGACTCGAATCTTTTGACCCAATATATAGTGGTGATTCACTCGAAGCCCACTACGCACATGTCACTAGTGTGCCACTCAAGTTTGTCTTCTCATGCTACTTAAACACAAAGGTCACTGAAGGTGCATTTTGGGCTTTAGGGACCTAGCTAACCAACCTGACTGGCAACTAGCTCAACCACTTGGGTTGAAACCTATTCTAGGTTACCCTAACATAGTAGAAATAGTTTTATCATTGGGATCTTGTCCAGTCAATATAGATTGAAATCCAGGGTTCATCCAACCAACGATTGATGACCAATCAGGAACCCATTAAGACCCAGTAAAACCCATCCATACGTACCACCATATTTGGACTATAAAACCGAACTATTTGAAATAGGTCCCTATACCTATTATGTAGTCTTCCCTCTTAGAATGTGAAGTCATTCGTAACCCTTATTCCCTTTACCTGGAAGTTGCGGTACGATCTTGTATTGCATTTATATCCTTTGGTCGTGTGTTTAAATAACCACGAAAAAGATCACAATCTTGATTTCTCAAATTTCGTTATATTATGAAATCTTGTTTAGATTAAACTTCGAAAATGGTTGCAAGCCCCTCTGAGAACAAATGACTGGACTAGAGTAGCCCACTCTAGCAAATAAGTCAATAGTTCATGGACTTTCTTTCTATCTGCATCATTGGATACACTCTACCTCTTTTGAAACGTCATAATTGCTCTCGCTTATTCTTCTATATCTTCCTGTCCTTCCTATTGCAGAGCGGCGAAGGTCATGCTTATTAGAATTTACCAATATTTCTCAGCTACTTGTGTAAATTATTGCTTATTAAATTTTGGGTTGTTTGATAGATAGGAGCGGATTATAGATACCATAAGCAATAGATATCTATTGGTAGAAATTTTAGAAAGTAGTTGGATGATTATAAAGTTCTAGTGACATAAGATTTGAGGTAGTAGTGTGACCAAAGGTGGGTAGAAGTCCTCGGGGTTTTGTAGTTACGAAATGGCTAGAAGGAGGATATAAACTATTTTTGAGAAATTAAAATTTAAGGAGATTAAGGTAATTGTAGTTTTCCTTTTTGAATTTAAGGAATAGTAATGAATTAGAATTTCGAGGACGAAATTATTTTTAAGGTGGGTAGATTTGTAACCCCTCTTTCCAAAATTTTAATAATATATATATATTTTATTTATTTGAATTAAATGGTAATTTTTAGAATTTTTATAAATAATTACTTAGTTAATTATTACGGTAGATGAATTTAGCCATGTTGGAGTTTTGGAGTACAAGATGACTAGAAATCGTGGCATGGATAGTGCAATAGCGTGCTTAGACTAGTGTATTATGCCTGGTAGGGAAGGCCGAGCCATAGTGATGTCCTAACTAGGAAAATCAGGCCAAGTTGCAACTTAACCATTACTGAAGATTTATTTATTTATTTATTTATTATTGAGTTTCAAAGAACCCGGTTGTACCAAACTAGTCCAGACAGGACCCAAAATAAGCCCAAGCCTATGTAGTCATGCAGGACGTCCAATGAAATTCGTGTTGATGTATTTTGGTATGATTGTGTTGTATTCCGTTTTAATGATCAAATGAATATTTTCTAAGTATTCGTTAATTAAATATTATAATATCATTATTAGTGATATTCAATGATAATTGTATATAATAGGTCCTTGTACAAATTTGGGATTAATAGACTGTACATAATGGTATATACACCATTATTGGTTTATTGAATTTCGTTATTAATTATTATTATTTTTATTATCAATATTACTGAGGTTATTATTATATAATATCATATTATTATTATTGGTTATATTATTTCTGTCAAATAAATGTATTATATATATATATATATATATATATATATATATATATATATATATTCATATTTATATAAATAGGCCTACACTAGGAATAGATAATATTGGGGTTTTATTTAGATTTTTATGGATATTATATATATATATATATATATATATATATATATATATATATATATATATATATATATATATATATATATATATATATATATATATATGTATAGTTATTAAATAAAATTTAAAAAGAAGAAGAAGTATAGTTATTAAATAAAGAAAAAGAAAACAGGATATCAACACTGACCAAAGCCACATAAGCAGCAAACATCCGCCCCCCATATTCGAACCCGAGGGAGGAATCCCAGCCCAACCGAATGCTCCAACGTGCGTATGCACATCAATATATATGATCGAGAGTAGCAAACCCTAACCACAAACTTACGTCGCACCACCTTCCTCCCCTGGGCGCACCCTCCAGTCGTTGTGCGCCACCGCAGCAGCGCCGGAGAGTCGCCGGAAGGCTGTGCACGCGGGTCCAGAACAGAGCACGGCAGCAGCATCAGTAGTCACCACCCTTTGTTTGAGGTACGATTTCTTTCTCATCTCTCGACGAATTCGTAAACCGTTTTCACGGATTCGATAACAACCCTACCATCTACAAACCCTAGTCATTAGTTAGATTTGACTCGTAGAGAATAGCCTGCTAAATCGAGACCAAAGTTGCCGAAAAATCTATTTGAAAATAGAACAATATTTGGTTCAAATACCCGATTTAGAAGGCGACTTCCTGTCGATCTATCGACAGTTTTGAGGAACCAAATGATGACAGTCCCAGCCAACCTATAGGGCTTTGTAACGCATTTTGCAGAAGTCAATTTTATCGACTATCCGCCGAAAAATCGGTTACCCAATATTGCCAAAAAATTGTTTTTTAAACTGTAGAATTTATGAAAAACTCTTTGATACGACGTGCGTCCCACCAATCCGGACGACGTGGTCACGAACCGAAAGCATCGAAAGGTGCGTAACGGCTTCGTGGACGTGTGGGCTCTGACGGAATTCAAATTGGTTGCGTGTGCGCGACGAATTTGATGCGTATCCGTCGAAATTCACCGTATCGATCTTTGTGCAAATTTTCTAATTACTTTGTGCACGTTCGTCAGATCGAGACGAAAATTATGCCAACAGGACCGTATCATTTTTCTGATCCTGTATGCCAAGTTTGGTCTGATTCTGAGACAGTTGATCGGATCGCCGTTTTGCGGGCCCCACGATCCAACTCAACGGACGATTTTGTGCACGTCCTGCCGGATTCTAATTTTGGACATACGTTTGGATTTGTATCATCAAAACGAATCCATAGATATGTAGTTTGACGACTTTAGAGACTATTGACTCTGGCACACTTTTCGGTACAAAGCGGGTCCAACGGCGGACACTATTTTAACCCAAAATTATCGTTTTGCCCCTGTGTCCAGAATTGGACTTAAGGACAGATAATTTTAGCTAATTTGACTATTCTAAGAACATTGATAATATTTATTTCAGCATCCGGAAACTGTTGTACGAGTTTTGACTATTGTGGCACATTGAGTGGTTTGGATTATCGGTTTCACCAGCAAAAGACCACAGGTGAGTATAGTTTATTGTTTATTTTCGATATTGATCTTTACTATACATCATTTTTAGTATTATATATGTGATTTCTGTTTTAATTTTTTGATATATTTTGTTGTGTCGGGGAGGTGACGTACCAAGGATGTGTGATCTGACCTTATACAGTGTATACAGTATAGACCGTTATTCATTATTGCTTTATACAGTATAGACAATGTACATTATACAGTGTAGATAGCGTAGACTATGTCGTATAATTGTCCCGAGATCGATCACATATCAAAGGTACTTCAGTCGGTCGGTCGGTGAGTATTTTCTTGTATTTCATTTACTGCTTTCGGCATCTAGTTTTATTCTGTTTTTCTTCATTTATTTTATAAATCATATATCTAAAGGTTAACCTCTGTTATATAGTCATTTTCAATTATTGAAACTGCATTCAGTGAATTGTACTTGTTCCATTCCTAACTAGAAACTAATATTTTTCAGGTTAGCTGTTGATTCACTTAGCATGGTGAGTTACGGGTGTACTTGCAGACGGAAGCCTAGAGATTAGCTAGATAGATGAGTTATGATCATTTCAATATTTGTGAGAGTTTATATTTTTCTACAAATGCAAGACTTGTGAATATTGTAAATTGAATTAATTTTGTGAACGAGCATTATTTGTGATTTTGAGCATTGTGGGTATACAGCGTTCTACCGCCGACACTGCGACGTAGGCTGGCTTGGACACGTCTCGTATCCGAAATAGCGGGTGCGGGTCGTGACAGTACAGGTCAGCAAATCTAGTATCCGAACGTCGGTATTCAAGTTTCATAACATCGCAAAACGTTGCAACAATGATGACATGGCAACCAAAAAATTGCCATATGTAGAGTCGGAAAATGTCGCAAATCTCTGACTATAACGTCGCTAAAACCTGAATGGACAACGACAATCAGCAAAAAAATGTTATCGCTAATTAGCAACATTTTTGTTGGCAAACGTCGCTAAATCTAGCGACGTCGAGCGTCGCCGAATGACGTCGCTATAGCGACGAAGAACAACGTTTTACAGGTTAGCGACCATGAATAATGCGACATGCCCGAAATGTCACCAAAAATGTTGCTGTCAGAAGTTAGCGACATTTTTTTGCTGTTTAGCGACGTTGTTAAGCGTCGCAAATATGAGATATTTTGGTAGTGAATTTTCTCCTCCTCTTCTCTTTCTCTAGGTCATTGGTCACGGGATTTGCTCCTTTGCTTCTCTTCTCATTTTCTAGGTCGTCGGTCAGCGGGGTTTGCTCCTCCTCTCTTCTCATCTTCTCCGATTATTCCTTCCTCTCCTACTTCTTTAATATTTTTTGTTTTGTAGCTACTCCATCAAGTCCTTCCTCTTCCCGGGAGGAGATCCCACCGGCCAGCACCGGTACATTTGACAACCCTAACCCTAACATTTTTTAAATATATTTTTTTAGATATTTTTGTATTTTTTTATCGGGATTTACTCCTCTCCTCCATCATGATTTTTTTGTCTTTCAAATCTATTTTAGGATTATTAATTTTTATGGCTTACTGATTTCTTAGTTTGTGCATTATAGTGGTGTGGTAGAATCTCTTCAAATTAACATGGGTAACTACAAGAAATACCCCCATAAGGCAACAATTTTTTCAGCAACACATCATTTTTCGTTACTAATATATTGTTTTTGCAACGTATATTGTTGTCATAGCTAAATACAAATTTTGACAACAAAATGTTTAATCGTTGCTAATTTTCGTTGCTAAAGACTAGAAAGGAAAAAGGCAACGTCAATGTCGTTGCTAAATCATCTATATTTTATGCATAATAAAATTGGGAAAATTTATGAAATGCCCAAAAAATGAAAAAGTTTTATGAAAAACCCACCGTGCAATAACATTTCATCACGTGCCCAGAATTAGCAAAAAATATATAAAGAGGGTTCCGAATGACCTTTTTGCCCTTCCTTCTAATTTATTGAAAACACCTACGAAACTACTCTTAAAAAATATTTCGATACTTCATCTTCTTCCGTACGCTGCTTACTTTCGAATCTAGGTTTTCTCCTCAAAAATCTTCAAAAACTCGTCGAAAATTTTTGGAAAGACCGAGACAAACGGCAAAAATGCTAAAATGGAGGTCCAAACATCATTTTTTTTGCGATTCTAAAATTTTGGAAGGCCGACTAACGTAGAAGCTGTTAATTTCAGGGTCCTCGAAGATATACTCATTTTATGACAAACCGGACCTCGTTTCGACCTCCTAGTGAAAACTTATGGCCCTCTAAAGTTTCAACTGACCATAAAATGCAGGAGAATGGCCATTCTCCATGTTAGAACACGAAAAATGTTAATTTCTCATGAGGGTGGCCATTCTCTGTGTTAGTAACACGAAGAATGGCATTCTCTGTGTTTGTAACATGAAGAATGGCATTCTCCGTATTAGTAACACGAAGAATGGCATTCTCCGCCTTAATTTACATGGAGAATGACCATCTCTGTGTTAGTAATACGGAGAATGTCATTTTTCGTCTTAATTTACACGGAGAATGGCATTCTCCGTTTTAATTTATACAGAGAATGACCATTCTCTGTGTTAGTAACACGGAGAATGACATTCTCCGTCTCAATTTACACGGAGAATGACATTCTCCGTCTTAATTTACACGGAGAATGGCATTCTCTGTCTTAATTTATACGGAGAATGACCATTCTCTATGTTAGTAACATGGAAAATGACCATTCTCCGAACTAAATTATACGGAGAATGGCCATTCTCCGTCTTAATCTATACGGAGAATGGCCATTCTCCGTGTAATTTAAGACGGAGAATGGTCATTCCAGTGTTAAAACGCAGGAGAATGGCCATTCTCCATGTTAGAAATACGGAGAATGCCATTCTCTGTGTTATTTAAGAGAATGGCATTCTCCGTGTTAATTTACACGGAGAATGGCCATTTCCAGTGTTAAAACGTTGGAGAATGACCATTCTCCGTGTCGTTTAACACGAAGAATGGCAATTCTCTGTGCTAAATTACACGGAGAATGACCATTCTCCATGTTAAATGACACGAAGAATGATCATTCAAATGTTAAAACACAGGAGAATGCCATTCTCCGTGTTAGAAACACGAAGAATGCCATTTTTCGTGTTAGTAACACGGAGAATGGCATTCTCCATGTTAATTTACACGGAGAATGGCATTCTTCCTGTTAAAATGCAGGAGAATGACTATTCTTTGTGTTATATCGACGAAAAACAGTTGACAGAAACCTTATTTTTATTTTTTTGTTTTGTGGAAAGAAATTTGACATAAATAAAGATTCAAGAGTTTTTGTACTTCTTTCAAAACGATGCTAGCTCTTATGGAAAAGAAAAAGAAGATCTTCTCTCCATAATTGACCTAATTGTCGAAAAAGAAGAAGAAGAAGAAGAAGAAGAAGAAGAAGAAGAAGAAGATGAGCGATGATCGAAGTTCGACTGAAAAAAAGGCACGGTGAACTACGAATGATCTTTGCGATCTCTGCTGAAGATGAGAGCAATGGGATTCAGATCTCTCGTGAAGAAGAAGAAGAAGAAGACGACGAGAATCGCAATCCAAATCTAAGTTTGTGCGGAGGGGTAGTTATGGTATTAATTTTGTAAATACAGAGCATCTAAAGGGAATCTTGGAATAGTTAATATGGAAATATATAATTCTGGACATTTCATAAAACCCATCCCGCGGGTGGGTTTTTTTTAATAAAAAGCAGCCCCAAAATTTGGTTTCTTAGCAATTTCTAGATATTGTCCATATCTTATAAAGAACATCGAAACCATAGATTTTGGAGTCTTTCTCTCTGCCAGAGGGAAGCGGTGCTAGGAGGGTAGAGGAGAGGAGCGACGCTATGTTTCACTCTATGAAAATTTAAGAGGAAATTTTGGTGTGGAGAGGAGGGAATTTTTGAGGGGTAATTTAAGACAATGAATAATTGGAATTTCAAATAGTCAATTAATTTCGATGACTTATATAATTTCTCAAAAAAATCTATACTTTTATTGATAAGTATCTACGCTCCCTCGTAAATGGAAATTTACTTTCAAAAATTTCAACAACACTATATTTCATCATTGCCATAGATAAAAATATCAAATTTTGACAACAAAATGTTTAATCGTTGCTAATTTTTGTTGCCAAAGACTAGAAAGGAAAAAGGTAACATCAATGTCGTTGCTAAATCATCTATATTTTATGTATAATAAAATTGGCAATGAATTAAATAGTTGCTAAAATATTTTTATCCATGGCAATGATGAAATATAGTGTTGTTGAAATTTTTGAAAGTAAATTTCCATTTACGAGGGTGCGTAGATACTTATGTATAGATTTCTTTGAGAAAGTATGTAAGTCATAGAAATTAATTGACTATTTCAAATTCCAATTATTCATCGCCTTAAATTACCCCTCGAAAAATTCCCTCCTCTCCACACCAAAATTTTCTCTGAAATTTTCATGGAGTGAAACATAGCGTCGCTCCTCTCCTCTACCCTCCTAGCACCCCTCCCCTCTGGCGGAGAGAAAGACTCCAAAATCTAGGGTTTCGATGTTCTTTACAAGATATGGACAATATCTAGAAATTGCTGAGAAACCCAATTTTGGGGTTACAATATATGGAAATTACTGAGAAACTCAATTTTTAACGTTTATATTATAGTATGTAGTGATTGTGATAGTTGTTGCAACAGTGAAAAGTTGTCTCCGAGATCCTATCAAGGGAAACTCTTTGTTGCATCATCTACTCTTCTACCATCTATTTTTTGTATTTAACTTCTTCTGGCCTTTGTTTGTATGGCACAACCAGCTAGAGTGGCTTCGAAATCAGGATGTGAAGGGTTGCTTCTATTAACACAATCATGAGTGTGATTGGGGTTGATCTCAATATATTGCGTCAAGAACCTTGTGTCGAAGGGTTAGTCACCTCTTTGTTGATATATTGACAAGTAGTTGCTGCTGGGATCAAATAGTTTTATTTATTTCCTATTGTAAGTTGATTACTGTATCGAGTACTACACGCCTGGGGGGCTATTCTTCAAAGATGATTCATCATATTGCTCTTTCTAAGGTAATATAGATAGCACAAGTGATGAAAGTCGAATATGCTAATAATGATTTATTACTTTCGGGCATTGGAGTAGAGACTGGTGGTGATGTTGCTGAAGTTACTTCTTTTCTTTCAATTTTTTCCTTCCAATTTTACTAGTTAAATTATTTTATCTTAGATCACATATGTACGCATGCTAACTATTTGTAAAAATGTTGACATCTTCAGGTTGTCACATCCGTTCTCGGGAGAATGTTTGGCGCTTCCGAAGCTGCATAATCCACATTCTAGATGCCTACAACCTAATATGAGCTAGTGGCACATACATGAAGATCTACGTTGCTCAGCCATGGATGCGACACTGCAAGGCCAAAAATTATCTCAGGTAGTTTGTTCATGTAATTAGTTACAGTAGGTATAAGTAAAAGATTAGATTTTTACAAATAAAGATTAGATTTTTATTATTTAGGATAACATTCAATGTAGAAATCCTCTTACATTTTTTTTCTGTATTATATATATACTAAGAAGTGTTTTCCTTTTCTTTTTAACTAATTCTAATGTTTGATCCAGGGTATTTCAACAATGTGCAAGCGACAGATTTGACATTGAAGGAAGGGTGGTTGCACAGAGATATTGGGTACTTGGATGAAGATGGGGAATTACTCATTATGGATCGAATAAAAGAGCTGATCAAGTGCAAAGGTTTTCAGGTATCCTTCTCTCCTATCGTTTATGTTAGATTACATCTTATGTTCTGGAAGCTAAAATGTTAATATCGAGGAAGTAAAAGATGAACTCTTTGTAATCACTTAGCAGAATCGAGGATATGCAAGTAAATTGCACTAGAGACATCCAATACTAAAGAAGACATGGTTGGTGTGAAGATTTTGGAAACTTGTAAGCAATTTACATACAAATGAGGCAGCTGAAATGAGTACCTGTAAAGAAAACTGGTTTTAATATAGGATGTGTAAGGGATACATAGAAAGCCATATTCAATACAAATTCTTAATTTTTACTTGCTCTTAGAACATTGATGTCGTTGATGTTGACAATAAGAAGTTATTGATGGTACTATTTGATAAGTAAATCTGCATCTTGACTTTGTTACTTTTATCTTTCTTTTGGGATCAGGTTCCTCCTACTAAACTTGAAGGCCTGCTTCTCTCACATCCTGAGATATTGGATGCCGTTGTTATCCCATAAGTAGGAAATACATAATCCCACATTCCTAAGGTTCTACCTATGGCAATGATGCTAAAGGATTAAGTTTCTCCTTTTCTTAACCTCAGACTTCCAGATGAAGTAGTTGGCGAGGTCCCTATTGCGTATGTGGTTCGATCTCCCAATAGCTTGCTGGCTAAAGCAGATGTTAAGAAATTTATTGCAAGTCCGGTACCTGAATTTTACCTATTCGATTTGACATGTGGCATTGTTCTTTATGAGTGATCGACATCTTGCTGAAAGGGAAACTTTGAACTGTGTTTATTTCTAATGTTTACTTACATAATATGTTGTTGTCATAGGTGAATAAAAATTTTATGAACAGAAAATATCGCCAAAATGTTGGTAATATGTTCCATTTAATTTCTTATTTCACACGCATCATGTATGAAGGTCGATTATTAGTATAAGGTTTGTCTTGGATGCCGTCTGCTAGCATTGCTGAATGAGAACGTTGTCTTGGATGCCATCTGCTAGCATTACTGAATGAGTACGCTGTAATTCAGTGTCAGCATATTCATGTCTTTATATGTTTTCTGGTTTAACTACAATTTGGATACCGTATATATTTTTATTTTGACATTCTTGACTTGTGATACTTGTTATGTAGTAAGGGAGGATATTTCAATGCAATTACGAGTTTCCTTTCAAATTATCCTAGTCGTCCTCTATCAGTTAGATTTACATCAAAGATGTGGCACCCACTGCTAAAAGTACAAAAATGTTGATGGAAGCACCCAAAATGCTATAGAAATGAGAGTTGGTCAACTAAAAGGTCTTATCTAGGTACCTACACTTGGTTCTATAATGCATGAAATTGTGCGTTTCAAAAATAAATTTTCATAAAAAGCTACAATTTGGGATAAAGGTTGGCTTTGTTGTCATGTTCCTCAGCTCTAGGATTTGGGAACATTGGTTAACTGACAAGCAGTAGCTTTTGGATGTAAGTTCTAATTGTAAGGGTATAGCCGTATAGGTATTTCACTTTGGTGCAAGCATGCAATGATGAGTTCTTTCATCATAAGTTGTGTTTCCTACTTTTACTGGATCACGCTAAAACTCTAAATAAGCTCCCCCAAGCGCAAGCCCAACCTCACCACCCATGCACAGACCCACCCTTCTCACACAGACACCTTTCTAAATGTTTTCTGCTAGTGCATGTTCTTTGCTAGTACAAAGTACCAACATCTTTAACCTAGTATATAATTTGTTTTTATGTTCAAAGTTTGCTTGCTTATTGATGATGTTAATACTAATATCAAATGTTCTTATTACAATTTCAGAATTCTGAAGAAAAAATCGAGAAGAAAATAGTTAACGAGCGGATTGCAAGGTTATGCAGTGGAATTGCAATACTAAATGTAAGATAAATGGTTGAGGGTTTGACTTGAAGAAACCATGTCCCAATCTATCTTAAAATCTAAACTATATGAAATATTTATTTATTTATTTATTTTTATTTGGTAGGTCTAACAAGTTTTCTTATGCTAACTAACATGTAGGAGTGTGCTAGGTCTAACAAGTCTTATTGTTGGTACAAACCAACAGGTAGGTGCACGGACACAAGTTGAACTGAAGGACAGAAAGTTGAGAATTGAAGATGCTCTTAATACAAGAAAGGTTTTCTATTTACATCAAAGATGCAAGGTTTGTTGATACTTATATTGTTTTGAATCTTTTAATTTTGGTGATGACATAACTTACGCTTTATGTTGTTGATATGTTGGAAAAAAATATTAGTGAATGTTACATATATAGAAAAATGCTACACAATTTTTTGTTGGTGGTTTCTTTCTGCCTTATTTTGTTGATTCAGAATTTCTTCGTCATGAGTTCGTATGAATATATTCCCTTAGTTTCACTGCAGTATGTGTGGCACTTTACCCTATGTCAATGAAACTGTGGGTCTAATCTATAGATCTAAACAAAATTTCTTTAACAAAATTTCAGCATGTGTGGTACTTGCTAGTTACGAACTAAAAACGACAGTAGATCTCAACATGTGTGGTACTTGCTAGTCTCAATTCTATGGGGTTACAATTTCAACCAGAGTACAAGCCAAGACCCATAAAACCCTCATAATTACCAGCCAAAATCCTCCCTATAGCTACATTGGTATAACAAGGTTCCTTATAGTGTGCGAAATCAAATAGGGTAATAAGCACAGGTCCAAGCTTTATCTATTAGTTATGTTATCAACACCATAGCTTGAAGCACACTTACTTCGATATCTTCGGCTAGAAAAAGAGTCACTGTTCACTTGAACGATGAAAAGGCAGAGACACCATGGCAACAAAACGGAAAGCTAATTAACCTTCCTGACTCTATTGAGGAGCTCCTCAGGATATGTGTTAAGTCACTCTTGACAACAAGAAACTATTTGATGCAGAAACTGATATCAAAATTTGATATAGTAGGCTTCGTTTCAACTTTTAATGAAACACTCAGTTTTTCCAACTTTGTTTTAATTAGAAGATATTATAAGTTGTCTTCTTCTTCTTTTTCTTCATTGGTTGTCGAAATTCTTTCAAAAATAAAATAAAACAACAATGTACAATAAGGGACCGAAAAATATTATCTGAACTGATCTTGTGTGAACTTATTTTTTATATAATACTGCTAATGTGTTTTCTTCTCAATTTTGTATAGGTTGGCGTGTAAATTTTTGATGGTTGTAGATATAAGCTAGAAGGAAAGATTAGATTGAACTACATTTTGGCCTACAGACATTTTGTATGGAAATTGAATGATTTAGTTGAATTTTGGACTAGTGTTAGGTTACAAACATTTTGTACATCTTGGATTCTCTTTACATGAAAATTTTATTTTGGACTACTATTTCGATCACTTTAGGCGTACAACATTTTGTACATCTTGAATGTTTTAATAAAAAAATGTATGATTTTATTTATTTTGGCAAACCTTTCCTATGATTCATCGAAATAGAAGTTGCGATTGAAATTGTTGAAATCAAAATTGTGATTCAGCATGAATTTTTATGATGCATAGGTTAATTGTATATGATACAAAACAGGTTATTCAGATATGAAATTTGTGTAGCAGATCTATGGCACTCAAATTGCTATAAAAAACCGACAGCGTTCAGAAATGCTATAAAAATCGATAGCGTTCAGAAATGCTATAATAATCAACAACACTAAAGAATGCTATGACCATCTATAGCATTCATGAATGCTATTATTCATCAACAGCAATCAAGAATGTTATAGACCATCCACAACATACATGAACGCTATAATCAATCTACAGCATTCGCGAGCGCTATAAACCATCCACATCATTCATGAATGTTATAATCCATCTACAACATTCAAGAACGCTATAATGTTACAGCGTTCACATATTATAGCGGAGGCAATTATAGCGGACAAAATACGCTATAGAAGGCTTTCTATAGCGTTCGACGCATGATATTGTAGGCCATATTTGTTGTGGTAGCCAACGTCATATCGTTGGATTATAAGAAGAAGACCGTCACGGCCAACATGGTTACTCTCCAGTCTGAGAGTTGTCCAGCCACAGAGGCGCAAGACGATGTCATCCCTGTCCCAAAGGTAGCAGTGGATGTAGACAATCCTCTACCAGCGTCGGACAACGAGCAAGGGCGCACCCCGTACTCTGGAACCAGTACCAGCCAGGACTTCGAGAAGACACTATCAGGCAACATAGTGTCTCTAAACCCTTGAGTCGATGACGAAGACCAAATATTCGAGTATTCCAAAGACGAACCATGGACACAGCGCTTAGGATCCTAGTGGGAGTGGCCTTTTGAGCAGTACGACCACCCCCTACAAAAGATAAAGTCGTCCAGGTCGAATTAGGGGATGAGGCCTCACCTAAGCCCATCTTCATTAGCAGAAGTCTAACAGAAGATGAAAAGCAGTCTCTGATACAAGTCATCCATGAATATATCGATGTATTCGTTTGGAACTACGAAGATATGCCAGGTCTAAACCCGCAAGTGGCTATGCATCGCCTCAATATCCTGCCCCATACCAAACCGGTCAAGCAGCAGTAACGTCGGTTCTGCCCCAACATCATGAATGCTATTGAGGAGGAGGTTGACAAACTCATTGAGAGCGGCTTCATTCGTGAAGAGCAGCATCCGGATTGGGTCGCAAACGTCGTCCGGTCACTAAGAAGAACGGGAAGATACAAATTTCAATAGACTTCAGAGATCTCAATTTGGCCTGCCCTAAAGATGAGTTCCCTCTCTCGATCACCGACGTAGTGATTGAAAATACCTAAGGTTTTGAGTGTATATCCTTCATGGATGGGTTCTCCGGCTACAACCAAATCAAGATGCTCCCTGAAGACGAAAAGCATACGGCATTCCGGACTCCAAAAGGGGTTTATTGTTACACAGTGATGCATTTCGGATTAAAGAATACGGGAGCCACCTATTAAAGGGCTACGAGTACCATATACCGCAAGCATCTCCGAAAGACAGTGGAGTATTATGTTGACGACATTGCCGTTAAAAGCAAGTACAAATCCAACCACTTGAATGATCTACTAACGGTGTTCAATCTAATGCGGATACATCAGCCAACGATGAACCCGACCAAGTCCTTCCTAGGCGTTTCCAGTGGTAAGTTCTTAGGCTTCATCATCACGACAGAAGGGATTTATATCGACCCGGAGAAGACCAAGGAGATTCTGGACATGGCTCCTCCAAAGAACCTCCGAGAGCTTTGAGGTTTGCAGGGGCGATTGGTGTACATCAGGAGGTTCATAGCCAATCTCTCTGGTAAATGTCAACCCTTCACCAGACTAATGAAGAAATGGGTCACCTTTGTATGGACTGAAGAGTGCCAGCGCACGTTCGACGACATCAAGAGATACCACACCAGTCCTCTTGTGTTGGTGGCAGCAGTTGTGGAAAAAACCTTCCTGCTATACGTCCGAGCCATGGATCATTCTCTTGGTGCCTTATTAGCCCAAAAAAATAATGAAGGCCACAAGCAGGCGATATATTATCTCAGTAGGACCATGGTTGGAGTCGAGCATCGGTACAACACTGTCAAGAAGGAATGTCTCGCCCTTCTCTTCGCCATTCAGAAGACACGGCACTATGTGACCGGACAGACGATCCACGTCGTATCCAGAATCAACCCCCTCAGTGTCCTTATGACCAAGTCAGGGGCATTAAATTCACGACTAGCCACATAGGCAATCCTTCTGACTCCCTACGACATGGTGTTCGTCCCACAGAAGGCAGTCAAAGGCCAAGCATTGGCAGATTTCTTGGCAGCACACCCGATGCCAGAAACTTTAAAACTCTACGAAGAAATCTCCGATGAAGTGCTAGAGTCCAAAGCAGTCTCGGATGCCTCAGTATGGCGCATGTTCTTCGATGGAGCCTCAAGAACGGGGCCAAAGGGTGAAATCATAGCTGGGGTCAGGATCGTCCTTGTTACTCCCAATGGTCTAGTTATCAATCGTGCATATTCTCTCACAAAGTCATGCACCAAAAATGCTGCAGAGTATAACGCCCTCATCATCGGGCTCCAACTTGCCAAACAGCTGGGAGTTGACTACATCGAGGCCTATGGAGACTTGAAATTGATCATCAACCAGATTCGAGGGCAGTACGAGGTTTGATATGAGGACTTGATCCCTTACCACCAGGCGGCGATCGACATTATCTCCACTTTCACATGATTCTTTATAGAACATATGTCACGACTGCAGAACATAGAAGCCGATGCACTGGTCGGTCTCACCGCTTCTCCGGCCGCCCCTGTTGGATCCCAGCGTTCCGTCTCAGTAACGGGTCGGAAGTAGGTCTATCCAAAGAATGTCCTGCATGCATGTCAGAACTGCTCACTACAAGTAGGTACTGATGAAAGTACTCGGGATTGGCGATTCCTATTTCTAGACTATGCAGTTTACGGGATCCTGCCTGAAGACGCAAGAGAAGCAACTTCTATCAGGAGGTACTCATTTCGTTTCTTTTATGACACAGCCACTAAAATGTTGTCCCATCGCTCATACGACGGGCTTCTCTTACGCTGTTTGTCTCGTACAGAGGCGCAAGAAGCACTCAGAGAAACACATGATGGAACCTACGAAGTTCATCAGCCAGACCCCAAACTACAAGACCAACATCGCCGTATGGTCTATTACTGGCCTACTATAATGGCGGAAGCGGTTGAATATGCAAAGAAATGTCGGGTGTACCAGTTTCATGCAGACTTCATCCATTAACCCTCAGAATATTTATACCCTACGGTGGCCTCTTGGCCATTCGAAGTATGGGGAATAGATATCGTTGGGCCAGTCAGCCCATCCTTTTCTAAAGGACACCGATTTACTCTCGCCATTACGGATTATTTCTCCAAATGTGCAGAAGTAGTACCATTGGTAGAGGTAAAGACCTCCAACATGATCAGTTTCATCAAACATCATGTTATTTACCACTTCGGAGTTCCTAAAAGAATTATTCACGACAACGACCCTCAGTTCGTGAGCCATGCATTCCATCGGTTCTGTGACAAATGCATTCCATCGGTTCGTGGGCCTACCATACGACAGTTCATACACCTACAGGCAGCACACCATTCTCCTTGGTCTGTGGGTGCGAGGTTATCCTTCCCTTGGAGATTCAAATCCGGTCCTTACGGGTAGCCATTACTAACCAGTTAACCGTCGAAGATAATCAGCGCAGGCAGTTACAAGAGTTAGAAGCGCTGGATGAAAAGTGCTTGCTCGCACAACAAAGGATCGAGCTTTACCAAGCCCACATCTCTGGGGCCTTCGACAAAAAGGTCCGCGAAAGATCATACCAAGTGGGCGACCTCGTCTTTGCAGTACGAAAACCGATGGTAATGACTCACAAGACGGCTGGGAAGTTCGAACCCAAGTGGAAAGGACCGTTCGTCATAGAAACGGTATACTCCAACGGTGCATATCGGCTAGCTAAGCCTAATGGTGACTTGCTAATGATGCCCATCAACGACAAGTTTCTAAAGAAATATTACGTTTGAAGGCAGAACCAGCATAGGCGCCCACATCCCCCGAAAAGTGTGCCTATGAGTTTTGATAATGGGATATCCCTCTCTCTCTTATATATTCTCTCAAGTGGATGAAGCACTTCACGTCCACATTTCCTCTGGAATACTCTGCACCTGGAAGATGCGGCTACCATCTCCATATTACCTCTAAGTAGTCGTTCTTCTTGCATCAATTCTATGGTTAGACCGGCGGTCTAGAAAACAGTTCACGTCCATATTACCTCTGGATTATTATTTTATATCCCGGCAAATAGTAAGCCTACCACGTCCATACTACCTCTGGTCAGGCAAATCCCTAGTAAAAATTCCCTCTTTATTTTGAAGACAAAAGCAAAGGGGACAGGAAAGCTTCTATATATAAAAACATGTGGCTACAAAGACCTACTACAGACTCTTCGTAGTTACATACACAGAAGTAAAAAAGGCTAAAATTGCAGTACAAGCTCTCGCGTGGGCGAGGCGGTGACAGAGCCAATCACTTCCTGGTTAAAAGAAAGCCACTGTCTGAAGCAGCTACTAGCCCGAGCCGGGATAAAGACCAGCACATGACTCCCCTACCTCCCCAGCTGGCCATGGGAGCAACCACAGCTGCAGGCCTTGCTATTCCTCGGAAGGGCAAGCAAGCCAAATCCAAGAAGCAGAGGTCTTAGACGCCATTGACGCCCACGACATCCAGAGCATGGGGACTCTCGAGATCCAGTGGTAGTTCTACTACGACTTCTTCAGATGAAAAGGTTTGCCACCAACGGCCGCCTTAAGCAAACTCCAAGGTCGTCAGCAGTCGAGTGTCGGACAAGCAAGGCCATTGTGGAAGTAGCTGAGTCTTCTCTTAGAAGGGGTAGTCCTTTATATAGACTATTTGCGTTGTCCAATCACGAGCCAGATATCGGTCAGAAGGAAGCTTACAAGCTAAGCCAAAGCTCCACTCTATGTCAGACGACAGTACTACGAGTGACCGAAAGAACGTGACTTTGGACCTCCTCTGCCAAAGAGATTCGCAATCCCTGTAAAGAAGCAAGAGGCTCCAATATCAAGAAGTCATCAGAAGCTCTTTCTATGAAAAAATGACTCAGGACAATTAATGCTAAAGAGTTAGGCGTAACACCAGCCATCACCCAGCTCGTACAATCCTGCCACGTGTTTATGCTTCTGTTCAAAGTATCCTGAGCTTGACTCAATTTTGGGACACTTTGAAGGGGGCCTTGTAGAAGCATAAAAAATCTCAGCTGATGACATCCCTTCGCCACAGAGCAAATGATACAATGGCTCAGCCCAAGTGCTAAAAAGACAAAATAGAGGATATGGAAAGAAGTCTCTTGTGTGTCACGTCTACCAAAGTCTAGTACAGACACATCGAGACTACACAAAAAGGACTAATTCTATTCGTCTACAAAGGATCTGGTACAGGTTCGACATAGCATAGAAGGGTCTACAAAGGATTTGGTCTTTGTCAAAGCACATCCCTTCTTCTTCATGCCAGAAGATTGACCTCTATCGAGGCATATTCTGACCTTTTTTATGAGCTTAAGCCACCCAGAAGCATATCATCTACTCGGCCAAAGCAAGCAGCTTCCCGAAGCAGTCATTGGCCCGAGCCTTCAAAGAGCGCAGCAGGTTGTCAGGACCTCGAAGATCCTCAGACGTCACCCAGAGTTGAACTTCCTAAGGAGGACATTTACATACTCCCTAAGGTCAGTGATGGCTTCTTCTACACAGAGTTCTTCTATAAGAATATGGCTCCTATGAACGAGAAAAGCCCCAACCCCAACTTATACAAGGCCGATCGCTGCTCGAAGTTAATTTTGGATCTCGCATGGTAGTAAAGGTTGCCAAGAAGAAGACAACAACTCTTCAGAGGAGAACTTTTCCTTTATAGAACCAAGAATGGCCCAGAGAGCAGGCCACATGGCCGACGGTCAAAATTCCCGTATTAATGGGATGAACCTAAGACTCAGCACGACGAGTGTCAGTCTTAAACCCCTGGAATTCCCTATATTATGGTGGCATGCAATTAAGAGGGAAGTCCTTAAAGAGCGAGTATTTATCGCTCTTACTACGGAAGCCAAAGCCTTCAAGACAGAGGCGCAGCTACTCGCCTGTACCAAGCTCAGAAGCAAGATGGTGGTAGGCTCCGCCCTTTCTTTTGCTTCAGAAATCAATGCCTTTACTCCAGAGGCGCAACTACCTGCCTGCGCCAACCCCAGACATACAAAAGTGTTTTACCCTTTCCTCCAAAGCCAACGCCTTCAAAGTTCAGAGGCGCAGCTACTTACATGCGACTATATGAGGTACAGGATGGTGATATGCTCACACCATCTCCATTTCTACGGTGCCGTCATCTGCCCCGATCTAGAAGTTTAACTTACTTCTCTACAAGAGACTTGGGAACTCCTACTGGAACTAATGCAAGTCAGCCTGTCGCTCCAAAAGCACAGTAACCTCGCCAACCTGAAGCACAAGTCTACTCGTCGCCCACAGTACAGTGACTCTGTTACTTCGAAACACAGCTTCATCGTTGCTCTAAATGCACAGAAGTCTTGTAGTCATTCGAAGCCAAGTCCACTCGTCGCCTGAAAGCGCAGAGGCTCTGTCGTCTCCAGAAGCACGATCTACTCGTCGCTCCAGAAGCACAACAGTACTTAGTCTTCACCAGAGGTGCAAGAAGCATGGGTCCACCCCAATTGGTTTGTTTAAGCCCCCTCTTGCAGAAAAGATTGGGATTAAATCATGATTGATATCATATCAGATTGATTTAAATCTTAGACGAGGATCAATTAGACTCCAAATCTAGGATAACATCCTAAGATTTACTTGATTGCATCCGAACGAGCAAATCGGCATGCGACACGTGTCACCACCTTCGATTATGTTGATAACCTCCAGAGATCTCGATTGAAAGAAATCTTGATGTCCGCTACGTGTCAGCACCGTAGAAGCCCATACCATACAATAATAGCAGATTCTTTTATATCTCAGAAACCCTAATACATATTGTATATGTGCTCGGTTTTCTATAAACAGAAGGTGTTCTCCTTTAAAAAAAAGGAGAGAAAAATGAGAGGAGAGAACCTTCATCTAAGAAGGAACAATCCACCAATCAACCAACAGAAGAACAACCACCTCCAAAGGATCTTCTCCTCCAGACAGCCTCTTGATCGGTGACCCCAGAGTTCCATCAACGGTAACAGAGAGCCAGAGCAAGGTTGATTCGTCGTCAGATCGTCAACGAAGTAAAAGAGCCGCTGCAGTGCTCGATCTCCACTGTTACACTTTTCCAGAAATCTCTTCTCTCTGTACTTAGAATATCCTATTTAGGACTTCGTTCTTTGTACATAGATACTTTAAATGTTTAATAAAGCAAAAAAGTTCATCTAACCTTTTGTCATGTCGAACAACCGCCCAAAAGTAGAGTGACCTTGTTGCATCAAGAGCACAGTTTCCTCGTCATCCGAAAGTACAGTGATCTCGTTACCTCAAGGGCACAGTCTTCTCGTCGCCTGAAAGTGCAGTAACTTCGTCGCCTGAAAGCGCAGTAACTTCGTCGCCTCCAAAACAGCCATCTCGTTGCCCAAAATTGTAGTGGCTCAAACACTTCCAAAAGTGCAGCTCGCATAGTATGTAGTTTCCCTACAACGTAGCATCATGCCACATGGACAATATGGCAGTTGTATCTTTTCAGATACAATTCGGTTCAGTTTGGTATATCTTCTCAGATACAATCAAATCCGGTTTATTTAAGCCGCCGCCCCTGAGATAGAATCAGATTTTGTTTAAATATTTTTTATCTTTTTCGATACAATCAAATCCAATTTTATTTAATCCCATCGCTCCTAAGATAAGATCGGATTTTAGTTTGTTTAAACAACAGTTCTCTCGATAAAGAAAAAACCTATAGGGTTTCATCCAAACAGGATAGTCGAACAATGAGCACATGCCACATGTCAGTTGCTCGACCATGCTGATAAAGGATGATAACTGTCCAAGATCCCTATCACAGAGAATTGTAATAACCACCATGTGTCATCTCAGTTGCAGCCTTCATAAACGTAGTTACAATAGATCCTTTCGAAGTCTTGTGCATGCAGCACTCCTGCATGCCAAAACCCTTATGCACATCTTTTATGTGTTTGCCAATAAATAAAAGGAGTTTTCCTTCGTTCAAGCGATATTCGGCATCTTCTTGATTGGAAACCTCGAGTACCACTCACAAGCATCAGAAAGTCAGAGGAAGTTCAGTTTGCCGTAAGACCGTCAACGGAGTAAAGGAGCTGCTGCAGTGCTCGATCTCCACCGTCACACTTCTCTAGAAATTCTTGTACCTAGATCGCATGTTTAGGTATCTTTTGTACTCTTTTACACGTTTGAATACAAATAGTTATATAACTTTTATTCATGGCAAACAACATGCATGCCTTTGGATTGAGTCAATATGACTATAAGTCTAAGGTAGCTTATGGTACTAGTGACCCTTTCATATAGATGAGCCAGCATAATAATGGTGATCCGTATGCATGTCTTTGGATTGAGTCGAGGACTATGTGCACGGTACCAATGAGTCAAGTTAAATGTGTGTACGGCTTGCAACACAAAGTTGGGCCTAAGATTTGGCTACAACGAAGACACGTGTTTTTTGAAGCACGAGAGGTTGCATCAGGAGTTTGAGTCATTGTCACTAAGTTTACAAGTCTTAATTGAGTCAGTTGATGATTGCAACAGAAAAGGTTACAAGACAATAATATGGTTAAGTCATATTAAGTTGTGAGGCATGGTATCGATATTGAAGCACAAATAGAGTTTATGGCACGACCACGTTGATGCATCTTAAAGTATGGTCCAAAAGGCAAGCATGAGTCGATACGTTAATGTTGTTGGCACAAGAATTGTCTAGAGACACAAAGATAAGTACATTATTGGTACAAGGCACGGTGATGGTCTAGAGACACAAAATAGGCCATGAATCTATGTCCTAAAATTAAACCTAAGACAATAATAGAAAGACAATCAAAAGAAATAGTTACACACATTAAATGAACATGTTGGTTTTGTATGAGTAGAAGAGGGCTCTCACCACCAGTACAGTTGTGTACTGACTATCCAACAGTTTTCTTGCATAGGTTACAGGTACTTATTTGGTGAGGCGGAGCTCGCTTGGACGTGCTGAGACTTGGAGTTCTTTGGCGTTTTGAGACGTGCAGCCGCATTGAAGACTTCACCTATATATGACATAATGTATGGACATCACCTTCTGTAGCATGCGCAAGCGGCATCTTTGAACCTTTGTATTGATAGATGAGTAATCGTATTCTCAGAGAAAGTGAGCTTGAGCGACTTGTCATCTTGGCCTCGTGCCATATTTGCAATCTTTGTTTCAATATTAATAAAGAGCTATTTGTATAACTTGTGTTTTGTTTCAACTTTCAGTTGGCGACTTACTGATTATTCAATGTTTATGTTTTGGGACTTCTGTGCGACAATCTCGTCGCTTAGCCTATAATTGGTCGTTATGGAATTGCCTTGCATAGGGACGAACTATTCTGTGGAACCAGGGCATAACATAGTGGTATCAGAGCACGGCTTTACGTCGTTGTCCCTTGGGATGTTCCATACAATAAATCTAATATTTTCAAAATCTCGTACAAGTATTCAGTTGAATGGGATCGATATACGAAGGCCTTTATGCCAAACTGTGTTGAACTTGAGTTGAAAGGAACCCATGCTAAAGTTAGCAAGTGGTGTGCATGCCTGAATAACCTTACGCTGATACTAGCGAATGAGTGTGCGAGACTAGAGTATAGTTCGAACGGGATGGCTATGCACACAACCTTTTGGCTAAGTTGTGCCGAGTCTCGTACACCTAGACCTTCTGGTTCGAGCGAGTTTGCGAGAAAGATTGAATATTGCTCGGACGAGAATAAGTTAGACTTATATTATATATTGATAGAGATGCTATCGGACCAACGCTATGGAGAACATAGAGAATGGTGTTTGGGTTTTGAGGAATAGTTTGAACGGTTAATTACGTCGAGGAGCATGAATCAGAAATATGATTTGCATGATGGACTATCGAAAAAGGTATACTAGACTTAGATTATCGAGGCGATGCAAGGGATCACGTTGGAGTTTTAATGAATGAATTAAAAAAATGTATGAGAGAATGATATGAACGTGATTGTATACGAGAGTGGATGACTTGATCCCTAAGTGGTGTATGTGGTATCCGCAAAGAGGAATAAGAGTGAGTTTTGATGATTGGTCAAGTGGCTTGAACCTTGAGTGGTCTATGGATCGTCTTGGAAATTGTTCGAGCAAAATTGAGGGTTTAGGGGTACCAACAAGTATATCAGCAAGCAATATGATCGCGCAAAGCCTTAGAACGAGTAACACTTAGTTGGTTGTGATTTCGAGGGTCTCGAATGAGATGTCGCTCGAATAATTTATGTCACGACCAACACCCTCTTTTCGGGATGCGAGTGCATGTGCAAGTCCAGCCTACGTCGCGGTATCGGCGGTAGAATGCTGCCTTGACCTCAATGATCAAAGTCACAATATTTTCTTATAATTATTTTATTTTATTTGCTCATTCACAATACTAAATCAAATTACAATATTTAAAGATTATATTTTGATGAAATATAATATCTCACAAAATAGGAAATAATTAATTAAACTTTATGATCAACTCATCTATCTAGCTAGTCTCTAGGATTGGCCTTAGCTTATATCCCTCCCAAGATCCAAGTGCATAGAGTAGCAACGACAAATCTGAAAAATTTGATTACATATTTACTTGGTACTTCTCCGCCGGCTACTAGACATGGAATACGATGACCGATTATAACATAATAAACAAAGAAAAACATGAATTCACTAATTCGTGTAACGAATGTGTATAGAATCAAGTATCACATAACTAAACATGCAATTATAGTAATTAACAATATTGGAAACAAAACATGAACTGTACTCGCCTGGGATCCTTAGTTGGTGAAACAGATAATCCTGTTGTGTCCATAGTAGTACAATTGGCTATGGTTGATAGGAAAATTTGGATTTGCAAAAAAAATGAGAAGTATGATCGTTATGGTCGGAAACTATTTAATTTGAAGAGGGAAGATCATTTAGGAAAAGAAATTCTTAATTATATATATATATATATATATATATATATATATATATATATATATATATATATATATATATATATATATATATATATATATATTTATAACCTATTTAGAATTATTATAAAACTTAGCCCATACTCATAATGTTTAAAAATATCTTTTAATGTAAAGCCCAAAATATTGTCTATTTAAAACTTATTAGAAATATTAGATATGTAAGCCCAAATACATATACGTATTGTCCAAAACTATTTATAATAAGGTTTAATTGGAAATGGTATATAAAGAAACTACAAGTCCATACTAAAATATTTAGCGTAAAATCTTTAATATAAAAGCCCATCATTAGAAGCCCATAACTCAAAATAATTTATTAAATCCAAAATTCCTTTTGTATAAACCCAACCAATAAAAGGCCCAAAATACAATTATAAGCCCATAGTATAATATTAAACCAAGAGCCCAACAATATAATGTTATTCAAGTATATAGGGCAAATATACTTAAAGACCAAAATAACTTTATTGCTTAACCCATATACATATACTTAACTAATACCTATTATATTCCTCTCAACTAAAATAATAATAATAATAAAATAAAACAAAAACAACAGACAAAAGAGAAAGAGAGGGTGAGCAGAGAGAGAGTGTGTGAAAAAACTGAAAGAGAGAGAAGAAGAAGGGGAAAAGGTCGAGAGAGGCAAAAGAAGATTTAAGAATAGAGAGATCGAGGGAAAAGGAGTGAACGGCTCACCAGGACGGGATCGAAGGAGAGGAGACGCACGTGCATGACGATGTTAGTCGTCGGACGGCGAAGAAAGCAGGAAAGTGGAAGGCATTGTGGTCCAGTGCCAAAGTGGCGTACGCGCTCAGCGGTTCTGCACCGGATCTGGGCGTCCGCAAAAGTTTGGGCGATCAGATGGTCGTTGTAGCGGCAGCGGTAGTCGATGACGTGGAAGGGTTAACGGAGGCTGGGAGGCGGTTCGATGAGGCAGCGGGGAAGGGCCTTGTCGGCTCAGATTTGGAGGGCCCGCCAGCCCTGGTCGGAGGAGAAGGTTAGGATTTCTTTTTCTTTTTTTTTTTGATATGGCAGAAAGGGGGCAGTTGTGGATGAAGATAATGTTGTTTGTGTTGGGATTTAGCCCGAGTTGGGGTTTGATAGCGGTAGTGGTGGTCGTGTCTAAGGATGGCCGGGGAACTATTACGTATAGTGAATGGTGGAGGAAAGGAGGGGTGGTGAGTTGTGGCTTGGCCGGTACGACAGTGAGGACGGTGTTGTCGAGGTAGTTGGCCAGGGATGAGCAGGGTCGACAGGAAGGATGATGGTGTCTTGGAGCAGTAGTCATGGTGGTTGGTCACCGGTAGTCGACGGGGATGGACACAGGTTGTGGCTGCGGCATGAGCATGGAGTTCGGGTGCTAGCAGAGCACGGTTAAGGAACTAGTGGAGATGGCAGGAGGTAGACGTCGGTGGTGGCATTTAGGCAAGGTGGCGCGGTAGACCGTGGTTGGTGACGCCGACAGCTAGTTTGGGTTTGGGATTAGGGTTAGTATTTGACTGCTGGGTTGAATCATGTCGTGTCCTGCGCGACAAAGGCACAGAAAAAATTTTATGGTGTAAACTTGTGTCTGGCGTGTTGGACACGATGAAATATTACTGTAAATGTAAAAGAAAAAATATTGGAAAGGGGTGGTGGACACAGACACGATGCACGATGGCAATGGTGTGATGATGATGGTTGATTGTGTGGAGCGGCTAGTAGGTTGGAAAGAGCTACGAAAACTAGGAGAAATGACCTCATTCAATAGGAGTTGAACCCCTAATCCGATAAGGATTATCAATCCTTGTATATAAACCCTCTTTTATAATTTAAATCAAAAATATTTAAATGAAAATTAGTCTAATCAGAATCCTTTAGATGATTGCAAATAATAATTCAACTAGTATTCAACATTTAAATCGTATAAATTCAAATTCTAAATTAAAGAATTGATTATCACAATAATTTAGAATAATATTAGAAGTAATCAAATAATGTAATTATAGTTTTATAAATCCATAACTTAAAATATTTGGATAAAATCTTTTTATTGTTTCTAAATATACGTATGATTTTCAAAATCATTCTTTTAAACCAATATTTTGCAAGACCAAAAATAGTAACAACATATTTTATATTTCAAATAACAAAATTCGAGAAAAGTATTTTTATAACTAAATAGTATTTATTAAATGTTATTTAAAATTAGTTTTTGATAACAGAAATAATCACAAAATATCTTTCACAAAGTTTTAAAAAATTACTTTTAAACATAGTAATTAAAATATATAAATAATTAAAAAATAATTTTGAAAATTCAGAAAGGGGAGTTATAATTTGTGAATGTGTAGTGCAAATTACAAAGCAGTATTGAATAAGGATTCAAAATGATGAAACAAATAGATTTCTTGGTCGAGGAAACCAAGTGGATCGTACGTGTGATTTTGGATTAGTCGAATGGATTGAAACTTGAATGAGGTAAAATACTCATCGATGAGATTGAAGTTAACACGATCTATCGATAGTGTGAACGGAGAAAGGCGCACATGGAAACTGGATTGAGTAGGATATTCATCGGTAGAATTTTGCTTGAATATGGATGTTGTGGTTCAAATGAGTTGATACGACATTAATGGTTAGAAGATAGCACGATTGATACAAGTTAAAGAATTTTGTGGTTCGGTGATTTAAGATGTGTGGTAAAGAATGAAACTAGAGTTTTGGACAAGCGATCTTGAATCTAGTTCGGAAGATAGTACTCGTTTAAAATGCAAAACGAGTTATGCAAGGTGATTGTTATGTAAACATATTTGATGATGTTGAGGATGGCATGAATGGTTACTGTAGAAACATGACTTGAGGAAATGAGCAAATATCTGAGAATGGATTGATATATTACTTCAATGAAAACGAAAGTGTCTTGATTGTTTTGAGGATAACCACAACATTGACGTTCTTGTCTTGTGCAAGCGCAATTCCAGTCTCGCACATGTGTCACGTCGGATTAGAATGATCATTCTGTAGGAGAGCTAGCAAGGTGATTCATGTCCAGCGGAGATGATCGAACTTGCGGGAGATCAAGGCGTGGCAATTAGATTATTTTGACTTTTGGTTTGATGCGAAGGTGAATTCAAGGATTGTTTAGACTGGTGGTTGACGATAAAATAAGTTTGGGGATTGAGTAGCCAATATGCGTATCGAGAATGAATTAGTCTAGACTCAAAGCAAGAGTAATGCCCCGATGATGATGATTATCCCGCGGGAGCGTTGCCATGGTGATTTCATATCCAACGTAGATAACCGAACTTACGAGAGATTGAGATGTGACATATTGTTATGCTAAACAACCTTGTGATCGAATGCGTGAATTGTGTTGAACGACTTAGGAATATGGTAAAAGAATTATGGTTTACTGACAAATCGTGGCATGGTGTACTTGACTTGAATAGGATGGATAGGTGGATAATATCGAACATATTTGAAGAGATCGAGTATGAGGATTTTTAGTTAAGAAATATTAATATGCCGAGAATTTGGTTGAGCAGAACTTACCTTAGGATGGCTTTGCTGAACGGATGCAGACCTTGTGCGATAAATGTCTTGATGTCAATAGGAAATGAGCTTCGGTAGAGTATTCTGTATGAACGAACAATAGTTTGACCATAGGACTGGGGCGAGCGTCGTGCAACGAGTTTGCATGATGAACCGTGAACTTGAGTTGTACCTATGACCTTGTGAGCTGACCTAGCGGATATGCAGACAACCCCGTACCGAGTGATTTAACCTGTGTGACCGACTTTAGAGTATCGTTCGAGTGGACGATAGATCTGGGGAAAGAAGACTTAGAGTTATGAATTGGAACTGGGAGTATGCGGTAGAGACTTAAGGATAAAAGATGTCGAATCAATATAGTTGTCAGTAACTTAATTTGATCGACGGATATACGATATCTTAACATGGGGAGCCAAACGAGCATATAATAAATGAGTCCACAAACATAATTTGGGATTAGGGAGGTAGTGCAACAATAGCTCATTAGTGGACCGAGCTATTGTTAATGGGCCTGGATTGTGTGTTCGGGCTGAACACGGGATATCCAGATCCGTTAGGAGGCCTAACCCTAATTTTTCCTCATGGTCCCTGCCGTAGCCTATATATATCCTCCATTCTCTGGCCGCCAGATTACTGATCAGAAATCTAAAATTTTCTCTAAATTCGTAATTTACGTAAGGAGAGAAAGAGAGGGCTGCCAAGGAGAAGAAAAGGTTGGGAGATCGTTGCCCACACGACGTCCAACTCGAGGAAGGAATACGTGCAAAAGATCTTAGGGTCGTCCGCTCGAGATTGCCAGGAATTACTTATCTCCTTTCTGTCGCAGGTATAATTCGTGAACGCTAGTTTCCGCCTATGAAGGGTTAGAACACGTATTAGATCTGTTTAACTTTCTATCGATCAATACGCACACCAAAGGAAGGGTCCTGGGAATCCCCAGTTCCATCACTTCGTTCAACCGAAGGAATTGAAATGTAATGGCATTTGGACTTAGCCATGCAAGGACTTGCTCGAAGTCTCGCTTGGTCGAGGCAACTCCTCATTCAAGTGGGTGGATTCGGTAAACTTGCTTCTGCTTGGCCTTCACAATAATGAATTAGATGTTTTCAAATGCATAAATTAAGCTTGATAATAAAAGAGATGAATCTACATAGCTAAGGGAATAATCCCACATTGGGTTAGATTGAGTTAGAATATGGAAAGGTCCTACGGTCGGCTTAGAAATATTGCATGACGTGCTTTTAAATTGACACTCGGTCCTTCGTCCTGTGGCTATAAGAAGAAAAAGTTGGTCTATGTTGCCACAAGACTATGAACATAGCATAGTCATAGGCGTCGCACAATATAAATATTTAGTAAAGCATGCACTGTCCCACTGTCCAATATTTGGTAAAGTATTCACTATCCCACCGTCCAATGCTTGGTATAGCATAATTATCCCACGAGTCTCAATATACGTTTCTACGGTGCAAGAATTGGTATAGCCTTTGCTCTTCCTAGGGTTAAGTTGTATGACATGGTTTATGGCACATTCGTGGCACTGATATAGAGCACGGTTGATTCAAGTTGAGTTTGGTAGGAGGGCTATCAAATAGTCATTCCTAAGTTGAGTTAATGATATGGTAACATGGAAATGCTTGCGACTGTAGGTCATCGAGGCAGCCTCTGATTTTGGGAGTCTCTAACGTAGTTTTGAAAAATATGGTAACACTAGAAAAATAATGACTGAGTAAGACGATAGTTTGAGTCGAGTCTTGTATGGTCATTAGACAACTTGTGCACAAGAAAAAAGCTTCCTCGGACAATAACCTGGGGCCACAAGACCATTCCGACGTAGGAGGAAACACGGTATTGCTGTGCTGGGGGTACCGCTCAGGTTTTTGGGAACTTTCAGCGGGAATCGCTACTTGCGCTAAAAGGGTCACCGTCTAATAAAGCTATAAGTCCAAGAGAGCTTGTGGTGCTAGTCACCCTTTCATATAGATGAGTCGACAGAATAGCAGCAATCTGCGTGCATGTCTTTGGATTGAGTCGTATACTGTATGTTCGGTACCAACAAGTCAAGTTAAATGTGTGTTCGGTTTGCAACACAATATTGGACTTCAGATTTGGCTGCAACGGAGATACCGTATTTTTTGAAGTACGAGAGGTGGCATCGAAAGTTTGAGTCATTGACACTAAGTTCACAAGTCTTGATTGATTCAGTTGATGATTGAAATATTAACCATATTGAGTTCTGAGACAGGGCCTCGATATTGAAGCACGAATAGAGTTTATGGCATGACCATGTTGATGCCTCTCAAAGTATGGACCGAAAGACGAGCACGAGTCTATATATTGATGTTGTTGGCACGAGAATGGTCTAGAGGCATAAAGATAAGTAAGTGGTTGGTGCAAGACACGGTGATGGTCTAGAGACACAAAATAGGCCAGTAGTCTATGTCCTAAAATTGATCCTAAGACAAGAATAGAAAAACAATAAAAAGAAATAGTTGCACACATTAAATGAACGTGTTGGTTTTGTATAGGTGGGTGAGGGGCTCACACCACCAGTACGCTTGTATACTGATGACCCAACTGCTTTCATACGCAGGTTACATGTAATTGCTCGTCGAGGTGGAGCTCGCTTAGATGTGCTGAGGCATGGAGTTTATTGGCGTTTTGAGGCATGCGACCGCATTAAAGACTTCACCTATACATGATATAATGTATATAAATTTCCTTCCGTAGCATCTGAAAATGGCAGCTTTGAACCTTTGTATTGAGATATGAGAGAGAGTTGAGTGATCGTTTTCTGAGATAATATGAGCTTGAGTGACTTGTAATCATGGCCTCATGTAATATTTATTTTAATATCAATAAAGTGCCATTTGTATGACTTGTGTTTTATTTCAACTTTTCGCTAGCGACTTACTGATTATTCAATATTTCTGCTTCGGGACTTCTGAGTGACGACCTCGTCCCTTAGCCTGTAATCGGTCGTTATGAAATCGCCTTGCACGGGCGCAACCTAGGCTCGTGCGGCATTACGCCCTAGCGAGAACGAAAGATTCTGCGAAACCGGGACATGACATAGAGTATTAGTGTAGCTTTATGATCATACCCTCCTTATGCATGTCTTGTTCCTTGTGAGTATTGATCATACACCGCACGTATTATTAACCAGGCTATTTATCCTTATGCAAGTTTTCAAGCCGAACACATGTTGAAACGAGTGCTCACACACATAGATAGTTATTTTTTTATTCTTGTATATGATATTTCTTGCTCGTGTATTTACTTATAGCATTTTTATATCTTGTTATATAGATCTTGTACATATTCTATTGCCTTGTCTATTCTCTCTATTTGCTGTTACGTAGACTATGTCATTTATTGGAACTGTTATTAGAGGTGTACTTCGCTCCAATCCTGACTAGATATATTTTTCAGATGATATTGTAGGAGTAGACTTAGAGACTTTGAATTAGGAGGGATTAGTTCTGGTTGAGGATACGCCACCGGTAGCGACTTAGTTTAGCTATTAGTACTAGATTTGTCTCCAACTTTTGATACATAGAGATGCTATTATTTCTGGGGCTTATGTTTATGTTTAGATAATTAGACTCATAGTCTTGGTTGTGGACTTGACTTATGTTTATGTTATAGACTTTTCTTGGATTATCATTTTATATCTTCATGTCATTATCATTCCATTTATCTTCCTTATAGTTATTGTGATTGAGTATGAGTATTATCATTATATTGTCCTCCTTTTGGAGTTGAGATATCATTCACAGGTTGTGAAATATATTCATGAGTTGTTTTTGATAGCATAGTAGACCTAGACAACGTTCTACCGCTGATACTACAGCATAGGCTGGATGTACCCACGTACTCATGCCCTTACATCAAGTGCGGGTCGTGACAGTGACATATATCGGCATATTGTTGGTGTAATGGTCCGTACCGACGGTATACTGTGCGACACAATTTTTTCGACAGAGAACTTGCTGTTGTCTCAGACAGGCATATTGCCGGTATACTGGAGTATACCATCGGTATATTGTCAGGACACCCAAGTTTTATATTTCCTGATTTATTTTACTTTTATGATTTCTTCATATTATTTTCCTGTATATACCATGATATGTTTTCTACTGCATACTACCTTGACTTTCTAGATTTATTGTACTATATATTTTATTGTCTATTATTGTCCCGATAGTGGCCTGTCATGGCGCACTCCTGATTCCCGTACAGTCCAGTATTGTTATATAGTGGCCTATCATGGCACACTAATGATTTTTATATAGTCTTGTATTGTTACTCAGTGGCTCGTCGTAGCGCACTCCTGCTTATAACTTATTATATTTTATGTTGTGGCTTGTTATAGTGCACATTGTCTTGTCTTGTTTAGTCTTACATATCCTCGAGGGGAATATCATGTCTAAGATGGATTATGTGCAATGCTACACCCAGAATCCTGAATAAAAATATTAAGGACTAAACAACTAACTTGATTACCAAAATGCATAGGGAGGAGAGAATTTTTGGTTACTTGCATGCCTTTTATTTTGGCCTATACAATACACTTGCAGCTCTCCGTCATAAGGGACCCATTTCTACCTCACCGTCGAGTGGGCAAACTCCTATATATTATTATTATTAGCTCACCGTCGAGTGGAACTTACTCTTTAGGATACACATCTCTTGGGTGGTGTATCTGTTATATACATATCCTGTACATCCTAGGCCTGGATAATTTAGAAAGATTGCAGGACATGTACTGATAAGAAATTCTCAAATTGCATATGTTAGTAATTAGGATTGTGATAACCCTAGTTATCTAATGTATCAAGCCGTATTCATTGCTTGGCCGTGATTGTTAGATGGAGTCCAGTCCAATCATGTCTTGTCTCGTCTTGTCTAGCTGCCGTCTATGATATACATGATTTTTGTATTGTACATGCTCACATGTCCCAGTTTATCTTACATGTTCACATGTCCCCTTTTATTTATATGTCTACTATTTACTTTATACCCGCATTTATTTTTTATCTCTATCTGTTGTTATGTTCGTTATTGCTGGTTTTAGTTCATTAGTTGGCTTCCTTTGTGGTACTATTTATCTGGGGTCTGACCCCACTAGTTTTTTTGGTCATAACTCGTAGAAGAGTCGGGGGATCTTCAGTACCTTCCCCTTAATGGTGACCACTCGTAGCACCAGGGTGCCTGAGTGGGTATTTTCTGTAGAACCGTAGTGGGGGGTGAATAGGGTAATAAAATAATTACCAACAATAATAAGTAAATTAAAAGACAATTTAGAGAAGAGAGAATCAAACATTCGATGTATTCTGGTATCCTTCAAAGGAGCACTCCAGTCCCGGAACTCTCTCCGGCTTTAATCCACTATTTGAGTAAATAGTTACAATACGAGCTTGGATCCGAAGAACTTGTCAACTTCTTACACACGAGTTTTCGTCTGAAGGCTCGTCAACTTCTTACACACGAGTTTTCCTCCGAAGGCTCGTCAACTTCAAACTTGAGAGAAAGAAATGATTCGATATTCTTGAACACATTAAAGGTCTAAGTTACAACTCTTGAATACTCTAGCACTTTGATGAATGACAAATAAAAACTTTGTAGAGTAATGGTGGAGCTCTTTGGTAGATGAGAAATTTAAGGCTCAAGTGGATAAGTATTTATGAAGAGGGGCCAAGTCTATTTATACAAATCCAAGTAGAGAGAGCATTTATTACAGCCGAACGGATGATTCGCCGGTTGTTCGCGAACGTCCGATGTGTTGGCCCATGTATCCATGATCAACTTGATTTCGATAATTGACTTAAAACTTTGACTTTGATATGGAAAGCAAGAAGACTTCAAGAATGATTACAGAAGATCAAACTTGATCGTCAAGAAAGATATATTTTTCTACTTTATTCTGTATTTTATATTTCTTGAGTCTAAATTACAATACACCAAAACCGTTGGTAGTGCGGCGTGGGAAATTTTCCTAAAGATTATAACCGTTAGAAAATAAATTTCCTATCGGTAAAAAACTGTTAGGAAAGTAAATTTTCTAACACTAAAAAACCGTTGGAAATTTTACTTTCATAACAGTAAAAAACCGTTGGTAAATTCACTTCTCTAACATCAAATACTGTTGGTAAAATAAATCTACTCATGGTAAAAAAGCCGTTAGAAAACTGAACACAACCTTTGAAATTTTCGACAATTTTTTAACTGTTACAAACGGAAAAAAAATTTAAAAATTAATCAGTGGCTCTATTAAGCCGAAGCTACCAACTTTCAATTATCAACCAATATTCATTATAAAAATATAATTTACACAAGACAATTCACCAATACACATTCAAATTAATAAACAAAACCACTAGTAACGTTTATAAATAAACAGATTCATAGTTACAATTATTCTTCATATAATGGTGTCTCACTATACGCATTACATAACCTCTTAAGGTATGAAAGAAAAATAACCATCCAAAATTTATAGGATTTTTTATGATAATATTTGCATTCTTAATTGACACTTTTAAAAAGACTGATATGCTTCCTTCAACGTGAAGCTCCAAGAAACACTGAGCCATCATGTTAACAGTCAAAACAAGCATGATACGCTCCTAGAACCACTGTTCACACTCCATACATTCAACCAGAGTACCATCAGTAATACGAAGAGCTGCAAGGACCTCAGAAGAGAAGTAAACGTGTCCAGGTTTATGATATTGATAAGTACTAATTTCCTGATCTTTCTTCCTTATAGGCTTTAAGACCGTCATCAGACATCTCCTAGTAGAGAGAAATCCAAGTTGACTTGATTGTGATACCAGCTATGCTTCAGCAGCATAAATATCGGTCATCCTGACATCTCCAGCAAATTCCTGTGCAATGATCTCGACAGCAGACACAAAAGAGTCTGTCAATGTGGAATTCCCTGAAAATGAAAGTGTCGTTAGTAAACAAATAGCTAGACAGCATGAGAAATACTGACATATCAAGAAGTATTAGTGGACAGCATGAAAAATCACTAGTATTTTTTTTGATACGTACGTTATATCTTTGCTTGTCCATTTGACCTCCAAGAGAAGTTTTATCCATTTGCATCATGGTCCATGATGGGTTTTTGTTGATTTCGTCAATTGAATATCTCTATGAATGGAAAAGGCTGTATACAACATCAAAGGTTCATGATTCCACTGAATTCTTGACATAACTAAGTTTAGAAAGCATCAATATCAAAAGTTGTTACAAGTCACCAATAGATCAAGAATAAACTACAATAGGCCCAGGACCACTACGATTAGCACGTATAAGCTCCAGGTATTGCGCCAGCAATTATCTACACAACAACAAGCTAACATGAGAATTTTTAAATTGAGTTCAAGTTCAAGTGAAGAAACATATATTATGTGAGGAAAAGAAATTATGAAGCAAGTTTTTATGTAACAAGTAGAAAAGATGATTTTTTTTTCTAGGGTCAGACTTTTCATAAAAAGCTCTCAAGATTTGAATTACAACGGGTTATGAAATGGTGTATCCTGCACATATCCGTTGTAGACTGATAGTGTACATATACTGTGATCAGAAGTTCATGAAGAGATTATCAAGAAAGAAAAGGCTATCGCCAATATTATTCAAGCTTTCTCAAATCAAAAATAAAATAGGCCACAAAGTACAAGTCATGAAGGATCTTTCAAAGAACCTACTAACTTTATATAAGCAATTGCATCTGACATCAAGCGTTTACGAGTTGGCAGTTGGCGCCAACTTCTTTATAAGAAATATATACAAGAAATGGGGCTGCCAATCTCACATTTACAATAGGAAAATATCATCAACTTCCATCAGAAACAATGCCAGAAAGGATGTCTATTTGAAAATAACGAAAATACATCATTTATTATTATAAAAAAATAATATCTTTATTAGTCATGCAACCATGAATTGTAGCTCCTCGCAATCCGACAACAGGGAAGGTATAGCCATCATCACTGGCCCCATGAAGAACCTGAGCCATTGCAAATTAAAAAATGTATAATCAAACGCAGATATGAGGGTTCTCTAACACAAGTAAGAAACAATAACAAATTAATGCAGGTTGTGTGCTTTATTTCAGCCCTCGATGTTTATTCTTGTTTCGAAACCGTGTTCATTCCGTTGGTTCTGTTCCTATTACCATGAACTAAGACATAATGGACTTCTTTAGTATGCAGGAATCATGGGCTATAACTCATTTTTCAGTTAGATATATGTCACTCGAGTAATTATAGTAAAAATATCAATCAATGTGAAAGAACCTTTGCTTGCATGAGTGCATGTTTATTGTTTAACAAGTTCTTTAATAATGATGGCATTAGTAACAAAATTAAGGTGTCAAATTATATACATACCAGCTCCGTATGCAGGGCCGGACTTAGTAGGAAGTGCACTAGGCACTTGCTTCAGGCCAAAAAAATTTAGGGACACCAAATTTTTTTTGTTATATATATATATATATATATATATATATATATATATTTTATATATATATATATATATATATATATATATAACATAGTCCATTACAATTGGGCCCAACTTAGTTTTGTGCGTGCAACAAAGCAAATCAAGGCAAAATATTTTATTAGGTTTTGTACGTCCTTACTTCCGGCCACCGATCAAAAGCACTGCACTTCCTTTTTTTAAACATTCGAAAGAGGAGGACAAGCAACTTTCTTGAATTCTTTCACATTCTTATTGTTGGCTCCAAGGACCAAGCACTTAATTCCTTTCTTCCTCCACGTTGATGATCGCTCAGGTTAGTTTTTGATATACATTTTTTTTGATAGTTTTTGATAAACTCCATGCTTGACTCTTAAGTTCTTAGCTATACCTATTAATATATCATAAAAACTAAGTAAGCAATAATATTACAAATAATTAGAGCAACCACTATTTACTAATTAATTTTTTTGTAGGTGAGTTTAATAATTTATTAATATATATTTTTGTAATGTTGATGATTAGGTGTGTTCTAATTATTTTTTTGTAATTTATTAATATATTTTTTTCTTCCACTAGTACGATCTAATTGTATATTTTTTGCAGCTTTTTTAGAAAAATAATCCCTGTGGTCGGCTCTTGGACTAAAAGATCTACTAGAATCAGCCACTTTTCATTAGGTGAATTTTATAATTTATTAATATAGATATTATATAAATTGTTGTTGATTATCTGTATATGTGGTAGACCGATTTATTGAAGAAAAAAATAATTTTGTCATTTTATTGCATAATTATTCCTACTAAGATTGAAATCAACTAATAAAAAAACTGAGAAATGAAATATTTTTATATTTATTGTTGATTGTTTATTAGTTGTTAATTATTATTGTTTGTTGAAAAAATTATGAAAATGTCATTTGATTGCACATTGTTCGCATCTAGATAAGCAAATGTGCCCCCAATAAGAAAATAATTTCGTTAAAAAAAAATTTGTTTGCAGATCACTAGTACAATAGAAAAACAAGTATGCCTTCTATAAGAAAACAATTGTCTGAAAATTAAGTGCCTCCTATAATATGAACATTAAGTTTTGAGGGCACCACTTTTAAAGTTCGCCTCAGGCCTCAAAATTGAAAGTATGGCACTGTCCGTATGCCACGACCTTGCCTTCCTACTTTTTACTGGTGTAAGAGCATCATTAGTAGTTGGGACTCTCCAATGCAATTTGGAGCCCAAAATTTCAAAATAAAGGTAAATATAGAATGGGCTGGGTTTGTATGAGAATAACAGGAAATGATAAAGTGAGCTCCGGTCCCAAAAATTATGTGGTCAAAAGTTAATGTAGGAAAAAAATATATATAAAGTTTAGAATCTAGAAAGTTGGGCTCCAAATTGTAACTTACTATTCTACAAAACGAGTTTCTACAATCTAGAATCTAGAAATTGGGAGGCCCAATCTTTAGCACCCATGGATGGGTTGGGACCGAAATTGTAGAAATTGGGACTAGGAATGAGGCTTATTATTCTACAAAATGAGCTCATACATTCTAAATCTAGAATCTAGAAAATGGGATGGGCCTTACTAATGATGCTCTAAGTAAAAGGCCGAACGAGAGAACCAGAGCAAACATCCCATTAACGAATCTCCAAGACGGATTGAACTCCAATGCCTTTGGGCTCTCTCTTTCAGGTATGCGAAATTCTTCCACGAGCCCCTGAAACCCCTAGCTTACTTCAGTACATACCTCAATATTATAATCATCTCAGTTCATTGCTACACAATGCAAATTTTGAACAATTTCTTATACTCGACTACATCATGATCTTAATTATCATCAGTATCCTAAAACTATACTACTAAATAAAAAAACTGCACAAGACTGGCAAGAAACATAACCATTAAATTGCTTACTTTGATTGCCTCTTGCATGAAGAGCATCACAATCAGTAGACCAAACAGTTCACCGGCTACATGAGCAAATCTATTAATAATGGAACACGGACCAAGAATCACTAACAAGAACACCAAGAAGGCAGTCCACACACATACCCTGCCAACCAAAACAACATTAGTATATATGTGTAATATTAATAGCCCAAAAATGAATTTTTACAGAATTCAAAGAAACCATGATCCGGTAACTCACCATCCAGTTCATGCTAGGAACAGCTTAGGGCCAAAATCCGATCTATATTTAGCAAAGTTAAACATGAATGTATACATAAGCAGAGGCTGAACTCCTATGATCGAATGTATGATTCCACACAGCGCAGTCGAGGCCAATGTTTGGACCGCTATTATAAGACCACCTGCACAAAACAGAATTTTCTTTCCATATTCTTAGTAATTTTCAACTTTAATTAAAAGTATAATGATTTATATATACGAACACATATATATTAGTCTGTGATTGAACAACATAAGCCTATATTCCCCATTATATAGAAGGTGTTCAGGCACTCATCTTTTAAAGTTCAATATCTAATAATCATATTCAAGGATCTAAGGATGCAAAAACTAAAGAGAGGACCACAAACATAACTATTGAAAAACAAAGAATGAATTAAAATAACTACAAAAAAGAAACAAATTTGATTCTTACAATACAGATGTGATTCTGATAGTCAAATCATCTCTTAATTGGGAGACAACTGCATGTCAAGAAACAAAAGCGTACACCACATGAAAAGAGCAGCAAAATGATATAAAATAAATAACTTTTGATGTATGGGCACATACCGCTTTGATCCATCTCTATCATTTTCTGTGAGTTGATTAACTACATCAATTTCAATCTTTGCAGCCACATGCTCCAAACATTGCAAAACATGACCAAAGTACCTGCATAATCAAGTCCTCTCTAACAATGACATAATGTTATATGCAATAATGGAGGAAGAAACACGCGTTGGGCTCAAATTCCTGAAAAAGCAAGTGAGCAAGTATGGCCCAAGCCCAGCCCCCCACCAAGTTGAGTAATGTGTCCATACTTGCATGAAGAGACAAATACCAACTTATGGTTACATAGCGTAAAAAATAGTTCTGAAGAGGACGTAAAAGTTTTATATTCTAACGGAATTCCAAATGCTCTTTGGTATAAATAGTCCTAAAGTCTCCCCTAACAATCTCTGGCCCTCTATTACAAATATCTCAATCTAAAAGGAAAATAATTTTGAAAGAACTTGTTATTACACACTGTATACTTCGACTACAATTTAAGACACCATCTCCTAACAAAACATGACAGTTGGAAAGGCAAGGTACTCAAGGAGATACAAAATCAATAATGAGAGGACCATATACAATCGGATCCAGTGAACTAGATAGATTCTAGGAGCTAGGAATTGGGATTTGGAGATTAGAAGCCATCCTAAGTTCCTGTGGTTCATGTCCATCAAGTTTTGTCATGGACGGGATGGCATTTCCTCTAATCCCTTCCGAATCACCAAATGTGGTCAGTCACAAACATTCCAAGGGAGAAACCGATAATATTCTTCAATCCCCAGATAAATATACTTATATGCCCCTCTTGAGCCTCGATTCTCAACTCTTTTTATGCAATAACAATACACACCCAGCCCACAAACCTTTGATACTACACCTTTCCTATTTTTTTTCCTATTTGGTTGATCAAAAGAATAGGGCTGACTCGGGCCATCAATATTTATTTAGGCCAGATCTGGTTTCTTGCTAGTAAAGCCTGTCCGAAAAGTATTCTTAATTCTTACGCTTACTAAAATTTCTAAATTCCTTAAGCTTTTCAAATAGAGTTGGATTTTTTTACCCCTAAAATCTTATTTGCCCTAAAACTGTGAGAGGTGGAGACGAGGAGAGAACGAAGGAGGGGAAGAGAGAGATTACCCCTAAAATCTTCTTTCTTTTTCTGATGCTCCTTGTCTGCAACCGCCTCCTTCATCTCCTCTGCTCTCTTCCTGTATGCACACCCTTCCTCCTCCACTATCAACCTCAGGGCCTTCTCCACCTCCTTCCTCGTGAAGGACCCGTCCTCCTTCTTCCTCTCCAGCTCAACTCCGACCCCTCTCCTCCAGCATCCGGGCGTTGAGCCCTTGGTCGTCGAACACCGGCAGCAGAACGAGCGGGTGCCTGAACTGCAAGCTCTTCACAAATGAACCCCACCTGCAGTGCGTCGGGAACCCCCCTACGGACGGTTGGGCCAGGATCCTCAACTGGGGGGCCCACCCCGCCACTACCTTCCCGCGGCCTCTCACGCGCTCCTCGAACCCCCGCGGCAACAACTCCACGTCCTCCGCCGCACCGGAGGGCCTCTGCAACTCCCACGGGAAAGGAAGTCCAGAGGCCTCGAGGCCGAGGGCCAGCACGTGCAGCAGCTCGACGTGGACTGTCACCTCGCTCCCTAGAGCAACGTACACCACCGACTTCTTTGCCCACTCCTCCAGCCATCCTATGATATCCCCCTCCGACTCACCGCCGCCGTCAAAGGATCTATCAGCGGCCGTCGGAGGGAGGAGCCCGACGGCGATGACCGGGTTTGGGTAGACCCATTCGAGGTGTAAAAGCCACTCGGACTCCAGCTCAGCGCAAGTGCGCACTGCGACGACCTCACTCGGGCTCCAGCTCGGCACAGCCTGTGTAGAGTGGAGAATAGGAGAGGAACCTCTCTTAGGGCTCGAGAGGAAAGAAGGATGGAAAATGAGGGATTTCAAAAGTATAACCCTCAATAACACTTAGTCTCTCACGTGAAACTCACATGCTTGGTAGATTTTTATCTTATTGTCCTTCCTAATGGTTTTAATTGTTACCAAATAATTAGTATGTGTTACTAATATAAAATTTTATTTATTTTTATTTATACCAAAAGTTTTTTTTTATGTTTCTAACGGTTTTTTATCGTTGGTAATTAGTAAAGGTAAAAAGCCGTTAGTAAACTCAAAAATAGTTTGTTAGAAAATTCCTCTTTTGGTGTAGTGTCATTTTGTGAGTCGGATCACTAGCATTTAGAAGTCTATCTGAACTAAACCAAACCTATCTTTTATCCCAAAACAAACCGAACATCCAAAAGCGTACATAAACCAAAAATACCCTGAAACCTTGGGAACCGAACTCAGGCCGAGCTCTACCCGACCGAACAAGTTCCCTTCGATCACTCCTAGTCAGCAGCTAATTTCTAGTCTTTTGGATCTCAAAGGTTCAAAATTATGTACATTTCCCCTGCAGGCAAAGTTCTGCCCAAACTCTGCTTCAAAAATTTATATAAATAGAAAAGAATTTGTCATTTCTAATCACTCAATCCTTCTTCATCTTCTCTATATATTCTAAAGCCTTCATATTTACCAAAAGCTTTCAGTCTTCTTATTTCTAAGATAACTCCTATTCTTCTAAGTGTCGGTGGTTTCCGATTAGGAGTATTCACTTTGTACATGTAGAAGCATGGAAAAGAACATGATTGCCCATGCGGCTCAGAATAGGAAAACTCATGCGGTTCAAAAATAGATGAGCTTCATGCGGCTCAAGAGCATCATGCGGTTCAAAAGTCACCAACTTGGACATGCGGCTCAAGCAACACCATGTGACCTTCTGCGGTTCGCTTCTACAATTGGCCATTAAGCAAAGGTCCTATTTAATGCTCTGACATAAAGGAGAACTGACGGCTCTGACATAAAGCTGCAATAATGACTCTGTCATAATGGTTGACTCCTAGGGAAACGAAGAAAATTTCTGACACAATCCTTCAAACCACAAAATCATTCATGCGGCCTTGACACGTGGACAGTCGTATGCGGCTCAGGCAAAGGCCACCCCATGCGGCTCAGGCAGAGGCCACCCCATGCGGCTCAGGCAGAGGCCATCTCATGCGGCTCAGGAAGAGTCTATCCTATGCGGCTCACGAGGACTATCTTCATGCAGCTCACTGAGAAGCCACCCATCATGTGGTCTCCTACGCTCATGCGTCTCAGATCATTTCCATATGTGGCCAGTCTTATGCGGCTCAGTAGGGAACAATCCTCACGCGGTTCGGATTTTCTAAGTGGCTCGCGGATAAGACACGTGACAGAAGATTAGTTTTTCCCGCGTCCCTACAGCTAACAGCATAATAATAATAGGACACGTGGCATCAAATCGATCAAGATTCATCAACAAATCCCAACAACCAGGTTTAGTGCCATCCTCATAATTACTGGGATCAAATCAGATCATTTACAATCATGTAAATTGAACACGTGGCGGGAGATCCGAGCTTGGCATAACAAATCATGAGGATTTATGGCAATCATCATTAATTGCCCACAGAGATTTGATGTAATTCCCATTAATTGCCTAGATTTGCTACAATCAGAATTAATGGCCCAGATTAATTGATCTTTAACCGCCGACTTATCAAGGAGGCAATTATTGCAAACCCTAATGATCGCATTCCACTCCTATAAATAGCAATGTGCCATTCTCTTGCAAAAGGGAGGATTTTTTGGAGAGCACCAGAGCACCTGGAGAGACCTGAAAAGAGAGAGAGAGAGGAGAGAGACAAAGGCACGCACTGAGGATTCTTCCCGAGCATCTTGAGAACATTTCTTCCCCGGAGCCAAGGCTGCAACCGATCGTCCAAGGAGTAAGGCAGAGCTGCCGTCGCTTTCCCGAGCCTCTACCGTCACCCCACAGAATCTAAAATAAATAATTGTACTTAGATTGCTGTAGCTAGGTTTTTGTCCCTAGGCTTTCTTTGTACAAGCGAGATTGTATTATGAAGTAAAAGTTCAGTCCTCCGATATAATTGTTCTGTTCTTTTATAATTCATGGCAAACATGATAGCGACTCTGCTGGAGACAAACTTCTCCACGACTGAGGAGTTGGTGACACAATCGAATGCAGCCAAACTTGGCTCCACACAACAGAAGATGGTCGTCCGCTTCGACCAACAGGCGTTTGAAGAAATGCTCTCTGACGGGAGCGCTGGCCCGGTCCAGAAGCAAACCCGTACGAAAAAAGCTCACAGGGAGTGGAGGCTAAAGTCATTTGCTCCTCCCCAATCTCTGGACGGAGTACTCTCTGCTGCCCAAGACGACGAAGGCAAGTCTCATGCGGCTCCATTTCAAACCATAGAGGACTCTGCTGTCCCCAAGTCTGGCAACGGAAAGCACTACGATGCTGGACTTGCAGGGGCAAAGAGTGATTCTATGTACTCCAGGAAGAAGCCGAACAAAGGCACTAGCCGCAGGACGAAGACTCATGCGGCCGAGATTGCCAGCCGCATGCATGATGTCCATGCGGCCGAAACTGCCAGCCGAATGCATAACACTCATGCGGCTAGGATTTCCAGCCGCATGGAGAAGACTTATGCGGCTGAGACTTCCAGCCGCATGATGAACGTCCATACGGCTACGATTGCCGGCCGCATGAAGACTGTTGATTCCAGTCGCATGCCGCCTGCTCCACGCGGCTCAGTCTTCGACCGCCTCTCCTACGGTCCTGATCTCTCATGCTTCCGAGAAAACATGTCTGAATCTCTCCAGCACCACTTAGACTCTTCCTACTATGTGCCCTCACACACTAGAGTGAAGAAGTCTAGGGCAGCGCGAGCTTGGCGAGCTCAGTCCGCTGTCCCGACCTCTGACCATCCGAGCGTTCTATTTATTATTATGCGGGCCTCTGATGGGAAGTTGTACAGAACCACTCGAGTCGAGCCCCCAGCGACAAACGGACAGAGTGTTTCCTAAAAGTCTCCTGAAATCAAGGGAGCAAACATGGTCGTTCTGGACCCATCTTACTTGCGTGAGGCTATCCTCCACAAGCGCAAGGAAAGAGAGGGGGCCTCGAGGTGCAAAGAGTCCTCCCACGGATGTCACTGCACCCAAGTTATCGTTAACTGCTGTTGCAATAATACGACGGTACGAAAAGACCAGCAGTCCGTCTTCCAAAGACTGTAACAACCATGTTCAGAGGATGAGGCACTTACCGTCGTCTCCTACAACTCTGCTCAGAAAATCCCCGCTGATAGGAGAGGGAAGAAGATAAACGTTTCCAGCCCGAAGATTTCAACCCCTATGACTAAGAGACTGTCGTCTAAACGGTTACCCACCACCAGAGTTTTCCAAGGTACCCGTTCAAAGACGAAATCTGCTACAGTGGGAGATTCATCGTCCACATCACTGAGGGTTGCTGGAACTGGGGGTAACACTCCTCCGAACCTCCATGACAATCCGATGTTCCAAGGAGACGAGCTGAGGGAAACAACTCTCCCTTTAGATGCAGCAAATCCCGATGTCCCCGAGGATGTCCACAACTCCGAAGACGAGGCAAACTCGGAAGCTGGGGGTACTGTTCCTTCTGAGTCCGAATCAGAGGAGAACATTCCCACATACCCCGATAACTTCTCGGTACAGGGGTATGATTCGGAGGGTACGTCATCCACCGTCTCTTCCACTTCTACACATGTCAGGACGACGTTCATGACAAATGACGAACAGAATGGTCCCAGTGATCGCTAACACATCGATACTCTGGAGGTCATACTGTGTACTTTGGTCAAATCGGTGGACGAAATCAAAGCAGCCCTCCCTACGCTGCAAGGAGGGACGCCTGGCCAAACAAACTTGGGTCCCGCGGTCAATGCAGACTCGAACTCAGCGGCACCAAACCCGGGCAATATTCCTCCTAAAATGTCGGCTCCTACCGCTGTAAACGAAGCCAGAGAGGCAAGAAGAGAGGTCCAGGAGCTCCGAGCCATGTTTCACGTCCGAGAAAACTGCTAAGACCTCAGGATACGTCAACCGTATCCTGCTACGTGGAGAGATGTTCCCTTCCCACCAAAGTATAAACTATTCCATATCAATCCATATGATGGAAAGACCTCCGCAAGTCGATACATCACTTACTTCGAGGTCACCACCGACCATCTGCCCCATGACGACGCCATCCTTACACGATTATTCATCGGGGCATTGGAAGGGGTCGCCTTCGACTGGTACCATAACTTGCCAGACAACTGCATCCACTCCTTCGCTAGTTTCAAGCGCATGTTCTTGGAGAGATTCTATGAAGTAGGACAGGACATCACAATATCCACCCTCATGGATGTCGTTCAAGGGAAGAAAAAGCTGACAAGGAACTATATTGAGCGGTTCCGCCAAACCGCCATGAAGTTGCCGTCTGGTAATCCGGATTCCTCCTTAATTGAAATTTGCCAAAAGAGACTGCTTCCAACAATCAGCCTCTAGATGGGTGAAAGTCAATTTAAGGACTGGAAGACGTTTATCATCAGTGCCACTAGCGTCAAGGACAGGTTGAAGAAGGCTCGCCAACTAGGATTGCACATCTCGGAGGGAGAGGACAAGGGCAAACGCCCTAATACCAACAACAACAATGGTGGTAACTCTTCCAACAATCGGGACAATAAGGGAAAGCAGGCTATGGTGGCCGACACAGCCCAGAAACCTGAGTCAAAACCGGCAGACAAGAAATGGCCACAAATGACCTACTCCTTCGAAGACGGCCATGTCAAGCCCATCTTGGACATGGTCAACAAGAAGATAGAATTCAGCTCCCTCTACCAAGACGGAAACCTCGGCCGGCAGAAATGGAGAACCCAAAGTACTGCCATTACCACCACTACGTTCACCATGCTACACACGACTCCTACCAACTAAAGTAATATATCCAACATCTCATCGATTCGAAGGCTCTGGCCATTGATTTCGAGGAGATAACCGTGGCAGCCAACATGGTGTCCGTACAGTTTGGTAGCTTCCCTCCGACAGAGACTCAAGACGACGTGATACCCATCCCTCGGGCGACAATGGAGATTGCCAATCTTCCACCTTCTCGAGATCAGGCTATTGGTCTGGTACCACTCACCACGTCACGAAGAGAGGTCATGTGGGTCCATCCAGATTTGGTACCAGAAGTAACTCAGTCTATACCACCCTCCATTGGCAAGAAGGGGAGTAGAAAAGTCAGATCCTGCCGTACAATATCGGCAGATATCGAAGAAGCCACAGCTGTTGTCACTCGGTCTGGTGCTCAATCCCAACCTACGTCTGATAACTCGACTGAAGAGCATCAGCCGGCTACTACTGACACTCCGGGACCTTCCCAACCTCCGACATGGGCGGGAAAAGCCCTACAACTTTGATATCTTAGCACAATTGGCCAACACACCGGCCAAATTATCATTATACGATCTCTTGAGACTCTGCAAGGATGTTCGTGTTGCTTTGAGCGACGCACTCCAGAACGTCGACGCTTATCTAGCTCAGGTCAACCTTACGGGAGAGAGCCCGCCTGCAGATCTCCAAGACAGCGCTTATATAGGAGCGATGCCCAACATTGTCTTTACTCTACAGGATATGCTCATCAAAACCAACCTGCACGATCGACCGTTATATTATACTGGATACATCGGCGACGTAAAGGTGGATCAGATGCACATTGATCCTGGTTCTTCCATAAGCATCATCCCGAAGGGTCTGTTACATCATCTCCATATTTCTATGCATCGTCTGACGCCAACAAGCACCGCCATCAGTGGTTTCAATTCGGGCAGGAGCTACCCGATTGGAAAGATTCGCTTTAAGTACCAAATTGGCGATCTTCAGTCAGAAGTAACCTGTTACGTCATAGACGTGGACACTTCCTACAATATCCTCTTAGGGCGTCCCTGGATACACGATTACATGATCGTGCCCTCTATGCTGCACCAGTGCTTCAAGTATGTCAACAAATACAGCTTTGTGAGGACAGAATTTGCCGACATCGATCCCTTCAAAGGGGTCGAATCCTACTACTCAGACTCCTGCCTATACGAAAAGTCGAAGAGGCACCTTGTGACGGAGATGTGCAAGCTCGCACTGAGACGGCCACTGGATCAGAAGAACCTCTGACGATCCACCTCCAAGCTCGCAAACCTGGCAAGTCCGCACCCCTTACGGCCGCTCTGCGTAAGGACGCAATCAACCTCTCGACACAAGAAGGGCAAATGATAATCCGGCTGCCAAGGTCCGGCCAAGCGCCAAGACCCACAACGGAGACAGTGACAATCAGACTGCCTAGAGTCAGTCAGCCACAAAAGGAGAAGCTCAATCCCTCTGACAAGCCAATGACGATACATCTTTCCAAAAAGAATCGTCAGCCCGATGCAAAGTCTGGGGCTTCTAGCGAGCCAACCACTCCCCGCCCATAATCGAGTACCAAACTGGGGGTTGCTAGTTTGCCAATAACTCCATATTCTGCTCCACCAGTAGAACCCCTGATGATCAAGTTGCCCAAGTCATCCTCTCAGTCTTCATTTATACAGGGGGTGGCCGAAGAAGAACCAGAACTGGCCAAGTATGTGGCCGCTCACACTGATGTTCCATCCGTAGATGATGTAATCCTGCTAGAAAAGATACCTTACTTTATCAATAAAGGGCTATCTTTGAACTACACCGAGCTTAATAAGCTTTGTACAATGTATGATATGGAATACGGTATAGGCGCTCACCTACACACACAAGTGACAAATATTTATACCGCAAATCAGCTCATTCCCGTGGAAGATGCTTACTGTATAATCGAGGGAGGAGACCATCCAATCATCTTCGGTCGAAAGAATGATCTACAATCCTTCACCATAGAAGAAGTCGACCTCGAATCAGACGCCGGAAGACTGCCTCTCTATCTATTTAGCCCCCAATCCAAATATCTTATGCAAAAATAGGGGTATGATCTGGAGACTATGCCAGGTTTAAAGTACGGCACTGGTCGACGATTACCTTTAAAGTCGCCAGTCCCGGCGGGCAAACCACAAGACTACTACCACAAGACCCGATACGGACTGGGATATGTTACGCCTACAACGACCCCTGAAAGCTCAGATGAGGAATGCGACTGGCAGTCACACTCAATCGGATCACTAACTTCTGATTCGGATATCAGCATCGGGGATATATTCAGGCAGGTCTTGTCTGTCACTATGGCATTCGTTGATGCTTACGAAGAAGGTGAAGACTTTCCTAAACTCCTCGAATTAGAGCCGTGGGCCCAACAGCTGGATGCGCAATGGGAGAAGCGGTTTGAACAAAGAGAGCCTCCTACTGAAGATGAGGTCATGCAAGTGGATCTAGGCAGCGATTCTTCTCCAAAACCAGTCTTTGTTAGTAAAAGCCTGATAGACGAAGAGCGAGAATCACTACTGGAACTCGTTGAAGAATATATTGATGTGTTCGCCTGGAACTATGAAGACATGCCAGGGCTAAATCCCGATATTGCTCTTCACAAACTCAACATCCGGCCAGATGCAAAGCCAGTCAAACAACAACAACGACGCTTCCGCCCAGGCATCCTGGATGCAATCGAAGCCGAAGTCAACAAACTGATAGCTAGCAGCTTCATTCGTGAGGAGCAACATTCGGACTGGGTCGCCAACATAGTACCGGTCCTCAAAAAGAATAGAAAGATTCGAATCTGCATCGACTTCCGCAATTTGAACGAAGCGTGCCCCAAAGATGAGTTCTCCTTCCCTATCACAAACATCATGATTGACAACCCCTGCGGCTTCGAACGTATGTCATTCATGGATGGCTTCTCGGGGTACAACCAAATTAAGATGTCTCCTGACGACGAAAAGCATACATCATTCCGAACACCAATAGGCACGTTCTGCTACATAGTCATGCCTTTTGGCTTAAAGAACGCTGGCGCTACCTACCAGAGAATCATGAGTATCATCTTCAGGGACCACTTGCGCAAGACCGTAGAGTGCTATGTTGACGACGTCGCCGTCAAAAGTCGCTCTAAGGAAGATCATCTGCATGATCTAAGGACAGTGTTCGACCTAATACGAGAGCACAATTTGAAAATGAACCCCACAAAATCCTTCTTGGGCGTATCCAGCAAGAAGTTCTTGGGTTTCATCATCACCTCCCAGGGTATCCACGTAGACCCTGAGAAGTCAAAGGGAATCATGGAGATGGGTCCCCCGAGAAATCTTCGAGAACTCCGAGGCCTCCAAGGGAGGTTAGCTTACATCAGGAGGTTCATTTCCAACCTCTCCGGGCGATGCCAGCCATTCACCCATCTCATGAAGAAGGGCTTCTCATTCGTATGGGACGAAGAATGTCAGTGTGCCTTCGACAGCATTAAAGAATATTTGTTGAACCCTCCAGTCTTGGTGGCCCCGGTTGCTGGAAAACCATTACTGCTCTATGTACGAGCAATGGAGCATTCCCTCGGTGCTCTGGTAGCACAAAATAACGATACAGACCATGAGCAAGCTATATATTACCTCAGCCGAATGATGATCGGGCCAGAGCACCGATATACCGCCGTGGAAAAGGAATGCCTCGCCCTGGTATTCGCCATTCAAAAGATGCGACACTATATAATAGGACAAACCATACATGTGATATCACGAGTCAACCCCCTCAGGGTCCTCATGACGAAACCAGGGGCACTCAGGTCTCGCCTCTCTACATGGAAAATATTACTGTCCCCCTACCATATGATCTTTGTCCCGCAAAAGGCTGTTAAAGGTCAGGCTCTCGCAGACTTTTTTGCAGCCCACCCAGGCCCGGAGTCGGCCAGAATATACGAAGACATCCGAGATGAGGTCGTCGACTCACATGCGGCCTCTCACGATGATATATCGCGAATGTTCTTCGACGGCGCTTCAAGGACCGGACCCAAGGGCAACATCGTCGTCGGAGTCAAGGTGGTGCTGGTTTCTCCTTCCGGGTTGGTGATCAATCACGCTTACTCTCTCACAGAACCCTGCTCTAACAATGTGGCCGAGTACAACGTGTTGGTCATTAGCCTCCAACTGGTAAGAGAGCCGGGGGTAGAATACCTTGAAGCATACGGCGATTCAAAGTTAATCGTCAATCAGATCCGAGGTTTATACGAAGTCCGCCATGAAGACATAATCCCCTTTCACCAAATAGCGATCAACATCATCTCGTCGTTCGAGGGGTTCTTCATCGAACACGTTCCCAGACTCCAAAATATTGAAGCCGATGCCTTAGCAGGCCTTGTCGCTTCCCTAGCGGTTTCGAACTATGCACATCAATCGGTGGATGTGATAGGCCATGAACTGGTCTATCCCAAGAACAATATTCAATTCATGGCGAGTTATTTTGCTCAGACGATCGACGAAGCACAAGACTGGAGACAACCATTCATTGACATCGCTGTCTACGACATTCTGTCGGAGGACACAAAGGAAGCCACCTCTATCAAAAAATGTTCTCTTAGATTCTTCTACGATACAGCGACGAAAATGCTGTTTCGCCGATCATACGATAGATTATTGCTTTGACGTCTATCAAATACAGAAGCCAAAGAAGCCGTACGCGAAGCTCATAATAGTGTCTACGGGACCCATCAGCCTGGTCCGAAATTACAAGACCGTCTTCGCCGGATGGGATATTACTGGCCCACGATGGTAGCAGATGCAATAGACTATGCAAGAAAATGCAAAGCCTGCCAAGTCCACACGGACTTCATCTACCAACCATCCGAGTTTCTACATCCGACAGCGACATCCTGGCCATTCGAAGCATGGGGAATGGATACCATCGGTCCGATCACTCCACCCTCTTTCCGAGGACATCGCTTCATATTTGCCATCATAGATTACTTCTCCAAATGGGCGGAAGCTATTCCGCTTACAGAAGTGAAGACTTCAAACGTGATCAGCTTCCTCAAGCATCACTTCATCTATCGCTTTGGACTGCCCCAAAGGATCATCCATGATAATGGTCCACAGTTCGTAAGCCATGCCTTCTATCGGTTCTGCGACGAGCACCGTATCCAGAATATTGCTTCAACGCCATACAACCCAGCAGCGAATGGGTTGTTAGAAGCATTCAAAAAACAATCATCAAACTTCTCAAGAAGTTCGTATCGTCCAACAAACACGACTGGAACGAGAAGCTTGGTAAATGCTTATGGGCGTACCGTACCACAGTACGAACGGCCACAGGGAACACACCATTCTCTCTGGTGTACGGGAGTGAGGAAATTCTCCCATTGGAGACTCAAATACCCTCGCTCCGCGTCGCTCTTACTTACCAATTGACGACAGACGATAACTATCGTCGCCAGCTACAAGAGTTGGAGGCCTTAGATGAAAAGCGCCTCTTGGCTCAGCAATGAATCGAGCTTTACCAAGCACGCATCTCTGGAGCCTTCAACAAGAAGGTTAAAATCAGAATATTCAAAGTGGGCGATCTCGTTCTGGCAGTTCGGAGGCCGATGGTCATGACTCACAAAACCGCCGACAAATTCCAGCCAAAATAGGAAGGTCCATTTATCATTGAGGCCGTATTCTCCAACGGTGCTTACCGCCTCGCAAAACAAAATGGAGACTTGCTCATATTGCCCGTCAACGGTAAGTTCCTGAAGAAATATTATATCTGAACGACATTCTCCAAATTCCAGATTATTGAGTTATGTACCCGCCGGTACCGCTGAAGTCATATTCCAAATTCCAGATTATTGAGTTATGTACCCGCCCGTACCGCTGAACTCACATCCTCCAGAAATTCCAGATTATTGAGTTATGTACCCGCCGGTACCGCTGAACTCACATTCACAAAATCCCAGATTGCTGAGTTATGTACCCTCCGGTACCGCTGAACTCACATTCTCCAAATTCTAGATCGCTGAGTCATGTATTCTTTCGTACCACTGAACTCACATGCCGACTCCAACTCTCCCAGATCATCGAGTTATGTACCCGCAGGTGCCTCTGAACCTACATTCCGGTCACTCTTTCAGATAGTAAGTCATGTATGACCATACCTCTGAACTTATGTCTCTGAAGAGCTCCTCCCTTATGATCCACTACCCGCACTCTCAGTGCACAAAAAGGGTAACAGATCCACAAAATTTCTAAAACGACCACGTCGATGTTACCTCTGAGTCGTTTCACTTTTGCCAAAAACAAATCACCCCCACTACACCAAAATAGGCTATTTGTAACATTAATTTTTTTCAATTCATAACAGTTATTACTGTTACAAGTTGTAACAATTATTACTGTGACAATAATTAAAAAAACTGTTACTAAAATAATATATTTTTATTTTTTTATTTAGTTTATTTATAGTAACAGTAATAACCATAACAAAAAAATTCGTCCTTACTCTAATTTCATTTCTTTTTCTCCTTTTATTTTAATAATTCACCTGCTAAATAGTGTTATCCCGCCTTTATTTTGTTAGAAAAGTATTTTCCCTCGTTTTTTCCTTCCTTTTTATTAAAGGATATATGAGACGACTCATCATCCCTCTTTCACGAATTTTTTTACATCGGGGTCTCCCTGGACATTAGAAAGTTTCCATCGGGCTCCGACGAAGCACTGACACCACAAGGACACAACCGGTAGAAATGTTACTTTCTTCATCTCTCTCCTTCTCTCTTATTGTGTGTCAATTAGTGTCTCCATAGCTCCTAATTCATCTACTCCCTCTCTCTTATTCATTTGTCAATTAGTGTTAACATCTCCTAATTCATCTACGGGAGGAGCAAGAGGATTTCGAAAAGAAAGAAGGTCGGAAAGAAGAACACGTGAATTTCCTAATTTCTATTAGGGTTTGCTATTTTGATCAAGGTTAGAGTTTTGAATTGATATTTGGTTTGTGTTTTTTTATTTACAGCATCAGTCCTTTCTCCAATAAGGGACTACGAGAAAAACCTACTATGGAATTTTAGGATTCGGGGAACCAAGGTGATGATTGATTCATCTTTTTTTTGTTTAATCATTTTCTTTTTTTTGATATTTGATTATATAGATGTATTTTGACTGTTCTAAGCATAGACATTTTTAATTATTTGTGTTTAGTCATTGTATTGATATTGATTTTCCTGTTCGGCTCTCTTTATCTTTTATTTTTCTTATAAATTGATTGTGTCTGGACGTGCCAAAACGATATGATACTGATAATACGTATTAGTATCGGTCCATACTGATAATATGTACTAGTATCGGTCCAGGTTTTAACCTTGGTCTGGTTGGTTTCATATATTTCACTTTCCAATTCTGGTCTATAATGTTTTAAACGGGTTAGTTCTATTCTGTTTTTAGGGAAGTAATTACTATTAAGAAATAGAAAAAAAAATCAATATGGTTTTGTTCTATTTTTAGTGAAGATGACAAAAGATGCTAGTCGTAGTACAAGACTTATGATTTTGTTCTATTTTTTAGGAAGCAACTATTTAAAAAAAAGTTTTAGATCTTGATTTATGGTTTTGTTATATTTATGTACTAGTGATTGTCTAGGAAGCACTCACACTCCCAATTTGTGTTGTACTTGACCGTCTCGAATAGTATCAAACATGACATGAAAGACATACCAAAATCGATGGTATTGGACATGACTTGGGCACGCTAAAATACACTAGGACATATACAAATTACTGTAGACGTCCATGTAGCCATGTTCATATGGTGTTGTACATATTACTAAGAAGCCTTTCAACCCTCAAACGTTCCTTACATCCCTGCAAAATCTAGTAGTCATTTCAGCCCATTTTTCTATTGAGGAAAGTTCACATCTATATATACAACATGTCAACTAGGGACCAACAATTTGATATGATCTTCGTGTTAGAAAGTAATGGATCAAATGATACGGCTTCAAGTAATGGTGGGCAAGACAAATTGTAGGACCGTTGAGCACCTCTAGAGGGGGTGGGTGAATAGAGTGTGTGTGTGCAGCGAAAAATAATCACCAATTAAAAATTAAACTATGGCAGAGATATAAGAGACAGTAAATAAAGATAGAGAATTCAAACTCAGTGACACAGCGATATATACTAGTATCCCTTTGAGAGGACTAATCCAGTCTCGAGTACTCTTGCTCGATGTTAATCCACTATGGCACAAGCTTTAACTGAGAGCTTGCAGTCTCTTACAACACCGTGCTTGGTGACGAGCGCACGACCAGCTCCACAACACACACCGTGCTTAGTGACGAGCGCACGACCAGCTCCACAACAGGAAAAGTTGATGAACTTGGAACGACCTCTTTACAACTCTTGAAACACCAAAAGATTCTAAATCAACTCTGATAGTACTGGCTTTTGGCTAAGAGATGTATAGGTATGATTTGAAAATCTTAGATCGTTTGAAAATACTTGAGTAGTAGAGAAGAGAGAATGAAGAATGAATGAATGAATTGAAATGAAAAGTTTTTCTCTATTTATAGGTGTTTTCTCGAACCGAACTCGGGCAGAGTTCGGATGCAAATATCTCGCAAAGAGACGTTGCTCGCTGATTTGGAGGCAACAGAAGTTTGAATCATTTTTGACCGAACTCGGTCAGAGTTCGGACCGAACTCGGGCCGAACTCGGTTACGAGTTCTGTCAGGAGATATTTGAAAATCATTTGTAAAAACAGTTTTCAAAATATATTTTTGGTTATTTGTAAAATTATTTGTAAAGGCTATTTTTAAAATATGTTTTTGAAATGTTTTATAAATGAAATACAAATGGTAAATAGGTAGGCTTTTGGAATGTGGACAGTTTTAACCCTAAGCCAGTATTACCAAAACTGATTTTACAAAATAAATCCTAGACTCAATAAAATATAAAATACAGAATAAAATAAGAAATGAGTATTCTGAAGATTTGATGATGTTGATGCTTTGTTTGATGCAGTACATCGTCCGTTGAATTTGATTTCATGTATCCTGAAATGATTAGCAGCATTTTCTATATTTTGTGTATTGACTTAAGTGTATGTTGATTATCGAAATCGGGTGTGACCATGGAATGGGCCAACAATCTCTCCCATTTTGATAATTGACAAACTTGAATCTATACCAAAATATATTTATATGAAATAGAACAAAATACAAAGTACCTGAAAAAAATGAGATGTTTTGATTTTGTTTTTGGATTTGTATATGCTTTGCTTTTTGGTATTGTACTCTTTTTCTCCCCCTTTCTAACTAATCAGTTTAGACATGAAATAAAAAAACTACATCAACTGATCATCATCTAACAAATGTCTACTAGCCCATAGCTGAATCTACGTCACATCGTGGGGTTGTCCGCACCAGGAGCCTCATGAGAAAAGTAGGCTGTAGTCGGGTCAAAATATTGAAAGGAAGCCTCATCAGTAAATCGAGGACCCGAAAAGGTAGGGTGAGGTAAGATGGTGACTGGATGGACAGGATCATGAGCCAGGCTGTAGTGGAGGTCAGCAATGCCATTCCTCAGCACCTGGGCCTGAGAAATGCGCCGGAACTCCGAATCCAGATGACGTTGCGTAGAGACAGCAACAAAGTCATCAAAGCGCTGATAGAACGTCTGATCAAATCCTAGGACAGGGGCCGGAGAAGGAGAAGCATCAGCAGGAGGGACCTCAGCATCAGCAGCTGGAGCAGGATGAGCTCCAGGAGGCAGAGGTGGAGCAGGAAATCGACGAGATCTAGTCAGCTTGACAGGAGTGGAGGAGATGGCACACGTCTCAAGATCAATCTCGAAACGTCGAAAGATAGAAGCTAAGTGCATTGGATATACTAGATTCCTACCTGCATTTCTGCAGTTAAGCATCCAGGACATCACAGTTTTGGGAATAGAGAATGGGATGCCAAAGTGAATATGATACAAAGCAGATAGTTCCATAAAGGTTACTTCATCAGTAGAACCTTTCTTTGGAAGAAGGACGGAGAAAACCATACGATGAAGTTCATAGAAGGTTTGGTTCAAATTTTTGGCAAAAATTCTACGGGGAACAGGGTTAGGATGACAGATTAGTTCCCTGAAGGAAGCAAGAGTGACATCAGCAGGGAATTGAATATGATAGATGTCAACCAAGGCATCACCAAGATCAGGAATATGGAAGAATTCGCTGATGTCGGTGGCGCTAAATTCCAATTCTTGCCCAGCAACGCAAGAATAGAAATTTCCGTTTGGTTTTACTTGCAGGTTGCAGTAAAACATATGGACGGCGTTGTCATAAATATTTTCTTGTACCTCGAAGAAATCTCGATACCCAAGTTGGTCAAAAGTTGGAGCGTACTCAAAGAAAGTAGTAAAATTTACAAAAGCTCCAGTACAAATACGACGACCAGAAAAAGAGTCGAACCAGAGATCCGAAAAATCTTTGTCCGGGAACAAAGTAGAGTCATATTCATCGGGATCTCTAGGTCGTGCTGGACTGAATAGACTAGCAGGGGTGTATTCAGAAGAAGAGGAGGCACCTTGGGAAGTGGTTCCTCTATGACGCTTGGGGGCCATGAGAAAATAGAGAGAAAGTACCTTTTTGAAGAAAAAAGAAGGAGGAACAAGATGATCGCCCACTAGATCTCTTCGAAACCTTGCTAGGATGAAGGGGGAGAAGCTTCTAGGAAGAGAGGAGTGATTTCCACGAGTTGTTGTGTGGAGAAAGTGGAAGAAAAGATGGGTTTTATAGGCACTACGGCCGGCTGTTCGGTTCTGGAAATAATACAGCGCCGACCGAGTTCGGCCACTTGCATTCCCGAGACAGTCAATGCATTCTGGTAGGTTTAAAAGTAGAATTTAATAAATTTGACTGTAATATTAAATAACGACTATTATTTTTGGGTTAACTGTAGGGGTTGTCCCAGCTAACGGAGGTTCACCGGGGAACTCTTAAATACCGCTTCGCTTCGACCGTAGTCGGGGTGACAGACATACCCTTTTTTAAGTTTGTACCCAAAAACAATTTTCGTTAAATAAATAATAAAGTGTCAAGTCATAAATTCAATTTTAATTACCATATACATTATGAGTCTGAGAATTCAAGAATGCCGAGCTCACGCCTCAAAATGTTAAAACGGTCTTCAACCAATAGTTCAGTGAATATATTTGCTAGTTGATGATCAGTGTCAATAAATTCGAGGCAGATATGCCCGTGTTGTTGATGATCACGAAGAAAATAATGTCTAATTTCTATGTGCTTTGTGCGTGAATGACAAATAGGGTTCTTAGTCAGATTTATAGCAGTAGTATTGTCACAATAAATAGGAACATTAGTGTAGTGCAGATTGTAGTCCTCTAAGGTTTGCTTCATCCACAAAATCTGAGCACAACAACGTCCTGCGACGATATACTCAGCTTTAGTTGTTGATAATGCTACTGAATTTTGTTTCTTGCTAAACCAAGAGACTAAGGCCTTTCCTAAGAAATGACATGTGCCACTGGTACTTTTACGGTCCACTTTGCATCCAGCAAAATCTGCATCCGAGTAACCTATAAGGTCAAAGGATTTGGTTTTGGGATACCATAAGCCAACTGTAGAAGTTCCTTTAAGGTATCGGAAGATACGCTTAACGGCACTAAGATGTGATTCCTTAGGGTTTGCCTGATAATGTGCACAAATACAAATGCTAAACATAATATCAGGACGACTAGCAGTTAAGTATAATAAACTACCAATCATACCTCGATACTTACGCTGATCGACAGGTTTGCCACTTTCATCAGCATCAAATTTTGTAGATGTAGCCATAGGCGTCCCGATTGGCTTTACATTCTCAAAGTCGTACTTTTTCAGTACGTCCTTCGTGTATTTAGCTTGGTTGATGAATGTTCCGTTCGAGTGCTGTTTGATTTGAAGTCCTAGGAAGAAGTTTAGCTCTCCCATCATACTCATCTCAAATTCACTCTGCATATACTTGGCAAAATCTTGACAGAGTTTTTCATTAGTAGAACCAAATATAATGTCATCTACATAAATTTGCACTAGAAGAATATCATCATTCATGGATTTAATAAATAAAGTAGTATCAATCTTTCCTTTCGAAAATCCATTATTAAGTAAGAAGGCGCTTAGGCGTTCATACCAAGCACGAGATGCTTGTTTGAGCCCATAAAGTGCTTTCTTAAGCTTGAAGACGTGATCAGGTTTTTGAAAATCTTCAAAACCAGGGAGTTGTTTCACAAAAACCTCTTCTTTCAAAAATCTATTTAAAAATGCGCTTTTCACGTCCATTTGAAAAAGTTTAAAATCATTAAAACATGCAAATGTACAAAACATGCGGATGGCTTCTAGTCTAGCAACAGGAGCATAGGTCTTATCATAATCAATTCTTTCTTCTTGATTATAACCTTGTGCCACTAGACGTGCTTTGTTGCGTAGAACTTGTCCATCTTCACTGAGTTTATTTCGGAACACCCATTTGGTACCAATTATAGATTGACCAAATGGTTTAGGAACAAGTCCCCAAACTTGGTTTCTCTCAAATTGATTAAGTTCCTCTTGCATGGCAGAAATCCAAAACTCATCAGTAAAAGCATCATCTACATTCTTAGGTTCTATTTTTGAAATAAATGCTACATTTGCTGCTAATTCAGAATCTTTAAGGGATGAACGTGTACTTACACCTTTGGATACATCACCTATAATGAGAGTTTCTGAATGATCTGGCTTGAATCTCAATGATTCAAATCTTTGGGCCATATCTTTCATAAGGCTCTTCTCAGTTCCTGCATCTTCGGAACTTTTATCAGTTCTTGCCTCTTGGGTCAGATCTTTCTCAGAACTCTTCTTAGTCTTTGTATGTGTATCTTCATCATCACTGTCGCTAGATCTGTGACTATTTAACTCATCAAAGGTAACATTAATAGTCTCTTCAATAATCATAGATCTTTTATTGAAAATTCTATATCCCTTACTCTTAGCAGCATATCCGAGAAATATCCCGTCATCTGCTTTGGAGTCGAACTTTCCCAAGTTATCCTTGGTGTTCAGGATAAAACAACGACAACCAAAAACTTTGAAATAGGAAATATTTGGAATTCTTCCAAACCAAAGCTCATATGGTGTTTTTTTCGAGATTGGTCGAATTAACACCCTATTTAAAACATGACAGGCTGTACTAACAGCTTCTGCCCAAAAATATTTAGGAAGATTATACTGATTCAGCATGACTCTAGCCGTTTCGCTTAGAGTACGATTCTTCCGCTCCATAACACCATTCTGTTGGGGAGTTCTAGGACAAGAAAATTCGTGGTAATATCCACTATCATCATAAAACTTTTTGAAATCAGAATTTTCGAATTCGCCACCATGATCACTTCGGATACGAGTAATCATGAAGCCTTTTTCATTTTGTACCTTTTTGCAAAATATCTGAAATTCAAAAATTGCATCATTTTTGTTTGATAAGAAATAAACCCAAGTAAATCGAGAGAAATCATCAACAATAACAAAAGCGTAGAGCTTACCGCTAAGACTAGCGACTCTACTAGGACCAAATAAATCCATATGAATTAACTGCAAAGGTCTCGAAGTACTTACAGCATTGATGGATTTAAAAGTAGACCTATGTGCTTTGTTCTTTTCACAGTCAGCACATACCATATCTCTCTTGAATAGAATTTCAGGGAGTCCTCTTACCAACTTCTTCGTATTTAGACGTGAGATAGTATCCATGTTTGCATGTCCTAATCTCATGTGCCATAGCCAGCTTTCATTTTGATTGGCTACTAGGCACCTTCCTGCATTATTAGTATTCTCTAAAAAGAAAACATAAATGTTGTCTTCTCTAATCCCTTTATGTACGGGATCACCAGATGACATATCATATATGGTACATTTATCTTTCACAAAATTGATACCATAACCATTATCTGCCAAATGACTTATGCTTAATAGATTATGTTTCAATTCAGTTACTAGACAAACATCCTTTATTATTGGATAAGGAGAAATACCTACAGTACTATTACCTATTATATCACCTCTCAAGTTATTTCCGAAGGAGACGTATCCTTCTTTCTTCATCGATAGCGTAGCGAATAAAGATGCATCACCAGTCATGTGTCGCGAACATCCGCTATCGAGGATCCATTTGCTTCTAGCATGAGAGAGTTGAGGGTCCACCTATAAGACAAGTAGATGAATCCTTTGGTACCCATTTTCTGAAGGGTCCACTCAGATTAGCTTTAGGTCTCCAGACTAAAGTATGGTTGTCAACAAGCTTTCTTGCAAGACAATATTGTGATATATGTCCGTGCGTACCACAATATGTGCAAGTCAGTTTAGTGGTAGAAACTGTGTTTGCAAGCTTGTTTTGTTTGGAGAACCTATAAGTGAAAGCATGATGATGTTCGTGTTTCTTCTGTGCTTTCTTGTGTTTAGTCCTTTTAGGTGTATGCTTAGCATTAGGACTAATCTTAGGCTGTGTCACAGGTATTTCCTGTTTAACTAACTTGATTTCTAACTTTTTAGAAATCGCAATAGACTCTTCGTATCTAGCAGTCATATCTAGGAGTCTTTGTTCAGTTACTAAGTGCATCTTCTTCTCTATGTCATAAAGCTTTTGTACTTTGACATAGCCCCTTTCTTTCTTTTCAATATTGAGGATTGCCTCATGATAGTCTACCTTGAGTTTGGCTATCTTTTTCGTGTTACCGGTAGTAGATGCCTCTTTAATATCTTCAATCAGATTGGACAGTCTAGCTATCTCGGTTGTGTGTGCCTTAATCTCTTTTCGAGATTGCTTATACTTGTCGAGCACAGTTTTGTGATCTTCAAGTAGTTCGCTAAAGGCATTCTCTAATTCATCGAAAGTGAAATCATCAAAGAAAGGGTTAGATGATACCTTATCAAATGCCATGAGACAAACATTTGCATTGCCGCAGGGTCTGTCTTCTTCTTCTGTATCACTGGCATCGCTTCGTGCCAGATGCTTGTGTTGGCATACTTTCGACCAGATGTTGCTTTTCTGCTTGATCTTGATCTATCGTATGGACTGCTTTTCTTGGTGGTTGGACAGTCCTTCTTCATATGCCCTGACTTCTTGCATCCAAAGCATATAGTTTCATCTTCGTTGCTTTCTTGGACATCTTTCTTCTTTCTGCTTGTGAACTTTAGATATTTCTTGAAGTTCTTCACAAGTAGGGCTCGTTCATCACCACTTGACGATTCTTCATCGGAATCGTTGTATGTTGATTTTCTTGCTTGAGCTTTGAAGGCAATAGATTTCTCCTTTGGTGTTGCTTTTTCAAAATCTTGTGTTGCTTCTTCAAAATCTTGTAAGTCGAGTTCATGGGTCATGAGTTTGCCCATCAGCGTTTCCAGAGTCATAGTGGTGAGATCGTTTCCTTTAATGATTGCTGTGGCTTTTGGATTCCAGTTCTTTGTTAGAGCCCGCAGCACTTTTCTGATCTTCTCGTGATTGCTGTAATCCTTACCAAGAGATTGTAAAAGATTAGTTATATCAAAAAAATGAGTAAACATCCGTGTAATTGACTCACCGGGTTTCATCTTAAAAGATTCATACTCCTGTGTCAGTCTACTAATTTTGGATTCCTTCACTTGGAAAGTCCCTTCATGGGTTACCTCAAGGAGTTTCCAAATTTTGTGAGACGTCTTACAGGTTGAAACTCTGTTGAACTCAGTTTTGTCAATTACACAGAATAGTGCATTGATGGCACGAGCATCTAGGCTAGCTTTAGCCTTTTCAGCTTCAGTGTATTTATCATGGGTCTTTTCCACCAGCTGGCCTTCAACCACTGTTGGTGCTGGTTTCTTATAACCATCAATGACTATTGACCAAAGATCAAAGTCGAGAGACTTTAGAAAGAAAGTCATTCGTATTTTCCTGTAGGTATAATTTGTTCCATCAAATAGGGGAGGTCTATTTGTGGATTGCCCTTCACCGTTGAATATAGATTTCACGGCTGCCATATATATATACTCTCTAAGGTATGTTATATAAGAATATAACCTGCTCTGATACCAATTGTAGGACCGTTGAGCACCTCTAGAGGGGGGGTGAATAGAGTGTGTGTGTGCAACGGAAAATAATCACCAATTAAAAATTAAACTATGGCAGAGATATAAGAGACAATAAATAAAGATAGAGAATTCAAACTCAGTGACACAGCGATATATACTGGTATCCCTCTGAGAGGACTAATCCAGTCTCGAGTACTCTTGCTCGATGTTAATCGACTATGGCACAAGCTTTAACTGGGAGCTTGCAGTCTCTTACAATACCGTGCTTGGTGACGAGCGCACGACCAGCTCCACAATACACACCGTGCTTGGTGACGAGCACACGACCAGCTCCACAACACACACCGTGCTTGGTGACGAGCGCATGACCAGCTCCACAACAGGAAAAGTTATTGAACTTGGAACGACCTCTTTACAACTCTTGAAACACCAAAAGATTCTAAATCAACTCTGATAGTACTGGCTTTTGGCTAAGAGATGTATAGGTATGATTTGAAAATCTTAGATCGTTTGAAAGCACTTGAGTAGTAGAGAAGAGAGAATGAAGAATGAATGAATGAATTGAAATAAAAAGTTCTTCTCTATTTATATGTGTTTTCTCGAACCGAGTTCGGGCAGAGTTCGGATGCAAATATCTCGCAAAGAGACGTTGCTCGCTGATTTGGAGGCAACAGAAGTTTGAATCATTTTTGACTGAACTCGGTCAGAGTTCGGACCGAACTCGGGCCGAACTCGATTACGAGTTCTGTCAGGAGATATTTGAAAATCATTTGTAAAAACAGTTTTCAAAATATGTTTTTGGTTATTTGTAAAATCATTTGTAAAGGCTATTTTTAAAATATGTTTTTGAAATGTTTTGTAAATGAAATACGAATGGTAAATAGGTAGGCTTTTGGAATGTTGACAGTTTTAACCCTAAGCCAGTATTACCAAAACTAATTTTACAAAATAAATCCTAGACTCAATAAAATATAAAATACAGAATAAAATAAGAAATAAGTCTTCTGAAAATTTGATGATGTTGACGCTTTTTTTGATGCAGTACATCGTCCGTTGAATTTGATTTCATATATCCTGAAATGATTAGCAGCATTTTCTATATTTTGTGTATTGACTTAAGTGTATGTTGATTATCGAAATCGGGTGTGACCATGGAATGGGCCAACACAAATGATCACAGTTTTGAGCCCTTAGTAAAAATAAAGAATTAATAAAACAAAATCGATCGACATAAAATTCAGTGAACCAATGCCGAAGGCTGTCCAGAATCATCTGTTGCATGACGAGTGTATTGATTTTTATTGCATTATTAATTCCTAGGTGCCATCAATGAAATAGTACGAAGAGTTATCAATCCCCCTAAAGAAGATTGTCGGGCAATTTACATCTTCTCCCTCACGAGTATGAGTGAAAACAACTTCCAAAAGTAACTCTTTGCCATGAGCATGAAGTGTTTTAACCATCCTCTACACAAAATTTATAACTGATGTAGCATCATATGCTTGGCCATATGAGTTCGTTAGTGAAAAGAAATAGTACGGGCAGTAAGAGCCTTTTTCTCATCAAACGAAAGTATATGTTCTAATAACACCGCACTAACACCAAGATCTATAAAATGATGCTGGTTTACTATTCAATCTATATATACTTATTGCATGGGTGGTTAGAAATTATAAGACCTGAATAGGGATTTTCATCCCTCCTTGTCAAGTGTAATTATATTTGGACTGCCATATATGTAGCATATTTTCTTAAGTAACCAAAGAAGAGGTCTTAAGTGCAATTTCTAACTTATTACTTATGTAAATTACAACAATCAACCATGGCTAGCAGCCAGTCCATGGAAAAGTGCAATAATCAACCATGGGTAAGCGAGTATTCTTAATATTCCCTATATTACTAAACGAGAATTATCACAAAGAACTTATCAGTGACTGAGTTGAAAGCTAAGCAAGTGATCTTAATATCCCAAACGTGTTGTGTGTGCTTAGCTACTACCGTTTATGTCCTTAGAACTAAATACTAATTGTATTTATGTGCCATTAACTAACTGATTGAAAGCTAAGTTAGTCTTGAGGACAAGCTAATAGATTAAGTCACTTTTGTTGTTTTTATGCTCACAAGTTGAGTTTTCCTGAATCTTCTTTGATTTGCAATAATATAATTTCTGATTATAAATATGTGTCTATAAGATAAATTTGTGTCTATAAGATAAACATGTATCAGTGGCGCCATATATAAGATAAATCTGTGTCTATAAGATAAATATGTTTCAGTGGAACCATCTTTAAGTTTTTAATGTCTTTATTAAATCTAATTTTGGAGTGTCTTTATAAGATAAATCTGTGGATCCATATATCATGTATCGGTCTATATCAGATCGATATAGGCTAGTGGCCGATACTTGCCAATATCTATTGATAGATGGCGCCAATTTTTCTTTAAAACTATTTTTTACAAGTGTATACTTATTTTTTGAATCCGAAGAAATGTCACTATAACTTGGCTTTATCTTATCTTACTATTTCTATGACTTATTTTGGGGTGTTTGGCAGCTGCGTCTTTCAGTAGATCACATGTATAAAAAATTTCATTAAAAGTTTTCTTCTAGGTTATGACAATGAACCAAGAAGGATATAAGTGAATGCTCTAAATAGAACAATTGTTGACTCGAGAAAGTGTCATCTTGATAGTCATCGTTAGTAATTAGTAGGTTTTGCCAACATGGGAAAGAAAATACAAGAGTAGCTGGCAGGATATAGAAAGATAATAAACAACCATATTTTTTCCCTTTTGTGTCTCTACTAACTCATCAAGTCTTAATTCAATCTCTATTTCTAATGTCCAATGTCAGATGGTAACATATAAGCCTCTTTCAGTAACTGATATGCTTCTTTAAGTTTTATCTCACTCTATTTCATTTAGTCTCTCTTTTCTTTCAGTAACAGAGAATTGCATTTATAATCTATTGCATATTCTATACTGGAAAAGATACTGAGATATTTAGAACATAAAATTCTTATATATATATATATATATATATATATATATATATATATATATATATATATATATATGGCTGCTATGATTAAATATTTGATTTTTGGCTCTCAAAAGACCCTTTAAACATATATCAAGTAATGGCATGTGACAGAACTGATACTCTACCACATATACACCGTATGAATTTTTATACTATTTTTCCTCTAGCCTGTACAAAACTGATATCCCAATCTCATCATCTTTCCCCCATTTGAAAGGTAGACACCATGCCGAGTTCTTCAAGAAGTCGTTGTTTGCTTAACCATCGCAAAATAGGAAAGTAGATGGAGGGTTTTGTAGGGATGGAAAAACAATTTTTTCACTTCCAGTTTGCTAGAAGAGGCAGAAACTGCTGTACTAAGTTTTCTAGTACATGTCCTCTGCTCACTACAAAATGCTGTACTAAGTTTTCTAGTACATGCACATCATTTCTCATCATGCCCCGGGAGCCCAGCTGCTCCATAGCATTCTTTCTCCCGATACCCGAAACGTCCATGACCACCTTGCCGTGGAATTGTTCTAGGTATCCCTATCAAACATGTTATCCGTACCTAAAACCCAGGTATGCCAAGGGTAACAGGTCCATAAACAAGCCCTCCCAAGCGGGGCAAACACCGCCATAACACTACAAGCACAACAAGCAGTACAAATAAAGGGTAGAATAAAGCATACTCTTTTATTCGGAAGGCGAAAGTACTACATGTTCTAGGGACAACGTCCCACTCAAAGAAAGGAAAAGAACGAAAACAAAGAAGAAGGAAAAAGCCGTCTATGGTTCGGCGGTACATAATTCCAGGAGACGGTTTTTCACCAAGGCGGTCCCCCGCTCAAGCCGCTGCTTAGCTCGACGCACAGCCTCCTGGGACAACTGCTCCGCATCGTCCAAGTACATGTGTGCCCGCCAGCCATCCTCCAGTTTCTTCAGGGCGAGCTCCAGGCCAGCAGAAGCTCGATTGACTCTGTCAGCCTTCCGGATAATTAGCCCCCTTTCGGTGCGAGCAGCCTCAAGCTCAGGCTCCAGGAAAGCTAACTTCCTCTGAAGCTCAAGTATCTGCTCCCGCGTGTTAATGACCCTACGGGAGGCAGTCGCTTCCCGAGCCATAATATCTTCACTCTCGCGGCTCAACTGATCATATCGATCAGACAGATCGCAGAGGTCCTTCAGTATGGCCGGCCTGGTCTTATCCCGAGCAGCCCTTATCTTCTCTGCAACAAATGTGAGGAAATCGCACTCCTGATCTATAACAGCAGACAGATCAGCCTATCGCAGCACCTGAAGCTGGGCCACCAGCTGATCAGTCTCCAGCAATTTTTGTCTCCAGAAGCGCAGCTACCCCCGCCCCACCGGGAAGAGTCTTAAGAATATCAATATGACCCTGGGCACATTGCCGGGCCAAGGCAAAACAGGTCCCTCGTTCCACAGCAGCCGCTACCGCTCTTTTCAAGTGGCAATAAAAGCTGTCAACCACGTCCTGTGACGCTTCGTCCAGAACCTCTGTAGAGGACGGCGTCAAAGGAAGCGTGGCCGGCAACGTCAAAGGAGGCATGCTAGAACTTGCCACCAAGGAGACAAATTCCGAGCGGAACGATGTGCGGATAGCGGCTAACTCTTTCTCTGCCACCCGAAGAGTCTGGACACTTGGCAGGACAGAGAGGTCGACTCTCGTAGCCGCCTGAGCAGAAGAGGACGCAAGGACCATTGTCCCCTGCCCCGGCTGTCCCGCCACCTGACTTTCCGAACTAGAGCCAGCAGGAGGCCCCTCAAGATGAGCCGGAAGGGAAGGGGGTACGCTCCTCTCCGCCAGTGCCCCTTCGGCAGAGCCTGTCTCAGCATTTAATGACTTGGCCAGTGCTTTACGCTGCGCTGGACTGCGCTGGCGCAAGCCAGCCATGCGCAAGCCAGCCATACGCAAGCCAGCCATACGCAAGCCAGCCATGCGCAAGCCAGCCTTGCGCAAGCCATCCCTCGCGCAGTTCATGTCTGCGCAACCCATTTCCTGCGCAATCCATTTCCTGCGCAATCCATCTGTCGCACAACTTACCCTGCACACTTGGCACCCTGCGCAGTTGGTACCTGGCGCAGCTCTTCCACGCGCAGTACACACCCTGTGCAGACCTACTCCTGACCCCCTTGCACAACCTACTTGTCTATGATGAATTTGTTATTTCTTGATCTTGGCTCTTCTATAGTCCTATTTTATATTAGTATTTTATTAGGTATTTTACGCCCATTTTATATCCTTACGCCCATTTTATACCCGTAGTGGTGCACTCCTGACACGACCAACCTGACTTGATAGTGGCCCATCGTGGCGCACCCCTGACAAGTACCCTGACATGATTTACCTTGATAACTTGATAGTGGCCCGTGGCGGCGCACTCTTGACTTGACTTGTAACTTGTAATTAACTCGTATAATCAACTTGACACCGTGGGTGTTCCTGCTTGCTTGCTTGTACAATCCACTTGTCTTGTCTTGCATCATGTCTAGGACGTGACTTCCTGGGTACCACGGCCAGGGACTCGCGCTAAATTGGATTAGGCTAATTATTAGATCAAATTAGAACATAGAGAATTCCCAGTCACAGGCAATCTCGTTATCTGGGCGCTTCAATGGACTTGTAGCTTGCCGACGAGTAGAGCACATTTCCAGCACACTGTCATGTGTTGCACCCTCTAAGTCACCTAAGGGTATATCGTTTTCTGGGCGATGTACCCATCTATAACTCTCAACCCACGGAAGAATAACTGGATGGTCTGCAGGGCTTGGGACTGGGAGTTTCTCACTTGCATCTTGTTAGTAATTAGGCTTGTGATAATCCTAGTTAGTTAAAGTAGTAAGCCGTAGTACTTGTTTGGCCGATTGTGAATGAATGGTGTCCAGCCCTATCTAAGTCTTGTCTAGCCTTGCACCTGGAACTCTTGATCATGATTGTTTTACTTATCTCTAACGATAAATGGGTAGAGGCAGTGAGCTATTCAGGCGAAGGGTTACAATCCCGGTCCTTGTTTGGTTTAAGGATTGTAACCTGGCTCCCGAAATGGTTCCACGTCCCTAGTCGTTTATCGCCCTGTGTACTTTTATTACTTGTACTTTCCTTTATTCTTCATGTTCTGATATGCTGGCTTTGTTCTTATTTGTGGCCTCCTTTGTGGCACTTGCTCTTTCTGGGGTTTGACCCAGCTGGTTTTGTGTGGCCAGATTTTGGAGCAGCTCCCGAGGATCTTCCAAGCTTCCAGCACGATGGTGACAACTAGACGGAACCCGGGCCAAGAGTGGGTTTTCCTTTTGTTTCACCCACTTATATGTAAATTTATTCTTTTGAGGCGTTTAGCCGACGAGCACCTGTTAGCTCGATGCACATTTACTTACTGTCTGCCTACGGGCTGTAAACATGATTAACAAATCCTAGGGTTGATCATGTATGACTGAACTCTTGCTAGTCCTATCATTTTGTACGACTAGCTTCATGATCATCCAATATGTAACATTTTGGACGCCTTATATATATATATTTGATGCTCTAACATCTTGTAACTCTGTTAATTGCTTGAGATTGAGACAATAGGCTTGACCTTAAGAGACTGCTGGCTTGTAGTAAACCCTCATATCTAGACAGCCGTGACCGTATAGTTGAGATGTATTCTATTTCAATATACGTAGCTGGCTGTGTCTGCCCCCGCTCTCCAGTATTCTGGTTCTGGGGCGTGACACGGTTTAAGTGGTGGCCCATGCAGGTCTTGGCATTCAAGAAATGTGAGGGTTTACCGAATAGATGTCTCAATCAATATTCGTCCTTGATCTCTGCTCATATCTTCAAATCCCTGAGAATCTCGACCTGATCACATTGCTTGTATCATTGATCTGTCCTAGTCCTTTCCTTATTGTTCCCTATGTCGTCTTCTTCAGCGACATTGCTCCCGGACCTGCCAACCAGCCAGAGGAAGCTCGACAAGCGCCCCAGCGCCAGGAAGATCAAGCTCAGCACTCTGGAGTAGCCTCCCGAGTTATGCTTCCCGGAGGCTCAGAACCTCCAGTTCAGGCAGCTCTGCCCGCTCAACCAGCTAGACAGGATGAGGGACCTTTGGTAGGGCTTATCAGAGAACTGCTTGCATCCCAAGATCGTCGAAGCGACGCCTTGCACCAGGAAGTTCATGATGCACTAAACCGAGGAGGTCCCCAAGGGAATCAGGCGGCCAACAGTTTCAAGCGCTTGAACCCTCCCTTCTTTGACGGCAGTGAAGATGCGATTGCCGCAGACGCTAGGCTTCAGGATACCGAGGTGGTTCTAGAAGCAGCTAGGACACCTGAGAATGAGAAGGTGGCGGTGGTACGCCTACAGTTGTTAGACTTGGCTCGCGATTGGTGGGCGGCTCAGGCCATGGGGTTAGCGGCACCAGTCACTTGGGCGACATTCAGAGAGAGGTTCCAGGCAAAGTACTTCGATGCGGTAGCACGGTACGACCTGCAGACTAGATTCACCAACTTAAAGCAAGGAGACAGGACGGTCGATAGCTATGCGACCGAGTTTTCCAGGCTGAGTAGGTTCGCCCCCACCTTGGTGGCAACCGAGTTCGATAGGGCTCAGCGATTCCAGCAAGGACTGCATTTAGAGATATTATTGGCTGTGGAGCAGTTCGAGCACCAGACGTTCGATGCAGTATTGAAGGCAGCGAGGAGGCATGAGTATACCTCCCGGAGAATTGTGGACAGGACCGGAGGCAGGAAACGGTCCCACAACCAGATGCACCAATCTTCAGCTCCAGCCCCGGCAGCTAGGGGTATAACTATTGGAACTCCGAGGCGGGCGGCCTCAGTGACGTCGGTTCAGCATTCGACCCCGACGTACCCGCAGCAGCAGAAGCAGAAGCAGTCTTCCGCGGTGGGATGTTCTCATTGCGGGAAGCCGGGCCTTGTAGTGGCAGAGTGTCGTAGGGCACAGGGATTGTGCCTGGCTTGTGGAGGAGCAGACCACCAGATAGGGACCTGCCCGAATAGGGGAGGTCCATCATCATCCAATCTTTCTAGTTCTTCGGTGAGAGGACCAGCCCAGTTCCAGTCCAGCAACAGCAGCAACAGCAGTACCCGAGGCCATTGGCGCCCCAGGCCCAGGCCTTCCAGCAGCAGTTCACCCAGGCTCCAGCACAGAACCGACAGAGGGGTTTCCAGCAGAAGGGACCCGCAGCTAGAGGTCAGGCTATGATGATGACCATGGAAGAAGAAGTTGCACCAGGTGAGGTAGTGGCAGGTACTATTCTCGTCAACACCTTTCCAGCATCTGTATTATTTGATTCTGGTGCATCGCATTCATTTATGTCTGCACGATTCACGACACGGATAGGATTGGAGCCCGAGTCATTATCAGTGAGGCTTAATATACTTACTGGTAATGGTCTTGTGGGAGTAGATCGAGTGTTTTTCTCGTGTCGGATCGTAGTTAGCGGTAGAGAGTTCCCCGCTAGATTCATAGAGTTTCCTATGGCAGACTATGATGTAGTCCTAGGCATGGATTGGTTGAGGAACTATTATGCTAGGATAGACTGCCATGTTGGCAGAGTTGTCTTTAGTATTCCCGGAGAGCCAGAGTTTTCATTTTCCAGAGGCACAGTAGAGCCATCTCCTCCAGTATTGCGGATGGCAGTAGCAGCAGTGCAGTTGCCCCGAATAGTTGAAGAGTTTCCAGATGTCTTCCCAGAGGAACTTCCAGGGATGCCACCAGAGCGGGAGATCGAGTTCACCATTGACTTGATTCCCGGGACAGCACCAGCATCAGAGCGAGTCTACAGAATGGCGCCTTCAGATTTAGAGATTTTGTACAAGATGATTGAAGAACTCAGAACCAAGGGATACATTCGTGCTAGTGGATCGCCTTGGAGAGCCCCGATGCTTCTTGTGAAAAAGAAGGATGGTACGTCCAGGCTATGTGTTGATTATCGTACCTTGAACTCAGTGACAATCAAGAACAGATACCCTCTTCCAAGGATAGATGACTTGTTTGATCAACTCAAAGGGGCTTCAGTTTTCTCGAAGATAGACTTGCGGTCAGGATACCACCAGATCAGAGTCAGAGAGCAGGACATCCCGAAGACGGCGTTCAGATCTAGGTACGGGCATTGGGAGTTTCTAGTTATGCCCTTTGGAGCGACCAATGCGCCGGCAGTGTTCGTGGACCTCATGAACCGTATTTTCATGCCTTACTTAGATCAGTTTGTGATAGTGTTCCTTGATGACATCCTGGTCTACAACAAGAGTGAAGCAGAGCACGAGCAGCATCTCAGAATTGTCCTCCAGATTCTCAGAGAACACCAGTTGTACGCCAAGTTCAGTAAATGCGAGTTCTGGCTCGATCGCATTTCTTACTTGGGTCACATCATTACCAGAGGAGGAGTGGAAGTGGATCCCCAGAAGATTGTAGCTATCGAGGCATGGCCAGTACCCAGCTCAGTGGCAGAAGTTCGCAGCTTTCTTGGATTGGCCGGCTACTACCGACGGTTCGTCTCTGATTTTGCAAGGATTTCAGCGCCGATGACCCAGTTGACCCGCAAGGATGTGCCATTCGTTTGGACAGCAGAATGTCAGGAATCATTTGAGAAGTTGAAGCGAGGTTTGATAACGGCTCCCATTCTCACCCTTCCAGATGGGACCGGAGGATTCACAGTTTATTGCGACGCTTCAGGCAGAGGATTGGGATGTGTTTTGATGCAGCATGGAAAGGTAATTGCTTATGCGTCACGTCAACTCCGTAATCATGAGAAGAATTACCCGACCCACGACTTGGAGCTAGCAGCAGTAGTGTTTGCACTTAAGTTGTGGAGGCACTACTTGTACGGAGACAGAGTGGAGATATTTACTGATCATAAGAGCCTGAAGTATGTTTTCACCCAGAAGGATCTTAATATGCGACAGAGAAGATGGCTCGAGCTACTTGTGGACTATGATGTGGACTTACAGTATCATCCAGGGAAGGCCAACGTCGTAGCAGATGCGTTGAACCGGAGAGCCGGAGTTTATTTCCTGACGGCACAACTAGAGCTATTGGCAGATCTTCAGAAGATAGGAATTGAAGTGATTCTTCCTTCCAATGTGGCCTTGATGGCCAGCCTACAGATTCAGTCCACCATAGTTGAGAGGATCCGGACAGCACAGTTAACAGATTCCAAGATTCAGCGTCTCAGAGCAGAGTGCGAGGCAGGGAGAAGGCCAGAGTTATGTATTCATGAGGATGGTACACTTCGACACGGCACGCGTCTTTGTGTACCCAGTGGAGATATCAGACAGGAAGTCATGGCAGAGGCTCACAGTTCACAGTACTCCATTCACCCAGGCAGCACGAAGATGTACAGAGATATTCGTCAACACTTTTGGTGGAATGGTATGAAGAGGGAGATAGCCCGGTATGTCTCTCGATGTTTGGTTTGCCAACAAGTCAAGGCTGAACATCAGAGGCCAGCTGGACTTCTTCAACCTTTACCGATCCCAGAATGGAAGTGGGAACACATTACCATGGATTTCGTGACTGGGTTACCCAGATCTTCGGCAGGCAGAGATGCTATTTGGGTCATTGTGGACAGGCTTACCAAGGTGGCACACTTTCTTCCGTTTAGAGTTGGACAGTCGACGGCACAGCTAGCAGAGATGTATCTCAGGCAGATTGTCAGACTTCACGGAGTGCCAGTCAGCATAGTATCAAACAGGGATACGAGATTCACATCGCACTTCTGGCGCAGTCTTCATCAAAGTTTGGGGACTCGTCTCAAGTTCAGCTCAGCGTATCATCCGCAGACAGATGGGCAGTCAGAGCGCACTATACAAACTCTCGAAGATATGTTGCGGTCATGTACCCTTGACTTCGGTGGTTCGTGGGAGGATCACCTGCACCTGGTGGAATTCTCATACAATAATAGTTTTCAGGCCAGTATCCAGATGGCACCCTTCGAGGCTCTGTATGGCAGGAAGTGCAGATCTCCGTTAGCATGGGACGATGTCGGAGAGAGACAGATGCTCGGTCCAGAACTGATTTCTCAGACGGTTGGAGTGGTCAGGAGAGTCAGAGATCACCTCCGAGTTGCTCAGGATCGCCAGCGCCATTGGGCCGATGCTCATCGGCGTCCCTTAGAATTTGCCGTCGGCGACCATGTATTCCTTAGGATCTCGCCTACCCGCGGTGTCATTCGTTTTGGCGTACGGGGAAAGCTTAGTCCTAGGTATATAGGGCCGTTCGATATTCTGGAGCGAGTAGGTGATGTGTCCTATCGTCTCGCTCTTCTGCCGTCGCTAAGTGAGGTACATGATGTATTCCATGTGTCCCAATTACGACGGTACATCCCGGACCCGAGCCATATCCTAGATCATTCGGAATTGGTTGTTGGTACCAACCTTTCGTATGAGGAGAGGCCCGTGTCTATATTGGACCGGAGAGAAAAGACGCTCAAGAACAAGACTATTAACTTAGTCCGTGTTGCTTGGGGTCATCACTCTCTAGGTGAGTTAACGTGGGAGCGTGAGGACGACATCCGATCGCGATATCCCTACCTGTTTGACTCGTGAGGTATAATGTCTTTCTTATGCCTTACGCTTTCCCTTTCCTTGCTTGCATTGTATGATTGTATGATTGAACTGCTTAGTGTAGCTTGTCTGTGCTTAGTATAGCTTGTCGTAGCAATCTCTAGCTCCTTGATTAAATTCCGAGGACGAAATTCTTTGAAGGTGGGTAGAGTTGTCACCCCCATTTCCTGTATTTCGTATTTATGCTCGTATTTGATTTTGGCACGTATTTTATTTTCTCGACTTGCGGGTTTTGGTTTCTCGTAAATGGATTTTGGACCATGGCTTGGTTTTATTTTATGAAAGTTGGTTTAGTTTGGTTCATCATGAATGGAACACCTTAACCTACACTTCTTCCTCAACACACCACAACTCCCCCACTGTATAACTCCACCTACTTTCTCTCTCCTCTTTATTCTCTTATTTATTTCTTACAACTTCTTCTTCTTCCTTCTTCCACACCACTCCCCAACCCATTAGGCAAGTGCACCTTGCCAACAAATAAGCACCCAATTTTATTTGTCCATTTGATAGATTAGGACATGTAGATCAACATTAGAACTTGGAATTTTGTGATTTGGAGCTTTCATTCTTCTAGATCTAGGTTTTAACCATTTTCGGAAATCCTTGGTTTTGATCTATTAAACTTTGATTTTTGCTTGTTTTGATGCTTCCATGTGGAAGAGAATTCAATTTTACTCAAGTTAGAACTTTGAAAATCTAGATTTGGCTTTGATTTGACAAAAATATGAAGAATTGAAGTTCTTGGTGTTTTTGGACTTGCTCTCGACCAGGAAGAACAGCCCCCTGCCTTGCGCTTTTTAGCGCATGGCCGATTGCGCACCCCCGGCCTGTGCTCTTTAGCGCATGGCCGATTGCGCAATCACTTGGCCAGTGCTTTGCGCTGCGCTGGACTGCGCTGGCACAAGCCAGCCATGCGCAAGCCTGCCATGCGCAAGCCAGCCATGCGCAAGCCAGCCTTGCGCAAGCCATCCCTCGCACAGTTCATGTCTGCGCAACCCATTTCCTGCGCAACCGATTTCCTGCGCAATCCATCTGTCGCGCAACTTACCCTGCGCACTTGGCACCCTGCGCAGTTGGTACCTTGCGCAGCTCTTCCACGCGCAGTACACACCCTGCGCAGACCTACTCCTGACCCCCTTGCACAACCTACTTGTCTATGATGAATTTGTTATTTCTTGATCTTGGCTCTTCTATAGTCCTATTTTATATTAGTATTTTATTAGGTATTTTACGCCCATTTTATATCCTTACGCCTTTTGGCATGAACTTGATTTTTGCTTAATATGTTTGGAATAACTATTGTACACAGCATGGTATGACAAGGAACTAGTATAACATGACAGTGACCCGTAGTGGTGCACTCCTGACACGACCAACCTGACTTGATAGTGGCCCATCGTGGCGCACCCCTGACAAGTACCCTGACATGATTTACCTTGATAACTTGATAGTGGCCCGTGGCAGCGCACTCTTGACTTGACTTGTAACTTGTAATTAACTCGTATAATCAACTTGACACCGTGGGTGTTCCTGCTTGCTTGCTTGTACAATCCACTTGTCTTGTCTTGCATCATGTCTAGGACGTGACTTCCTGGGTACCACGGCCAGGGACTCGCGCTAAATTGGATTAGGCTAATTATTAGATCAAACTAGAACATGGAGAATTCCCAGTCACAGGCAATCTCGTTATCTGGGCGCTTTAATGGACTTGTCGCTTGCCGACGAGTAGAGCACATTTCCAGCACACTGTCATGTGTTGCACCCTCTAAGTCACCTAAGGGTATATCGTTTCCTGGGCGATGTACCCACCTATAACTCTCAACCCGCGGAAGGATAACTGGATGGTCTGCAGGGCTTGGGACTGGGAGTTTCTCACTTGCATCTTGTTAGTAATTAGGCTTGTGATAACCCTAGTTAGTTAAAGTAGTAAGCCGTAGTACTTGTTTGGCCGATTGTGAATGAATGGTGTCCAGCCCTATCTAAGTCTTGTCTAGCCTTGCACCTGGAACTCTTGATCATGATTGTTTTACTTATCTCTAACGATAAATGGGTAGAGGCAGTGAGCTATTCAGGCGAAGGGTTACAATCCCGGTCCTTGTTTGGTTTAAGGATTGTAACCTGGCTCCCGGAATGGTTCCACGTCCCTAGTCGTTTATCGCCCTGTGTACTTTTATTACTTGTACTTTCCTTTATTCTTTATGTTCTGATATGCTGGCTTTGTTCTTATTTGTGGCCTCCTTTGTGGCACTTGCTCTTTCTGGGGTTTGACCCAGCTGGTTTTGTGTGGCCAGATTTTGGAGCAGCTCCCGAGGATCTACCAAGCTTCCAGCCCGATGGTGACAACTAGACGGAACCCGGGCCAAGAGTGGGTTTTCCTTTTGTTTCACCCACTTATATGTAAATTTATTCTTTTGAGGCATTTAGCCGACGAGCACCTGTTAGCTCGATGCACATTTACTTACTGTCTGCCTACGGGCTGTAAACATGATTAACAAATCCTAGGGTTGATCATGTATGACTGAACTCTTGCTAGTCCTATCATTTTGTACGACTAGCTTCATGATAATCCAATATGTAATATTTGTGACGCCTTATATATATATATTTGATGCTCTAACATCTTGTAACTCTGTTAATTGCTTGAGATTGAGACAATAGGCCTGACCTTAAGAGACTGCTGGCTTGTAGTAAACCCTCATATCTAGACAGCCGTGACCGTATAGTTGAGATGTATTCTATTTCAATATACGTAGCTGGCTGTGTCTGCCCCCGTTCTCCAGTATTCTGGTTCTGGGGCGTGACACAATACCTCTGTAGATTGCCCCACTCGGAATGGTATGAAATGAGCAGACTTCGATAATCTGTCCACAATTACCCAAACTGTATCTCGTCCAGCTGGGCTCCTCAGAAATCCCGTAACGAAATCCATAGTGATGTTCTCCCACTTCCACTCAGGTATCGGAAGCGGTTGCAACAATCCTGCGGACCTCTGATGCTCAGCCTTGACTTGCTACACACCAAGCACTTTGCTACAAATCGTGCTATCTCACGCTTCATTCCATGCCACCAGTAGTGCTGTCTCAGGTCCCTGTACATCTTCGTACCTCCTGGATGAATAGAATAAATCGAGCTATGAGCCTCTGTCATCAGCTCCTGTCTGATCTCTCCATTAGGAACATAGAGGCGATTTTCGCACCTCAAGGTCCCATCTTCGTGAATCCTCAATCCAGTCTGCAGTCCTTGCTCTGTCCTCTGTCGAAGCCTCTGATATCTGGCATCTGTCGGTAAGGTCGCCTTGATCCGCTCTACTAATGAAGACTGAACCTGAATATTCATCATCTGTGCAACTCCTCCAGGCCTAACAACTTCAATGCCCATTTTTTCCAAGTCATAAAGCAACTCCTTTTGTGATGACAAGAAATGTGCCATAGGCCTCCGGCTCAATGCATCTGCTACTGAATTGGCCTTCCCTGGATGGTACTGTAACTCGATATCAAAATCTGCCATCAATTCAAGCCAACACCTCTGCCTCAAATTTAAATCCTTATGAGTATAGACATACTTGAGGCTCTTATGATCTGTATATACCTCCACTGTTTTTTCATACAAATAATGCCTCCAAAGCTTCAAGGCAAATATTACCGCCGTAAGCTCTAAGTCGTGCGTGGGGTAATTCTTCTCATGGGTCCTCAACTGTCGAGAACCATATGCAACTACCTTCCCATGCTGCATCAATACGCATCCTAATCCCTTCCCGGATGCATCACTATAGATGACAAAACCTCCTGATTCTGATGGAATGGTCAAAACTGGTGCAGTAGTAAGGCGCTTCTTCAAATCATCAAAGGCAGCTTGGCACTCTTCCGTCCACTCAAACTTCTGATCCTTGCGAGTCAACTTTGTCATGGGCTCTGCAATTCTTGTAAAATTCTCTACGAACCTCCGATAATATCCGGCAAGCCCTAGAAAACTTTGCACCTCTGAAATATCGGTTGGAGTTGGCCACGACTCCACTGCTGATATCTTCGTCGGATCCACTTCTATGCCTTTCCCTGAGATAACATGTCCAAGAAATGAAACATGATCTAGCAGAAATTCACACTTACTCAGCTTTGCATATAACTTCTGATGCCTCAAGACCTCCAGCACCTTCCTCAAGTGATCCTCATGCTCTTCATGGTTCTTTGAATACACCAAAATGTCGTCGATAAATACTACGACAAATTTATCAAGATATTCATGGAATACTCTATTCATTAAATTTATGAACATAGCAGGTGCATTAGTCAAACCAAAGGGCATTACTAAGAACTCGTAATGACCATACCGAGTCCTGAATGCCGTCTTCTGAATGTCTTCTCTCCGAACCTTCACTTGATGGTATCCCGATCTCAAATCAATCTTCGAGAATACCTGGACTCCTGTCAGCTGGTCAAATAGATCATCAATTCTGGGCAGGGGATACTTGTTCTTGATCGTCACAGCATTAAGAGCCCTATAATCAATGCACATGCGAACTGTTCCATCTTTCTTTGGCACAAACAAGACCGGGGCTCCCCATGGTGATGCACTTGGTTTGATAAACCCCTTGTCTTGCAACTCCTGCAACTGTACCTTCATTTCATCCAGCTCCCTCTTTGCCAGTCGATAAACATTCGAAGAGATTGGTGCCGCTCCTGGTATGAGCTTAATGGTGAACTCAACCTCTCTGTCGGGTGGTAGACCCGGCAGATCATCGGAAAAGACATCAGAAAACTCATCAATGATCGGTGGCGGGGCAACCTCCATCGCCATGCACGCTCCATGATACTGAGATACTCCCTTCTCAATGCTTCCTCTCTGAAATTCAAACTCCGACTGGCCTGGCGGTCTAAATATAGCACAACCCCTGTGGCAGTCCAATATAGCATGATATTGACTAAGCCAATCCATACCCAGTACTACATCGAAATTTGGTATAGGTAATACCAAAAGTCGAGCTCTCATCTCTCGGCCACAAATAACTACCGAACAGGTTCTACATGTACTAGTCACAGGTAATATACCCCCACCAGTAATAATTTTCCAACTCTTAGTTATAGTAGAAGTAGCTATCCTATGCACAGCTATAAATCTAGATGATATAAATGATAAGGTGGCACCAGAATCAAATAACACTGTAGCAGGCAATGAACCTACTAAAATAGTACCTGTGATAGCCTCACCTTCGGTTCCATCTTTTCCCTGTGTGAGAGCAAAAATCTGTCCTTGCTTCTTGTTTCCTGCCTGCTGCTTGGCCTTCTCAAACTGTGCTGACTGTGAAGGGAGTATAGGTTCTCTCTGCTGACCTCCTGATGCTGGTGGCTTCTGTCCTCCTGCTGGCACAATGGCTCCCCGAACCGGGCAATCTCGAGCCTGATGCTGGCCCGATCCGTAAGCTAAGCAAGTACCCAGCATCCTTCTGCACTCTCTCTGTAAGTGTCCCTTCCTGCCACAGAAATGGCAAGTCGAAAGCTCCTTAGACTGGTAGGGTCCAGTCTTCTGCTGATGCTGATGATGTCCCATAGGTCTCTTGATAGGACCTCCTTGCTGCGTCTTCGTCTGCACTGGCTGGTTCTTCTGCTGGTTCAGCTTACCCTTGCTAATTGTCTACTGAATCCTGGCCTCCGTCAGCAATTCAGCATAAGAGATTCGGGACTGAGAGCTAGTATAATGCTGTAGCTCATGCCTCAGCCCGTTGTGAAATCTTTTGGCCTTCTCCAGATCATTGGGTATCAGTACTTCTCCATACTTGCTGAGTCGACTGAACTCCGAGTCATACTCGTCCACAGTCTTGTTCCCCTGCTCCAGATGCAAAAACTGGTTGTATAAGGCATTCTTCACAGTAGTAGGGAAATACTTCTTATCAAAGAACTCCAGAAACTGCTCCCACGACTGACGAGTACCCAACTGACGCTCCATAGAATCCTACCAGTGATGGGCATTCCCCTCCAGCTGAGTTCTTACGCCAGTCATCCATAAATCTTCTGGCAACTGAGATGCCTGTAATTTCTTCTTGGTGCTGGTGATCCAATTAGTGGTCTCCTCCGGACTCTTATTTCCCTTATAAGGTTTGGGGTCCATCCGCACGTAGTCCTTCACTGAACCTACCCGTGCTGGTCTCACGGGAGCTAGTGTCGGAGCTGGTGCAGGTGCTGGTGCTGTCATCCTCTCCACAGCTGCCAGGAATCCCTACCTCATCTCAGCAGCTTCCCGTCTTTGTTCAGCAGCTACCTGCCTCTGCTCAGCTGCTTCTTGCCTCTGCTCCGCTGCTTGCTGTCTCTGTTCTTGCATCGTCATGTGCATGAACTGAAACATCTGTGCCTGACTGTCTTGTGGCACAGCCGGGGGAACTCCAAATGGCGTTTGAGGGTACTGCGGGGGAGGAGGAGGTACCCCAGTCGGTTGTGCACCAACTGGCTGAGACGTCTGCCCTGGAAGCAAAGGGTGGGTTGGAACTACCCTTGCGGACTGCTCATCCATACCAGATGACTGGTTGTCTCTACCGGCAGCGGTACATCCACTCCTCAGATTCATGATTCTGCAAAAATAAGATAGAAGGAATTGAGAATAGGACGGAAACAAACGAGATGCAAAAGAATTTGTTCAAGGATAATCAAGAATGATATAGTCAAGTATGGATGAGACCCTATATTCTAAACCTAATTTGCAGGCTTGTTCGGTACAGTAACGTAACCAAACAAATTTTATGACCTGCATGGGCCACCACTAAAAACATGTCACGCCCCAGTTCCAAATAATCGGATTGGGAACACGTGGCATGCCAGCTGTACAATCTAGAATAGCTAAACCCAATTTAATGGACTATGATTCGATTGTAGTACGCTGAAGTATAACTAATAAGTAACATCACAGGCAGGTAAACTAGTCTCATCCATGAAATAATGTAATAGATAACTGAATGGAAAATCATCAGTGCCACAGAATCCAAATGTCAACTATAGCTAGAAGAGAACAATCCACTAAAAGTAAATGAGTACATCTTGAATGAAATAAAGTAGCAAAAGAAATAAACAGAATACTGGAAATGGAACCCGCGTCTGAAGATGTAGCTAGCCTCCAGAGGATCAAGGCTGCGGCTCCACCTCAAAGTCGTCGTCAACAAGTCCCTCTACTCCATAATCAGCCGGGAATAAGTGCTCGTCAAGCTCTGGAAAAGATACCAGGTCCTCAGAGGGACATAACAAATACACAGGAAAATGACATGCAAGAATATACTAAGCAGTAATATAAATGTAACTAGTAAGAATGCCACCCAGTATTTCCCTAACCAAACAAGGACAGGAAATACAAGGAAGCAATAAGGTGTTCTAACCATCTATGTGTAAATGCACTCGAGACATCTCTAGTGGCACATGAGAGGGGGAGAAGAAGAAGAAACTGCCACCAAGCGTCCTACGGTTTGAGGAACGAGGGGCTACGAGCATCCAGCGTCCATTGGAAACAGAAATTCTCATACACCACTAGTAGACTCTCCCCACCCAATGTACTCGTACCGTATACGCGGTACGAACAATATGCAAGACGTCATATATATAGTAAAACTAACCAAACTTCTAACAGACTCAAGATCACATGTTAATGGCCAGTCAACACAGAACCTCTGCACTCAGCTCACTCATATGTGATACGTGTCTGAGACAGTGTCAAGTTTATACTAACTCTATACAAGGTAGTCATCAATGGAGACGAGTGCACACAATAGCAATAACTGGTCAAATGTAAATACTGCATAGTAAATGTCAAGCAAGGTGTTCTTGCCTGTGCCCAGCAACTGAGTATCCGGGTCCAAGGTAGAGTCCGAGTCCCGCGAAGCAAATAATCCTATATAAGTATTAACTCTAATTAATTACTAATTAACCAAATTAACAATACATTTAGTTGCTAATTAATCAATAATTAATATCAAACCATCATTACTAGCTAATCAGTACCAATAATTATGAATAATAATATACAATAATAAGTGTGAAGTACTTATTATTATAATTTTATATTCTGAAATTATTAATACAATTAATATAGTTAATAATTAATTAATTACTTATAGATAATTAATTAATCAATTAAATAACACATGCCTTCACAAATTCCTAATAATACCAACAAATTAGTAAAAATCCATAAAAATCATTTTTAGTCTAATAAACTAAATAATGACAGAAATAATAGATATATATTATTTGTAAAGAAACCATAAATAGGATTTTCTTTATTTAATATATATCTATCTAATAACTAGATTAGTGCTAATAATTATAAATACTAGTTAATAAATAGTAAAAAGATCTAAATTGGGTTATAAAATACTTTTCCAGGAAAACCTACTGTAAATAATATTTTTAATATTATTTACCTAATTATAAGTAATTAAAAACATTTAACTACTCAATATGTAAAATTACTATTTTAGCTATTGAAATTAGAATTAAATATTAAAAATTTACTAATAAATTGTGAAAATTCATAATTCACAGAAAATAACATTTCTCCAACCGTGACTATACATTTATGAACATTACCATAATAATTTATATTAATAAAAATTAAAACTTAGTAATGAACCAATTATATATACAATATAATTTAACACTGATTAAATATAAATAAATAACTAATATAATTATTTTATTCTGAAAATTTTACAGTAAATAGATATAAATATTATTTACAAGTCTTGTATAGAGACCATTAATTATTTCTTAGTGAATTAATTAATAAAAATCCGAAACAGTGAAATTAAACAGTCATTTAGATACAATAATTCACAGTTTAAAATTTAATTAAAATATCTAAACTATTTATTAAATCCTGAAAATTTAACAGTAAATATAATACATAATTACCTACAAATTATGTATAGATCATAACAAGTATTTCCTAATGAATTAAATTCAAAAAAATCAAAAACAGAATATATAATACTGTGGAATTTACACAAAAAATTGCATTAATGCCACCAGTTAAATGCTTAATAATTACGAATAAATTATATAAAAATATGACATAATTAATATAGAATCTACACTAATGACTCTAATCATTAGGCTAATAATTTAGATGCTATTTAGTAACAATTAATCATTAATTAAATAATTAAACAGCCATATAATTACACAAAATATTCAACAATGCAAATAACCTAATTATTGCAACCTAATCACACGTGTCAGAGGACACGTGGGTGGTCGGGGCAATACCTCGCCATGCCGTAGGGGGGTGGCTCGCCGACGAGGGGGGGGGGTCGCCGGATCGGGGCCGGTCGGCTGTAGCGAGCGCGGGAGGGCCGGCTGCACGCGCGGAAGGCCGGGGCACGCGCTTCCGTCGCCCGATGGCGGGGCTTAGTCCGAAGGGGGGGTCAGGATTGGAGAGAGAGAGGGATAGGGTGGCGGTGAGGATGGGAAGAGGTGGAGGCTTGTGGAGGAAATTATTAGGGTTAGGTTTTGGCCTACACAAAAGAATAACTATACTTATATATAGGTTGATGGTGATCCTATATAGAAGGAACCCTAATCGGTTATGGGCCGACCCGACCCACTGGCTGGTGGGCCAGGGTCCAGGGTAGGGTTAGGATTAGACGCTAGGGTTAGGGTTCGAGTTGGTTAAGGTTCGGGTAGGGTTCTGTAGGTTAAAGATGGTGGTGATGGTTTGTTCTAATCCAAACTCAACTCACACAAATAAAATATATATAATATATATATATATATATATAATAAAAATAATAAATACTGATTTAATTAGTATAAAAAGGAGTTTGGGGTTTAGGGTTAATCTAGTTTAGGGTTTGAGATTTAGGTTTGGGTTAAGGATTAAAGTCTAAGAAAACCCAGGGGCAAACACACAAACCAATATATAGTCACACCTATAAATAATTCCTATATATATAATTATAGAAAATCAATTAAATCATGTAATATTAATTAATAAATAAAATTTTGAAAATTGAGGGGTTTTACAATGGCCCAGATTAATTGATCTTTAACCGACGACTTATCAAGGAGGCAATCATTGCAAACCCTAATGATCGCATCCCACTCCTATAAATAGCAAAGTGCCATTCCCTTACAAAAGGGAGGATTTTTTGGAGAGCACCAGAGCACCTGGAGAGACCTGAAAAGAGAGAGCAGAGAGACAAAGGTACGCACAGAGGATTCTTTCCGAGCATCTTGAGAGCATTTTTTCCCCGGAGCCAAGGCTGCATCCGATCGTCCAAGGAGTAAGGTAGAGCTGCTGTCGCTTTTTTGAGCCTCTATCGTTACCTCCAGAATCTAAAATAAACAATTGTACTTAGATTGTTGTACCTATATTTTCGTCCCTAGGCTTTCTTTGTACAAGCGAGTTTGTATTGTGAAGTAAAAGTCCAGTCCTCTGATATAATTGTTCTGTTCTTTTATAATTCATGGCAAACAGTACAAGCTTGAATTATAAAAGTTTTCCTCAGAAATATGTTAAAGTTTGATCATGGGCTTCCGATTAATACACGACGGTGTTAAAGTCGGTGTGTCCTTCGGAGTAAAGCACGCGGTATAATCTCTATTTCAAATAGTGGATTTAACATCGAGCAGAGTTCTTAAGAGTAGACTAGTCCTAATAGAGGAAAACCAATATAAAATCTTGGTGTCTGCGTAATGCTTTTTTGCCTCTATTTACTTACTGTTTTACTTCACTACACCTAAGTAATTATTTATATCTGCCTTTACCTGCTTAAATTTTTTATTAGGGATATTTTTCTGCTGAACTCTATTCACCCTCCTCTAGAGGTGCCATCGATCCTATAATTGGTATCAGAGCACGGTTTATCTATAGTTTGATTAAAATCTCCTTGAGAAATAGAATCATTATACACTAGCAATGGTGAAGGCCAATCTACAAATAGGCCACCCCTATTTGATGGTACAAACTACACATATTGGAAGACACGTATGAGCTTTTACCTTAAGTCACTTGATTTCGATTTATGGTCGATTGTCATTAATGGTTACAAGAAACCACTACCTATTGTGGTAGATGGGAATCTAGTTGAAAATCTGAATGACAAATATACCGACCATGAAAAGAAACAAGAAAGTCTTGATGTAGAAGCTATCAATACTTTATTTTGTGCTATAGATAGAACTGAGCTTAATAGAGTATCAACATGTATCACGTCTCACAAGGTTTGGAAAATTCTTGAGGTAACTCATGAAGGAACTTCACAAATAAAGGAGTCCAAAATCTTACGACTAACACAAGAGTATGAGGGCTCCAAAATGAAGCCTAATGAGACTGTTACCAATATATTTACTCGTTTTCTAGATATTGTTAACCCTTTATCTTCTCTTGGAAAAGAATACCGCAATTATGAAAAGATTCTTAAGGTACTTCGTGGGCAAACCAAGAATTGGAATTCCAAGGCAATGACCATTATTGAAGGGAACGATCTCACTACAATGACTCTTGAATCTTTTATGGGAAAGCTTATGACACATGAGCTGGACCTTAAAGATTTTGAAGAGCCAGCACCAAAGAAGACTATAGCAATCAAAGCACACCATAAGACAGTCTTTGATGACGAGAGTGAGACCGATAGCTCAGACAATGAGCAAATTGTAGAAACCAATTGTAGGAACGAGATGTAAAGCACTATACTCTAGAGGGGGATGAATAGAGTAGGCAACAAAAATTTAGCTAATAAAAAAATTGTTAGCAATAAGATCATAAAATATATATCACAGATATGTTAATGTAAAAGTAAGAGCAGAGAGCAACCGTAAACACAGAAATATATAATGGTTTCCCTCTTGTGAGGACTAGTCTAGGTGGAAGAACTCTAGCATCCAGTTGAATCCACTATGGAAAAACATCGTAAGTTTTCATCTGAAGTTCTTGTAACTTCTAAAATACGAGCTTTGATCCGAAGTACTCGACCAATTTCAATTGTAAAGTATCTTTCTTCAATCAAGCCTCTGATTACAATTATTCTAAAACTTCTAGACCGTACCGTACTGGCAAATCGACTAGAGGATTGTAACTGGCTTGGGATTTGAAAATGAATAGCTCAGATCACTTTGGAAGAACGTATTAGGCTTAGAGAGAAGAGAAGAGAGAGGTATTGAAATAAGGAATTTTTTTCTCTATTTATAGTTTTTCGAAAGGTAGAATTCGGGCAGAATTTGGACAGAATTCGGACAGAATTCTTTGAGAGAATCTCGACAAATAGTCGCTGCATCCGTAACTGCGGGAACACCAAGTTCAAAATCAACAGACACTAACCGAACTCGGGCTGAATTCTATTGCAGTTCTGTTAGGTTTTTTACAAATTAGATTTTGGGATTTTTGAAAAGTCAAGCAGTTAGAAAGTAGTTTGGGCTTTTGTAAGTAGGCTTATTTTCAAAATGAAGGGGTATTTTGAAAACATTTCTTGTGTAGCCTATTTGCCAGTACAATACAGCATACATCGTATTCCTAGACTCAATAAATGTGAAAACTATATTGATTAAATAGGAAAACTAATAGCCCTTTGATGACGCCTTTCTTCTGATATTTTAGTAGACCTGAAGACGCCTTTTTTTCTTGACGATGGTCGTCCAAAAGATAAATAGATCTAAAAATCTAAATACCTTTCGGTTTCTTGTATAACGTCGTCTTTTGCCCATCATTAATAATTTTCCATTTTATTTGTCCTAGTTTGATCATGTTTGATCATGCTTACTTCATGTCTGTAAATACATATTAGACAAACAAAATAATATATGATGCAGTATGATACAAACAATATATGATACAAGCATTGCAATATGGTATAATAAAAGCATATGACAATGCTAAGTTTAAGTAGTAACATGATAGTGATTACATGAATATTAGTGACGTCATTATGTTAAACTTAATTGATTAGCCATATTCAAAAACATGATATAATCATTGGGCTAACACAAATGGACCTCATGATGATAAACTTCAGAAGATTCCTGAAGTATTAGAAGACAAATAAGAAGAAGAAAGATTCCAGAGAAAATGAAGAACCAATCTGTTATAGCTGTAAAAAGACATGTCATATCAAAAAAGACTATCATGTTGTAAGAAAGGAAAGTAGATACGATCAGTCAAGCAAAAAGGACTTCGGCAAAGAATTATGCTAATATCAGCATCTGGTGTAAAAGTAAGGCGAGTGATTCTGAAGAAGAAGAAAAACCTTGCAACATAGCAAATCTATGATTCATGGCTACGGATGCTAAGATAATTTCGAATCCTCTTATGAAGAATTTACATTTGATGAATTATCTGATGCCTTCACTGATCTGCTAGAAGATCAAAAAAATATAATAGATATGTACAAAAGTGCCAAAAAAGAGTTTAAAGTTGTACAACCTGAATTGTCTAAGCAATCTCGAATACTAGAAGATAATAGATATAAGAATTCTTATAGTAACACGGATGAGATTTCTTCTTTAAAGTTGAGCTTACATGACACCCTTGAGAAGCTTGAGAAAGCAAATCGAGAAAATATAAAACTCAATAATCTCTATCAACTTAAGAAAAAAGTATTATATTGCTGCACAGCGAATAGATGCACTCACGGCCAAGTACAATGAAGCCTGTGATGTCTCTAAAAAGTTAGAGATTAAATTGGCTAAACAGGTAGTCAAACATGTAAATCAAGTGAATACAAATCACAAGGCCAAACACAAACACAACATGACCAACACTACTAAAACTACTAGGAGTCATGCATTCGTGTATACATTTCCACACAAGAAGTCACACACGCCTTCCAAAACTCACATACATGATCTTCAAATTTCATCTAGCACTAACACTTTAGCTACATATCATTATTATGGTATAAGAGGACATGTATCACATCAATGCAAGATTAGGAAGCTTGTAGATATGAATATATATGTTTAGGTTCCAAAAACTAACATATCCGGATCCTCAAGAAAGTGGATACCAAAGGTTACATCTTTAACTTGTGTTGTAGGTGGACTCATAGTTTGTTGGGAGTTAAAATAATTTACGTCATGATTGGCTCAATGGAAAAAATTATTAAGAGTATGATTGTACAGTAAGTTCAGAACATAGATCTGAATCCCCTTAATTATGTTCTATGCCACACTCGATAAATTTATTTTGTATCTAAATTTGGAAGAATGCAATTAGCATATATAGTCCAAATGAAACATGGTAACATCGAAAACACATGATACGCAATAAAACTGGTGTCATGCCCATGTCATCATGTTTGTATCACACAGCATCTTTGTGCCCATGCAACAACAGAATTACCTTTCATTTCATTTGGGGTAAGATGTTCGATCATCGAAGTCATTAAGCATAAAACACATATTAACTACATCAATGAATATAAATTAATTTATATCATTGTGGCATTATAACAAACAGAAGGAAAAAGAATGTGACCTTGACTTGCTTGATGGTAGTGGCAAGATCCATGGCCTCCTTTTGCTGTCGTTCTCTCGTGTGGCCACAGTCGAAAACGTTAGCTTATCCTCCTCCCGGAAGACAAAATATCCAGGGGTGATCCTGACGATCTGTCTTGCCTTCCTTCGTAGAATCTTCACAATATGGTTAGCAAATGCGTTAAAGTACCAGATGTCCATGAAAAACTAAGTTATTTAATTAAATCGAAGGAAAATACTGTACAAAGATACCACTCTTTTATCTTTAGATTAACAAAATTATCTATAATATATATGTCATAAACAATTTCTCATATGATGATTAAGTGAAAGGTGACTCTCCTAGATGTGAGGTACTTCGCTAATATTGAAAGTGTTCTTGTTTTTATATTTAATTCCTTGAAAAAGAAAAAATGAAGAGACCAAATACATGTAATCAATCCAACAGCTTTTCAGGACCGAAATTTTAAAAACTAAGAACTCATAGTTCCTCTAAATTTTTTGACCTAATTATAGAAATTGATAACTCTTCTCCGCATTGTCATTGCTCTTAAAGATTATATATGTACAATAAACTTGCAAGGTTACTTGCTGACAATAAGTAATTTGACATTATATCGACTAGTATATCTTCCATGGACTATATTGACACAATATGGTACAAAAATACGGTGATAAGTACATGGTGATGGTATTTATTTCGGCATGTCTTGGGTTTTCAGTACCCCAGCACAACAAGACACGACACTACATAGTGATTGGGCTTCATGGGTAATAAATTTGAGTAGTCTATATGTAGTTATCTCAACCTTCTTATTAGTTATATGCACCTTGCCAATACTAATATGAGGCTTAAACAATCATCTACAAACCCAAAGCCAAGTTTAGTAGTTGAGCCAGATACGTGTGTTTAGATTTGGGGAGATGTTGTAATCAGAACTTAGCACACTATAAACATGATGCATTAGGATTGATGATTTTGTTGGCTACAATAAGGCCACTTGGTTTAGTTTAAAAAATTAGGACTTGAGAAAGGGATATATATTATTTACTGTTGCCAAAGAAAACACAGGCATGAAAGAAAAATAGTTCCCAAAGGAAAGAAAAATAGAAAATATTTCCATGCTCAAAGATGTATTCTGAATATATTCATGGCATTTTCAAATATCCAAAAATTTTTTTGATGAGAATTACAGTTTTCTTATGTACATGAAAAGAGTAAAGAATTGATTTTCTTTCTTTTTCTTTTCCACAAACCAAACAAGTTGCAAGTATTGTGGAAGATCCAACGTCTCACTGACTTTGGTGAATTTTTCACTCATTATACTACAACAATGGAATTGATTGATATCATCGACCAGAAGTCTTTTTGAGAGTCGCTAGCTTTTGTCCCAGGCACATCACATAAGTCTCAGTCTCTTCTCCCTCTACTAAACATGTATATCAATAGAGAGATGCTCCATGGACCGCGGTTTGTAATCGTGGTCCTGGCACGCACGCGAGGTGTCGGGTCATCATTGGCCAATTTTTGGGGGTGGGTCCCAAGATAGCAGGGGGCGAATAGAAGGGGGACACGTCAGCGTGGGCACAGCCGTGGTCCCCCTCCCGCGGTCCATTTAGAGTTTTCTATATCAATATTAGGTAGACTTGGGACTCCATTAAACTCGAAGAAAATACTTGCCTTTGTTTTTTAGTTAATGTGGAGTTGGATAAAAGGATTGCTGAAGTCATAGGCATGCAAGTCCATATCATAAACACGCACCATATTTGCAATATCTGCATAACAAGATGTAACCCATCATAATCATCCGATCATAAACACACACCGTATAGACAACAGTGGCAGCGATGTGATGCCTACCATTGAATTTGATGGATCACCTTTAACTAATATAGACTTCTATTACATTAACTTGTCCATCAGAGTTCATTCCTATCAACTACGATGTTTGTATTACAATAATTATGTCCCCTCCATCGCATTCGCCCTGTCGTCGGGAAGCGGGGCAATACGAGAGGGAAAGAAAACAGAAAAGATAGTAGGGGCGACGTCCTTGACGAACCTCGCATCATGGCAGATAGCCCACTGGTGGGAGGAGTACTCGTCTCTTCATGGTGGAAAGGAAGAAGGGGAAGGAGAGGGGTATTGAGGTTCGGTGGCTGCTTCTTCTTCTTTGAGTTGCGATATGAGAGGGTTTTGATCAAAGGAGGAGAGGAGGAGCAGTGAGGAGCGGAGGTGATAGGGTTTGGCTATGGAGTGGCAACAAAGGAAAAAAAAGAGATGCACCATCGAAGACGGAGTATGGTGGGCGGAGGAGAGGTCTTAGTTTGGGGGGTTTATTAAGCCTATTTAGGGATTTGTTCTCTCTCTCTTTCTCTCTCTCTCTCTCTCTCTCTCTTTTAAAAAACAGAAATAGGATTTGCTTTTCTATGTTACTCTATTTCTGAAGTTGTTCCAAAACTATATTTAAAAAAAATAAGCCAAAACTGAAACAACAAAGCAACTTATAATGAAGATACTATAAAGGCTTTGGAGGCTAAACACCCGTACAAGCCATATCCTTCCAAAACGAGTTCCATATTTTCTGAAGCTTCCCTCGTGCTAGAGGCTGACACTGTTCTTGGGTGTATTAAATCGTTTCCCAAAGGGACTTTGTGTGGTAGAGACGGCTTGAGGGCACAACACATCTTAGATGCACTATGGGGCGAAGGGTCTGCTGTGGCCACAGATCCTTTACATGCAATCACTCCAGTGGTTAACTTATGGCTTGGAGGGAGGTGTCCATTAAGTTTTGCTGAGTTCATAGCTTCGGTACCTCCTATGCCGTTGCTAAAGCCCGATAATGGAATACGTCCTATACCGTTTGGTGTCCAAGATAACCATAAAAGGAGTGGGTAAAGAAATGATGAATTATCTTAACAATTTTTAATTTGGGTTAGGCATATCTAGTGGTACGGAGGCGATTTTGCATAGTGTCAATAGGATGTTGAGTGAGCGACATGAAGATGGATCTCTACCCTTGCTTACAGTAGATTTTTCAAATGCTTTCAATCTAGTAGACAGGACATCACTACTTCAGGAGGTGAGGGCAAGATGCCCATCTATTTTTTTGTGGGTAGCATTTTTGTATGGTCAAGCAGCGAGATTGTACCTTGGAGATGGATATATCTTGTCAGCCACTGGAGTACAATAAGGCGATCCTCTAGGGCCACACCTTTTTGCTCTTGTGTTGCATCCACTAGTACATAAAATCAGGGACAAATGCAAGCTTCTTCTTCATGCATGGTATATTGATGATGGGACTATCATTAGGGATTTAGCGGAGGTGGCCAAAGCACTTGACATCATTCGTGAGACCGGTCCAGAAAGGGGTCTTGAATTAAACATCCACAAAACTGAGCTTTTTGGCCTTCGTGTGACGGCAGGAAGCTTCGAGAGGGGTTGTTCCCTGTGGACATTGCAAGGCCACCGCTAGGTGTGAAGTTTCTTGGAGGGGCTATTAGTAGAGATAGTGGATTCATCGAGGGGTTGGCAATGAAGAGAGCTACCAAGGCCGTTGAGTTGATGCATCTTCTCCCACAGTAGAGTGATCATCAAAGTGAGCTCCTCTTACTCCGCTCTTGTATAGGTATTGCCAAACTTTTTTTTGGCTTAAGGACATGCCAACCCAGGTATATGAAGGAGGCATCATCTTGTTTCGACCGAGGGTTGTGAGGTTCAATTAAGGACATTGTGGTTTGTGGAGGCCAGTTCTTTGGAGATTTACAATGGCGCCTGGCTTCTTTACCTATTCGGGTCGGTAGCCTTGGGCTGTATTCGGCAATAAAGGCTTCATTGTATGATTTTGTGGCCTCCAGGTCCCAATCTTGGGTGCTACAAGATCATATCCTGTAAGACAGTAGGATACGTGGTGTGGACTCTGACTTCGAGACTGCCGTGGACTGCCTTCGTGTTATGATTCTTGCTTTGGACCTTAGCAGGTTTACTAGTGAGGATACCGTAACCCCTAAAGCCCAGCATGCTTTGGCGAGTGCCCTTTTCAGTAAACTTGTTCAGGATATGGAAGTCAAGTTTGATATGACCGCTAGGCAAAAAGCAGTTTTTAGATGTCTACAAGCAGCGCATGCTCAAGATTTTCTTTTGGCTATCCCAATTGATGGGTTAGGCCAACACATGTCACCAGTGGAGTACCACACTATCCTCAGGTATCGTCTCATGATTTCTCTGTTTCCAATGGATGAGCCATGTCCACTGTGCCGTAAGGTGTGTTTGGACACCTTCGGGGAGCATGCAGTTCATTGTAAGGAGCTTCTAGGTTTCAAATACAGGCATGTTCTTGTCAGAGAAGTTCTTTTTAATGTACTTAGGCGTGCAGGGATTTTTGAAAAAAAAAGAGGCACCTGTGAACTTCTTGTATGATCCGTAGGAGGGAAGATCGACACTGAGATCGACAGATGTTCTGGTTTACGGGTGGATAGGGGAAAAATATGCATGTGTTGACCAAATAGGAGTTTCCCCACTAGTGGGCTTGGGGAGCGGAGGATTTACTGTGGAACAAGTGGCTCTCAAAGCGGCCTTAGCTAATGTGTCCAAACACGAGAAAGCGTGCACCAACAATCAACACATTTTTATCCCGTTCGCATTTGACACGTTTGGTTTTCTAGCACCAGAAGCTGTGGAGCTTCTTAAGAGAGTCCAAAATATTATGCACAGTAATGTCATGTCTCCCAGGTCTATGGATGTAATGTTTAAGAGGATTGGTTTTGCCATCCAAAAAGGGCTGGCGGCGCAGCTTGTTACCTGCTTGCCATCTATTTCGGTATAATCTTTCTCTCTTTATAAAATAAAATATATATATGAAATAATTTAAAAAAATTCAAAAGAACTTTTGCTATTACTTTAACAAAATTAAAAATAGGCCAATATATTCTAAAAATTGGCAAATATATTCAAAAGTGAAATAAGATATTAAAAAAATAGAAAAATTAAAAAATAAAAAATAAAAAAATGATAAACAAATTAAAAAGATTAAAACAATATGACTCTTATTGTCAAATTTTTTAATCAATAGATTATGTCACACAATATATTTTTATCATTGTTTAAGCGAAATATGACTCTTAATATCACTGTGTCATTGTTAGTCCCACATCATTTTTAACACAAAAAATGACATTCATAATTATTTTTATGACTCCTATCTTTTTAGTCATCATATTATAGTACTTATCATGATATTGTTATTTTTTAATATCATTAATAAAGTTATTATTGACGACCATTTAATGAGCCGACATTAAAAGTATCATTAATGATATTTTGAGATGAGTGTCATCTATAAAATGTCATTGTTAATGATTTTTGTAGTAGTGAAAACTTGTTGTTCCAAAATGGATTGTCCGACACATGTCCGTGAAAATTCGAAGGATGATCTGTTTGATCCAACAGAAACTTGTTATTTCAAAGCGGATTGTCCGTCGTTCATCCCCGGCAATTCGAAAGACGATCCATTTGGGCTGACAAAAACTTGATGTTCCAAAACGAATTGTCTGATGGTTATTCGCAGTAATCCAAAGGATGATCCGTTTGGACTTACAAAAACTTGTCGTTCCAAAACGATTGTCCGACGGTTGTCCACGGTAATCCAACAGATGATCTGCCTCTTCATAATTTCTCTTTTTTGGCTTTAGTTTTGTCATCAATACGAAAGTGTTTACACAGGTCTCCAATGTATTAAATTCTCTTGTGAGTCTGGATCTTTGACTTTGTGAAGCTTCTGCATTCCTTGATTGTGATCCAAGAATGAGTCTGAGTGGTAGCTGATGGATACATGAATCTTTCATTGATAGAGGCTTTCTTTTGAACATGAGAAGTAGATGAATCTAAAACAGTAGAAGAGTTAATTGTAAGTATCAAAATCAATGTGCCACCAATCTTCCCTAATTTTATAATTGACAAATATACTGTTTTTGAGAGATAGCCATCCCATAAGTAGATATCTCCCCCTCAATAATTTTTTTCCCCATTTGGCATTTATGTAAAATGAAAGAATAAGCGAAAAGTAATAAAAGGAACAGTTTGATAACAAGCATATTCATTATAAAATTTAAATTTTGACAGAGACACAGCATGCTATTCCCTATTGGGAGACATAGGATAGTAACAGAGACGCAACAAAAACATAAATTTTTAGTCTATGAAGGACAACACACAAAAAAGTCAGACATCTTATTGACTTAGGACATCACCCACTAGTGCTTGTGATCATCAGTTATCAGGGTCATCCGTAGGGTCACATCATCAGCAATATCATCATCAACATCTACAGCAGGAGTGAAGGAGCCATAGGGATCAATGTCGTCCGGATATATGAATCTATAGACATTCAGGTCAGAGAATCGTGGTCCCTGGTAGGCAAGGTTAGAGACTACCGGGTCGACACGAGGATTGTTTTCCAGAAATCAATGCTGAAAATAGTAAGCCCGGTCTATGAAGCCATGATGGATCAGGGTGCCCAGACCCAGAGTGGAAGCCTGTATGCGCTCTGTGGTGGAGATGGTGAGGGAGTTGAAACGACGATCAATGTATTGGCGAATCAAAGGGAATATAGGCGCCGGAGCTGAAGAAGTAGAAAAAGTGCAAGCAGTAGGTGGTTGGGAAGCCGAGGGCTGAGATGAAGAGTGGAGGGGTCGCAGCTTTGACTTGGCAAGAAGAGTGGGCTCCTTATGCCTCCAGAATAATGGTAATGTACATGCCGAAGAGGAGAGACCGATGATTTGCTTCCTAGATCCAGATCATGGAGTAGATGATTGTCTTGGCAAGGGAGAAAGGTCGGTGGGAAAGGAGGTAGTACATAGCGATAATCTCCTCAGTGGTGAGGCTATGCATGTTGCCGAACTTGGGGGTAATGTAGTGGCAGAGAATGCGATAGAGATCATGGTAAAATGGACTCAGGTCTTTGTCCTCAGGTTTGAGAGAGGTAGGACAATCGCAGAAGCAGAAGATGAACTCCTCAAAAGTGTAGTCTGGGGAGAGTTTGATGGTGTCCACAATGTATAGAAGACAACAAAGGTTTGGACATTCTGGAATGCCAGGAATGGAGGCCAGAGAGGTGGCGTTGAGAGTGATCTTGACGTCGCCTACCTTCGCCTTGAACTCTGGACCCTCGCCACTTGCAACTAGGTTGCAGTAGAATGTTTAGATGACGGCGGAATAGACATCAACTTGTCTCTCCAAGAGATCGTCGAACTCGACGGTGTCAAAATTTTCTTGATGGTTTAGGAAATAAAGAAACGATATGGGCTTGTCGGTGCAAATAGGGAGTTCGCTGAAGTGATGAACCAATCACAAAATTCTTATGCCAAGCGGAAGATAGCCGGGTTGTGGCGTGGGCAGTGGAGTTGGGTAGGAACATGGACGTGGGAGGAGGAATTGGAATGAAGAAGATGAGGCGCCATATCGGGAACGCTTGTGAGACATGGTGGTGGAGCAGATAGTCGGTCGGATTATAGCGGATTATTGGATCGGGTAGGGGCGGGAGAGGTAAGAGATGGATACAGAGGAGGGAAGGTGAGGGTTTTTAAAGAGGGTAGAGGGAGTACTTAAGGAGGTGGGTGAGTTTTAAAAAGAGGGGATGTGAGGGATTGGGGGGTTTAGGGAAGTGTGCAGCCATTTATGGGGAAGAGAAGATATTTTTTGGAAGATAATAAGTCAGATTCATTCCAATCTGTGATAGAAAGTCGCAAGCGGATCATCCGTCAAAAATCCACGGAGGTCTGTCGGAGAAACCAAAATTTGAAAAGATCGAAAAATAAAGAGTAAAACATTTGAAATTGTGATTTTTGCCAGCTGTAAAGCACACCGGATCATCTGTCAATTTTCGACGAAAGTCCGTCGGATTATCCTGTTGGAGGATTAAAATGATTTTTCAATAAGGCCAATTTCTCGACAAATGAAAGAAAATCGATCTTCGGCAAGAGGCTTAGTAAAATGTTAGCAAGTTTATGCTCAGTATTACTAAATTTAAGACGAATATCTCCTTTTAGGTGATGATCACAAAAAAATGATGTTGAATCTCAATGTGTTTCATTCGTGAGTGACAAATCGGGTTTTTAGTAAGACTAATAGAGCTAGTATTGTCACATTTGATAGAAATACCATTTGAAGAAATACCGTAGTCTACAATTGTTTGTGTCATCCAAAGAATTTGTGCACAACAATATCCAGCCGCAATGACTTTGACCTTAGTTGTGGAAAGGACAACTGAGTTTTGTTTTTTTTACTAAACTATGAAACCAAGGATTTTCCAAGGAATTGGTATGTGCCGCTAGTACTTTTTCAGTCAATCTTGCATCCGAATAGCCGATAAGCTCAAAGGATGAAGATTTTAGATAACAAAGTCCCATGTTAATGGTGCCTTTGAGATACCAAAAAATGCACTTAACGACACATATATGTGATTCTTTGGGATTTGCTTGGTATCGTGCACATAAGCTAACACAAAATATGATGTCGGGACGACTAGCAGTTAAATAAAGTAAGCTACCGATCATACCTCGATACTTACGAATGTCGACCGGTACACCATTTTTATTTTGATCAAGCTTAGTTGTTGTGGCCTTAGGAGTTCTTATTGAATTGGATGGTTCAAAGCACATAAGAAGATCCTTGGTGTATTTGGCTTGATTGATGAATGTGTCTTGTGGTCCTTGCTTGATATATAATCCAAGAAAGAATGATAGTTCTCCCATCATGCTCATTTCAAACTCATCATGTGTAACTTTGGAAAACTCTATACATAGTGTCTTATTAGTGGAACCAGAAATGATGTCATCAACATAAATTTGAACTAATAGGAGTGTGCCATTATGAAATTTAATAAATAGTGTGGTGTCAACTTTACCTTAAAGAAGTTGTGAGAAATGAGAAAGGACCTAAGACTCTCATACTAAGCACGAGGAGCATGCTTGAGGCCATAGAGGGCTTTGTGTAGTTTGAAAACATGATCAGAAAATTTAAAATCTTCAAAGCCAGGAGGTTGCTTGACATACACCTCTTCTTTAATAACACCATTCAAAAAGGCACTTTTGACATCCATTTCGAAAAGTTTAAAATTATTAATACACGCAAAGGCACAAAGCATTCGAATGGATTCAAGACGAGCAACCGGAACATAGGTTTCTTTGTAGTCAATGTCGTCTTCTTGGTTATAGCCTTGAGCAACCAATCGGACTTTGTTACGAGTGACGATTCCATCCTCATTAAGCTTATTTTGGAACACCCACTTTGTCCCAATAGTGGGATAGTTATGGGGCATATGAATGAGTTTACAAACGTTATTTCCTTCGAATTGATTAAGCTCTTTTTGCATAGCAGTCATCCAAAATTTATCATTAAAAGCATCATTAACATTTTTAGGCTCTATTTGAGAAATAAAAGCCACATTCGTACAGTGATCTCATGTATAAGATCTAGTGCTAACCCGTGAGGAAGGGTTACCAATGATGATCTCCTTGGGATGATGGTGGACAAATCTTCATTCTTTGGGAAGATCCCCTTGAGGAGTCTCAATAGTTGGAGAATCTTCGGGTGGAGTAGTCTCAACTCATTACTAGATGTAGGAGCACTTTATCTCCAAAAGGAGAATTTTCCAAACCAAAAGAGATGTCATCAACATCATTCAAGGAGCTAGATGGGGAAGTGTTAAGTTCGTCGAAAGAGACATTGATTGACTCTTCAACTATACGGCTCCTTTTGTTAAAGACACGAAATCCTTTACTAAGTATAGAATAACAAAGGAAGATACCTTCATAGGCTTTTTCTTCAAAATTGCCTAGGTTATCTTTGGTGTTCAAAATAAAACATTTGCATCCAAAAACTTTAAAGTATTCAATAGAGAAAATTTTGTCAAACCAAAGCTCATAAGAAGTTTTCGTAGAAATAGGTCTAATTGAGACTCAATTTATAACATAACATGTCATGTTAACGGCTTTCGTCCAAAAGTTTGAGGGAGCTTGTATTGGTTTAACATGACCCTGGCCATATCGTCGAGGGTTCTATTCTTTCTTTCTATAACACCATTTTGTTATGGAGTTCAAGGGCAAGCTAAGTCATGACCAAAACCATTTTTGACACAAAATTTTTTATGATCAGCATTGTCAAATTTACCTCTATGATCAATTCTAATTTGATTGATCATAATGCCTTTCTCATTTTGAACACGTTTACAAAAAATAATAAATTCACGAAAAGTATCACTTTTATTTATAAGAAAAAAATACATGTAAATCTTAAAAAATTGTCCACTAAAACAAAGGCATAGATTTTACCTTCAAGACTAGCTACTCTACTAGGACCGAATAGATCCATATGAATTAGTTGGAGGGGTCTAGTAGTGCTCACCAGTCGGAAGATGGTGTCCATGCTGGCATGTCCAAGTCTCATGTTCCAAAGCCAACTATCATCATTCTTTACTACTAAGCACCTATCATTGTTAGTACTTTCAATAAGATAAAGAACATAAATGTTATTTTCTCTAATACCTTCATACATAGTAGAACCATTTGTGCTATCATAGATGAAGCACTTCTGTTTAACAAAGTTAATACCATAGCCATTATCTCTGAGATGGCTAATGTTAAGAAGATTTTGCTTAAGATTTGTGACAAGGCAAACATTTTTAATGCAAGGATAAGGAGGGGAGCCGATATTACTATGTCCAATGATATAGCCCTTTAAATTATTACCGAAGGATACGTATCCTTCTTTTTTCATCCATAGCATTGCAAAAAGTAAAGCATCATCGATCATGTGCCATGAGCAACCGCTATCGAGGATTCACTTGCTTCTAGCATGCGACGGAGGGTTCACCTATAACATAAGTTGAAGATGAAGACTTTGGTACCCAAAAATGTTTGGGTCCTTGACTGTTAGTTTTAGGAACTCATTTTAGCATTCTCACGTCAACATGCTTTCTCATTTGACAGTAATGAGATGTGTGTCCAAGTAAATCACAATAGTGGCACATCATGGGTGTTATAGGTCTAGAAGAAGATGAGTAAGTGTTTTGTATATAATGAGTTCTAGTATAACGAGGAGTTCTAGCATGATTTTTTTGGTGATGATAGTAGAAAGCATGATGTGATGTGGTTGTGTTTTTTGTCACACCCCAGAACCAGAATACTACAGAGCGGGGGACAGACATAGCCAGCTACGTACATTAGAGTGTAACATACTTCACAATACGGTCATGGCTATCTAGATGCATGAGGGTTTATCTACAATCTATCAGTTTTTTATGGTCAAGAGATGGAATATAATTCCCATGTTAATCATGAGACAAACATTCAGGCACAGCCAATCAAGTTCTATGGCTTGCTATCATTAGCTAACTAGGATTATCATAGGCCTAGTTACTAATAAGATGCAGTTGAGATGTTCCCGCAGTCATAAGCCCTACAGACTATCCAGGTTATCCAGGCAAGATTACAAGAGTTTATCAAGAATTAAGAGAATTATTAGGTGACTAAGAGTGCTACACATGATAGTGTACTAGAAATGTACCCTACTCGATGGTAGGCTATAAGTCTACAGGTGTGGCCGAAATAAAACGGGATCGTCTATAACTAGGAAATCTTTCTATAAAACTACTTGATCAATCTAGTCGTTAACCTAGCCAGATTCATTATGAATCGCTGACCGTGGTAACCAGGAATCTATGTCCTAGACATGATACAAGATAGGACATATAGCTTGTACATGCACAATCAGGAAAATCAACCACGGAGTCAAGACAAGAGTTCCACTTAGCAAGTCAGGATTGGCTGTCGCAATAGCGATCAAGATTACACATGTCATGTCAGGTTTACTTGTCACTTGTCAGGAGTACTATTAGGAGTGTGTCTCGACGAGCCACTATCAAGATTATCAAGACAGGATCATATTATCATGTTCAAGTTCATCAAGTCGGGTCGTCGCAATTTAGGCCAAGTACAGAAAACATGCAAAGAAGATCAAAAACTGTGATTGAAACTATCAGTCGCATATGAACTCTAGTTAAGGTGAAACAAGAATATTCTTGAACCCAAGACGAAGATCTACAACTTTTATTCTTTGAGCTTTACAAGATTCTAGTATAAAATAGCTTAAATAGGCAAAAATAGTCATTCATGCGCGCGGGGACAAAACTAACCACGGCACGCGGGGTGCGAGAGTACGGAGCACAGGCCCACTGGAAACGAATTGCACAGGCGCACAGTGTGCAATACGCATGGCGCGTACAGACCAAGTTGGCCACGACATGCGGAGCGCGAGACCGCAGTGCGCGGTAAACGAATCGCTTAGGCACACGGCGCACGAAACGCATAGCGCACGCGGACCAAATTAGCTACGGTATGCGTAGTACGAGAGTACGGGATGCAAGCACGCAACAAACTAATCTTACAGGCGTGTAGTGCACAAAATACGCAGCGCTTGAATCCACGGCACGTGGGGCACAAGAGTACGGCACGCGGCAAACGAATCGCACAGACACGCAGCCGTGAACAGGCGTGCGGCCGTAAAATATGTATAACGCGGATGCACGACACACAGAGCATGAGAGCATGGTGCGCAGGCGTGCGACAAACGAATTGCACAGGCATGCGACCGCAAAACGTGCAGTGCTTGGAGTACGAGAGCATGGTACACAGGCACGAGCGCGCGACCGCGAAACATGCAGCGCTCGGAGCGCGAGAGCATGGTGCACAGGTACGCGACAGCAAAACGTGCATCGCACGGACGTATGACACACAGCGTACGAGAGCATGGTGGACATGCATACGACAAACGAATCATACGCGTAGCACTGTTCATCGTCCCAGTAGCACCGAAGACATTCAGGAACCCATGAACACAAAAAATATCATAACTTCTTCATACGAAGTCAAAATCAAGCGGTTCAACGGCCACAATTCGATAGAATTGAATTCCCCACAACATGGAACCATTAGATTTCAGAAATAACAAAGTTTAAGAGATCAAAACCACAAAATACTGAGAAAACTACAAACATTGATCTACAAAAATGTAAACGTCAAAACCAAAAACTCCAAGTTCTAAAGAGGCTTAGAATCAAGTAAGAAAGACAATGTAACAATAAAATTTGAGATCTATTATGAAGCAAGTTGTACTTGCCTAGGGTTTGGTGGAGGAGTAAATGAAGAAAAAGATGAAGTAAATGGTAGTAATGGAGGAGAGAGAGGGAAGTTGGTTAAATACAAAGCTCATTCATGATAAACCAACTCAAACCAAACCAAGCCATGCCAAGTTGAACTAAACCAAATTAAACCAAGTCAAGATTAAACCAAGATAAGGCTAAGCAAGATAAGTCAAAATATAGGTTACCTAACAAATGTCAGAAATTCGTACACGTATATTGAAAAAATATGTATAACGGGAAACAGGAGTGACATTTTCTTTACATATGGACCTCTTTGTGTATGCATTTGTTGGGGATAGGGCCTATGTGTTGTGTTCACGTGAGTGTGACTTTTCTAGCTAGTATTGTGATGTGTATTGGTGTGTCTTTGATTATGCCGTCGTATATTTGTCTAGGCCATATCATTATCAACTTGTTTCTTGCTTTTTGTAAGAAGATCATTGTATTTGATAGAAGTTACATATTCCCTTGGTTAGCAACAAGTGTTTTGTCCATGTCATATTCTTTCTTTAGGGATTGATATTCAACGTCCATTTTTCTTTATGAAGTCTTGATCTTCTTAGAGCTTTAGTCGAAGAGACTCAATCTCATCCGTATTAGAAGCAGAAGACTTCCCTTTTATATTAAAAATAATATTAGAGAGTCTTTCTATTTCTTGCTTGAGAATGTTAATCTCTTTGAGAGATTTTCTGTACTTACTTCTTATAACTTTGTATTCATCGTGCATTTCAAGAATGGCTTTTTCTTATTAAGTATAAGAGAGAGCGTTCATAGAGAAGTCATCTAGTACATGATTTGACTATGTTGCCATAAGACAAATATTTGTATTGTGTTTGCATTCTTTGTCATTGTTCGAGTCACTAGCATCACTTTCATACCATATGCTAATTTTGGGGTACTTCTTTATGGATGAACTTCCTTTGTTTGGCCTCTCATACTTGCCGGATTCTCTTCCTTCCATTGGACAGTCCCTCTTGATGTGTCCGATTTTCTTGCAGTTATAGCAAGCAAGTTCTTCGTCGGTATTCCTTCTAGATCAGTTTGCTTTATTGAACTTGAGGAACTTATGAAAGTGTTTAGCAGTGAGAGCAATTTCTTCGTCATCTGAATCATCATCATCGGAGTCATTTTTTGAGGAGAACTTGATAGCCTTGAGAGTAAGAGATTTTTTCTTTTGTCTTCTCTTTCTCCTTTTCTTGTATGGAGGATTCCTCTTGGTCCTTCATGTCTAGCTCGTGGGTCATTAGCTTTCCCATGAGAGTCTCAAGGTTCATTGTTGCTAGGTCGTTTCCCTCAATGATGGTGGTAGCTTTAGGATTCCATCCTTTAGTCAATACTATAAGAATATTTTGAATCTTTTCGTGAGTGGGATATTCATTACCATGAGAAAAAAGAGGGTTAATGATATCAAAGAATCGAGTGAACATAAATGTAAATAGACTCATCTTGTTTCATTTTAAACGATTCATAGTCTTGAGTGAGTATACTAATCTTTGATTCTTTTACTTGAGATGTCCCCTCGTATGTGACTTCCAAAAGTTTTAAAATTTCAGTGGAAGTTTTGCAAGTTGAGATTCTATTGAATTCATTGCTATCGAGAGCATAATAGAGTGTGTTCATAGCCTTTGCATCCCGAATAAAGATCTTCTTGTCATTTTCGAAAAAAAAATTCTCTAAGAGTTTCTGAAACTACTTCCTCAATAACTATGGAGGATTTTGGGATACCACTTACGACACAATCCCATAGATAAAAATCTATAGATTTAAAGTAACTGCTTATCCTAATCTTCCAATAGTTATATTTGGTTCCATAAAATAAAGGAGGTCTATTTGTGGAGTGTCCCTTATTATGGAATGAGTTGAGACTTGGGTTAGTAGCCATATATCACTCTAAGAAGGTAAGTCCAAATTAAGAGACTAGGCTCTGATACCAATTGTAGAACTCTAGAGGGGGCAAATATGGTAATAAAATAATTACCAACAATAATAAGCAAATTAAAATACAATTTAGAGAAGAGAGAATCAAACACTCGATGTATCATGTTATCCTTCCAAGGGGCATTCCAGTCCCGAAACTCTCTCCGGCTTTAATCCACTATTTGAGTAAATAGTTACAACACGAGTTTGGATCCGGAGAACTCGTCAACTTCTTACACACAAGTTTTTGTTTGAAGACTTGTCAACTTCTTACACACGAGTTTTCTTCTTAAGGCTCATCAACTTCAAACTTGAAAGAAAGAAAGGTTCCAATCTTCATGAACACTTTGAAGATCTAAGTTACAACTCTTGAATACTCTAGCACGTTGATGAATGACAAATAAAAGCTTTGTAAAGTAATGGTGGAGCTCTTTGGTAGATAAGAAATTTAAGGCTCAAGTGGATAAATATTTATGAAGAGTGAGGAAGTCTATTTATACAAAACCAAGTAGAGAGAGCATTTACTACAGCCGAACAGATGATCCGTCGGTCGTCTACGGAAGTCCGGAGGAACAACTGCTGAAACAGTAACGGCTAAAAAATTAGCCGTTGGATGCATTAAATACTCTTGATGGAGATCGTTGGATTTGAAATTCAAATAGCCACCTCAGCAAGTATGGATCATCTGATGGTGATCCGCGGTAGTTTGTCGGATCATCCGTTCGGACTCACAAAAACTTGTTGTTCCAAAATGGATTGTCCGATGGATGTCTGCAAAAATTCGAAGGATGATCCGTTTGATCCAATAAAAACTTGTTATTTCAAAACGGATTGTCCATCGGTCATCCGCGGCAATCCGAAGAATGATCCGTTTGCACTCATAAAAACTTGTTGTTCCAAAATGGATTGTCCAACGGTTGTCTATGGCAATCCGAAGAACAATCCGTTTGGACTTACAAAAACTTTCTATTCCAAAACGGATTGTCCGGCGGTTGTCCATGGTTATCCGACGGATGATCTGCCTCATAATTTTTCTTTTTAAGGCTTTAGTTTTATCATTCATACGAAAGTGTTTATACTGGTCTCCTATGTATTACAGACTCATGTGAAGCTGGATCTTTGACTTTGTGAAGCTTATTCGTTCCTTGATTGTGATCTAAGAATGAGTTTGAGTGGTAGCTGTTGGATGCGAAAATCTTTATTGATAGAGGCTTTCTTTTGAACCTGAGAAGTAGATGAATCTAAAATAGTAAACGAGTTAATTGTAAGTATCAAAATCAATATGCTAACATTTTCTTCCTTTACCCACTACCATATATACATAATCTTTTCAATGTTTAGCCACCAAGCATGTGTTTAGCTCGTGTTTTAGACCTTGACACTAGCCTCGGGCATGACATAATTTGTTTATACTAGACTGCAGCTAGAGCTGACCATGTATGACTTATACTCTTGCTAGTTCTTCATTTTGTATTATTAGCTCCATTATTATCTATATATTATACTTTATGACACTTTACTGTCTTATATACTTGATGATCATACTTCTACTACTTTATTATTTGTTGTGATTGAGATATCTAGGATTGCTTGACCTAGGATTGACTATTGCTTTTTATTTGTAACCATCATCTCTACAGCTTTGATCGTATCTCGGGGTATTGGAGTACTAGTATATGTAGCTGGCTTGGTCCAACTTGACTTTCTAGTATTCTGGTTCTGGGTGTAACATAGGTTTTAGTGGTAGCCCAAGCAGGTCTGATTTATCAGATATGATGGGGTACTATTAGTTATCTTAGTCACAATTCTTCTTCATTGATATCCTTCATTTTATTCTATATCTCTTATCTTTTGACCTGATATCTGCCTTGATCATTGATCTTTTCTATTCCCTCGATTTAATCCTTGTGTCCTTTAACTTTCAGGGGCACAGTTCCTGATCGTTCCGATTAGCTTGTTCGGATTCTACCGATGGCTGCTCGACATTATTCGGTTTTGCCAGTTCTGTAGTCTCAGTCTCAGTCTCAGTCTCAGGAGCAGAGTCCGGACTTGACCCGAAGGTAGAGATGCCAGTTCAGCCTGATCATCCTGTAGTACCAGTTCAGCTATAGCAGTCAAGGGAGTGGTTCGAGCACTGGTGGATGTTCTCAGGGGCTTCATGGCGCTACAGCAACGTCATAATGACGCCCTCACTTAGTTACTGCAGATAGATCTTGGGAAGGGTGGTGCATAGGTATACAATTTTGCGAGTAGCTTGAGGCATCTCCATCCCCTATGCTTTTATGGTACAGAGGATACGATAGCGTCTAATGCTTGGCTTCAGGATATTGTTGCCATTCTCGAGGCAACAGGGACACCGACAAAGGAGCAGGTAGCAGTGGTCAGGCTACAACTATTGGATTTGGACCGGGACTGGTGGGCGGCTCATAAGGTATCTTTTACTGTACCGATTACATGGGTGGACATCAGAGAGAGATTCCAGACACGGTACTTCGATGCGGTTTTGCCTTATGACTTGTAGCAGATGTTTAATAACCTCAGGGAAATGGACAAGCCCGCCGACGAATACGGGATGGAGTTCAATAGGCTTAGTCGGTTTACCGCTTTTTTGGTGGTGACCGAGTTGGACCGGGCTAGGAGGTTCCAGCAGGGACTTCATCTGGAGATTATTGTGGAAATAGAGCAGCATGAGTTCCAGACTTTTGATGTCATGATGAGAGCGACAAGGAGGCACGAGTACACTTCCCAGAGGATAGTAGACAGAGTCAGAGGCCAGAAGAGGCACCACAATCAGAGGATATCTTCTTTCTAGTCGTCTGAAACCAGCACTAGCAGCTCGAGCTTTGATGATTGGATCTTTGAGGGGACCAGTTCCAGCAGTTTTCTTTCATCAGTCTTCTCAGATGCGCCCTCAGCAACAGAAGCAGTCTTCTACACTGTATTATAGGAATGCATGACACGTCTTATCTAAGTTTCATCGGGAACAGGGCTTGTGCTTAGCATGTGGAGCATCAGACCACATGGTAGGGACTTATCCCTGGAGGAGTTCAGCTGGATCATCATGTTTCCAGCCAGCAGTTTCTCAGTTAAGTGTGTTCATCAGCAGCTGGCTCGGAGGCCTTTACCGGTAACCTCAAACATTTCAACTACAGAGGTCGGAACAATATGCCCAGGCTCAGAGGCAGGGAGGCCAGCAGCAGAGAGGACCAACACCCAGAGGATAGGGTCAGGCATTCACGCTTTCCATCCACGAGGTGTTAGCAACAGAAGAGGTGCTCGCAAGTACCATTCTCATTCACTCTCATTCAATTTTAACTTTATTTGATTCAGGTGCTTCGTATTTGTTTATATCTGCACGATTTACGGCATGAATTGGTTTGGAGCCTGAGCCATTACTTGTAAGGTTGAATATACTTACTGGAAATGGTCTCATGGGAATAGATCGAGTTTATGCCTTATGTTGAGTCGTAATGTGTTACGCCCCAGTCCTAAAATATATAGGACGAGGTACGTAAATGCCCGTCGTATAATAGATATACATAATCTGTAAATATAGTAAAATCTCGGCTAACTAATCTCATCCATAAAATAAAAGAGTAAAGATATTATAGAATCAAATATGAAATATCATTGTACAAGTAATACACTACTAAGCATTTAACTATAAAGAAGGAAATAACCAAACAAATAATGCAAGCAGCAAGGATGATCCATGAGCACGTCATCTTCGATAGGAAGGAGAAGATCACGATCTTGGCTAGAACTCCTGCGGAAAGTCAAGAAACACACACTTGGAGAGATCACCAGGTCCTCAGAGGGACGTAATAAGATACAAAAAAATATGCCTACTATGACAGTAAACTCTAAATAATCTATATGACAATGCAACAGCAAGGACAATATTCAACACTAGGGCTAACAGATACAGGTACTATCACAACTGTAGCACATCCGAAAATAACTAACAACAGAATAGTCACAATCGTATCTCCTCCAAGAAAAATGACCAACAAAATATCACAACCGTAGCACAAAACTAATGGCCAACAGAATCATAAACACAATCAAAGCTCATGCGAGCTATCGGCAAACAGAATACTATCATATAGCCCGCATGCCTAGTAACTGTCTTCTCTATCTCAATGAACTATGCAGGTGTTCAGTCAAGTCAACTCAAGTCAAATACGAGTAACATGTCAAGACATATCAAATGATCGTAGCATAAGACTAAGCAACACTATCATGATCATGAAATAGCAGTGATATATAGAATGAAGAAAATAACATACGTGCACGTAATAGAAAAATAGCAATGGTATGAACATGAGAAGTAGGTAATCAAGTAGGTCAGAAAAGAAACAAAAATATAGGAAATCAAGAAATACTATCAGTTTGGCAAGTTATACTTGCCTAGTAATGGGCTTGGTGTGTGCGATGATCATGGTAGTACATAATTTGACTTTGGTGTTAAAACTAAGATGGCCTCCGATGATGGGACAGAATGTTCCATCAAGTCCAGAACAGTCTAATTAGCTAGGATCGACATAAGGAAGTCCAGTTTCGTAAAAGAATAGGAAATACAATTAGCCATGGTCAAGAATTGATAATCGTGGAATTCACGGAGAAAAATACTTATACTATTTTAGAAAAATATTTATAACATTTAAAAACTTTAACCCCAAATATTTTTTTAGATAAATACTTGAAAAATCAAAAATCATTTTAGGCTAAACTCTAAGTTTGTCAAAGTAGGATTTCTAGGTAGAAAAACTATATTTTATTAGTTAAAAATAATTTCGATAAATTTTTGAAAATACTAGAAAATTATTCTATAATTTGGAAACTATATTTTTCTTAGTTAAAATATTTTATATAAATACATCAAAACTAGAAAAACTAAAAACATAATTTGCTAAAAATAATTTTTAGGCCAAGAAGCCATATCCAAACACCTCGAAAAATGATACAATAATATATTTAGAGATATTTTTAATAAATATAAACATTAACATTAGTAAAACCAATAACGATTATGATGATGATAATAATAATAATAATAATAATAATAATAATAATAATAACATCAGTAATAACAATTATAATAATCATAGTATTTTAAATAAAGATCCCAAAAGCCCATAATTATGGATCAGCCCAATGTATAAACAGTGAAGCCTTAATATTAATAAAAACAAAAATTACTTAGAAAGACCGATGAATTAAACCTGGCCCATGGTCTATAGACCCTGCCCGCTCAATTCCATCATTTTCTCTCTGAGGAGAGAGATGGTAATGTAAACAAAATTGAAAGAAGCTCTATTAACAAAAGAAGGAAGAAGAAGAATAAGAAGAAGAAGAAGAAGAAATCAGTATAGAATTTTTGGGCGAAAGAGAAGAAGAGTTCCAGAGTGGGAAGAGAAAGAGAAGAGAAGAGAAGCAGTGGCTTACCAGAAGGAGAACCGCCGGAGCTCGACGGAGGCCTCTGGTGCTCGACGGAGGCCTCTACAGGGTTGGTTGGTACAGTGATGTAATCAAACAATATATTTGTTGACCTCATGGGCCACCAAAAAATATGTCACGTCCAGTCTCCAAATACATTGTGCGAGGTATATAACATGCCAGCCGTATAGTAAATATACGTAAGCTGTAAATATAGTATAATCACGACTAACTAATCTCATCCACAAAATAAAATAACAAATATATCATAGAATCAAGTATGAAATGTCATTATACAAGTTGATGGGTGGTGAAAAATCCACTACCAAGCATTTAACTAGAAAGAAGGAAATAACCAAACAAAGAATGCAAGCAGCAAGGATAATCCAAGAGCATATCATCTTCGATAGGATGGAGAAGATGATATTCTTGGTTGGAACTCCTGTAAAAAGTCAAGAAACACACACACTTGGAGAGATCACCAGGTCCTCGTAGAGACGTAACAAGATACAGAAAAACACGCCTACTATGACAATAAATAACATGTATAAAGAAATGACATAAATAGGGTACTCTACCTCTAAATAATCTATATGACAATGAAACAGTAAGGATAATATTCAATACTTGGGCTAACAGATACAGGTACCATCGCAATCGTAGCTCATCCGAAACTAACGGCCAATAGAATAATCACAATCGCTTCTCCTCCGAGAATAATGACCAACATAATATTACAACTATAGCATGAAACTAACGGCCAACAGAATCCTCAACACAACCGAAGGTTATCCGAACAGTCAGCCAACAGAATACTATCATATAGCCTGCATGCCTAGTAACTGTCCTCTCTGTCTCAATAAACTATACAGGTGTCCATTCAAGTCAACTCATGTCAAATACAAGTAACAGGTCAAGACATATTAAATGAACGTAGCACAAGACTAAGCAACACTATCAGGATCTATACATGAAATAGTAGTGATATATAGAATGAAGAAAATAACGTACGTGCACGTAAAAGAAAAATAGAAATAGCATGTACATGAGAAGCCGATAATCAAGTATGTCAAAAAAGAAGCAACAATATAGGATATATAAGAAGTATTGTCAGTTCGGCAATGTATACTTGCCCGGTAGTTGGCCTGGTGTGGTACGATAATCATGGTGGCACCGAATTTGACTTCGGTATTAAACTTAGCGAGATGGACTCCGATGATGGGACATACTGTTCTATCTAGTCCAAAACAGTCCAATTAGCTAGGATCGACATAAGGAAGTCTTGTTTCCCAAGAGAATAGGAAATACGATTAGCCAGGGTCAAGAATTAATAATCGATGGAAATTCATGAAGCAAAATACTTATAATATTTTAGAAAAATATTTATAATATTTAAAAACTATATTTTATTACCCAAAATATTTTTTAGATAAATACTTGAAAAATCAAATTTTGTTTTAGTCTAAACTCTAAGTTTGTAAAAGTAGAATTTCTAGGTAGAAAAACTATATTTTATTCGTTAAAAATAATTTAGATAAATATTTGAAAATACTAGAAAATTATATAATTTGGAAACTATATTTTTTAGTTAAAATATTTTATATAAATACATAATATCTAGAAAAACTAAAAACTAAATTTTGTCAAAATAATTTTTAGGCCAAGAAAAATGATACAATAATATATTTAGATATATTGATACAATAATCTATTCTACTATATAATAGGAAAACTTAGATGGTGAAACTTTTGAATTCCGAAAATACCCTTACATACTTATACTAATTAAAAATAGTTCATTAATTTTAATAAGGACAACTTAGTAATTAGGAAGACTACCCTTTGGTCTTCCTAAACTAATTAAGAAATGTTAAAATACGTGCAAGGCACGTGCACATATGCTAGTATATATATATAGGAAAACTTACATAGTAAAACTTTTGAATTTCAAAAATACCCTTACATACTTATACTAATTAAAAATAGTTCATTAATTTTAATAAGGACAACTTAGTAATTTGGAAGACTATCCTTTGGTCTTCCTAAAGAGTATGCCTAAACTAATTAAGAAATGTTAAAATACGTGCAAGGCACGTGCACATATGCTAGTATATTTAGTTTTATTATTGAAAACTGATTTTTTAGGCCAAGAATAACTAAAAACTGAATTTTGTTTTATCTAAACACCTCGAAAAATGATACAATAATATATTCAGAGATATTGTTAATAAATATCAACATTAACATTAGGGAAAACAATGATGATGATGACGATGATAATAATAATAATAATAATAATAATAATAACAATAATAATAATAATAAACAATATTAATAATAATAAATAATATTAATAACAATGATAATAAAATGGGCTTGAAGGTATTCTGATATTGTGTTATTACATTCCTACCATAAAGTTTTATGCTATTAGTTCAAAGAGAAATCTACTAGGCATCTAGCTTTTGGTTCAAGGGAGGACTATTAACTAGAAGAATATCAGAAACGGTGGGTACTTGTCCTATGTGACATGGAGAGGTTACGGACCTACAACCACTGTTGTCTACTGTTGTTTTTTGCGAAAAATGGATCCTGTGGGAAGGTTGGCTTAAATGCCTTAATGAGTTCTCAGGCAGAGTGAATGCCTGAAGTGCTTTACAGGAAGCACGGTAGAGCAGCACTACAAGGAGTGTAACTCCATGCTACAGTGGGGTGACTCCACCATGAGGTTCCCAGGTAGGGGTAATGCCTCGACTTTGTAAGCCAAGTCACAGCGGAGTAGCACCGCAAATAGGCAGGTAGCCTAATGCTGTATGATAATCGTAATAAAGAGAGGTAGACAGCACTACAAAGAGGACGATGTCCTCATGTTACAGTGGCATGACACCACGAAGAGGTACCAGGTAGGGTAAAGACTCGGCTTTGCGAGCCATGTCATAGCGGCGTAACACCGTACGGAAGCGCAAGGCTTCATACTGGGTAGTTTGGCACTACAAAGAGGCCTGTGATCTCATGCTACAGTAGTATGACACTACGATGAGGTACCCAGGTGGGGTAAAGCCTCGGCTTTAAGCCATGTCAAAGCGGCGTAGCACCGGAAAGAAGCGCAATGCTTCATGCTATGACTCTTTATAAAGAACTCACCTATAGTGTATGGACAGAGATATCAGGCCGTCTCTTGAGGGTAAACTTGTAGACGCCCAAAAATTATACACTGAAACCAGGCTGGAATAAGGCCTTCAATGTGCAGCCAAAAGTACAGTTGATGTCATTATGTGAGTAGGAAGAATTGTAGTTATGGTGCAAAATTCAAGGCTTAGTCCATTCTTGTATCATGCTATTATTTAACCTATGCGGGAAGATTCAAGTCGTAGCGACATCTCTCCTAATACATGATGGGCAGTCACTGTGGGGAACGCTCAACCCATATATTGAGATATGTAGGGGATTGTTGGTGTTTTTGCCTTTGGACTAGAAAAGATAGTCCCACATCGGCTACACCAAATGGTGAGTATCTCAATATAATGCATTGCTTGTGTTGAGGTGTGCACATAGGGTGTAGTGGGGCACAAGTTTGTGCCATGTGGAAGTATTTTCCTAGAAGGAAAAAGGATTAACTCCAACAAGGATGCAAGTTGATTTTTGTTGTGCAGACTCGGACTCGGATACGGACTCCAGGATTGTCTCGTGCATGCACGAGAGTGTTCGGGGGGTAGGCGTGGACTGGCACACTTCTATATATGCTGATTGTGGGATAATTTAAAATATCAAACTCTATTTTTGAGTATTGGTATTTTATTCCCACATCGGATAGGAGAAGAGGTAAAGTCTCAACTCCACTCTATAAATAGAGCCCCTTGACCTCCTTTGAAAGATGCACCAAGAAGAGAGTTGAGGGAGTCTGTTAAGTCCAGGAAGCCCGTTCAAGTCTCAAATATTGACTTACGAGCGTTTCAGAAGTTCTTCGTGAACTTGCTGGTTCCTGGAAGCTGTTCGTGCTCGTGTGGGGCGAATAAAGCTTTGAGCAACGGTGGTTCATTCACCCCAGCATCTCATTCTCGTCTGTCATCGCTTTTGTTCCCTTTTACAGTAACTTCTTTTTAGAAGCTCTACTGCCGATAGTTGCTTGCACAAAGTCTCTTTAGATTTTTTGTGTATTACGTAGAATCTTTTTAGATCCTCATAATTTAGAATCCTCCAGGATCTCTGTTGTACATCTTATTTAAGGTACTGTATTTGAAACGTTGTGTGTACAATTGTTTCAGTTTCAAAATTTTCCATCGAAAATTGTGCCTCGGTACTAACAATCTCAAAGCTTTATTGAGAAGATAGATAATTCTCGTGCTTCGCTCATCGATACCGGCTTTAACAAGTTGGAGAAATTTGATGGCAAAAACTTCCAGATATGGAGACGAAAGGTCACTTTAAATCTTCAACTCGTGAATGTTGATCACGTGCTGTCAGAAGAAGAACCGATCGTTCCAACCACTGGATCTGCTGCGGCTGTGGCCGCTGCTACGACCAAGCAAGCGAAGTGGAAGAGAGAAAACAGTATATGCAAACTATTGATACTCAATTCCATGGAAGACTCTCTGGCAGAGTCCTACTCCAAGAAACATCTGCTAAAGAGATATGGGACTCCTTGGGAAAGCTCTATGAAGATGACGAGAACCGATCCAAGATCTTTATGGTAAAAAAATATCACAAGTGGACCTTCGAAGACGAGAAGGCGATGCTGCCCCAAGTGAAGGAGTTTCTGAAGTTACATCAGAAACTAGAAGACGAGAACATGCCCCTCGTCGACAAGTTTGTCGTTGGAGGGATCGTCGTAAAACTTCCTACAGAATGGAGAAACTTCTATGCAAGGATGCATCGAAAGAAGATGGAAATTAGCTTGGAAGATTTCTTGCAAGAGATACATGTTGAGGACGAGATGCGCTCTCAACAGAAGATGAATACTCTGTCCAAACAACTGGCGAAGGCAAATCTGGTCCAAACCAGAGAGTACCAGGGGAAGCAGGCTGCTTCTCATCGCAAAAAGAAGGACTTCACGAATCTGAAAGTGAAGGGTCCTGCTTTCAAGCAGCAAAAGTCCAAGTCCCATGTGACTTACTTCTATTGTAGCAAGAAGGGCCACTACAAATCCAAATGCAAGTCCAAGCCCAAAGAACAAGGTGAGCCTAGTAAGGTTTCTATGATTACTAATCTAGTTGCCATGATAGCACTGGTTGCAACTGTGGGGGCTGACTTGGACTGGTGGATAGACATTGGTGTGACCTGCCATGTCTGTTCAGACAAAGACTGGTTCGTCTCTGATGAGCCAACTTCAGAGAAGGTCATAATGGCAAACCAGGCACAAGCTGAAGTACTGGGGATCGGGACGGTGGAGCTGAAACTCACATCGGGGAGCACTCTGACGCTTCAAGGTGTGAAGCATATTCTAGTAATTGCTAAGAACCTGATCTCTGGAAGTCTGCTCTGCAACGCAGACTTGAGGATGGACATCAATGATGGCTAGTTGGTGATGTCCAAGAAGGGTACATTCTTCGGAAAAGCTTTCCAAACTGAAGGAATGTAAAAGATTCAGCTTGTTGTAACCCAGCATGATAATATAAATGCAATCACTTTTTCTGATTATTCTCTTGAGTTGTGGTATAATAGGCTAGGACATGTTCATTGTAAAAGGATTACCAGAATGTCTAGTCTAGGACTTATCTCCAAGTGTGGGGGTAAGGTAGAGAAATGCGAAGTATGTGCTCAGACGAAGATCACAAGGAAACCCTTTCACAGGGTCCATCAAAGCACAGATCTTCTGGAGTTGGTTCACTCAGATATCTGTGACTTCAAACAATTCTCTACAAAGGCCGGGATGAAGTGTTTCATTACTTTCATCGATGACTTCTCAAAGTATGCTTTCGTCTACTTGCTCAAGTCTAAAGTTGAAGCATTCGAGAAGTTCAAGGAGTTCAGGACCGAGGCTGAGCGATAAACTAGATAACAACTCAAGTGGTTAAGGAGTGATCGAGGCGGGGAGTATCAGTTTTATGAATTCTCATCATTCTGCAAAGAACGTAAAATCATCAATAAGACAACGGCTCCGTACTCTCCTCAATCCAACGGAGTAGCAGAAAGGAAGAACAGAACGTTGGCAGAGATGATGAACTCCATGCTGTTGACTGCGGGTCTTCCAAAGTGTTACTGGGGAGAAGCTGCACTAACGGCTACGTTTATTCTGAACAGAGTGCCATATGCAACTTCTGACATAACTCCTCATGAACTCTGGTTCAAAATCAGACCTAACTTGAATGTCATTCGAGTGTGGGGGTGTCTGGCTTATGTGAAGCTTCCGGATCTGAAGGTTCAGAAGCTGGGGACAAGGACTACGAAGGCGATCTTCATGGGGTATGCCGAGAAGAGTGATGCTCGGAGATTCCTTGATATCGAGTCAAACCATATCATCGAATCTCGCGATGCTGAATACTTTGAAGACAAGTTTGCAAAACACAAGAATATTATTCTCGCGGATCTTTCGGAGAATGATGAGGGTACAAAGCAGATAAAAGTCTTTAATGAACCCGTAGTCCAAGATGAAGCTGTCATCAAGGAGACACCAGCTGAACCAGAACTCGCTGCGCCGTCAACTAAGCGAACGAGAAGGCCGAAAGACTTCGGAGATGACTTCATCACCTATCATGTGGAAGCAGATCCGCTTACCTATGATGAGGTGATGAAGACCAGAGATGCTGTATTCTAGAAGGAGGCGATAGATAACGAGATTGACTCAATCACCTCCAACAACACATAGGTATTGGTTGACCTGCCAGAAGGAGCAAGACCCATCGGATGCAAATGGATCTTCAAGAAAAAGATGAAAGCAGATGGAACCATTGACAGGTTCAAGGCCATGCTAGTGGCCAAGGGGTTTGCTCAGAAGTAGGGGATCGACTACTTTGACACTTATGCTCCAGTAGCTCGGATGACAACCATCAGATTATTAATTGCTCTAGCAGCAATACACAAGCTGGTGATACATCAGATGGATGTGAAAACAATATTCCTTAATGACGAGCTGACCGAAGAGATCTACATGTAACAACCAGAAGGTTTTGTCATCAGAGGTCTGGAAGACAAAGTTTGCAAGTTGATGAAGTCTCTGTATGGTTTGAAACAAGCTCCCAAAATGTGGCATGAGAAGTTTGACAAGGTGATAAGGTCAAATGGCTACAGGGTCAGTGAAACAGACAAGTGTGTCTATACGAAGTTTGCTGCCGGAAGATGAGTAATCGTATGTCTTTACGTGGACGACATGCTAATCCTAGGTACGGATTTAAGCTGCATCACAGAGACAAAGAAATTCCTCTCGACCAAGTTCAGTATGAAGGACTTGGGGGATGCCGACGTAATCTTGGGGCTTAAGATCATCCGGACAGGCACTGGAATAGCGCTGTCACAATCTCATTATATTGAGAATATGCTCACTCGCTACGGGTATCAAGATCTTCCTTTTATTGATATACCATACCGGAGTGATCAGAAGCTGGAGCCAAATTCGAGGGAAAGCATCAGGCAGTTGGAGTACGCTAGCGTCATCGGAAGCTTGATGTACGCTACTACTACCACAAGGCCTGACATAGCTTTTGCAGTGGGAATGCTGAGTCGGTTCACTAGCAATCTAGGCGTTGAGCACTGGAAAGCTGTGAAGCATCTTATGAGATATCTAAGAAAACTCAGACATATGCACTTTTCTACAGCGAAGATCTGTCAGTAGTGGAAGGCTTCAGGGATGCTAGCTGGTGTTCAGATATGGAGAGCGAGTATTCCACAGGTGGATTTGTATTCGCCATGGGCGGAGCTACTATATCGTGGAAGTCGAAGAAGCAGACTATGTTATCTCGCTCCTCCATGGAATCTGAATTCTTTGCATTAGATGCTGCTGCAGATGAAGCAGAGTGGCTTCAGGAGCTCATGTATGATCTTCCGGTGGTTGGGGCTCAGATACCGGCAATACCGATATACTGTGACAACTAGGCGGCAGCAGCAGTAGCATCAAATGAACTCTTCAATGGGAAGAAAAGAACTGTGCGGTTGAAGCACAGGGCAATGAACGATCTCAGCAAGAGAGGTGTCATTGCAGTGATTGATGTTCGGAGTCAAGAGAACCTGACGGATCCGTTCACCAAGGGCCTCAAGCGCCAGCTGGTCGATGACACAGCTTGTAAAATGGGCTTGAAGGCATTCTGATATTGTGTTATTAAATTCCTACCATAAAGTTTTATGCTATTAGTTCAAAAAGAAATCTACTAGGCATCTAGCTTTTGGTTCAAGGGAGGACTATTAACCAGAAGAATATCAGAAACGGTTGGTACTTGTCCTATGTGACATGGAGAGGTTACGGACCTACAACCACTGTTGTCTTCTACAGAAAACGGATCATGTGGGAAGGTTAGCTTAAATGCCTTAATGAGTTCTCAGGCAGAGTGAATGCCTGGAGTGCTTTATAGAAAGCACGGTAGAGCAGCACTACAAGGAGTGTAACTCCATTCTACAATGGGGTGACTCTACCATGAGGTTCCCAGGTAGGGGTAATACCTCGGCTTTGTAAGCCAAGTCACAGCGGTGTAGCACCGCAAATAGGCAGGTAGCCTAATGCTGTATGATAATCGTAATAAAGAGAGGTAGACAGCACTACAAAGAGAACGATGTCCTCATGTTACAGTGGTATGACACCATGAAGAGGTACCAGGTAGGGTAAAGCCGCAGCTTTGCGAGCCATGTCATAGCGGCGAAACACCGTACGGAAGCGCAAGGCTTCATGCTGGGTAGTTTGGCACTACAAAGAGGCTTGTGACCTCATGCTACAGTAGCATGACACAACGATGAGGTACCCAGGTGGGGTAAAGCCTCGGCTTTAAGCCATGTCATAGCGATGTAGTACCGCAAAGAAGCGCAATGCTTCATGCCATAACTCTTTATAAAGAACTCACCTATAGTGTATGGACAGAGATATCAGGTCGTCTCTTAAGGGTAAACTTGTAGACGCCCAAAAATTATACACTGAAACCAGGCTGACACAAGGCCTTCAATGTGTAGCCAGAAGCACTGTTGATGTCATTATGTGAGTAGAAAGAATTGCAGTTATGGTGCAGAATTCAAGGCCTAGTCCATTCTTGTATCATGCTATTATTTAACCTATGCGGGAAGATTCAAGTCGTAGCGACATCTCTCCTAATACATGATGGGCAGTCACTGTGGGGAACGCTCAACCCATATATTGAGATATGTGGGAGATTGTTGGTGTTTTTGCCTTTGGACTAGAAAAGATAGTCCCACATCGGCTACACCAAATGGTGAGTATCTCAATATAATGCATTGCTTGTGTTGAGGTGTGCACATGAGGTGTAGTGGGGCACAAGTTTGTGCCATGTGGGAGTATTTTCCTAGAAGGAAAAAGGATTAACTCCAACAAGGATGCAAGTTAAATTTTTTTGTGCGGACTCGGACTCGGACGCGGACTCCAGGATTGTCTCGTGCATGCACGGGAGTGTTCGGGGGGTAGGCGTGGACTGGCACACTTCTATAATGATTGTGGGATGATCTAAAATATCAAACTCTATTTTTGAGTATTGGTATTTTAGTCCCACATCGGATAGGAAAAGAGGTGAAGTCTCAACTCCACTCTATAAATAGAGTCCCTTGACCTCCTTTGAAAGATAAACCAAGAATAGAGTTGAGGGAGTCTGTTAAGTCCAGGAAGCCCGTTCAAGTCTCAAATATTGACTTACGAGCATTCCAGAAGTTCTTCGTGAACTTGCTGGTTCCTGGAAGCTGTTCGTGCTCGTGCGGGACGAATAAAGCTTTGATCAACTATGGTTCATTCACCCCAGCATCTCATTCTCGCCTGTCATCGCTACTATTGCCTTTTACAGTAACTTCTTTTTAGAAGCTCTACTGCCGATAGTTGCTTGCACAAAGTCTCTTTAGATTTTTTGTGTATTACGTAGAATCTTTTTAGATCCTCGTAATTCAAAATCCTCCAGGATCTCTGTTGCACATCTTCTTTAAGGTGCTGCATTTGAAACGTTGTGTGTACAATTGTTTCAGTTTTAGAATTTTCCATCGAAAATTGTGCCTCGGCACTAACAAGATATAACCAAGATGGCATTTAGATCTAGATATGGCAATTGGGAGTTTTTTGTTATGCCATTTCGGGCAACTAATGTGCCTGAAATTTCATGGATCTCATGAATCGCATCTTTATGCCCCAACTAGACCAGTTTATGATAGTATTTATTGATTATATATTGGTCTATAGTCGGACTGGGGTAGAGCACGAGCAGCATCTTCGCATGTTTCTTCAGATTCTTCGGAGCATCAGTTATACACAAAGTTCAGTAAGTGCAATTTCTAGCTCGATCGTATTTCTTTCTTTGGGCACATCATTATAGGAGGTAGGATTGAGGTGGATCCCAAGTAGGTAGAGGCCATCAAGTATTGGTGAGTACCTCGAACAACTTCAGATGTACACAGTTTTTAGGGGTTAGCAGAATACTACAAATGTTTTATGGCAGACTTTGCCAGGATCTTCGTACCCTTGACGCGGCTGACATGTAAGAATGTGTTCTTTAAGTGGTCAGATGCTTATTAGGCTTCCTACGAGAAGATCAAACGGAGTTTGATCTCGGCTCTTATTCTTATACTACCTGTCAGACCAGGTGGCTTCACGATATATTATAATACGTCGAGCCAAAGACTTGGATGTGTCCTTATGTAGTACGACAGAGTTATAGCTTATGCGTCTCGACAGCTTCGGGACCATAAGAAGAACTATTAAATGCCCGATCTTGAGTTGGCCACAGTTGTGTTTGTACTCAAGCTCTGGGGACAATATTTGTATGGGGATCAAGTAGAGATTTTTACTGATCATAAGGGCTTAAGATGTGTGTTAACCCAGAGGGGCCTGAATATGCAGCAGAGGAGATGTATAGAGTTACTGAAGGACTATGATGGTGATCTTTAATATCATCCAAGTAAGGCTAACGTCATTGCAAACACCTTGAGCAGAAGACCCAGAGTTTACTACTTGACGAGTCAGCATCACATCCAGAAGGATCTTTAGATGATAGAAATGGAGGTAGTACTACCTTGTAAGGCAGCTTTGATGGCAGGCTTGCAGGTTTAGTCTACTAGTATGGAGAGGATCAAAACTGCACAGTCAGTAGCTGCCAGGCTTCAACAACTCAAATAAGAGTATATTACAGGAATGTTAGGGAAGAGTGTGTAAACTAAGTATACGTTGTAGCATATTAGTTGCTTTTACAGGGATGTTAGGGAAGAGTGTAAACTAAGTATATTACAGGGATGTTAGGGAAGAGTATATTACAGGGATGTTAGGGAAGAGTGTGTAAACTAAGTAAAATGAGAGTATATTACAGGGACTCAAATAAGAGTATATTACATGTATCTTATCTTTAGCTTGAGTGTGATTCTAGAAATGTGTGATATGTTTTAGCATGTTAGTTGCTTTTACATTTCCTAGATATTATTCAAATCAAACTTCACGGTTTTTTTAGTTTATTTTCTTATTCCTGATAGCATATTTTTTTAGATTCTTGCAGTTTTGCTAGTATTATTGAAATTTCGAGGACAAAAATTTTCTAAGGAGGGAAGAGTGTGTAAACTCCCTCAAATATAGTTTACTGTGATATTAGTATAGTGTGATATTATAATTTATTTTAGGATAATTACCATTAGGAAGATGGAGCTATTTTACATATTTTTAATTGTGATATCTTTGGTGCACCTTACAAATAGTTTTAATTTTAGAAAAACAATACTAGCTCTTGTCTGCAAGTATATTTTTATATTTCTGTCCTGAACAAGTAGTATACCAATATGACCTTTGTGTCACTTTCAAACTCACACACTTGTGCTCTAATTTTATTATGCAACATTAATGACACTTTGACTAGACCAAACTGACCTACTGGCACCAACATAACTCAAACCTTCAAACACCAAAATCCTATTTTTCTTATACTAGTACATTAAATTTTTAGTATTTGGAGAATAGGTTTCAGCCAACTAATGTTTGTAACACCCAAACTCTTTCACTTCCCACTACAACAAAAGTTGTAACCTCAAACTCTTTCCCTCTCTACTAGGTTGGCCATAACTCCCCTTTTTACCTCCCCCATTCAAGCTACCTGAACAACATTTTTTCTAACCCTCTTGCCAATATTTTCTCCTCACAAACCATTCCCTAAATCCATCTCCATCTCCCTCCACACCTCCATCCATCCAACCCTACCCAGGCTAAATCTGAGTTCAGTTAGTCTCCACCAAAACAGCCATATATTCCTACACACTAGGTATCTTTCTATAAAATTTACTACACTTCTTTCTCTCCCGGTCCTCAACACTTTCTCTTCACAAACCTTCTGTCACAACTCATTCTAACTTCCTTAAATTAGCCCCTCCATTATAGGTGTCCAGGCTGAATCTGAGTTCAGCCTATTTCCCTTCTTAGGCCGCTTCGTGACGTCTATAGCCTTCAAACCACTGCCACAGCACGTAAAATATTTCCCCTACCTATTGTTAATAAGTTTCCTTTACAACTCAACACCTAAATCGTCCCACAACTAATCCAAACACATCAAATAAACCGAAGACACCATGTTGAACCTGCCAACAACAGCACCACTTTAATACCTTGTTGCTACCACTTCCAGCACCAAAAAAATCCTTCAATAATCACCCTATCCTTATCTTTTGTCTCTTTCCTAACTTTTCTAAGCCCCGCAGTACTTGGATCAAATTTTTGGAGCACCAAACAGCAGCTACGAGCCAAAGTATCCAAATATGGACAGATTTGTGCGAGTGCACACAGTCTATTTCAACCCCCGTTTTCCTTTGGTAAGGGCTCGAAATCCTCCTCCTCAAACCTTCCTTCATTTTATTCAACTTGTTCTTCATAAACTTCATCTTCTTCTTCATGAATATCATCAATCGTTGCATGAAATTATAGCACTTCTTCATTAACAACTAGGAATGTCCTCATAAAACTAGTTATTGTCATCACCTTGTCATGAATACAACTTTTGTGAAAACTTGTCCACCATGGTATTAACTCCATTTAGCACTAAAATTTAGAATATAAATGTTAAATTTAAGATGGTACATTAACAGTTACACTTGAATGAGACTTGGTAAAAGTTATGTACATAGTTGTGCACATGTCTAGGTTTATTCCTAGATAGTTGTTTTTTATGTTAAACACCATGTTAGAAAATAATATATACCATGCTAGATAGTGTTTAGTGTGTTGATATATAGTTGGGAAGCATATAAATATATAATTGTTTGTATGAAAGTTGTGGTTAAGTGTTAATCCTAAAAGTACTTATTGTTACATGCACTAGTTGTAGTTGATAATGGAAAACCTTAAACATGTGAAGGATAGAACTATATATAATGTTGCATGTATAATATGGATTGAGAAAAGTACTAGTATGTTCTATTTATCTATGAACTTGATGATGACATACTTCGAATGACTACTTGAATTAGGTTAGCACTTGCTTTATGAGCATTGAGAAAGTGTATGTCATACTTGTACAAGATGACCCTAATAGGTAGAACTCCTAGTACCTATGTGTTAGAAGAACAATTTAACAATCCCATGAACCTTAGTTATGATCATAAGTAGTTCTGCTTTAATATTGTGATAATAGCTTAGCGTAAAGGTTAATATATTTTTATTATGTATTCGTAGACGCTCGGGATGGTTCTATATCGGTTGCGGAGCCACGATCTTTATGTGATCATCTCAAAGTTTCAGACAAGTGTATCTTGCCATATTCTACTTTGTTTTCATATATTTTATTTTTGTTGTACATAGTATTGTTATCCTACTTTGGACCGTTAGTCGATACTTAGCATCCGAGTCACATTCGGGTGCCGATGGTCATCAGTATCATCGGGTATCGATAGATTAAGATTGACATCATGCTATCGTTAACGTACCTTTAGTGGCATGTCAAAGCTCAGGATACTTGACACAATATTTCATATGGAAGAATCCGTTCTTGACATGTTCTTGGTGACTGGATTCTGTAGTAGGTATTAGGACTTATGACAGGTTATATTATTGTATCTATACTATTATGACTCGATGTACTAGATATAGGTCTTGATCTTGCGTGTTATGGACATGAGATGTGAGATACATGGAAGGGGAGAGCATATAGTGTATGTTGGGCTGTTTATTTCATAGTTTATTGTTGTCTCTCTTGCAGAGCTTTGGTGTTTCATACTTTGCTTTAGGTTCTATGACATGGGCCTTTAGTGTTTCATAGTTTGCTGAAGTGTCTATTAAGATCTTCAGTATTACAGCCTAGAGTACGAGTGATGTTCTACTAGTATTTTCATATAGATGGTTACAGTAGTTTTATCCCTTATATATCATATACTTTTTTACTATTTACCTTTGGCATATTGTACTTGTACCTTGCTATGTTCCTTGAGGACCTTGTGATCTCTCCAGGTAGACGACTGAGTGAGGTTATTTTGCTGATCATGAAGTTGTTGCTATTTCTGATTCAGGTATCTTTTATGATTATGTAATTATATTCATTTACTTGCATTCTGCTTGTTAGCCTAGTATTTGTAGACTTATGGCATTTTCTTCAAGTATATTCGGACAAGTATAGCATGGGATGCACGCAATAATATATTTGTCCATTCTTGTATTCTATACTACGGTAGATTGAGACTTAGAGATATTAATGAGTTATTTTGATAGTTGGTCGTTACTGTACAGCTTATACGTATTCAAGCTGGACTTGAATCCACTTGATACGTAGCTAGCATGCTTACGCACTCCTTGTCTTATGTATTTTATGACTGGGGCATTACATATTTTTGTGATAGACCATGTAGGTCAAGGTCATATCATTTCGGTTACATTACTCTACCGAACGAGTCTGCAATAGGATAGTGTATTAGATTCTCAATCAACAATTACTATTAAAATTCCTTTAACTTCTACTATCATCCTTGACCCTCGTATTTGTAATAGATCATACCTCTCTTGAACTCCTTATATTGGATTCTCGTCTTTTTCTGTTTCGAAAGACGAACATTTGTTCTTGATGAGCTATTTCAATTATATTTTATTGTATGATAGGAGTAAGGTGGATAGAATATTTTAGCGGATGATTATCTAAGACATGAAGGGTTGGATAGACACATATACTAGATGGACCGAGTAGGTAGGAGTGGCATTCTTACTTCTATGTGTGAGGTTTAGTTGGTAGGCAAATATATTTTAATCAATGGATAGACATTCCTACCAATTTCTTAGGAGCTCGAGTTGGATTAGAAGTTCTGCATATTCATGAAAATTTATTGGGAAGATGAGATAGATTTTTTCATGTTAGTTGAACTAAGTAGAGATGCAATTTGAAAGATTATACAATTAAACTCTAGGTTTAGACGTAGTCCCTTAAACAAAATAGGACCACCTTTACAAAAGACCTTCAAAAGATATGACTTGAGGATAGAATGATTCGATGAGACTTGATTTGATGATTAAATATAAGTATATATAAGAATTGATCATCACACTGCTGTAGGAATTATTTTTTGGAGGAGAAAGAAATCTATACTTAACAGGACTAGGCAATTAACTAAGGTGGGCATAATTTTTATAGATACTCCTCCAAGATAATAATCTACAATATAGTACAGTATAAGACTTAACCCTAACAGGAGACCCGCGGATCATTAGACAAAACCATGCTACCCTTGCCTAAGCTAGATAGAGTTCTGAATAGAAGTTTACATGAACCATTTGGGTTAGCTAGAAGAATACTATAGATTCCTCGATTATAATGGTTATGGTGAGTAAGAATGCAAGCTGAAGGAATATATAGTGGGATTGAGTCATATATTCTAATTAGTATGGGAGTTCAAAACTAAAATAGAGCTCGAGGATCTCGTATGTAAACAATTCGATGAAGCATAATGTTCATGACTGGATATAAATATTTTTAGGAGTTTAAATTTGCATTGGATTTCAAGGAAAGTTTTACTTGGAGGCTATATAAATCATGACATAGTGAATGAAATTACCATGGATAATAGCCTAAAGGACCTCTACTAGAGAGATTAATATCGAATGATAATATCAGAATGATATGTGATCTAGGAATATTAGATAGAGTGGGAAGGTCTGAGTTAGAATAAACGATCATTTATGTATAGAGTGAGACTAGCCTTGAAATGACCTATAAAAGACCATGCCTAAAAGATTGACCAATAAGTTTATAGTATGTCATTAGTATTAGATCTAGGCATCTGCTAATTAATTAAGCCTTAACCTTTACCCAGCAGATAGGTGTAAAATAGTTATACTTACTTATAAGAATTGTATAGCTTGACTCTAATACTCTGTAATACTTTATGGGATATGGCTAGATGTTAGGGATTAGTTATGGCCATGGTATGAACTTAAGAAAAGAGATTTGTATGGTAGGCCATAATGGTTAAATCTCAAGTTACCTTATGACTTTTAGTATCAAACGTAGATCTTAATACCCCTTAAATTATTGATGACTATAGGACTAGACTAAATAGATAAGTAGATTGCTAGACCTAATATTTGAATTATTAGATAACTTGAGTATTATGGTATAGCTTTCAAAATTCGGTTAGACGTATTTCACTTATTTGGCCTGTAAGTGTTAATTGGACTTGTGAGTCCTACCAATGATAACTTGGGTAGATAAGCTAGTATCCGTGATAGAGAAAATAGGTTGAAGTATAAGATTTTTATAGATATTATAATCTTGATTTATATATAGTGAATTGCTTATAATGGATGGCAAGTTGTAACAGGATGGTACTCTTATAGTTTGGATGAAGGGTATAAATGGAATAAACTAGAAGAAACCTACGGTTCGAGGAGAATAAGGTAGAATGACAACAAGAAGAGATTCACGAGGAGTACCTAAACTAGAGCATTTTTTCAAATTAGGAGAATGATTTAGGAGGACTGAAGATTTTATCACTTGGTAGTTGCCTAGAAGATCTATACTTTGAAGCTGGAAGTACATTACCAAGATTAGGGATGCTCATACTTGGAAAATAAGATTAACATACTAGAATGATATGAAGATGTGTAGGAAACAAATAACAAGGAAAGATATTATGGTTGCATAAACTATTAAGAAGGAGTTGTGATATAGACTTGTGGGGTAATAATTTTAGTATTACGAACTGAATGCTTTTGAAATTTTAAAAATTTAGGGTGAGTAGAAATTGTTGATAAGTTTCAAAGTGAAACAAATTTTAAGGAACTAAAATAGGTTTCAGATCAAATACTGACTCGTTGGGTATTAATCTATAAAGGATTACCACAAGACTCTTAGATTTTAGAAGGTACACATGTAGAGGAGTGTAAATGGAAGATAGAAGTCTTATAGGAAAGGTAGATGAATATTATGGGTACACATAAACTGATTAGGGTCAAAAATTTAGTTTTTTTACTAATAGGGTATCAGCTTGCTAGACCATATCCATCGTAGTATGTAATGATATGTAAACCTATTTCCAATTTACCCTAGTCGACGAATTTTTGTATTTCAGAAATTGTATTCTAATGATTGTAATGGTTATTTTTTTATCTAGGATATTTAGAATGACTGAGTAGATATTTATTACATAATTTCTATTTTTTTGTACTATGTATTTGAATATAAGCTTGCGTGATATTTTGTTATATATATATATTTCTCCTAGGAATTGAATTGAGTTGAGCCTCTAGACAAGGTATGACTGACTGGATAGATTGGACTTATTACTGCTAAGAGCGATTATAAAAAGTTAGACTGGAAGAATTCATTATGGATACTATAGGTTGATGACATTGTACCTAGAAAAGAATATAGAGATAGCAATTGTTCTAGCTGTAGAATAAGGAATTTGAATACTACATAGGTGGCCTTGAAGATTTTATGCTTGTAAGATTTTAGTGCCTAATCCATGCACTCCTTCGATGGTCAAGGTATGACATTATTTTCTTTATAGATGTTGTAAGATTTAAATTGAGATTATGTTGCAATAGCCTTGAGTAACCTAGGCTTATAGGTGGTGATTTTCTAAATGATAATTAGCATGATAACAATGATGAGACAATTCATGGCGGTGAGAAGATTTGAGGACCAAATGCCTTATACGAGTAAATTTTATGTATATGGTAGTTTAAGATTGAGAGAGTAAGCAGGGATAAGTACCAAGTTGGGTTTATATATTTAAAGTATGTTGAGTTCATTATATGGAAGACTGATTTTGAATTTCGAGAACGAATATTTCTAAGGTGGATAGATTGTAAACCACTTCACCCAAATTTAGGGATATATAGTTTAGTGTGATATTATAATTTATTTTGGGATAATTAGCATTAGGGAGATGGAGTTATTTTATATATTTTTAATTGTGATATCTTTAGTGCACCTTACAAATAGTTTTAATTTTGGGAAAACAATATTAACTTTTATCTTCAAATAAAAATTCATATTTATTTCCTGGACAAGTTAGTATACCACTATGACCTCTGTGTCACTCTCAAAATCACACTCTTGCGCTCTAATTTAATTATGTAACATTCATGACACTTTGACTCGACCAAATTGATCTACTTGCACTAATATGACTTAACTTTCAAACACCAAATACTCATTTTCCTCACACAATTATATTAATTTTTTTTAGTATGTGGAGAATAGATTTAATCCAACTAAAGTGTGTAACAACCAAAATCTTTCCCCTCCCCCACTACAACAAAAGTTGTAACCCTAAACTCTCTCCCTCCCCACTAGGTTGGTCATAACTTCCTTTTTTCACCTCCCCTATTTAAACAACCTGAACAACATTTCTTCCTAATCCTCTTTCCAACATTTCTTCTTCACAAACTATTCCCTAAAACCTTCTCCATCTCCATCCACATCTCCATCCATCCAACCATACCCAGGCTGAATTCAAATTCAGCTAGTCTCCACCAAAACAGCCATATCTCCCTCCATACTAGGTATCTTTTTCTAAACTTTACTATACTTCTTCCCATCCCTGTCCTCAACACTTTCTCTTCACAAACATTCCATCAAAACTTATTCTAACTTCCTCAAAATAGGCCCCCTATCAGAGGTATCTGTGGACACATACAAAAAAGAAGAAGAAAATGCTATTTTTTCTTTATTGGCGCAAGGCACCACAAATCGAGTACGCCTGAGAGATCCTGGGCTGAGGATCCCCGAGTACAAAAAAGAATTCTGGGGAATGGGACGATGCAGATCGAGCGACAGTTGCTCCTTTATTCCGTTGACACTCCGATTACAAAAGTAGAAGAAAACCTAAAAAAATTGCTAACCCTCGGCTAACTGACAAGAAGTGCAGCAATTTGGCTCTTGAAAATGCTCTCCGTTCTGTGTTTTGAAGATGCATGAGGCCCCTTTTTATAGTCGTTCTTGAGCTGGAATGATGTTATGCGCCCACATGAGAAAAATACACTTGGTTTCATGTGGGCGTATAGGCCTGCCTTGGGCGCATAGGGTGTAGGCGCATGCAGGCTGTAAGATCGTAGGTTGGTTGTGGGGTTGACGTGGCTGCATGCTTCGGTGCATGACTGCTCGTGGAGACTGACGTAGCCGTGCGCTTCGGTGCACGTTTTGATCATGGCTTTGACCGAGTCAGGCTTGGACGCATAGCCCTGTTTCAGGCTATGTGCCCTCCTTCACAGAGGGTTGCTTGGGCGCATAGAGCTTCACAGGCTTGGACGCATAGAGCTTCGCAGGATGATGGGCGCATAGGAGCTTCACAGGGTGTTTTGAGCACATAGGAGCTTCACTTGGGCGCATATGTCCTCTTTTGGCTTGGGCGCATAAGGTTTTATTTGCTAAAAATTTTATGCTTCTACAAGACCTCCTTCAAAGTTTTCGATACTTGAACGAGTTCTAAATACTTTGAAAGAAGCATGGATCGTCTTCTCGTGATGCAATGGGCGCATAGCACAGCTCTCTCCTTGGACACATAGTGTTTGGCCAGCCTGTCAGAGAGATACGACCGTTGAGATCTTCCTCGAAATCTGAACTGACAGATTCATCGGGGTAGAATTTGAAGAGGTCCATCCTTTATATGTCGTCCACATCAGCGAGTGGCAGTCGCATAGTGTGCAAGGGGCTGGTTCTTCACGTGGGCGCATAGGCCATTGTAGGCGCATACTGCACAATGGACGCATAGGCACATAAAGATAGTGGGTGCATAAGAAGTGGCCTATGCCTATAAATAGGCTCTGAAGGAGAGATGAAGTTCATTATTCTCCTCTCTTAGAAATTTTCAAAAACTCTTCATCTTTTTCTCTAAGAACCATGTCTTCCATGGTCGCCGAGAGATCCGCAAAGGGCAAGGGGGCTGCGCCGAGTGGCTCTCCTCCTACGGCAGCGTCCTCGGTAGTCCAAGACCAGATTCTACGTGAGGGCATGCTTCAAAAAACAAAGTCTCGAGCGTTAATTTGCGACGCTCAGACTTTTCTTCTGCCTGGACGCATCGCCTATGGCAACATACTTCTTGTGAGCATCATTATGCACCTACAGAAGTCATGTGCCAACACTGTGGTGTGCTATGCGCCCACATGTTGCCATGTTATGCACCCAAATGCCATTTGGACTTTGTGAGCCCACATACTGTTCGTGTGTTATGAGCCCACCTGTTTGTTTGGGCGTATATCCCTTTGGGCATATAGCCCTTTGGGCGCATAAGAGTCTTTCAACGCTTAGCTTTTCCTACAGTTTTCTGAATCTGACTTTCTCTTCTGTCCTTGCAGTAATCATGTTTATTTCGGAGCTTGAGGGAAGCCCTTTCGGCTCTGTCTATCAAGTCCTTGGTACTAGTTTCATAACGAATATGATCAGTAAGGTTCAAGCTGTGATCTGTCAAAACCAGCCTACGGAGCGGACACTCGCCATACTTGAACAAGATAAGACCTTCTTGAGGTAGATGATTAACAATGAGAAGTTTGTGCATAGAGGGGCACGTCGTTTCAAGAAGTCATACTTTATGTTTGGTGATAGTGTAGGATTTGAAGATGGCGAGACCATTCGCTTGAAAAACCCAATGGTGATCTATCTGAACAATCAGAGGATATGGCTACCGTCAATGGAGCGGCAATATCCTTTGTCTGCTTTACTGTCTTGGCTGTGCGGTGACAGTTGAAGTGGGAGCTAATTCCTGAGCTCCTCGGGGTTATTTCTGGAAGGATAAAGTCTGACTCAGGCGATCGAAAGAAGGACACTTTCAAGTGTGTCCGGGGCTCTACATCTTATTCTACGAGAGGATTGCAACCTGGTGCCGTAGTGAACGACATTCCAACTAACCTGCATCCTTATGCCGTTGACATGCTTTACAATTTGATGATGACGGGGGATGTGTCATATCCTGCAGGGAAGATGCGGATAGAAGGCTGGAGGCATCCATCTTCATTCTGGAGCAATCTCACTGGCTGGGTGCTTTCTACGTATGAAGCCACCCTGAAGACTGTTGGCCTTTACTATACTATTAGGGCCACTCAATATGGTGTAAGGGTCAACTGGCCAATGTTTGTCTCTTTGGCAGAGTTATATAACCTTCATACCAGTACCTTCTTTACTCCGGGCGGGGAGATGGGATTGGCTCTCCACGAAATGCAGGAGGTGTCGAAGCTTCCCTGGGGGCATGGAGCCTTATGAAGAATATTTGCCTTGTGACGAAGAGCTTCGAGATCTAGAGAGTGAAAACTCCGAGATGATTGATGTATACAAGGAATTGCTCTGCCACCTCTTTATCTATCATATGATTAATAAGAAAGGGAGGACCGAGGGGACCAATCCCCACACGAGAGCCTGGATGGGCTATATCTTCGTTCAAGGAGAAGGGGAAGATCCGGCCTCCTTTTCGATCTTAAAACCCATGACCAAGTCTGATATAGAAGCCCGGATGGCAGATTATGAGGCGGCAGATACTGAGGACAATGATCATCCTAAGTCTCCGATTGGCCACTACTTTCGTCAAGCCAAATATCCATTTTCCGAAAAAGCTGTGCTGGCAACTTTCTTAATGATCTGGCTTCGTGACTACATAGTCCCCGGAGGTTCAGGGTCCATAAAGAGAATAAGCCGAGTTATGATACTTCTGGCTGTGAAGCTGGCATTCGGACACCATCTTGCATTGCTTCCCGCGATGGTCTGTGCCACTGGACGAGGTCTGCAGGACTTTGTTAGGAATGCGGTGACTCCTGACAGCAGGGCCAACTTTGTTCGGACCGAACTTTCGTATCATTTCCTGATGGGGTGGCTGCTATTGCATTGACCTACCCTGACGAATGCTGGGCAGGTGGCGGACTCTTTGGCTGGAGACACCTTTCTTCGTAGATTTTGTGATACAATTGGACCGTTACCGGTGTACCTGCCTGCAGAAAGGCTTTAGGCTCCTTGCATAATTATGAGCTTTTCAGAGTATCCCCTCCGTCCGGCAGCAGAAATACAGGAGTTATCTTAGTGGATGAGGTAGTTCATGCCACCAGCTTGACTGCTGGGGAGTTTTATTGGCTCCAGTCTATTAGACCATCACATCTGGTACTCCGATACAGGAATCGTGCCTATCTGGAGCCATATCTGCCGAGCCGTTTCGTGCGACAGTTTTGCTATAGCCAGATCCTCTTGGGGAATGCTAGCCCGCATTTGGAGCCGATAGGCATCTTATTGACGGGGCGCGTGCTTGGATGTATTACAATACCGGGTGCACGGGGGCAGTCTTCACTCTGTCCTTGGATAAGCCTGAGACCCATTTGTGCTATGCTGCCCCCAAATGTTCAGATCAATACTTTTCATCCCCGGTATGATCGTGAACAGAGCTTGATATTGGGGACTCGGTTCGGCCCTCTTCCTATAAAAAAAAGGCACCGAAGGGCCGTAAGAAGGAGAGTGATGTTCTCACTATGAAGTCATCTGTAGTACCACAGCCAGAGGCTATCTTTAGGGAGCCACCAGCGTCTCCCAAGGAGGACGTGAAAGATGATGATTCTTCTCCTTTTAATCCTCCTCAGAAGAGGAAAGCTTCAACTGAACTGGCCCAGGAGCCAACCTTAAAGCGAAAGAAGAAAACCGTTGCCCTGAAGAGAGCCAAGGAAGTGGGTGCTGGCTCGCCTCCTTTGAGGAGATTTTTCCAGCAAACTAGAGGAGGAGGAACGGTGTCACGGGCCGTTATTATTCGGGAGGTAATTTCTTTCCTAGACTCCATAGCCGTTCTGGCCCAACCTTTAGAAGCTTTCTCACCCTTGTGTTTGTCCTTTACACAGGACCCCAAAGTTGTAGCTGAGGCAGGTGCCTCCTAATCTGAGGAGGTGGATGTGACGACAGAGTCCCCTATTCGTCCTTGACTGATGGATGAGGGCGGGTCTTCTTCGGCTGTAAGACTTGAGCGACGGGGTGATCAGGGCGAAGGCCCAGACCATGACGGTGATCAGAAGATCAGTTTCTCCTACGACATATCTGTAGGGGATATGTCTGCAATAGGAACTGTGATGAAAGAGCTGGACGAGAACTAAGTCCAATCGGCTCATCCTCCTGCGGGTACGTTGCCTTTGCGCCTCTTTTCGGATGAGATTTTTCGACTTCGATTTTGCGTGCTCCTCGTGAGGCTGACCATGACTGTATGTTCCCTTGTAGACAAGGGGAAGGAACCCCACGCGAAGATAGTCCCAGGCATCGGAAAGGGGACAGAAGTTGTTCCTGGCTCCTCCAAATCTGCTGCTGCGAAGGGAGCTATTAGTGAGCCGGTATCGGCTATAGAAGGAGAAGTTGAGCAGCCTGCTGAGGGGGCTATTGATGAATCTGCTCCTATTCTGGCTGAGATTGTGGAGGATATCAGGCCTAATATCGCTCAGTGCCTTGATATTGTTCTTCTTGCACAGTCTGGGACTGTTCTTGGTTTCCCTGAAGCCAAGACTGATGGCGTAGTCCAGGCTGTAGTTGAGTAAGCCGAAGGTACAAAATTACAACTCTTTCATATTTCTCTCCCTTTTTCGGTTACTGATGTATATATATTTTTCTTTTTCAGGTTCGGCTTCTTGTGAGGTATCCCTTCCTGGAGCGGAAGAAACTCTCCAAGCCTCCTCTCCGATAACCTCCACTGAAGATGATGAGATGGCCCAGGAAGTCGTTAAAGCTTTTTACTCTGTGCTGAAAGTGAAGCTTCCTGGAGTCTTGAATCAGAATGCTGCATTCGGCCCTGTGAAGGCTGTTGCCGAATGCCAAGTGGCGGCCCTCGAGTGCATTGCCAGCTATGAAGAGCAAGCCAATACTCTGAGAAAGTTCTGAATGACCTGGAGGGTCAGGTGGCCATGTTTCGGGATACCAAACAGCGGAGCCCGGCGTCGCTATTCCGCACAGAGGACGAGGCTTTGATGACGGCTATTGCGGAGGAGAAGCCTACTTTCCAGGTAAGAAAGGACGTCCTTGTTCGAGAGATCGGCAAATTGGCTGACCAGTATGGTCAGTTCAACGCTGCAAGTAAGGCGCGTGCCGCCTCAAAGAACAAACTGGCTGCATAGATCACCGAAAGGTATAATCACATTACGTAGATCCAGGACGAGATCGCCCAGCTGGAAGCCGACTTGAGGGCAGCGACGTCTGAACAGGAGGATTATTTGTCTTAAGCTGCCATGATTGCCACCACTTCTGCCCATTTAGAAGAACAACTGGCAAAGTTGGAGGGAGAGCATCTGAGTGTGATCCTTTTCGAAGATGAAGCTGCTCGTTAAGAAGAGGTGCGCCGTCGAGCTACCGCAAAGTTTGAAGCCAAAATCGTGGCTCTAAGGGACAACATCAATCGCCTTTATATCCCTTAGATTCTTTTTAAATTTTTTTCCAGCCGTCAAGGCTCTTGTACCCTTTTTCCGTCTCTTGATAGACGTTTAAGTACCAAATAAAGAATCTTTTCAAAGTGAATGTGGATTTGTAAAATATCGGTGCTAGAGGTAACGTGGACGTAGCAAGGATATTTCTGGTAGGTATTCCGCTGGGAAATTTTGATGTGGACCTATTATCCGTTTTATATTCAAGTTTATTCGAATATAGATAATAAGTTGAATTAAGCTGCTAGTAGAGGTAATATGGACGTAATAGCAGAGGATGTTCTATATCTGACCAGAGGTAATATGGACATGGAAAGATATATAATATTAGGTAGGAGTGGATAGTTCAAAGGTAATATGGACGCAATTATCCATGATGAATGCTTTGCTCAGAGGTTATGTGGACATGGTAAAACATTTAATCATTCCACTGGGGAAATAATTATCGAAAAACAATTCAGAGGTGATAGGGACGTGACTTGTTTTCGTCAAACCGAGTTTGGACAGGGTCAAAAACGGGAATGATTCTACTGGAGAAATTTTTAGAGGACCTATTATCCAGGGCGTATTCAAGACTCTTGAAATACGGATAATAGTTAGATAATTTTTTGAATCATATAAACATCGTACTGTACATTTACATGAATGAACACATGTGAACAAAAAAGGTTACACATAGTATTTTTTTAGGAACTTGTCGTTGATAGGCTTCATGAGCAAGTCACCATCGGGCTTGGTTAGTCGGTACGCACCGTTAGAATACACTGATTCAATGATGAAAGGACCTTCCCATTTAGGCTGGAATTTTACTTTTATTTTGTACGTCATGACCAATGGTCTTCTCACTGCTAAGACCAGCTCTTCGACTTGGAAGATCCTTTCTTTTATTTTCTAAATTATCACTATTAAATAAGATAGCATTTTATAAATAAATAAAATAATAGGTTTTGTCTTTAATAAAATTAATTAGTATATATATTATTTTGAAACCATCACCGAAAATAAAATTAAAAATTATTTTTCTGAAATATGTACCTCGCACATATTCGCACTCGACGAGTAAATACGAAAAATGCAAATTTTCGCGCGACATACAATACGACTACGCGACGTATAAATACAAAAAAAATCAGTACTAAAAATATAGTTGAAATTTAGGGGTTCTACATCCTACCCAACTTACAAGAATTTCGTCCTCGAAATTAATTATAATAGTGGTGGGTAAGAAGATACAAGGGTACGATCAAATCGTTGGACGAGGCAAGAAAACAACATTTAACACAAACATGCATTAGGAAATCGTGATTTAGATAAATACGAAAATAATGCACGGATATGGTAATGGATGAGGGTCGCTAGCTAATGCAAGATAGAGAAGGATTTAAGTGTTAGGTAATGAAGGTAAAGTAATTAGAGAGCAAGGGTACATGGTTCCTTAGAGTGAAGTTACGCGTCTAGGTTTAGGGGTGGTTAAGGAAATAATTCTAGTCATTTCTAAATTTAATGATTTGAAGGTCTTGATAGAAGGTCGAGGAAGGGACGAGTAGTTAAGACGAAGATATAGTTAATGGTCGAAAAGAGATAGGATAGCTAGAGAAAAATTTAAGTACAAGCACCTTCGGCCTTCTAAAATTGGTGGAGGCGAAAGCAATATAGAGTTCAAAGACGATATTATCGAGTACGAATACGTGGCTCAAAGGCAATCGAATAATTTCAAAATGAATTTTCAAGGCAGTCGTGAATGAGATTCTAAGGGTAAGTTTAACTATATCTCAACCACATAGAATAATCGTGTGAAAGGCGAACCAAAGTGCATTAGGTTGATCAGACCATCATGCACCGGTTATGAGTAGACAATATGTTAGTGGGGGCCCCCAATAAAATATATGTCCTCGAACAAGCTTGATAAAAAGTAAGCTTGCAAAAATTAGGCTATTTAGCAGAATTAGTCACGATGGTAAAAAAAACATAGGCACGAGAGCGTAATAGTGAAAGAAGGTAGAATTAGTTCAACTCCTTAAGAATCTAAGTCTTGTCATGCGATTGTTCCTATACATTCATCCTACTGTCTTTTGTCTAAGGCTTGGTTAAGGCCATAAGGAAGGTTAGGTCGTAAGGCGTTCTACCCAACTTACAAGAATTAAACTAGTAGGGTGATGGGACAATGGGTCATGTCCACCTAGTATGGGTTACCTTATTAATCCCTATCAAGCACGAAAGAAGAGCACGAATCACGATAGAAGGGATCAAGCAAGATGCAACTCGAGGAGCCAAGCGAGAAGGCGGTCAAGTATGTGGATGAGATCCTAGACTCTAATCCTATAAGCAGGCTTGCTTGGTACGGTAAAGTAACCAAACAATTTATCTGACCAGCATGGGCCACCACAAAAACATGTAACACCCCAGTCCCAAAATACGTAGGACCAAGTACGTAGACATGCGAGCTGTATACATACGAAGTACAGGGCCTTGTATGAATACATAAGCTGTAAAATGCAGTAAACCACAACTACTAATCTCATCCAAAAAATAAAAGAATAAAGAAAATCATATAATGAATTGTTTTGGTATAATATGTTGGGTGGAGACACATCCACTACCAACCAAAAATAAAAAAAAGAAGTACATGATATATAAAAGGACTAAGTGGAAGTAGCAAGGAGGAACCAAGTCACGACATCTTCGAATAAATGTAGAAGACCACGATCTTGGCTAGGATACCTGCGGAAGACATGAACACACACCTAGGGAAAAACCAGGTCCTCAGACGGACGTAGCAAGATACAGAAAGAACAAGCTAATATGAACTGTCAGAATAATAAAATAATATATAAAAGACTATCCTTGACACAAATATGCAAAAGAGATTCTAATCGCCTAATGTGCAATTTAGAGGACAACTTTCATGCGCATGTATGGGATTTTAGTCTATGTGTACGTAACTGGCATCCAGTCATCTGTATTTGGCCGTAACGTCCAAAACGTCAGAGGATATCTGCAAATAAATTGCCACAGTTCCATCCAAAGACTGTGGTTTACCTGTTTGGATTCCCATACGCACTAGCGACTGTCTTCCCCCAATATTTTCCACACTATTCAAGTCATGTCCATGGCTCGTCCAGTTTTGTAACTGCTTGAGTCTCTAAAACCCTAGTCATAGCAGTTACGATTATCTATTCGTCACACGACTTTAGAGATAGCTAGTCGATAAGTCGTGCCCCTAGCAACATGTCTCCAACCATGTAGTGTGTGTGTCATGGCCAAAGAATATATAAGAATATCCCCCAACAAAAAGGTAGTCCGCTAACACTAAGTTAACATGCATAAAGTAAAGTAAACGACTAATAGAGTCGCTTGCACCCAAGTATGACTTGGACGCGCAGTTTATAACAAAGAAAACTAACATTATGAAACAAAATAAATAATGCAAAAAATAAATAATTGACAGTTGATTAGGAAGGTATACTTGCCTGTTGCGACGCCTAGTGTGCTGCGATGATCAATGTGGCACAAAATATAGCTTCGGTGATACAGCTACAGAAGAGGACCTCTGTTGGCGACACGGATGGTTCGATTGGGTCCAGAAGGGTCAAATTGGTTTGGGTGGACATAAAGTAGTTTAGAATTGGCGAGGGAGTAGGAGTAATGGGACTAGCTACGGACAGGATGATAATCGAAGGAAATCAGCTAAATAATATATATAAGACTTTCGAAAGATATTCATAATTTTATTAGCTAAAATATGCCTTCCAATTAATACTGCAAAAATAGGAAGTACTTTTAAGTAAAAAAAAGAAGGAAAAACTATATTTTATTATTCAGAAATAATGCAAAATACTAGGAAATTATTTTATAGTTTGGAAACTATATATTTTTATAAGTCAAAATATTTTTGAATAAATAATTTAGAATATTTATCGCAGGTTTTAAAACTAGATTTGTAAAGTCAAGCCAATTCCTCTATTTTTACTACGTATATATCTTTGTGCAAAATAATTTATAATAATAATAATAACAAAAAATATAAAAATAAAAACTCTACCACTACAACAACAATAATAATAAAGATAATCATAGTAATAACTAATTGCTGTAATATTAACACTAAAAACATATTATTAACTATATTAATAACTACTTAAAATAAGTTCACAAAAATAAAATAAAAAAATGAAAATAAAGCTGCAACTCTTCTCTGGATTCGAGAGAGAGTTATTAAAAGGTCAAAAGAACAGTAGAAGAGAGAAGTGGTGAAAGAAAAGAAAGAAAAAAAACAAAGGGGGAAGCAGGTGATCTGGAGGAGAGAGATGTGAGAGAGAGAAGCTAGAGACAGAAGCTAGGGAGAGTGGGCTGGGGAAGAAGGAGCTGGAGAGGAGGCTGGGGCTTACCAAGCCGTGCTGCGCCGGTGGCGCGCGATCACACGGCGGTGGAGAGCGGACGGCCGGGCGCGGAAGTATGCGGAGGACGAAGGACGGAGACGCGCGGGTGGCTCCAGGCGGCACAGAGGTTGCGAACGACGGAGGAAATGGACAAGCTTGGTCGGAGCACGCAGGAGGTCCTGGCTCAGATCTGGGTGGGGAGGTGCTCCGGTGGGCTCGCCAGCCCTGATCGGAGAGAAGAACGGTTACGGTTTTCCTTTTCTTTTCTTTTTTTTCTTTTCTGGTGGCATTGCCGGTAGCTGGCGGTGTGACGGCCGGGACAAGTGGTCAGACGGTCACAGGAGGAGTTCGTATGGGAAAAATCATGGCAGCACAAGCAAGAGCCGGTGTTGGTGGTTTTGGTTGGGGCACAGCCGGGTTCGGGGCAGGCCGGTGGTGGTCAGGGTTTGGTAACGGTGGTGACTACGCGCTTTTGGTAGGGTGGTCAATTTGTGCTGAATTGGTCGGATAGGGCCGGTTACTGGGTCGGGAATTATTGGCGGGGCAGGAGCCCGTAGAGGCTGCGGCAAGGAGATGATGGTGCAAGGGAAGTCGGAGTTGACTGGGATCGGTCGCAAGTTCGATGGTGGTGGATGCAGTCGGTCTGATACGGGAAGCCGAGGGGAGGCCAGGCGGAAGATGGATTGCTGGGGTCGGGTTTAGGCTTAGGTTTTGATTGTGTCGGGGGTGTGTCCGACAATAGAAGTTAATGTATATGTAACTAGATAGAATAAGAATTAGACACTGACACGGTGCACGCACTTGTGGTAGAAATAATTTTGTGGAATATTTGGAATTTAGGGAGGAGTACCTGCCTATTTTTATGATGTAGGAATTCCCAGTTAGATAAGGATTAGAATTGATTTAAAACCCCAATAGATAATACCATATTAATAGATTTAAAGTGAATTCATTCCAAATCCGAATCAAATTTTAGATAAATCTAATCTAAATTAATATAGCTTGTTTGCCATTAAATCTTTTGATGTAATTTTAATACAAACAGAACAGTGTTACAATTTAGGACTTAGATGTAGTCCTACGAGTACACTTTTGTTTATCTGGGTCCCTTGTACCGATAGAGCGAGTGGTAATACGTTGACTCCGTTGACGATCTGACGACGGTTTTCGGTTCTCTGAAGATCTGGATTGCTCTAGGTACAGGAGCTTGGGGAGAGGAAGAAGACGTTGAGTGTCTGTATCTGCCTCTCTATATGTTGCTGATGGTTGTACGACGTGTCTCTGTCTGTGTGTGTATCTTATAAGGAGATGATCCCTCTATTTGTAGCTTTGCAGGCTGGCTGCTCATGCGCGCATGTAGGATGCGCCTGTATGTGGGGACGCTATATGGTGGTTGCTGATGGGGGCGTATAGGCGATGTGCCCTGATTGAGGAGTTGAACTTTTCTTGTTGCTGTCGTGGGCTGCGACAGAGCTGACACGTAGCAACGGAGAAGATCTTTCAGTTGTTGAGATCTTGGGTGATTAGCACCCCTTCATAGGCTGAATCAAGTCAAAGGACGCGTGTCGTAGGTCCATGGCTCGAAGATCTCAGATTTGGTGGGGAGTGATCTGATAGGATGCGCCTGGGATTGGGCGCATGAGGAGGCTTCGGCTCGTAACCTTTAGGAGTCATGAACCAGTTGGGGCGCATGGCTTTTGAGGCGCATGCGAGGCTTCATTAGTGACTTTACTTCTGTCTTTAGGGATCAGAGAAAAGTCTGAGGAACACGACTTTTGAGGCGCATGCAGAGATTTAGGCGCATGGCTGCGAAGGCGCATGCGAGATGATTGGGCGGCCACGTGGTTTGTAACCGCCGGAGGGGAGTAATGATGATGCTGATGTCGGCGACGCTTCATTTTCTGAAAAAGCTATCAACTGTTAAGTCCTCGGGAGACGTGCTGCAACCTCTGTCAGACTTCAGCATTTAATATTCTTTTGACAGGTGATGGGTTTGTTGAGTGGGTGCATCGATCGGCGTTCCACTAGGTGCATAGGGGCGCATCCTTATGAGGTTGATGGGAGCTGGGCGCGTCAGTACGATGCACGGTCTGGCCGACGCATCCAATTTGCATGACATGTCTTTATGGGCTCGACTGTTACGTTTTTCGAGTGCTTTAAATAGCCGTCTTTGACTTGGCTGAATTCGAAGCATCAGGTTCATCACCATTAATGCAAATTTATTGTACGGGATTCGGAGAGCCAGCCACTTGGCGCATAGGTTTGATTTGCCCGGTCTATAAATAGTGGCATGTAGAGGGTTTGCTTCTCGTTCTCTCACGTCCTTCCAAAATGAACTTGTTTACTCGAGCACATTATGTTGATGAGATGCTCCCGAGGGTGAAGATGCGATGCATGGTCTTCATTGATGCACTTGAAGGTGACTGTTACATCCAAAAGTCGGAGTCGAGGGCTTCTTAGGCAGGCGGAAGGTGCCTGTGGTATCCAAAGATTGGGATGCTCGAGCCTCGTCTCCGTTATGCTGGAAGAGTCGCAGATCGAAATTACGGTGCCCCGATCATCTTCCTTGGGCTTTGGGAGAGCTCCTCCTCCCGCTAGAGTGGGTGTTGCCCATTTTGGTTGGGTTGAAAGCTGCTTCTTTAGCCGCAGGTTGGTTGCGGTGCTCTCCTCTTCCTTGGTTTGGGGAGCTCTTCCTCCAGCTAGAGGGTTGATTGCCACCCTCGTTCTACTCAATAAATGCTTCATTGGTCGAAGCATTTGATGGCGTATATGCTGACACTTCATGATGCGCCTGACTGGGACGCTGAAGGGTGGCACATAACTGAACTGCTGAAGGGATGCACATAAATGAGGATGCACATAACTGAGCTGCTGAAGGGATGCGCCTGGCTGGGGAGCGCATGGCGAGTTGCACCTGTTTGAGCACGCATGGTGGTTGCTGCGCCTAGCTGTAGACTTAGTGTCTTTTCTTTGTAGAAATTTTTCTTTGTACAGCTCTTTTTAAGACATGTAACAAACTTTTATTGAAAATAAAAGTCTTTTTTTAATGTCTATGCTTTGTTGTGCCAAGTACTTTATCTGAGCTCCCTGGCGCATGTGATGTTAGGCGCATAGGATTTCTGGTCCTGAAATTCCATGCTTCTACATAGATAAATTATATCTCCAAATAAAAACTGTTTAAAATCTTTTCAAATGTAAGCCAATAAAAATAATCTTCTCAAATATACTTCACCATATTTAATTCAATTTAACCCAAAACAATATTTTCAAATACTTTTTCGAATAATAAAATATTAACATTAAATAAATTTCAAAAATAGAATTATATTTAAAATTTTAAATTTTCGTACCTCATATGAAATAAATATTTGCATAAAACATTGTTTTCAAAATTACCATTTAAATTATCACCATTAAATTCAAAATATCTTTTTATAAATAATAATAATTAATTAATTTTGAAAATCAAAAATAAATATTTATGTATTAATAGGAAATAATTTTAAACTACACTCTTTTAATAATTTAGATAAAACAATTATGAAATTAAACATAAATAATCAAATCTTTTAAAATACCTTCTTGCTAAATAAATTATTATAATAATAAAAATAAATTTTGAAAATATACATGAAATAATTGTCTAGTTTTCTAAATTATCACTATTAAATAAGATAGCATTTTATAAATAAATAAAATAATAGGTTTTGTCTTTAATAAAATTAATTAGTATATATATTATTTTTAAACCATCACCGAAAATAAAATCAAAAATCATTTTTCTAAAATATGTACCTCGCACATATTCACACTCGACGAGAAATACGAAAAATGTAAATTTTTGCACGACGTACAATACGACTACGCAACGTATAAATACAAAAAAAATTAGTACTAAAAATATTGTAGAAATTTAGGGGTTCTACAGGTATAGCTCAATGCGCTGCTGTGCTAACAAGCATTTTTCGTCTAGCGCTTCGAGCTCTTGGAGTCGCAGACGGTAGCTTTTTTCGGTAGTCAACTCGCTGGGTAAGGCTACTCGAAGAGATAGAATCTGGATTTCTAAGGAAAGAACTACTTCACTCCCATAAACCAGAGAGAACAGCGTACTGCCAATTGGAGTCCGAACCGTTGTACGATGGGCCCATAGACATTCATTGAGCTTCTCATTCCAATCGCGCTTGTTTGAAGACACGAACTTCTTAAGAAGTTTTATGATGGTTTTATTGAAGGCTTCTGCTAGCCCGTTAGCCGATAGATTATAGGAAGTAGAGGCTACATTCTGGATTCGAATCCTATCGCAGAACCGATAGAATGTATAGCTTGTGAACTGTGGACCATTATCATGGATGATCCTGCGAGGTAGGCCGAAGCGGTAGATGACGTAATGTTTGATGAAACTGATCATGTTTGATGCCTTCACTTCGGTGAGCGGTATAGCTTTCACCCATTTGGAGAAGTAATCGGCTATGGCTAGGATGAACCGATGTCCTTTAGAGGATGGCGGGATGATTGGTCCTATAATGTCCATGCCCCAGGCTTCAAACGGCCAAGCTGCTGTCGTCGGGTGTAGAAACTCCGAAGGTTGATGAATAAAATCAGCGTGGAACTGACAAGCTCTACACTTCTTTTCATATTCAACAGCATCTGCTATCATTGTGGGCCAGTAATAATCCATTCGTTTGAGGCGATCTTGTAATTTGGGGCCTGGTTGATGTGCACCACAAACTCCGTCGTGACCCTTCCGGAGTACATATTTGGCTTCTGTGTTTGATAAGTATCGTAACAGTAACCCATCGTAAGAGCGTCGGTACAGCATCTTGGTAGTTATGTCGTAGTAAAATCTGAGGGATCGTCTTTGGATAGACACTGCTTCATTCGGGTCCTCGGGGAGGATTCCATAAACGGTGTAGTCATGAAAGGAAATCTCCAGTCTTTAGCATCGACGTTTGTTTCTGTTGTGTAACTATGATGAATATGTAAGGTATTTTTCACACAGAATAGTTCTCGACCAGACACCGTAATCGACTGCTGAGTATTGGTTGGGGCGGTCAAGGAAGCAGCAAGATCGGCTAGAGCATCTGCTTCTATATTCTGTAGTTGAGGCACATACTCAATGAAGAATCCAGCAAAAGTAGATGCCAACTCGATTGTTGCTCTGTTATAGGGGATTAGATCTTCGTGACGAACTTCATAATCCCCTCGGACTTGACTAACTATTAGCTTGGAATTGCCGTAAGCTTCTAGATAGTCAACTCCCAGTTGTTTTGCCAGTTGTAGGCCGATTAATAGGGCATTATATTCGGCCACGTTTTTGGTGCATGGTTCCACGAGAGAATATACAAAATGTATAACCAGATGATCAGGTGACACGAGCACGACCCCTACTCCGACCACAATATTTCCTTTAGGTTTGATGCACCGTCAAAGAACATTCGCTAAATGGGAATTTCTTCAGTTGCAGTATTAGACTCCACCACTTCGTCGGGGATTTCGTCATAGAGTTTGGACGATTCTGGCACCGGATGAGCTGCTAGGAAATCAGCTAATACTTGGCCTTTTACTGCCTTCTCAGGAACGAAGAGCATATCGTATGGAGTCAACAGCATTGCCCATGTAGCTAAACGAAAATTGAGAGAGCCCGGTTTAGTCATGAATATTCTGAGAGGGTTGACTTTAGATATAATGTGGATAGTCGGCCCAAACACATAATGGCGTGTCTTCTGGATGGAAAATACTAGTGCAAGGTTTTCCTTCTCCACCGGTGTGTATCTGTGTTCGGCACCCACCAATGTACGGCTGAGGTAGTAGATTGCCTGTTCATGGCCGCCTTCATTCTTCAGAGCTAAGAGGGCGCCAAGAGAATGGTCCATAGCACGGACATATAGTAAGAAAGGTTTTCTCATTATTGGAGCTACCAATACTGGTAGGCTTGTCAGATACACCTTGATGTCGTCGAATACGCGTTGACATTATTCAGTCCAGACGAAAGATACGTCTTTCTTCATGAGCTGAGTGAATGGTTGACACCTTCCAGAGAGGTTCGAAATGAATCGTCTGATGTAGGCTAACCTTGCTTGAAGTCCGTGTAGCTCTTTGAGGTTTCTTGGAGGATGCATATCGAGGATAGCCTTCACTTTCTCCTGTAACACCCAGTTTTTCAAATGAGGATAATTTTAAAATTTTGTAATTATAATTATTATTTATTGATATTTATTTCACATTATGATTTTTGGTAATTTTTAATAATTTTTAAACTATTTAAAAACTGCTTTAAGTCATGACTAGTGATTTTGATGTGCTGCCAGTGAAACCCTAGAGACTGCATGACCTAGAGCCTAACCATATCATTAGGATAATTTAATTATCGTTTTTAGCCTAGGGGTAATTTGGTTATTTTGACTTATTTGAATTATTTGATAATTTATTGAATTGGTGAATTCTAGTAATTCTTGACTTGTTGAGACCTAGTGGACTAGCCTAGAAGCTAACCCTAGCCATGGTGACCCTAGTCTAACTTAGGTTAACCTAATTTTAGTCATTAGAAACTATTTTGGATTAGGAGGATTAGTTTAAGTGAATTTAAGTCATGGCTTGTGGTTTCATGAAATGACTTATGGCTTAATGATTTGATTGATCATGACTTAAGCCCATGGGCCATTTAGTAAACCCTAACCCTAATTATTGAGCTTATGACCAGCCACATAGGGATCCCCACCCAATATAAATACTTATTCATTAGGGCTTGCCTCTTTTTATTTTATTCCAACACTTGGAGAAAGAAAAGGTATTTTTCCCCTTCCAAAAATCCCCATAAATCCATTTTAATTCTTTTTTAATCCTAGTCTTTTGTATTAGGTTATAATTTCTGTATATTTATTATTTCTGGAGATAAATCTCAATTTTGGGTTCATTTGGAGAATTTGGCCATCAAGAGGAACACCCCCATTTGGAGCTTTTCCATGCAATTTGCACCTATAGGTAAAACCCTTTAAATTGTATTATTATTTTGATTCCTTTACATATTAGGCTATTTTTAGGAGTTCCCTAGCTGTCCCCGAAATTTGGGTGGATTTCGTGTCCGTTTGGTGTCCGTATTGGACACGTATCGGTCTATGTATTCATGTGTTTGTTGAAATGCCTTAAAGGAAATTTTTATGTTGTTTTTCAAAAATATTTGAATGAAAATATTGTTTTATATGTGTTTATTGATTTCGTGTCCTACTGAGCACATTTCTGGACACGTTCGTGTCCATATTTAGACAAACACGCACGCACGAGGCCCCGGTGCGCTGCCCTGCTACTCGGGGTCGACACAGGACACGACACGGACTCTTGTGAGCTGATTTTTTGTGGACACGTGTGGGCATTGTCTGCCATCACCCACACAAAATTTTACGAGCTTTCGTTCACTGTGCGTGAAGTAATCGCGCTCGTACTGGTTCCTCACTGCACTGCACGAACACAGTTTTGAGCACTGACACGTGAGTCGTGTCGACTCTGGACACATTGAAGACACCTCGTATTGAAACGAGTGTGTAGCCCAACACTTGGGCTATACGTGGACATAACCAAGAGGCCCCACGTGGCTCATGTCGTTTCCACGAGACACGTAAACCACTGCACGACGCGGTGCTAAACCGTGTGTATCAGTCGAGAAAACTCAACTTATACAGGTCTTGTGTCGACACGTGAGGAGAAGTGGACACGAGACAGTCTATCCTAACCCTAGACAAACCCTAGGCGAACCTGGATATGTGACCACGAGACTCTTAGATACTTGTGTCGTGTCCTATACATGTTCGAACATGTGCACGACACTGTCACTGCACACACTTACCCGAATTAGTATTTTCAATCTTGGACATGTTGTGTCATGTCGTGGTGGATACCTAGGGACCCCTACGACACGTATACATGTGGGGCTAGGGTTACCAACCATTAGATTAGGGTATTAGCTTGATTTTTGGGTTTGATTTAGGTTTTTCTCCAAACCCAGTTAACTGCACAGTAACTTCTAGTATCCTGTATTTTCCAGTTTATAAAATCCAATTTCAAATCGATTTTAATTGATATATATATATGTATTTATGTGTATATATACTATATATTTATGTATATATGTATATGAGTCTGTGGGTATGTGTATGTGTATGTGTATGTAAATGTATATATGTAGGTATGTATAGGTGGTATATATATATGTAGTGTATGTGTGTGTGTTTGTGCTTCCTTTCTCAGTTTTTCTTAGAACAGAACCCCCCTGCAGTCTGCACACACACACTATTCACACACACCCACACCACTGCCTACATCTTCCCATGACCCCCTCACACACACATGTTCACACACGCTCTCAACCTCTCATTTCACTCCCTCTCTAAATATATGTTATGTATATATATGTATGTTATATATGTATGTTTGAATATATATAAATATATATATATTATGTATATTAAGTTGGGTTATATATGTGGGTATTATATATATATATATATATATATATATATATATATATATATATATATATATATATATATATATATATATATATATATATATATTTTATATATATATATATATATATATATATATATATATATATATATATATATATATATAAAAATATATATATATATATATATATATATATATATATATATATATATATATATATATATATTTTATATATATATATATATATATATATATATATTATATAAAATAAATATATATTTATATATATATATATATATATATTTATATATATATATATATATATATATATATATATATATATATATATGTTTTTGATATATATAAGTATAGGCCTTGTATATATATATTATATAGATGTAAGTTAAGTTTTTATTATATAGGTATAGATACCTATATATAGTGCCCTAGGATTACTAGCCTATGGCCCATGGTTAGTAGATTTAGACTTGACCAATAGGTCTAGTAGACCTAGATTGACTAATAGGTTGACCATTGTTGACCATTGTTGACCAAGGTCAACTATAGGTCAACCTTGACCTAGAAATGACTTGGATGGATATAGAAGGGAATAGTTGACAAAGATTTGACTAAACCCTAGACTATTAGCTAGTTGATTTGAGTTTGACCTATATGAGTATTTTGTGACTGGGGTTATGTAGATAGCCCTATGAAGATTTAGATATGTATGGGGTTAAGTGGGATACTTAGGAGTTATTTCATGATTTGAGTTAGAGTATGGGTTTAGCTTAATATGGATTTAAGGTTGGTATTTATATATATTATGTGTGATATACTAGTATGAATAATTGGTTATACCTTAGCCTTGTAGTATGGTATCTTAGGTATTCTAAGTTATGTTAGCTTATGAATTGTTTTGAGTTAGCCCTATAGATTTGACTTAGATTGTTAATGGTTGAACCTTAACCTAATGACCTTGTTGACTAGTCTATGTTGACCAAAACCTTAGTTAGTCTAAGTTTGACCTAGATTTGACTAATCTTGACTTGTTTGACCTTGTTTGACTTAGTTGACTCCTTATGACCTAGTATGACTTAAGTTGACCTAGTTTGACTGTTAGAGTTGACCAAGTTGACTTCGACCTAGATTGGCTTAGAATTCATGTATATTGCATCATAAACATCATTTACCTTGTTTTAAACACATTATAATCTGTACTGTTCTATTTAGGATATTGTGACTCCGGTGCAGACATCTGACATTACACTACTCTTTTCAGAGTATTAGGCGAGTACATTCTCTGATAGTTCTCTCATTTAATTGTCAATTACTGTACTTCAGTTATAGTTAGTTTTATGTGATTCTCTGTTACAACACGTATGTATATTTTTGGATTTATATATGCGACACACATACCACACTTATCTGGCCTCTATTACTGGAATCACTAGAATCATTCCGGAATCTATTTCTGGAATCATCATATTTTGGCTGGGCTCATCTCGATTCTTGTGTCGAATTCTGAATTTATTTGTATTGCGGGACTGGGAAATATTGGAGTAGACATGTGAACATTCCCAAATACTGGAACCACTCCCTTGGAATTATACTGGAACGATAGCCATCCCACACTTGGCCGAGTGTGCGGTGTGCCGTATTACCTACAGCCGTTCACATGTCGATCCCGATATTTTAAAACACACTGTTAGAATAGCTGGGCTCACCTGGATTCTTGATCACTACCTAGAATCATCTTGTACTGGATTCATCTTGTATTAGATTCATCTCGTACTGGACTTATAGTAGTTTTACACTTGTTTTGTATTTACTGTCTGGACTTATTATGTCACTTTAGTTCAGCTAGATTTATTTTACAGCCTTTATTGCCATCATTCTTCTCTTATTTTAGTTACTTTACTTTCTTTGTATCTTACTGCTTCTCTATACTATCACCTAAATATAAACTGCCATATCATCAAAAAAACTATTTATAACTGCTTTATAGTTCTCTGTCATTACTTGGGTTTTCTTGATGAGTTGTACTCGTTCCCGTCCTGATTGGACCTGTTAAAAATTTTACAGAGGACGAGGAGGAGGCCTGCTTAGATACTTTCTATAGGACAGCCTTAGAGGACACTTACGATCCGGACTTCCAGTCGGATCCCTTAGTTGTAGAGACTGTTGCCCATAGATATCTTTATCTTATTTTATAGTATTGGAGATTAAGTTGTATATTTGGATCTGTATTATTTCTGGATGTTAGTGGAGTTTATCTAGACACTTAGCTTTCTCTCTATTTGTATTTCCTGTGGACTTGGATCTTGCATCTTTTATATCTTTCTGTCTTATCGTATTCTACCTTAGATGTGATTGAGATATATTCTGTTATGTCACCCCCATTTGAGAAGTATAACTGTTATTACCTTAAACTGTTAGATGTTGTGACCTAGGACAGCGTTCTACCGCCAACACTGCAGCGTAGGCTGGACGTACCCACGTCTCGTGCCCTTAATCTAGGGTGTGGGTCGTGACACGTTTTTAGTGGTCGCCCATACAGGTCGAGTTTATGTAGTGGTATTCGAACTAGGGTTTCATTACAGCCTGCAGTAGGAATTAGGATATTTTTTTTGAAGGTACTCAATCACAGTTAGGACTCCTTGAGAGATTCCTGGGACGACCCTTGAGAATCTTATTTAAACTTCAATTTGAAATCATTTCCCTTGTTTTGTTCGCTCTCACTCCTTGATTATTGAATTTGATTTCGATGGATCGTTGTTGATTTTGATTTTCCTATCGAGATGAATTTTATGACCTGAGTTATGATATTTTCTGATAACATATGTTGACGGGAATAACAGGCATGGTAAAACGTCTACTTGATTATGGGACCTGTAGTTTATCGCAGCCATATTAGCTGGCGTGGCGGAAACATAGAGACCTAACTTCGGATGTACGTATCTTGGTTATAAGATTTGGAATTTCTCGCAGCTATACTAGTCGGCATAGCAAGAATTCTAGACGACATGATTATAGAGGTGCATGCCCCAGTTATGAAATCTATCGTTTATCGCAGCCTTGCTTACTGGCATGGCGAGGACTCTGAGTAACATGATTTTGGATAGACGCATATGATTATCAGACTGTATCTTGAGAAGGTTTTTAAACATATCATCTCTATCGTACCCTTCTGTTATTATATATTGTTTTCCAGCATCAATAATTTAGGAGTAGGGATATTTTAGCTTTATAGAGCTTATTTATATGTAGTTCTTTCTTAGTATGATGATTTGATGACTTGTGATTAGGCCCTTATCTTAGGGATGATAGTATAGCCTGGCTCTAAAATAGTGACTCTTATAGCTTGTTCTCCTTTGTTTATATTTACCCGTTTTCATATGGAATGATAGACTGCCTTACAAGCCTTGATGATTGATTTACTTTTTTCTTTCAGTATGGCACCCATGACCCGAGCCCATCGCCTGAGGGCAGCTGCAGCTACTGAGAGTGTGCTTCTACCTCCTATTGTTTATGAGGTAGTGATCCCTCTATCTGATCAGGGGGTGGTGGCACTTTCTGCCATTGAGGAGATGGTGGTAGCCTCGCTAGAGAGTCTTCCTTCATCTCCTGTCGTTCAGGAGAGAGCTGCAGAATTGCCTGAGATCGAGAGCCTTTCCCCATCCCTTGAGATGGTACCCCATACTGTACTACCCGGAGGTTTGTTACTTGACGCAGCCCAGGTGTTTGGATATTTCCAAGAAAGGATGTTGGAGTCACAGAGAGTTCATAATGAGGCCATGAGGGAGCAATACTAGAGGTTGCTACGTCTGCGGGACTCTGTGCTTCCAGGAAGAGAGCCTAGCTCCAAGAGGGCGAGGAGAAGTACCCAGTCCTATCCAGAGCTTGAGGAGTACCCATATATCCAGCCTATATCATCATACCCAGCCCAGTCTCCTATCCAGCATAGGCCAGCTGAGCCAGAGCCTATCTGTACCTACTGTAAGAAGTCTGGGCACAAGTGGAACTTCTGTAGAAAGAGACTCGGATTGTGCCTATTCTGTGGGTCAGCTGCACACTGGATGCAGCACTGTCCTGATATACCTGCCCCAACCAGGGCCCTGCTTCCAGGAGGGAGTTCTAGTTCTTAGACCTAGCTGGAGGTGAGTTTTGATCTAACCTTAGTATCCCTTTTTGAGAATATTTGATGCATACCTTGCTTGTATGTTTTGATACCTTGAGATTGCCTAGTACTGTAGCATAGCTGGTGTAACTAGATGAGATCCCAGACTGATATTACATGCCATGACCCCATAGGTTACACTTTCCAACTGTATGATTTAAATAAGTTTCTGAGACTATGATTGCTGGGGGTTTAACCTAGAAGGAGTACGATCATCTTAATTTCGAGGAGAAATTTTTCTAAGGCGGGTAGGATTGTAACACCCAGTTTTCCAGATGAGGTTAATTTTGAAAGTTTGTAATTATAATTATTATTTATTGATATTTATTTCACATTATGATTTTTGGTGATTTTTAATAATTTTCAAACTAGAGACTGTGACCTAGAGCCTAAACATGTCATTAGGATGATTTAATTATCATTTTTAGCCTAGGGATAATTTGGTCATTTTGACTTATTTGAATTATTTGATGATTTACTGAATTGGTGAATTCTAGTTGATCTTGACTTGTTGAGACCTAGTGGACTAGCCTAAAAGCTAAATCTAGCCATGGTGACCCTAGTCTAACTTAGGTTAACCTACTTTTAGTCATTAGAAGCTAATTTTGGATTATGAGGATTACTTTAAGTGAATTTAAGTCATGGCTTGTGGTTTCATGAAATGACTTATGGCTTAATGATTTGATTGATCATGACTTAAGCCCATGGGCCATTTAGTAAACCCTAACCCTAATTATTGAGCTTATGACCAGCCACATAGGGATCCCCATCCTATATAAACACTTATTCATTAGGGCTTGCCTCTTTTTATTTTATTCCAACACTTGGAGAAAGAAAAGGTATTTTTTCCCTTCCAAAAATCCTCATAAATCCATTTTAATTCCTTTTTAATCCTAGTCTCTTGCATTAGGTTCTAATTTCTATGTATTTATTATTTCTGGAGGTAAATCTCAGTTTTGGGTTCATTTGGAGAATTTGGCCATCAAGAGGAACACCCCCCATTTGGAGCTTTTCTATGTAATTTGTACCTATAGGTAAAACCCTTTAAATTACATTATTATTTTGATTCCTTTGCATATTAGGCTAGGTTTAGGAGTCCCCTAGCTGTCCCCAAAATTTGGGTGGATTTCGTGTCTGTTTGGTGTCCGTGTTGGGCACGTATCGGTCTATATATTTATGTGTTTGTTGAAATGCCACAAAGGAAATTTTTATGTTGTTTTTGAAAAATATTTGAATAGAAATATTGTTTTATATGTGTTTATTGATTTCGTGTCCCATTGAGCACATTTTTGGACACGTTCGTGTCAATATTTAGACACACACACACGCACGAGGTCCCGGTGCGCTGTCCAGCTGCTCGGGGTCGACACAGGACACGACACGGACACTCGTGAGCTAATTTTTTGTGGACACGTGTGGGCATTGTCTGCCATCACCCACACAAAATTTTACGAGCTTTCATTTACTTTGCGCGAAGTAATAGCGCTCGTACTGGTTCCTCACTGTACTACACAAACACAGTTTTGAGCACTGATACGTGAGTCGTGTCGACTCTGGACACATTGAGGACACCTTGTGTTGACACGAGTGTGTAGCCCAACACGTGGGCTACACGTGGACATGACCACGAGGCCCCACGTGGCTCGTGTCGTGTCCACGAGACACGTGAACCACTGCACGACGCGGTGCTAAACAGTGTGTATCTGTCGAGAAAACTCGACTGATACGGGTCTCGTGTCGACAAGTGAGGAGACGTGGACACGAGACAGGCTATCCTAACCCTAGACAAACCCTAGGCGAACCTGGACACGTGACCACGAGACAATTAGACACTTGTGTCGTGTCCTATACATGTTCGAACATGTGCACGACACTGTCACTGCACACACTTACCCGAATTGGTATTTTCATTCTTGGACACGTTGTGTCATGTCGTGGTGGGTACCTAGGGACCCCTACGACACCTATACATGTGGGGCTAGGGTTACCAACCATTAGATTAGGGTATTAGCTTGATTTTTGGGTTTGATTTAGGTTTTCCCCAAACCCAGTTAATTATACAGTAACTTCTAGTATCCTGTATTTTTCAGTTTATAAAATCCAATTTCAAATCAATTTTAATTGATATATATATGTGTGTATTTATGTGTATATATACTATATATGTATGTATATATGTATATGAGTGTGTGGGTATGTGTATGTGTATGTAAATGTATATATGTAGTTATGTATATATATGTAGTGTAAAATATATATATATATATATATATATATATATATATATATATATATATATATATATAAAAAAAAAATATATATATATATATATATATATATATATATATAAGTATATATATAACTACACATAAATACACACATAATATATATAAGTATGTGTAGGTGGTATATATATATGTAGTGTATGTGTGTGTGTGTTTGTGCCTTATTTCTCAGTTTTTCTTAGAACAGAACACCCCTGCTGTTTGCACACACACACACTATTCACACACACACACCACTGCCTACCCCTTCCCATGACCCCCTCACACACACATGTTCACACACACTCTCACCCTCTCATTTCACACCCTCTCTTAATATATGTTATGTATATATATATATATATGTATGTTTGAATATATATAAATATATATATATATTATGTATATTAGTTGGGTTATATGTGGGTATTATATATATATATATATATATATTATATATATATATATATATATATATATATATATATATATATATATATATATATATATTGTGGTTATATATATATAACCAATATATATATATATATATAAATATATATATATATATATATATATATATATTGGTTATATATGGTATTATCTATAGTTGGGTATATATAGGTTATATGTATTTACATATATTTTCTTTGTATATATATTTTGTTTGTATATATATATATATATATATATATATATATATATATATATATATATATATATATATATATATATATATATATATATATATATAATATATATATGTTTTTGATATATAAAATAGAAAAAAAGTATAGGCCTTGTATATATATATTATATAGATGTAAGTTAAGTTTATATTATATAGGTATAGATACCAATATATAGTGCCCTAGGATTACTAGCCTATGGCCTATGGTTAGTAGATTTAGACTTGACCAATAGGTCTAGTAGACCTAGATTGACTAATAGGTTGACCATTGTTGACCATTGTTGACCAAGGTCAACTATAGGTCAACCTTGACCTAGAAATGACTTGGATGGACATAGAAGGGACTAGTTGACTATGATTTGACTAAACCCTAGACTATTAGCTAGTTGGTTTGAGTTTGACCTATATGAGTATTTTATGACTGGGGTTATGTAGATAGCCCTATGAAGATTTAGATATGTATGGGGTTAAGTGGGATACTTAGGAGTTATTTCATGATTTGAGTTAGAGTATGGGTTTAGCTTAATATAGATTTAAGGTTGGTATTTATATATATTATGTGTGATATACTAGTATGAATAATTGGTTATACCTTAGCCTTGTAGTATGGTATCTTAGGTATTCTAAGTTATGTTAGCTTATGAATTATTTTGAGTTAGCCCTATAGAGTTGATTTAGATTGTTAATGGTTGACCCTTAACCTAATGACCTTGTTGACTAGTCTATGTTGACCAAAACCTTAGTTAGTCTATGTTTGACCTAGATTTGACTAACCTTGACTTGTTTGACCTTGTTTGACTTAGTTGACTCCTTATGACCTAGTATGACTTAAGTTGACCTAGTTTGACTGTTAGAGTTGACCAAGTTGACTTCGACCTAGATTGGCTTAGAATTCATGTAGATTGCCTCATAAACATCATTTACCTTATTTTAAACACATTATAACATGTTCTGCTCTATTTAGGACATTGTGACTCCGGTGCAGACATCTGACATTATACTACTCTTTTCAGAGTATCAGGCGAGTACATTATCTGATAGTTCTCTCATTTAATTGTCAATTACTATACTTCAGTTATAGTTACTTTTATGTGATTCTCTGTTACAACACGTATGGATATTTCTGGATTCATGTATGCGACACACATACCATACTTATCTGGCCTCTATTACTGGAATCACTGGAATCATTCCGGAATCTATTTCTGGAATCATCATATTTTGGCTGGACTCATCTCGATTCTCGTGTCAAATTCTGGATTCATTTGTATTGCGGGGCAAGGAAATATTGGAGTAGACATGTGAACATTCCTAAATACTGGGACCACTCCCTTGGAATTATACTGGAACGATAGCCATCCCATACTTGGCCAAGTGTGCGGTGTGCCGTATTACCTACAGCCGTTCACATGTCGATCCCGATATTTTAAAACACACTGTTAGAATAGCTGGGCTCACCTGGATTCTTGATCACTACCTAGAATCATCTTGTACTGGATTCATCTTGTATTAGATTCATCTCGTACTGGGCTTATAGTAGTTTTACACTTGTTTTGCATTTACTGTCTAGACTTATTATGTCACTTTAGTTCAACTAGATTTGTTTTACAGCCTTCATTGTCATCATTCTTCTTTTGGTTTAGTTACTTTACTTTCCTTGTAACTTACTGCTTCTCTATACTATCACCTAAATCTAAACTGCCATATTCATCAATAAAACTGTTTATAACTGCTTTATAGTTCACTGTCATTACTTGGGTTTTCTTGATGAGTTGTACTCGTTTCCATCCTGATTGGACCTGTTGAAAATTTTACAGAGGACGATGAGGAGGCCTGCATAAATACTTTCTATAGGACAGCCTTAGAGGACACTTGCGATCCGGACTTCCAGTCGGATCCCTTAGCTGTAGAGACTATTGCTCCATAGATATCTTTATCTTATTTCATAGTAATGGAGATTGAGTTTTATATTTGGATCTGTATTATTTCTGGATGTTAGTGGAGTTTATCTAGACACTTAGCTTTCTCTCTATTTGTATTTCCTGTGGATTTGGATCTTGCATCCTTTATATCTTTCTGTCTTATCGTATTCTACCTTAGATTTGATTGAGATATATTCTGTTATGTCACTCCCATTTGGGGAGTATAACTGTTATTACCTTAAACTGTTAGATGTTGTGACCTAGGACAGCGTTCTACCGTCGACACTGCGGCGTAGACTGGACGTACCCACGTCTCGTGCCCTTACTCTAGGGTGCGGATCGTGATACCTCCGGGTCCAGGTGTATACCCTTTGAATTGATGACGAAACCAAGGAACTTGCTGCTGGAGACTCCAAGAAAAGACTTGGTTGGATTCATCTTGAGTTGGTGTGCACGCATTAGTTCGAACACCGTTTTCAAGTCTTAGAGGTGGTTGCCCTTGAGACGACTTTTAACTGCGATATCGTCTACATAGCACTCCACAGTTTTGCGCAAATGATCGTGAAAAATTATGTTCATGGCTCGCTGGCATGTCTTTCCTGCATTCTTCAATCCGAAGGACATCACCGTATAGAAGTATACCTCCAACGGTGTTCGAAAAGATGTGTGCTTCTCGTCGTCGGGGAACATCTTGATCTGGTTGTAGCGTGAGAACCCATCCATGAAGGACATCCGCTCGAAGCTACAAGTATTATCGATCATTACGTCGGTGATCGGTAGAGGAACTCGTCCTTCGGGCATGTAGAGTTCAAATCACGATAATCGATACAGACTCGAACTTTACCGTTCATTTTTATGACTAGAACGATGTTGGCAACCCAGTCTAGGTGTTGTTCTTCGTAAATGAATCCACTAGCAATGAGCTTCTTGACTTCATTCTCGATGGCCTCCATGACGTCTGGTCGAAATCGTTGTTGTTGCTGCTTCACTGGCTTAGGTTTAGATAAAATATTCAGGCGGTGCATGGCGACTTTAGGGTCCAAGTCTGGCATGTCTTCATAGCTCCATGCGAAGAAGTCGATGTATTCTCTTATAAGCTGTATAAGAGATTGGCGTTCATCGCCAGATAGACTTTTGCTGATGAAGATTGGTTTGAAAGATGATTCATCTCCTAAATTGAGTTAGATGACTTCGTCTTCGGTAGGTAGTTAACGTTGTTCAAAGTGTAGCTCCCACCTAGTATCCATCTTTTGAGCCCATTGTTCAAGCTCGATTGATTGGACATCATCTGCAATTTGGTCAACTGAAACCATGTTGACGGACAGAGTTTTCTTGAACATGTCGCCGATGCTGGAGTCTGAGTCCCAAATGGAGGAATCAGTAGAATGAGAACAATGATCTGCTTCATTATCGGATTTTTTGGGAGTTGTTGGAGGAGTGACATAACCCAAACCAACACCGCTTAGTTGATAGTAGTTCTCGAGTTTGCTGGGAGGAGTAAAGTGTCATATTGGCAACCATTATCCTCGACCGTAATTTACCCCCTGGTCGCTTTTGATGTCATATCCGATGTTCTGGATGATATTCTTGGCCTGCCAACTATACCGAAAAAGTTGTATTTTCCCAGAGTCATATTCAGCTTCTGTTTGTGCTTGGGAGAAGTAGAGTCTGGAACGAACTTTCTCTCGCCAGTTATATGACCGAAGATAATTAGTTCTTCATCTTTCTTTCTGGCTGGAACGATGAAGTAGAGGATATCTTCTATGTAAACTTTTTCCTACAGATGAGGCGTCGTAACCAGTATACAGAGTTGTAGTCCTATGCCATGCTCTAGAGCGTATATCGTATCTATGTAGTGGTTTACAGATTGATAGACATCAGAGTAATTCAAAGATAAACCTTTACTAAGGAAATACGTAAGTTCTTCTTCAGGAATAACATCATCCGCTAAAGGTACATTATTATGAGTATTGATATACACATTGAGAGGATCATCATCTAGAAGAGGAGCCACAGTCTTGGTCGAGTTCACCACGTAGGATAATTCTTCAGGATTGGGAGGACGGACATTAGTAGGTTCCTTCCGGGGTGTCTTGCTGAGAGTGATGGTCAATGGTTTGACCTTGTCAGGGTTTTTCTTTTTTACCCAGATTATGAGAGGCCTCAGAGTGCTTTTTGGAGTGGTACGTCCTTTGACTCGGATGATCAGGGGACCATTATTAGAGGATGAACTTGCTTCAGCTTCATTGTCAGCTTCGTTGCTATCATACTTGGGGGGCTGAGATTGGTAAAGTACCGAATCTCCATAGTAGGCTTCGATGTCCTTAAAAGGATCGACATCGACAAACTCCGTCTTTACGACACCGTCACTGTTGACGTATTGAAGCACTGGTGAAGTGTGGAAGGAACGATCATGTTCTCGTGTATCCATGGACGTCCCAATAAGACGTTGTAGGATACATTGGCATCAATCACATAGCAAGAAACCTCCGTTCGGAGATCATCGATCTGGCACTTGAGACGGATCTTGTCCAGCGGGTGGATTCGACCAGCATTGAAAGCCATGATAGTTGTGTTGGTTGCAGATAGCTTGTGCAGAGGGATTCCCAGAATTTGAAGCAAACTTCTAGGAATGATGCTGAGGGAGGATCCTGGATCGATGTGCATGCGGTCCACCTTGATCGCCCCGATATATCGAGTATAGTACAGGGGTCTATCATGACGATTATTTTTGAGTAGCATGTCCTCCTATGAAAAGGTGATATTGGGCACTAATTCCATAGTACTGTGGCAGTTGGGACAGGAGACAGGATCTTCAGCGGGGGCTTTGACTTCAGCGAGATAACAGTCGGCATATAGTAAAGCCTCACTTAGGGCCTTCCGCATTTTTTTGGAGAGTCGCAATAGATCGAACAGAGACAACCTGGCATGTGTATTGGCTAGCTGTGCCAGTATGTCAAAGTTGTAGGGCCGATCCATGCCTTCGGGAGCTGGCGCCTTCAGAGATTTGTCAAACCGTGTCTTCTTCTGCTTGGCTTTGTCCGTAGTTGGAGGCTTAGACGGGCCGGCTTCTGAACTTGTGGAGGCAGTAGGAGGTTGAGAAGGTACTGCTTCTTCTTGCGCGGGGTCGTATGCCTGAAGATAAGTCTTCTCCGATCGCGTCTCGCCAGATAGGACCTCGTAGATGGGAGAGGATAGCATATGGCATGACTTGTATTTCTTAACCCTTTTTGCTTTGGGAGGTACCACCCCATGCATCACTTCTTGTACAAGGTCCGGATGGACCCACATGATCTCACCACGTTCAGTCGTGAATGGCACCAAGGTAGAGTTGCAAGCTGGCCGTAGGTTGACGACTTCTATTATTGCCTTGGGAATCAGGACCACACCGTTTGGGACTTATGTGGGAGGAAAGTCACCAAACTGAAGAGAGTTCATGTTAGAAGATACGACCTTGTCTTCAGCTTCGAGGTTGATCACCTGGCTATCGATAAGCTGTTGTATCTTCTTTTTCAGGACGATGCAGTCCTTGGTGTAATGATGCACGTACTGATGATAGAGACAGTACTTAGGATCGTTGAGCTGGTTCGCCTTTGCAGGACGTCGTGGTGGAGGCCATGTCAGCTTATTACCCTTCGTCAATGTGTGAAAGATGGTAATGACATCGTCTTCGTCAAAGGAGAAGGTCTCCTTAGGCTTGTCGGAGGCACCCTGAGAATTGGAAGCTCCTTTGGAAGTGTCGACCTTCAGGACTTCTTTTCCTTTACCCCTACGAACAGGGATAGTTTGAGGATGCTTGCCCTTGTCTTCGGATTTGGGTGTTTTCAACCCCAGTAGTTCCAAGTTAGGAACGTCGTTTTCAGCAGAATAAGCGACCCCAATGAAAGCGGTCCATATATCATACTTATGTATATCCAGACAAAACTTCACCGTATGAAGGAAGTTATGTTGACAAGTATCCATAAGTTCTGAGTCTGGTATGCCAAAGGGCATCTTCAGTTCTAGCCGCCTGAAGCGTTCGATGAAGGCGATGACAGACTCAGTCCTCCTTTGCTTGGTCTCGATGAGGGTAGACATACTAACATGCATGCCACTCTTAAAAAACCTGTTGAGCAACAACCTCTCCAAGTCTTTAAATGAATTGATACATCCGTCAGACAGAGTGTAGAACCTTTCGAAATCTACCCCCTACAAGGTGCTAATAAACAGCTTCGACAAGAACGGATCGTCTCTAGGCAAGTGTAGAGTCTACGTGTTGAAGTATGTCATGTCTTGACGAGGAGAAGTCAACCCGTCAAATGAATTCAGTGTCAGCAGCTTGTAGTTAGGAAGGCACGTAGCATTCTTCCACTCAGGGAGATACGGTTGAGATATCCCCATCTTCTGAAGCTCGTCTTTGTGTGAGATGGTGTCGAGACGGACGACCAGAGAATCAATTGCGTCATGTTGATCAATTGCATCCTGTTGATTGAGCAGGTATTGAGAAACGGCTGCTGAACGGTTGTCAGGCATCGTTGGCGAAGGACCACCCCCAGCATTTGCAAGATTTGGAGAAGGTGCAACGGAGTGATACTCCTTTTGTAGTGAATGAGGGTTGTTGCTATGAGCCGGACTAGCATGGGCCTAGACTTTTTATTGAGGTGGAGGAACAGCCCCAGCAGCTTGAACTGCCATGATACTGGTAAGCATATCAGTGATCTTGGCGAATGCTATTTCAAGACCCTCTAACCATTTCTGGTCTGATCACTGGCTTATTTAGGTCTTTCTCCGTTCGCAATGTATACAGATAACATACGAGGATGAATAGAAGAAATAGTACAAATGGTGCTGATACTGTCTGTCTCCGAGTGAACAAGTCCCTCATCATCAGGTAGAGGAGGTAGATAGTCGCCATCAGATTTGGAGCGATCCTCGTCCTCTGGAAGGTTACCCCCAGTGTGGAGGTCATCTGCTTCAGACTCTGAGGGAATACTACCCCCAGCTTGGGAGTCTTCGCCGTCCATACGAAATCTTGCCTTTGACCGAGTACCCATATAGACACCTTCAGATATGACAGCCTGCTGGCCATCTGTTAGTGGACTTCTTCTTCTTCTTTTTGCGGATCTGAGAGAGAAAGTTGGGTTCGTAGTCCATCGTCTTTGATTGGGGCTTCCGTAAGGGGGACCCCATGAAGCCATGTTGGATGAAACACAAAGTAGCTTTTCATCGTCAGAGAAATACAGCCGTCGAAACACAGACTTTCTCTGAGGTACTCTTGTTGCTTTGTAGCAGCAATAGTTGATAACAATACTGGTGCACGGATGTGAACTATAAATTGTTATGTCCTCTCTCGCTTTACGCTTATAATTTATCATATCGCACAAGTCAGCAGAAGGGAGTTTTGCCTTATAACCCATATTACATGCATCACCGAGCTTTGTATGTGGGTTCGTAAGGAGAGTTGGCGCATCCAGACTTAGTTCACGTGCAGGGACAACCCCGACACCTAAGTTCTGTGATGTCATTGAAGACAGTCCCGTGCTATACGCGTTGGGGCATGTCTTTTTGATGTAGGCACATAGGCCTTGGAGGCTGGCCTTGGGCGCATGCTCCTTGACAGTATGTTTGAGCCTCCTTGATGTGGGCGCATAGTATGGATCCAATGAGCCTGGGCGCATAGCCTTAGGCGCATGACCCTGGATGTCCAGTCTGTTGAAGACAGAAGCATTCTGGTTGGGTTATGCGCCTAAACATCTCCTTAGGCGCATGGCTTTGGGCGCATGCTTGGTGGAGCAGCGCTATTTTCTTCCAGTTTTGCCTCTTTCGTTTGTGAGCCTCGTCGGGTTTGCCCAGAGTGTCGCACAACCCGATTCTTGACATCGTAGTATTTTTCTTTGCCAAGTCTCGAGCGTCGAACACTTTGTTGTTGGTTGTACAGGAAAGAAGTCACTAGGCTAGTCGAGCCCGGAACGGTGTGAGCCTTCTTCATTTGGGGAACTTCTGTGGCAGAGTCATGCGCCCATATGACAGAGTCCTCCAGTTGCATATCTGCTATGACACTAGCAGGATATGAACAGCGAGCCTTCGAAAGCCAATTCTTGCGAGACTTGTTTGGCTTCGCTAATTTTGAGGGAGTAGAGCCATCCTACGAAAGCATCTCTTCGAACGCCTGCTGATCGAACTTTACGATCAGCATCTTCTGAGTGCTCCCCACTTTGTCATTATCGGATTGCGTCACCACCTTCTCATCAGAGAAAAAGGTAGTCCCCAGCAGAGTCGCCATTTTTGTGGACATACACCAAAAAGAAGAAAAAAATGCTATCTTTTCTTTATTGGCGCAAGGTACCACAAACCGAGTATGCTTGAGAGATCCTGTGCTGAGGATCCCCGAGTACAAAAAAATTCTGGGGAATGGGACGATGGAGATCGAACGGCAGTTGCTCCTTTACTCCGTTGACACTCCGATTACAAAAGTGGAAGAAAACCTAAGAAAATTGCTAACTCTTGGCTCACTGGCAAGAAGTGCAGCAATTTGGCTCTTGAAAATGCTCTCCGTTCTATGTTTTGAAGGGGGATGAGACCCCTTTTTATAGTCGTTCTTGAGCTGGAATGATGTTATGCGCCCACATGAGAAAAACACACTGGTTTTCATGTAGGCATATAGTCCTACCTTGGGCGCATAGGGTGTAGGCGCATGCAGGCTGCGAGATCGTGGGTTGGTCGTGGTGTTAACGTGGCCGTATGCTTCGGTGCACGACTGCTCGTGGAGACTGACGTGGCCGAACGCTTCGGTGCATGTTTTGATCATGGCTTTGACCGGGTTAGGCTTGGGCGCATAGTCCTGTTTCAGGCTATGCACCCTCCTTCACAGAGGGTTGCTTGGGCGCATAGAGCTTCACTGGCTTGGGCGCATAGAGCTTCGCAGGATGATGGGTGCATAGGAGCTTCACAGGGTGTCTTGAGCACATAGGTGCTTCACTTGGGCGCATATGTCCTCTTTTGTCTTGGGCGCATAAGTCTTTATTTGCTAAAATTTTCATGCTTCTACAGTATCCAGGCTGAATCCGAATTTAGCCTATTACCTTCTCTGACTACTCTACTACCTCCACAACCCCCAATTCACCACCACAACACTCAAATCTTTTTCCTCTACCTCTTTTCAATCAGTTTCCTTTACAACTAAGCACCTAAATAATCACATAACTCACCCAAATACCTCCCACAAACCAAAGACACCTTGCTAAACCCGCGAGCAATAACACCACTTCAACACCTTGTTGACACCACTTCTAGCACCAAAACCCCTTTAATCATCACCCTATCCTCATCCTCTATCTCTTCCATAACTTTCCTAAGCTCCACGATACTTAGATCAAAGTTACGGGGCCCAGAACAACATCTGCGAGTCGAAGTGTCCAAATTTTGATAGATTTGTGCAAGGAGTGTACACAGTCCATTTCAACCCCCATTTTCCGTTGGTAAGTTCTCAAACTTCTCCACTTCAAACCTCTCTTTATGTTCATCAATTTGTTTTTCATAAACTTCATCTTCTTCTTCATGAATATCATTAATCGTTGCATGAAATTCTAGCACTTCTTCATTGACAATTAAGAATGTCCTCATAAACCTAGTTGTTGTTTATCACCTTGTCATGATTACAACTTTTGTAAACACTTGTCTACCATGGTATTAACTCACTACAAGAAAAATAGCCTTCTGTGACGGTTTATTTGTTTATGGTCGTAAAAAATTGTCAAGAAAAGGGATTATCTTGACAGTTTTAAACATATGTGAAGAAAATACTATTTTTTTTATTATGTATCAAAAAATTCCAGAATACTTAACAATTTTAGAGGAAGCGTCAAGAAAAACCATTTTTTCTTGACGGTTTGGTTATAACCATTAAGTAATGCAGGTGAGAGACAATTTCAGCTGCCATTTTAGTAATTTTATGAAAGTTTTTTTAAAGGCTGGATGCATATTGACGGTTCTATAATAGAGGACCCATAGAAACTCTATTGCTATTTAATAATCCCTCTCGTTAAGAGAAATCCCCTTCTCCTCTTCTTCCCTCTCTATATTTTCCCTTCTTCTTCTAAATTCTCCCAAACCCTAATTTTATTTTAACTTTTTTCTCTCCTCCCTGTTCCATATCACAAAAGGTTATACGAACTTTTTGTTTATTAAACTTGAAAAAATTTACAATCGATTCCTATGCAAGGAAATCTAAGTGCAAGAATTCTGAGAAAGCGTGACGGTGGAGATCGAGCACTGCACAGGCTCCTTTACTCCATTGATGATCTGATGACGAGTTGGACTTGCTTTGGGTTTCTAGTACATTTGATGAAACTCTAGGGTTATCGATCAAGAGGATGCCGGGGTTGAAGACTTCGAAGCTCTATCTTTTGCCTTCTGCGACTTTTCTCTCGGTCTATGTCCTCCTCCTCTTTTTGTTAAAGGGAAAACTCCTTCTATTTATAGGGAAAAAGGGGCATATATGCGATGTGCACTCGGATTTGAGATATGAAGGAATCTGCGGTCATTGTACGGTACGGGCTTCTGCTGAGCTGACACGTGGCAGACGTTGAGATTCTCCTCTATCGAGATCTCGAATGGTTATTAATATAGCCGAAGGAGAAGACATGTGGCACGTGTCTATTGCTGGGATCCTCTATTTAAATGAAGCGGAGTAGATCTTAGATTTTATCTCAGAGTAGGATTCTGTTTGATCGTTAGAAGACGATCGGTTTAAACAAACCATCTTGATATGACCTTTATCAAAGGAGCAAACTTCGTCCTTATCTGAGTTTTAAACTAATTGATAAGATATTCACACTTATCAATATGATCAACCTCTGTCCTATCTTTGAGAGTAGCGATTTAAACAAACCAATTGGGTGGAACCATGCAACCTGCACCTCTAGCAAGGTCTTAGTGCTGCTACGCTTTTGGTACGACGATTAGACTGTTCTCCGCGAGAAAACGGAGCCTCTGTGCTTTCAGACGACGAGTGGACTATGTTTCGGAGACGATGGGACCTTTGTACGTTTGAGTGACGAATAGGCTGTGTTTTGAGTGGTAAAGTCACTGTGCTTTAGGGCGACGACTAGGATGTGCTTCAGGCTAACAAGGTTACTATGCTTATGGAGCGGAAGGCAGACTTGTGTTGGATGCAATGGTGTTTCCCAAGTCTTTGATGAAGGGGGTTGAGCTTCTGGGTCGAAGCTGAGGTCTGTGCCGTTGAAGCTGGAATGATATGAAGTTATCACCAGTCTGCGCCTCCTGCTGGAGCAGGATTGTAGATGCGCTTTTGGTTTGAAGAAGCTGTCTTTGAAGTCTTCTTTAAGGGCAATTAATGACAACTCTTTAAGGAACGACTCCCTCTTGATTGCCACCGTTACTTGGGGAATTTCAAAAGGTCTTTTAATGGTCTAAGACTTAGTCGAATGAGCCCATTTAATAAGGTTTAACGTGCTAAGTCTTAGGTTCATCCCGTTAATGTGGGAATTTTGACCGATGGCCCCATGGATTTTTTCTTGGACCACTTCTACCCTATATAAAAGGGGAGTTTCTTCCGAAGAGTCATGTCTTCCTCTTTACGTCCTTTAACACCATGTTAGATCCAGACTTAGCTTCAAGCGGCCGTTGGCCTTGCCTAAGTCAGATTTTGGTTGAGGATTCCTTCGTTCAAATGAGCTGTGCCTTCGTAGAAGAACTGCTGATGAGCTTCGGGATGTGGTGGAATGCTTCTCATGGGAAGTTTTAACCTGAGCGACATCTTGGAGGTCTTGGAGGACCTGACGACCGAGTTTTATCTGGTTGCCAACATGAAGTACCGCAGGTTGTGATCTTCCCTGCTCATTGGCGGCTACGTGCTTCCGTTATGCTGAAAGAGCCACAGAAGCTGATGCGCTTTTGAAAATGGCCTACTATCATACCGTGGACTGAATTCTCGCTCGGGACAATAGCTGCTTCAGGAAGAGCTACGCGTCTAAGAGGGGGTGCTGTGGTGGCAGACTTTGATGGCGACTGTATTCACATCCTCTATCCATAGTCTTTCCTCTCTTGACGATTATACTGTGAAGATGAACCCAAGCGTAGATCCGTAGGAATTTTTCGTTCAGCGTATGTAATCACAAATACTTTATAACAGATACTTATAATTAGGAAGTCTTCTTTTATGTAATCGTGACAAATCTGTAATAGACTCTTGTAGCCATGATTTAATAAAAAGAACTTTCCTTGAACTTTTTCTCTATTTTTGTGAGTTTATCTTTTTTATTGGCGTACTTGACCACCAGCGCTTCTGTGAAGCTAGGTTGGTAGCGAGAGCACCAACCTGCACCATTCGTCATCTGCGCCTTTGTGAAGATGGGTGGGAAGCGAGAGGGCCCACCTGCACCAATTCTACAAGACCCCCTTTAAAGTGTCCCGAACTTGAGTCGAGCTCGGGATACTTTGAAAAGAAGTATGACACGTGTTTCTTTGTAGACAAAATGCCCATCATGTCTGCTATCAGGCTGATGTCATGCTTGGGCTTCAGCATTAAATACTTCAAGCCATCGCTTCCTTAAGTTTTGATCATGACTCATCATTTCTCGCGAACGTTTGTCATGACCTTTTTCTGAACCTACGTAGTTTTGAGGGTGAATGAAGCATCTTGTCTTCTTTTGTTGATGTGGCACGGCTCTGTGAGCACCCACTGGAGCGTGAGGGCTTCCGCTGGTATTGCTTATCTTCATACGTAGTATTTCTTTAGGAACTTGCCATTGATTGGCATCATGAGTAAGTCACCATTAGATTTAGCCAGTCAGTAAGCGTCGTTAGAATACACTGTCTCTATGACTAACGGTCCTGCCCACTTGGGTTCGAATTTTCCTGTCATTTTGTGAGTCGTCACCATTGGTCTTCAAACTGCTAAGACGAGGTCGCCCACTTGGAACATTCTTTTCGGGACCTTTTTGTTAAAGGTCCCAGAAATATGAGCTTGATAAAGCTCGATCCTTTGCTGCGCTAATAGGCATTTTTTTCCAATACCTCCAACTCTTATAGCCGTCGACGCTGATTGTCTTTGTCAGTCAGCTGGTTGGTGATAGCTACCCGTAAGGACGGGATTTGGATCTCCAGGTGTAGCACTGCTTCGCTACCATAGACAAAGGAGAATGGTGGGCTACCCGTGGGTGTCCGAACGGTCGTAGGGTAAGACAATAGACATTCGCCCAACCTCTTATTCCAATCGTGTTTGTTAGAAGAGACGACTTTCTTGAGTAGTTTGACGATAGTTTTGTTGAATGCCTCGGCTAGTACATTAGCCGCAGGATTATAAGCCATTCTTGCCACATTCTGTATCTATTTCTTGTCGCAGAATCGATAGAATATGCGGCTCACGAATTGGGGGCCATTGTCGTGGACAATCCTTCTAGGAACTCCGATGCGGTAAATGACGTGGTGCTTGATAAAGCTGGCCACGTTGAAGGTTTTTACTTCTACAAGTGGTACCACTTCTTCCCATTTGGAGAAATAGTCAGTGATGGCGAGGATAAATCGATGTCCTTTGGAGGAGGGCAGGCCGATCGGCCCAACGATGTCTATTCCCCATGCCTCAAATGGCCAAGCGACCACTATAGGATGTCAATATTCTAGAGGTCAGTGCATGAAGTCAGCTTAAATCTGACATGCCCGACACTTATTTGCGTAATCTATGGCATCTGCCATTATAGTGGGCCAATAATAGCCCATGCGGCACAACCGATCTTATAACTTAGGGCCGGGCTGATGGGCTTCGTAGGTTCCATCATGTGCCTCTCGGAGTGCCTCTTGCACTTCTGTCTGGGACAAACAACGTAGGAGGATTCCGTCGTATGAACGATGGTATAGCATTTTGGTGGTCGTGTCGTAGAAGAATCAGAGTGAGCGTCTCCTGATGGAGGCACCTGAGTGACAATTGGAATCAACATTCTGCAAGGCTTTGCTGAGTGCATCTCGGGTCTCCTTGGAGAGACGGAGGATCTCGAAGAGTGACAATCAAGTCGGGTATTGGCTAGCTGCACCAGTAGGTTGAAGTTTTAGGGTTTTATAGGCCCTACTATCGAGTCTTTCCTCAGAGGTTTGTCGAAGCGATCCTTCTTTTACTTCAGCCTGTCTGTGGCAGGTGTCTGAGACGGGCCTGCTTCTGATGTATCAAGAGCAGGGGTTGTAGTTGGTAGAGGTGATGCCTCCTATGGAGCTTGGTTCTCCTCTTGATGCCGAACCGAGCGAGTGGTCACCTGGGTGTCATCGGTCGATGCCAAGACCATGCAACATGTCCTGAACCTCTTCCTTTTGATAGAGGGGGTTGTAGGTTACATCAAGTCGGGAGTAAGGTTGGGGTGGACCCACATGACCTTGCCTCATGGTGTGTAGAACGGGATGAGCCCTTGAGTATTATCACGTACTGGTAGAAGATTGACTACTTTCATTGTCGCCCTCGGGATGGGGACAACCCCGTCCTGTGCCTCCGTGGTTGGAAAACTTCCAAACTGGAGAGTAACCATGTTGGCCGTGACTGTTTTTTCTTTATAGTCAAGTAATATGACTTTGGCATCCATGAGGCATTGAATCTACCTTTTCAACATGTAGCAATCTCGTATCGAATGGTGGATATACTGATGATAAAGGCAGTATTCAGGGTTTTCCACCTTCCCCAGTTCATCGGGGCGCTTTGGTGTTAGTAGAGAGCTTGCCACTCTTCGTCAGCATATCGAATAGTTCTATCGTATCCTCGTCATTGAAGGAGTAAGTCTCCCTCGGCTTCTGCGTTTCTGCAGACTTGGGGTTCATGGTTACTGAACCTTTGGAGATGTTGAAGGTCATGGCTTGTTTGCCTTTTTCGTCCTTGGGTTGTTGCTAGACAAGCGTCTCCCTTGTCCTCGAGAGAAGGATAGTTTAATCCCAAGAACTATACATCTTGGACTTTCCTTTGAAGCACATCTGCCTCTGTAGTGAAAGGCGTCCACTCTGTACAAGGAGTACTGTGCTATAATTTGATTGCAGGCAACATGTTCTTGCGGCATTAGTCTATAAGCATGGGTCCGGGTATGCTAAGCGGTAGCCTAAAAGCTGTCTGACGAAAGCGCTCAATGCATGCGTGGATAGGTTCTTTCTCTCTCTGGAAGACCTCCATGAGAGTCGACATCGTCATCTCCATCCCTCCTTTATAGAATCGATCGATGAAGAGAGTCTTCAGGTCCTCGAACGATGAAATACAGTCGTCCGGAAGACTGCAGAACCACTCATAGGCTACCTCCTGCAGGGCTCTTATGAATATGTTGGTGAGAAGGGCATCGTTCTTTTGTAGGTGCCCTGTACTGAGTCGAAGTACCTCAAGTATCGTTGGGGTTCCTCCTTTCCATCAAAGGGTGCGAGCGTCTGCAGATTGTATTTAGGAGGGTAGACTACGTTGTCCCACTCGGCAGGATATGGCTGTCGAATCTCCATCTACCGGAGTGCTGCATGCTTCTCTTTGGCATCATAGCGAGCATATAGTTCCTTGATAGCCTGTTATATCTTGGTTGACATTCAGGTCCTATGGTTTATGGAGTAAACGACGATGGTGCCGCTTGGTTGATGATGGGCCGCTTACTGGATCCGTTGTTAGCTGCCGGGTCTATCGCATGTGTGGAGGCAGTGGGGACCAAACTCTCCTTGATCTCCAGTACGATAGAAGACAAGGATTTTATTGTAGCATTTAACATATCTAGGCTCATCTCGAGAGCTTCAATAAGATTCAGCTGGTCAAGCGCTTCACTATTGTCCGCCTCGTCGCCATCGGCCATAAATATGGACCTTGTGTGTGGATGGGTGGACGGGATAGTAGAGCCTTCGCTCTCTGGCTCAGATGCCTGCACCTCATCATCTTGAGGATAAATTGGAAGGTTGCGGTCTTCCCCAGACTCATTGCAGTTGCTGTCCCCAGTCTGGTGTCTTGCGGCGCCTGTGAAAGCATCCGTATCATATGGTTCCTCCTCAGACTAGAATACGGCATTGTCATGGACGGTGGAGGGTTGGCTACCCCCAACGTATGACGTGGTATCCAACGGAAATTTGGAACGCGTGCCTTGGAACACATCTATGTTGGGTACCTTCGCCTTACTACTCTCGGGCCGCTTCTTGGGCTTAGTGGCCGAGATGGAAGGATTCTTGGACAACTTTTTAAGAGGCTAAGAACACTGTGACGCGTTGCACGTAGCGACACGGAGTTCAACTTCATTTGCGCTTGCCGATCCCCTATTGAACCTCTTACTTTTGGTTGACGCCGGCTATAGTCTTTGGTAGATGGAACATTTCCTCGGTGGTACAGTGGCTGCCTGTAGACAGCAACAGTTGATCGTGATCTGGGTACAAGGATGCCTTGATTTAGGCGTGCCCTGTGCCGCAGATTCCTCTTTCGCCTTATGCTTGTGTCAAAGCGTCAAGTCCTCCACCTCTGTACACCCATTGTACGAGTAGAGAAGCTGCACATGGGTACGATCAGAGAGGGTCTAGCGAGGCAGACTCCTATCATGCTTACAGGAACGCTAATTACATGAGTCCTTCTCCATAGGATGTACCCCCTGGCTTGCATCACGTATAGGAGTGCTCAATCGATAGAGGGGTTTAACTGGTTGAGGCATCAAAGTATGGGGACCAGTTTTTTATAACTTCCCATCGGCTGTGTGTGTGACTGTCAGCACAGGCCTTTGGTCGGTCATTGGCGTAGTACGTTTGTTGCACAAGGCACGTACTGCCTTAGATTTCTTTCTACTACCCCCAGCAGGTGCATAGTATTCAGAATCTAATGAGGGCTCGCCTAATGGGAAGGTAATTCTGTCAAAGACATATATTCTTACTGACAATGCTTATTTTGTGAGGGGTTCAACCGCCATGCGCTTCCTTCGATGTTGTGCCCTTGTCAGGACTGCCGTAGGGATACTATCTTTCTCCTCGTATTTTTTAAAAGGTGGTAATCGAGTGAGGTAGCATGGCCACAGTAGCCAAAATCTTCTCCAGGGCTTCAGCGTTTAGAGGGTTCTGGATCGTAGTCCCCTCTGTCATGCTACTGATCGCAGTCCCCTCTGACATGCTGCTCGTCGCAGCCGCCTTGGATACCCAGATACGTCGAGTCTTCTTCTGTTTTATGAACCGCTTCGAAGGACTTGACTTCTCTTCAGAAAGGAGATCTTCAAAACTTTGTTGGTCGAAGCGTACGACCAGCATCTTCTAAGAAGATCCTAGCAAGTTTTCGTCAGTTTGTGTCACCATCTTCTCGTTTGAGGAGAAGGTAGTCCCCACCAGAGTCGTCATTTTGATCGACATCACAAAAGGTTATACGAACTTTTTGTTTATTGAATTTGAAAAAAAGTACAATAGATTCCTATGCGAGGAAATCTACTACAAGAATTCTGGAAAAGCGTGACGGAGGAGATCGAGCACTGCAGCGGCTCCTTTCTCCGTTGATGATATGATGATGAATTGGACTTTCTTTGGCTTTCTGGTCCCTTTGATGGAACTCTAGGGTTACCGATCAAGAGGATGCCGGAGTTGAAGACTCTGAAGCTCTACCTTTTATCTTCTGCTTCTTTTCTCTCTGTCTGTGTCCTCCTCCTCTTTTTATTGAAGGGAAAACACTTTCTATTTAAAGGAAAAAGGGGGCACATATGCGATGTGCACTCGGATTTGAGATATGAAGGAATCTACTGTCATTGCATGGTGCGAGCTTCTGCTGTGCTGACACATAGAAGACGTCGAGGTTCCCCTCTATCGAGATCTCGGATGGTTATCAAAATAACCGATGGAAAAGACACGTGGCCCGTGTCTATTACTGGGGATTCTCTGTTTAGACGAATCCGAGTAGATCTTGCATTTCATCTCAGAGTAGGATTCTATTTGATCTTCAGGAGGCGATTAGTTTGAACAAACCATTTCGATACGACCTTTACCAAAAGAGCAAACTTCGTTCTTATCTGAGTTTTAAACCAATTGATAAGATATTTACACTTATCAATACGATCAACCTCCGTCCTATCTTTGAGAGTATCGGTTTAAACAAACCAATTGCGTGGGACCATGCAACCTGCGCCTCTAGCGAGGTCTTAGTGCTACTGCACTTCTGGTGCGACGAGTAGAATGTTCTCCTGGAGACAACAGAGCCTCTGCACTTTCAGATGACGAGTGGAATATGTTTCGAAGATGAAGAAACCTTTGTGCGTTTGAGCGACGAGTAGGCTGTGTTTCGAGTGGTAAAGTTAGTGTGCTTTAGGGCGATGAGTAGGCTGTACTTCAGGCTAACGAGGTTACTGTACTTTTGGAGCGGCAAGCAAACATATGTTGGATGCAATGGTGTTTCCCAAGTCTTTGATGAAGGGGTTTGACCTTCTGGGTCGAAGCAGAGGTCTGCGTTTTTGAAGCTGGGATGATGTGAAGTCATCACCAGTCTGCGCCTCCTGCTGGCGCAGGATTATAGCTGCTTCTGGTTTGAAGAAGCTGTCTTTGAAGTCTTTTTTAAGAGCAATTAATGACAGCTCTTTAAGGAACGACTCCCTCTTGATTGCCACCGTTACTTGGGGAATTTCAAGGAGTCTTTTAACGGTCTAAGACTTAGTCGAATGAACCCATTTAATGAGGTCCATCTTGCTGAGTCTTAGGTTCTTCCCATTAATGTGGGAATTTTGACCGACGACCTCGTGGCCTATGTCTTGGACCACTCCCGCCCAATATAAAGGGGGAGTTTCTTCCAAAGTGTCATGTCTTTCTCTTTTTGTCCTTTAACACCATGCTGGATCCAGACGTAGCTTCGAGCGGCCGTTGGCCTTGCCTAAGTCAAATTTTGGTTGAGGATCCCTTCATTCAAAGGAGCTATGCCTTCGTTGAAGAATTGCTGATGAACTTTGGGATGTGCTGGAATGCTTCTCATGGGGAGTTTGAACTTGAGCGATATCTTGGAGGTCTTGGTGGTCCTAACGACCGAGTTTGGTCTGGTTGCCAATATGAAGCACCGTAGGTTGTGCTCTGCCCTGCTCATTGGCGGCTACGCGCTTCCGTTATGCTGGAAGAACCCCAGAAGCTGATGCACTTTTGAAAAGGGCCTTATATCGTGCTGTGTACTAAATTCTCGCTCGGGCCAATAGCTGCATCAGGAAGAGCTACACATCTAAGAGGGGGTGTTGTGGTAGCAGACTTTGATGGCGACTGTATTCACATCTTCTATCCACAGTCTCTTCTTTCATGACAATTATACTGTGAAGATGAACCCCAACGTAGATTCGTAGGAATTTTTAGTTCAGCGTATGTTATCACAAATACTTTGTAACAGATCCTTGTAATTAGGAATTCTTCTTTTATGTAATCGTGATGAATCTGTAATAGACTCTTATCGCCAGGATTTAACAAAAAGAACTTTCCTTGAACTTTTTATCTGTTTTTATGAGTTTGTCTTGTCTGTTGGCGTACTTGACCGCCTGCGCTTCTGTGAAGCTGGGTTGGTAGCGAGAGCACCAATCTGTATTGTTCGTCATCTGTGCCTTTGTGAAGATGGTTGCGTAGCGAGAGTACTCACCTGCACCGTGTGTCACCCTGCGCTTGTTCATGCTTCTACAAGACTCCCTTCAAAGTGCCCCGAACTTGAGTCGAGCTCGAGATACATTAAAAAGAAGCAGGACACGTGTTTCTTTATAGGCAAAATGCCCATCATGTCTGCTGCCAGGCTGACATCATGCTTGGGCTTCAGCATTAAATACCTCAAGCCATCGCTTCCTTAAGTTTTGATCATGACTCCTCATTTCTCGCGAGCGTTTATCATGACCTTTTTATGAACCCACGTCATTTTGAGGGTGAACGAAGCATCTTGTCTTCTTTTATTGACGTGGTACGGCTCTGTGAGCACCCACTGGAGCGTGAGGGCTTTTATTGGTATTACTTATCTTCGTACGTAGTATTTCTTCCGAAACTTGCCATTTATTGGCATCATGAGTAAGTCACTATTATATTTGGCCAGTCGGTAAGCGCCGTTGGAATACACCATCTCTATGACGAACGGTCCCTTCCACTTGGGTTCGAACTTCCCTGCCATTTTGTAAGTCATCACCATCGGTCTTCGAACAGCTAAGACGAGGTCGCCCACTTGGAACATTCTTTTCTGGACCTTTTTGTTAAAGGTCCCAAAAATACGAGCTTGATAAAGCTCGATCCTTTGCTGTGCTAGTAGGCATTTTTCGTCCAATGCCTCTAACTCTTGTAGTCGTCGGTGGTGATTGTCTTCGTCAGTCAGCTGGTTGGTGATAGCTACCTGTAAGGACGGGATTTAGATCTCCAGGGGTAGCACTGCTTCGCTACCATAGACAAAGGAGAATGGTGTGCTGTCTGTGGGTATCCGAACGATCGTACGGTAAGCCCATAGACATTCGCCCAACCTCTCATTCTAATCACGTTTGTTAGAAGAGACGACTTTCTTGAGCAGTTTGGCGATAGTTTTGTTGAATGTCTCGGCTAGTACATTAGCTGCATGATTGTAAGCCGTTGACGCCACATTCTGTATCTGGTTCTTGTCACAGAATCGATGGAATGCGTGGCTCACGAATTGGGGGCCATTGTCGTGGACAATCCTTCTAGGAACTCCGAAGTGGTAAATGATGTGGTGCTTGATAAAGCTGATCACGTTGGAGGTTTTCACTTCTACCAGTGGTACCGCTTCCGCCCATTTGGAGAAATAGTCAGTGATGGCATGGATAAACCGATGTCCTTTGGAGGAGAACGGGTTAATCGGCCCGACGATGTCCATTCCCCATGCCTCAATTGGCCAAGCGGCTACCGTGGGATGTAGATATTCCAGCGGTCGGTGAATGAAGTCAGCGTGAAACTGACATGCCCGACACTTCGTTGTGTAATCTACGACGTCTGCCATCATAGTGGGCTAATAATAGCCCATGCGGCACAACCGTCTTGTAACTTTGGACCGGGCTGATGGGCTCTGCAGGTTCCATCATACGCCTTTCAGAGTGCCTCTTGCGCTTCTGTCTAGGACAAACAATGTAGGAGGAGTCTGTCGTATAAAGGATGGTACAGAATTTTTGTGGCCGTATCGTAGAAGAATCGGAGTGAGCATCTCCTGACGGAGGCACCTGAGTGAGAAAGGACTCGACGTTCTGCAAGGCTTCGTTGAGCACATCTCAGGTCTTTTGGAGAAACAGAGGATCTCGAAGAGTGGCAATCTAGCCGTGGTATTGGCTAGCTGCGCTACTATGTCGAAGTTGTAGGGTTTAATAGGTCCTACTACCGAGTCTTTCCTCAGAGGTTTGTCGAAGCGAACCTCCTTTTGCTTATACCTATCTGCGGTAGGAGTCTGAGACGGGCCTGTTTCTGATGTATCAGGAGCAGGGGTCGTAATTAGTGGAAGTGCTGCCTCATCTGGAGCTTGGTTCTCCTCTTGCTGTCGTGCCGAGCGAGTGGTCACCAGGGCGTCATCGTTCGATGCTGAGACCATACGACATGTCCTGACCTTCTTTTCTTTGACAGAAAGGGTTGCAGGTGCCATCATGTCAGAAGTAAAGTCGGGGTGGATCCACATGACCTCGCCTCGTGGTGTGGAGAACGGGATGAGCCCTTAAGTGTTGTCACGCGCTGGTGGAAGATTGACTACTTCCTTTGTCGCCCTCGGGATGGGGAAGACCTCGTCCTGTGCCTCTATGGTTAGGAAATTTCCAAACTGGAGAGTAACCATGTTGGCTATGACAGTCTTTTCTTCATAGTCAAGTGATATGACTTTGGCGTCGATGAGGCACTGAATCTGTCTTTTCAACAAGTAGCAATCCCGTGTCGAATGGTATATATACTGATGATAATGGCAGTATTTAGGGTTGTCCACCTTTCCTACTTCGTCGGGTCGCTTTGGTGTTGGGAGAGACAGCTTGCCACTCTTCGTCTGCATATCGAAGAGTTCCAGTGTATCCTCGTCGTTGAAGGAGTAAGTCTTCCTCGGCTTTTGCACTTCTGCAGACTTGGGGTTCATGGTTACTGAACCTTTGGAGATGTTGACGGTCATGGCTTGGTTGCCTTTTTCGTCCTTAGGGTTGTTGCTAGACGAGTGTCTTCCATTGTCCTCGAAAGAAGGAAAGTTTAATCCCAGGAGCTTTGCATCTTAGGCTTTCTTTTGTACCACATCTGCCTCTGTAATGAAAGGCGTCAACTCTGTACAAGGAGCACTGTGCTACAATTTGATTGCAGGTAGCATGTTCTTGTGACATGAGTCCACAAGCATGGGCTCGGGCATGCCAGACGATAGCCTCAAAGCTGCCTGGCAGAAGCGCTCGATGTATACGCAGATAGGTTCTTTCTCTCTCTGGACGACCTCTATGAGAGTTGACATCGTCATGTCCATGCCTCCTTCATAGAATCGATCGATAAAAAGAGTCGTCAGGTCCTCGAACAATGAAATGCAGTCGTCCAGAAGACTGCAGAACCACTCATAGGCTACCCCCTGCAGGGCTCCTATAAATATATTGGTGAGGAGGGAGTCGTTCTTTGGTAGGTGTCCTATTACTGAGGCGAAGTACCTCAAGTATCGTCGGGGTAAATCCTTTCCATCGAAGGGCACGAGCGTCTGCGGATTGTATTTGGGAGGGTAGACTACGTTGTCCCACTCGACAAGATATGGCTGCTGAATCTCCATCTTTTAGAGTGCTGCTTGCTTCTCTTTGGCATCATAGCAAACATACAGTTCCTTGATGGCCTGCTGTATCTCAGTTGACATTACAGGTCCTGTGGTTGATGGAGTAGAAGACAATGGTGTCGCTTGGTTGATAATGGGTGGCTTACTAGATCCGTCGTTAGCAGCCGAGTCAACAGCAGGTGTTGAGGCAGTGGGGACCAAACTCCCCTTAATCTCTAGTATGATAGAAGACAAGGATTTTATTGTAGCATTTAACGTATCTAGGCTCGTCTTAAGAGCTTCGATACGTTTCAGCTGGTCAAGCGCTTCACTATTGTCCGCCTTGTCACCATCGGCCATATGTGTGTGGATGGGTAGAAAGGATAGTAGACCCTTCGCTCTCCGGCTCAGATGCCTACACCTCATCATCTTGAGGATGAACTGGTTGCGGTCTTCCTCGGACTCATTGCGGTTGCTACCCCCAGTCTGGTGGCTAGCTGTGCCTGTCAAAGCATCTGTATCATATGGTTCTTCCTCAGACTGGAATACGGCGTTGTCATGGACGATGCAGGTTTGGCTACCCCCAATGTCTGACGTGGTACCCAAAGGAGATTTGGAACGCCTGCCATGGAACACACCTGTGTTGGGAACCTTCGCCTTGCTACTCTCGGGCCACTTCTTGGGCTTAGTGGCCGAGATGGAAGGATTCTTGGACGACTTTTTGAGAGGCTGAGAACACTGTGCCGTACTGCACGTAGCGACACGGAGTTCATCTTCGTCTACGCTTGTCGATCCCCTATCGAACCTCTTACGTTCGGTTGACGTCGGTTATAGTCTTTGGTAGACAGAACACCTCCTTGGTGGTACAGTGGTTGTCTGTAGATAGCAACCGTTGATGGTGATCTGGGTACAAGGATGCCTTTATTTAGATGTGTCATGTGCCGCAGATTCCTCTCACGCCTTACGCTTGTGTAAAAGCTTCAAGTCCTCCACCTCTGTACCCCCATTGTACGCGCAGGGAAGCTGCACGTGGGTACGATCAGAGAGGGTCTGGCGAGGCAGGCTCCTATCATGCTTACAGGAATGCTGCTTGCATGAGTCCTTCTCCATGGGATATACATCTGGCTTGCATCACGTACAGGAGTGCTCAAGAGATATAGGGGTTTAACTGGTCGAGGCATCAATGCACGGAGACCAGTTTTGTATAACTTTCCATTGGCTGTGCGTGTGACTGTCAACGCAGGCCTTTGGTCTATCATTGGCGTAGTATGTTTGTTGTACGAGGCACGTACTGCCTTAGATTTCTTCCTACTACCCCCAGCAGGTGCATAGTATTCAGAATCCAATGAAGGCTCGCCTGATGGAAAACCAATTCTGTCGAAGATAGATCTTCTCACCGACGACACTTCCTTTGTGAGGGGTTGAACCGTCGCACGCTTCCTTCGACGTTGTGCCCTCGTTAGGACTACCGTAGGGACACTGTCATCCTCGTCGTATTTTCCAAAAAGTGGGAATCGAGCGAGGTGGCATGGCCGCAGTAGCCGAAATCTTCTCTCAGGCTTCAGCATTTAGAGGGTTCTGGATCGTCGTCCCCTCTGTCGTGCTGCTCGTCGCAGCCACCTTGGACACCCAAACACGTCAAGTCTTTTTCTTTTTTACGAACCACTTCGAAGGACTTGACTTCTCTTCAAAAAGGAGATCTTCAAAAGCTTATTGGTCAAAGCGTACGACCAGCATCTTCTGGGAGCATCCCAGCAAGTTGTCGTAAGATTGCATGACCACCTTCTCGTTGGAGGAGAAGGTAGTCCCTTGTAGAGTCTCCATTTTGTTCGACATCACAAAAGTTTATACGAACTTTTTGTTTATTAAACTTGAAAAAAGGTACAATCGATTCCTATACGAAGAAATCTACGTACAAGAATTTTGGGGAAAGCGTGACGGTGGAGATCGAGCACTGCAGCAGCTCCTTTACTCCGTTGACGATCTGACGACGATTTGGACTTGCTTTGGCTTTCTAGTACCTTTGATGGAACTCTAGGGTTACCGATCTAGAGGATGCCGGAGTTGAAGACTTCAAAGCTCTGTCTTTGCCTTCTGCTTCTTTTCTCTTTGTCTTTGTCCTCCTTCTCTTTTTGTTAAAGGAAAAACTCCTTCTATTTATAGGAGAAAGGGGACACATATGCGATATGCTCTCAGATTTGAGATATGAAGGAATCTGATGTCATTGTACGGTACAAACTTCTGCTGAGCTGACATGTGGCGGACGTCGAGATTCCCCTCTATCGAGATCTCGGGTGGTTATCAAAATAACCGAAGGAGAAGACATACGGCGCGTGTCTATTGCTGGGGATCCTCTATTTAGATGAAGCCGAGTAGATCTTGGATTTTATCTCAGACTAGGATTCTGTTTGATCTTCAGGAAGCGATCGGTTTAAACAAACCATCTTGATATGACCTTTATCAAAAGTGCAAACTTCGTCCTTATTTGAGTTTTAAACTAATTGATAACATATTCACACTTATCAATATGATCAACCTCGGTCCTAACTTTGAGAGTGGCAATTTAGACAAACCAATTGGGTGGGACCATACAATCTACGCCTCTAGCGAGGTCTTAGTGCTGCTGCGCTTCTAGTACGACGAGAAGACTGTTCTCCTGGAGACAACTGAGCCTCTACGCTTTCAGGCGACGAGTGGACTATATTTCAAAGACGACGAAACCTTTGTGCATTTAAGCGACGAGTAGGTTATGTTTCGAGTGGTAAATTCATTGTGCTTTAAGGCGACAATTAGGTTGTGTTTCAGGCTAACGAGATTACTTTGATTTTGGAGCGACAAGCGGACTTTTGCTGGATGTAATGGTGTTTCCCAAGTCTTTGATGAAGGGGGTTGAGCTTCTGGGTTGAAGCAGAGGTCTGTGCCGTTAAAGCTGGGATGATGTGAAGTCATCACCAGTCTGCGCCTCCTGCTGGCGCAGGATTGTAGCTGCGCTTCTTGATTGAAGAAGCTATATTTGAATTCTTCTTTGAAAGCAATTAATGACAGCTCTTTAAGGAACGACTCCCTCTTGATTGTCACCGTTACTTGGGAAATTTCAAGGGGTTTTTTAATGGTCTATGACTTATTCGAATAAACCCATTTAATGAGGTTTATCGTGCTGAGTCTTAGGTTCATCCCATTAATGTGGGAATTTTGACCGACGGCCCCGTGGCCTATGTCTTGGACCACTCCTGAACTATATAAAGGGGGAGTTTCTTTCGAAGAGTCACATCTTCCTCTTTTTGTCCTTCAACACCATGCTGGATCCAGACTTAGCTTCGAACGGCTCTTAGCCTTGCCTAAGTCAAATTTTAGTTGAGGATCCCTTCGTTCAAAGGAGCTGTGCCTTCATAGAAGAACTGCTGATGATCTTCGAGATGTGCTGGAACGCTTCTCATGGGGAGTTTGAACCTGAGCGACATCTTGGAGGTCTTGGAGGTCCTGACGACCGAGTTTGGTCTGGTTGCCAATATGAAGCGTTGCAGGTGGTGCTCTGCCCTGCTTATTGGCGGCTACGTGCTTCCATTATGCTGGAAGATCCCCAGAAGCTGATGTGCTTTTGAAAAGGGCCTCTTGTCGTGATGTAGACTAAATTCTCGCTCAGGCCAATAGCTGCTTCCGGACGAGCTGTTCGTCTGAGAGGGGGTGTTGTGGTGGCAGACTTTGATGGCGACTGTATTCACATTTTTATCCACACTCTCTCCTCTCATGACGATTATACTGTGAAGATGAACCCCAGCGTAGATCCGTAAGAATTTTTAGTTCAGCGTATGTTATCACAAATACTTTGTAACAGATCCTTATAATTAGGAAGTCTTCTTTTACGTAATTGTGATGAATCTGTAATAGGCTCTTGTAGCCATGATTTAATAAAAAGAACTTTCCTTAAACTTTTCATCTATTTTTTGTGAGTTTGTCTTTTCTGTTGGCGTACTTGTCCGCCTACGCTTCTGTGAAGCTAGGTTGGTAGCGAGAGCACCAACCTGCACCGTTCATCATCTGTGCCTTTGTGAAGATGGGTGGGTAGCGAGAGTACCCACCTGCACCTTGTATCACCCTGCACTGTTTCATGCTTCTACACTCCCATATTCAAACCCTCTCCACCCTCGCCCCTAAGAAGCAGAGCAGCTTCATCCAGCGCTCCCTTCCTCGTCGACCTCTTGAAGGACCACGACATCGACCTCGTCCCCATCGACCCCTCCTCGACCAGGGCCCCTTCAACTATGTCCTCCACAAGCTCTACGACAACAATTGGAAGTGCTAGGTCAGCGAGTTCTCCATGTGGAACCCTCGCATCCCCATCGTCGACTAGCCAAGCACGGTCGAACGGCTCCACAACCAGCTCCGGGAGAATACAAGTTTAAAATCTCAAATCTCTATCACTCTCTACTATAAAAGGTCTTATATTCTCTTCTCCTATATTGGAATTTTGGACTTCAATTATTTGTTAGAACAAATTTTGTTTTACGATATGGGGATCATCACTAATTTCATGAGTTATACATTATAATTTCATGAGTCATACATTACCAATTCTTGTTGGTTGCACTTCTTTTAGGACCTTTATGTGTTTGATGAAATGCCAAGTAGAAAATTTATCTAAAAAATATTTTGAAGCCAAGAAACTTACAAAACTTGTGTGTTTGTCAGCTTATGCGTGGCTACAATGGGAATGAAGGTGATGGAGGTGTTGTGGTGGAGGCCGAGGAGGCTTGAAGAGCACTTCGCCAAGCAGGGGATCAAGGGGCCCCTCTACAGGTTCTCTTTAAGCTTTGAATTTTGTTTATTTTGTGTTTAATTTTCGATGTAGTGTTTAATTTGTGATCATACCATTACGTCAAATAGTTGAATGCATCTAACAAAAAGTTTAGAATCATCCAAGTTTCTCTACTAGTCTACTGTATGATTCATAGATATTAATTTGGTGTACAGTTCAAAATTTGAGTCATTGATTTATTTTTTTCTAATATATTCTTGAATAATTGATTTTGTAACTTACTAAAGTTTTTTACATCTTCTGTCCATTTTTGGTTAACTGTGTCAAGATGATATTCAAAGACCTGATAATAACTTTTTGTTATTCACAAACTTTCATTTTTCTGTTTTTTTCATTTCATCTTATTAGATCTCATTCCCTTACATGTAGACATCTACGATAAGTTTGCCTGTGCATTAGCGAAGGCTGTTAAAAATTTACAAGTAGGCAATGGCCTTGTTGAAGATGTAGCTAAGGTAATAGTTATTAGTCCAAGTCAACGATCTGCTGTGATCAATTTGCATGAATATTTTCTTTTGGAATATGATTGGGAGGATACTCTATCCAACTAATAGATTGATATGCATTTGGGTAGAAGAAATATGTTCATCTTTTATAGACTAATTACTAGTTGCATGACCCACTAAGTTTCTCTGTCTCCAATATATCAAAGGGTTCTCTTCATTTACTAATTCTTAGAGGGGTGTATCCGACTTGACATCATATTATGTTGTTGATTGAGAAGACTTTCTTTCGATATTTCTCCAGTATTGATTGTCAACTTGGTGATTTGACTATGAAGGTTTATTGTTTCCTCTTTACAGGGTCCATTAATTAATGAAGCTGCTATACAGAAGGTGCTCATTTGCTCTTGTCATATATATATAATGCTCGTATCTCCTTATCTTTTCTACTGATAGCTCAGCCTCTATATGTTAGTATCATCTATTGGGTATCAATTTTGGGCTTATTTTTTGAAGATTAATTTTTTAGTTAGGTTGTTTTATTGGGCTATGATGAGGAAGAAAAGTTTCCTAATTTTGCTTTGGCAATAGACACTTAATCATTTTCCCCATATCACTTGGCTTTCTATGTTGCTGGGTTTTTTGACTTTGTAATTGAGCTAAAATTTTGGGTATGTGTTCCTAACTGCACTGTCCCTAACTTGGAGTATCAATTTCATAAAGAGTTTTGCCTTCTCTAGTTATTGACATCACACTTGAAATTTGTGAGTATCGGTGAAACTTGGAATATCATGCATGAGATTATGCCCAATATTTGGGTAAATATTACCTAACATTTTTTTCTGTTTGTATCCTTTTGAATGATCCTTTGTTTGCATACTCTGATCAAATTAAATTGTATTATAGCTAACTTTTTCTTTTCTGGTTCTTCCTTGCCTTATACTGGGATACCTTGGTCAAGCTGCATTCTTAATGGCTAATCAACATGTATCTTAGCAAGTGTTTTTCTCATCTATCCCAAGTAAAGAAATTCTTGCTTGTTTTTATTATTCTTTAGGTCACGGGTACAATGTGATTCATAAGTTCGAGCTAATTATATGTCCATTGAAGCCAACATTTAAGAATTTGAGTAATGCATTCTTGATATATGATATATATGTGTTCTTTGGACATTTATCAGGTATCAAGGCACATTTACTAGTTTGGTACGACTGTAATTGGCAGTAGCTCTTATTTTCATCCAGTCCCGAAGAAAGGCAAATATATTGGATGCATTTCTCTTTCTCATGTATTCCTCTTATATGCTTCTCTTTATATTGTATTTTTATATCGATTCTCTTATAGCTTTTCTATATATTACCTATCACCAAACCCTCACACATATGTACACACCCTTCTAACTCTGCACATATACTGTTACACACAACCCTCACTGATTCACTCATAGCAGTCTACTACTAGAAACCTTAAGAGCTGCTGCTATGTTCTGCAGTGCACACTACTGTTACCTAGCTGATACTGCAGCTACCACTGCTACCTGCAGCAATGCTGCCCAACTGCATGCTGCACTCTACAGCACTGCCCTATATTGTTGCTGTATGTAACTACTCCTATACTGCATACTCCTACCCCCTACTTACTGATACACCAATCTATGATACGCACACATACACATACAATCTGTACTTTACAGAAAACTACAATACACTAACTGAATACTATGTATACAACCTACATTTTTGTGGAGGAACTGACCCACACTAGTGCACAACTATACACACACATGGATACTATACCCAAACACTACACCTAGTAGCTGCAAATACTTGTTGTCTCAAAATGTCCAACAAAGGTACTTATCATGCCACTATTCGTCCAATTTTTGACCTGTCTTAGAGAGCTGGGTAAGAAACGTAGAAATTTTACCTCGACAAATTATCTATGAAAATCAAATATTAAATGTGTTAGACAAGCATGAATTATAAAAATTTCTTTTTTTACTAGATTATGGATATATATGATATTGATTATATTCGTTACTAGTATATAGTTATGTTATTGAATCTTGTTCTCAATTGATGTCCATAATATATGAATCTTGTTCTCATATGATACATGCTAAAATAATTAAACTTTTTGTTCGTAGTTGATATCAGTTTATATAAACATGTACACATAATGATTAAATTTATTTCTCTTGTTCTCTCATGAACTAAATAGAAAATGAAGTTTGTACTTTAATGGGAGAGATGTGCTCGGGGTTCACTATTTTACTTGTATAAATATAGGTTTTGGATGTTTAAGATGTTGTACGAAAACCATATACCTTGGTTGGATGTTTATGGTTGGATGTGTTGCATGTTTGTAGTGTTCGAACACGTTTGTTAATATAAAAATTATGTATTATAGTTCTATGATGTATGTGATCTTCTGGATTATATTGATATTATGGATGTTCGATATATAATATATAATTATAAATAAAAAATTTGTTATACAAAATTTAGCTTCTCTTGATGGTTTTTAGTGATCAAAAATATTTTTCTTGACGGTTACATTTAGGCCAGAGACAAAAAAAGTTTTCATCTACCCCGATGGTTTTAAAAATGTTTACTTGATGGCTAAAAATAGTCAAGAAATATTTTTTAGTAGACGGTTTAAAACCGTCAAAAAAAATGAATATAGAAACCGTCAAGAAAAATGAAGACTTTTCTTGGCTCTGGCCTAGTTGACGGATCCATTTATCACTAAAATTCAGAACATAAATGTTACATTTAAGATGCTACATGCATAGTTACACTTGAATGATACTTGGTAAAAATTATATACTTAGATGTGCACATGTCTAGGTTTATTTCTAGATAGTTATTTAGTACGTATAAACCACATGTTACAAAATAACATATGCCAGTTTAATGTGATGATATATATTTGAGAAGCATATATATAGAATGGTTTGTATGAAAGTTGTGATTAAGTGTTAATCCTAGAATTAGTTATTATTACATGTACTAGTTGTAGTTGATAATGGAAAACCTTAAACATGTAGAGGATAGAATTATATATAATGTTCATGTGTAATATGGATTTAGGAAAGTATTAGTAAGTTCTATTTACCCTTCAACTTGATGATGACATACTTTGAATGACTAATTGAATTATGTTAGCACTTGCTTTATGAGCATTGAGAATGTGTATGTCATACTTGTACAATAAGACCCTAATAGTTAGAACCCCTAGTACCTATGTGTTAGAAGAATAATTTAGCAATCCCGTGAACCTTAGTTATGATCATAAGTACTTTTTCTCTAATATATGTTATCATAACTTAGCGTAGTGGTTAATGTCTTTTTATTATACATTCATAAATGCTCAAGACGGTTTGATATCAGTTGCGGAGCCAGGATCTTTATTTGATCATCTCAAAGTTCTAGGCAAGTGTACCTTGCGATATCGTACTTCAATTTTTATATATTATATATTTTTATGTACATAGTATCGTTATCCTACTGTGCACCGTTAGTCGATACTTAGCGTCCGAGTCACATTCGGGTGCCGATGGTCGTCAGTATTGTCAGGTATCGATAGATAGAGATTGACATCATGATACCGTTAACATACCTTTATTGGTATGTCAAACCTTAGGATGCTTGACACAATATTTCATGTGGTAGAATTTGTTCTTGACATGTTCTTGGTGACTGGATCTATAGTATGTATTAGGACTCGTGACAAGTTATATTAATGTATCTACACTATTATGACTCGATGTATTAGATAGAGGTCTTGATCTTGTGTGTTAAGGACATGAGATGTAATATACATGTAAGGGAGAGCATACGTCGTACATTGGGCTATTTATTTCATAGTTTGCCGCTGTCTCTCTTACAGAGCTTTGGTGTTTCATAGTTTGCTTTAGGTTCCATGACATGGGCCTTTAGTGTTTCATAGTTTACTGAAGTACCTATTGGGATCTTTAGTATTACAGCCTAGAGTACGAGTGACGTTCTACTTGTATTTTTGCATAGATGGTTACAGTAGTTTTACCCCTTACATATCATTTTTTTACTGTTTACCTCTGGCATGTTATACTTGTACCTTGCTATGTCCCCTGAGGTCCTAGTGATCTCTCTAGGTAGACGACTGAGCAAAATTATTTTGCTAATCATGAAGGTGTTGCTATTTCTGATTCAGGTATCTTTTATGATTACATAATTATTTCTATTTACTTGTATTCTGCTTATTAGCCTAGTATTTGTAGACTCGCGTTATTTCCTTCGAGTATATTCGGACAAGTATAGCATGGGATGCACACCATGATATATATTATCCGTTCATGTATTCTATATTACTGTGGATTGAGACTTAAAGATATTAATGAGTTATTTAGATAGTTGGTCGTTACTGTAAAACTTATATGTATTCAAGCTGGATTGGAGTCCACTTGATACGTAGCTGGCATGTTTACACACTCCTAGTCTTATGTATTTGGGAGTGGGACGTTACAGAGAGTTGTGTGACTCATCTCATAGTATCTATATTTGTATATGGATATGTATTTTGTTTTATATTTTGTACCTTCTTGGTTTTCCGAGTACCGTAGAATTTTCTTAAATTAGATAACTTTTTCTTGACCCGTATATCGACGGTATACTGGAGTATACCGCCAGTATATTGTCTGGGTGATGTTTCCATTTTTAGATATTTTCTATTTCTCGATATTTGCTTGTATAGTGTTCTGATATTTTCTTGAATAGTGTTTTGATATATTTTTGTACAGTGTTCTGGAGTATACCGCCAGTATATTGAAGCACAATATTATCCAATGGATACTTGGTTTTCTTCTAAACAGATGAGATTGATTCACATCGGATTATGGATCGCTGACGTGGCAGATCTGACGGTCACGATTAATTCACCCGATATATATATATACCCTTTCATTTTTTAATTTTTTTACTTTCTCTCCATACTCTTCTTCTCTTTTCGTTTCTTCTCTATTTTTTTCGTGCGCTAGGAGCTTGGTCTTGAGGTCTCTAAGTGTGGTCTCTGAACCCCTCTTGGTGGTGGAGTAGAAGAGTTAAACCGAGAGCTTGTTATAGACAAGTACATCTTACCGAACTACTGAAAAATATTGATTTGCTACTATTTTCATTTTCCTTAGTATTGATAGTCATTATTGCCCAGTATATGCTTTATTAAATATGTTACTCTCGAGATTTTCGTCTATTTGCCCGTCTTAAAATTTGGTTTGAGCAAGAATTTTGTTTCCTGCAAAGTTTTGTTATTTTCTTAGTAGAAAAATTTCGTATCGAGAATGATACCGGAATGATTGCCATGAGACTTAGTATACATGCTATACAAGACCTTCCTCTAGTATTGTTTACATCGTTATACCTAATTTCTGTAACTTTTGAGACATATTCTGGATTCCAGAACTCGTTTTATACCCTTAGTATTGATGTTCGGGCAGAAATGAAAGACCGTTGCTATATTGGTGTATACCGACGGCATAGCGGTTGTGGCCCCATTTTTAGATTGAAAACCTGATGTGACAAATATCATCATTTCGCTGGTGTATTGGTCCGTACCAACGGTATACCAATGCGGCACTATTTTTCTGATAGAGAACTTGTTGTGGTCTGAGACCAGCATACCACCGGTATACTAGAGTATATCGTCGGTTTACTGTCAGGACACCCAAGTTCTATATTTCCTGATTTCTTCTAGTTTTCTGATTTCTTCATACTGTTTTTATGTATATGCCATGATATATTTTCTACTACATACTACCATGCCTTCCCAGATTTATTGTGCTATACATTTTATTGTCTAGTATTGCCCCGATAGTGGCCTATCGTAGCGCACTCTTAATTTTCGTACCGTCCAGTATTGTTATATATAGGCATGTCATGGCGCACTCCTGATTTTCATACAGTCTCGTATTGTTACTCAATAGCTCGTCGTAGAGCACTCTAGCTTATAGCTTATTATACTTCTTGTTGTAGCTTGTTAAGTACACCTTGTCTTGTCTTGTCTTGTCCAGGCTTGCATATCCCCGAGAGAAATATCATGTCTAGGCTGGATTCAGCAGAATGCCACACACGAAATCCTGAATGAAAATGTTAAGGACTAAACAACTAGCTTGATTATCTACATACATAGGGAGGGATTTTTCGGTTACTTGCATACGCTTTATTCCGACCTTTATAATGGACTTGTAGCTCTCCGTCATAAGGGGCACATTTCTAGCTCACCGTCGAATGGGGCAAACTCATGTATATTATTACTATTAGATCACCATCGAGTGGGGCTTACTCTTTAGATACACTTCTCCTGTATGGTGTATCTGCTATATACATATCATATACATCCTAGGCCGGGATAATTTGGGAAGACTGCAGGGCAGGTAACCGATAAAAAATTCTCAAATTGCATATTTTAGTAATTAGGATTGTGATAACCCTAGTTAGCTAATGTATTAAGCCGTCTTCATTGCTTGCCCGTGATCGTTAGATGGAGTCCAGTCTAGTCTGTCTTGTCTAGTCTTGTTTCGTATTGTCTAGCTTCTGTCAATCCTATACATGATTCTTGTATTGAACATGTTCACATGTCACCTTTTATTTACGTGTCTACTGTTCACTTTATACCCGTATTTATTTTTTATCTCTATCTGTTGTTATGTTAGTTGTAAAATCCCTAAATTTCTACTATTTTTTTAAAATAAATTTGGTACTGATTTTTATTTTGTATTTGTACGTCACGTAGTTGCATTGTACGTCGTGCGCAAAATTTCGTCTTCGTAATTGCTCGACGAGTGCGAATATGTGCGAGCGTACATATTTTAGAAAAATATTTTTCTATTTTTATAGTTTCAAAATATATATATAATAATTATTGTACCAAAATTTTCAAGTCCATTATTTTATTTATTTTATTTATAAAGAGCCATTCGTTTATGACAGTTATTAATAATAAAAAATATTCTTCGTGCATACATATATTTTCATAGATATTTTATTAGTTTATTTTAAATAATAATATAATATTCAAAATTATTATTATTAGTATTTTTGGAAAACATATTATGAAATTATTGTGGTAATTTAAATCTTGATTTGATTTTATGGATTTATTTAAAAAGTTAAATTAATATCTATATTTTAAAGTTGATTATTCTTATTTGATTTTAAACTAAAGGATGAAATTTAATTAAATTTAAATTGGATTTGGATTTGGATTTGATTGGTTTTAAATTTATTGAAATTAGTAACAAATTATCTATTAAGGATTTAAATAAATCATAATCCTTATCCAACTGAAAATTTCCACCTCCTATATAAGGAGAGGTACTCATCCATGAATTTCTACCATTCACAAATTCCTCTACAAATATTTCTTCACAAGATGTGTGCCTCGTGTCGGTGTTCCATCCATGAATTTCTACTTCATAGTCTTTTAAGAAGTGTCTCTTGCATTTTCTCTTTGTTGTAGTATATCATCATCTTGATAATGGAGAATTGTATGTGCTTCATGGTCTTTGATAAGCTTCTTGGAATTTGTATGGAGATGTCTTTCTTCTATTCTTGTCTTTTTGGAAGTGCCTGTGAAAAGTATAAACTAAAGACGTACAAGGGTTATTGTGAACAATGTATCAAAATCGATGTGCCAACATTTTCTCTTTCTTGTTTCCTTCAAGTTTTGGAGGAGTGTTTGGCTTCTTTGGGTGTCCTCGAAAAGAGAAGCCGAGACCAACTTTTACGTTGCTGACTCTAGTTGTTGTTGTTATTATTATTTATTATTTTTATATTTATACTGTTATCAGTGCATCATTTCTTCATTTATGAATGCTATTAGTTTATTTCTTGTATACTCATTTTATGATATTTATTATTATTATTAAGATTATTATTTTTGAGAATATTATATTATTGTTCTCAACTAAATGAATAGTGTAGAATGGTTAAAACTATTTAGAAAATTTTAAAATTTTGTTTTTAGCCTGAAATAGTTTCTTTAGTTTTATACATTATCAATATATTCTTGACTAATAGAAATATAGTTTTATACTAACAAATTATTTTTACAAACCTAGAGTTTTTTTTTAGCCCAAATAATTTTTCTAGACTTCCGAAATATTTATTTAAAATATTTTGATTTATAAAAGAAAAATGTGAGTAGTCTAAGTCTATTTTTAAAATAGGTTTATAAACCCTTAATAGTTATTTGATTATTTTACTGATTTAAAATATAGACTTCTATCTCAAAACCTATCCTAGCAACCTTGAAGTTCTTGCTTAAAAAGCGAAGTTTATACTTTCGTATATTTATCTAAAAACTATTTTTAACTAATAAAAGTATATTTCAAGTATTATAAAATATATTTTCTTAAAATCATATATATTAATTATCAAATTTCTTTTGATTATCCTCCTGTCCGTGACAACAAATCCCGTTATTCCTATTCCCTCGCCAAATTCGTAATATCTTATGTCGGCTCTAGCTAATTTGATCCTTCTGGACCCAATAGAACTGTCCGTGCCACCATCAGAGGTCACCTTGTGTAGTTGTTACCCGAAGTCGCAGTTCGTGTAACATTGATCCTTGCAGCACACCGGGCGTACTACCAGGCAAGACACCTTGCCATTTGTTGTTTTTTTATTTTAGCTCATATTTCATGCATTATTCATTATTTTCTTTATGTAAAATAAACTGTGATACATGGCTGTTATAACTTACTGTTCAGTTATATTTTCTGCTATGTATTATTTTTTTCACACATTAAACCTAGATTTAAGGGACCACCTTGTGTGTTACATTCATTGGCCTTGACATATCGTACCACGAAGTTGTGTGTCGCATGTAGAACACGGACGTACGTGATTGGCTAGCCACCAGCACGTACAAGCTGTGCGATAGGATTAACTGCTAATAGAATTGCATGCTAGTTTGACTTAGCGGTTATAGACGTTTACTGTTATGGATACAACATAGTAGGCATTGGACGGGAAGGATAATTTCTTAGCGTATGGGCTTCGATGCACTTTTCCTTTTGTAACCCGTGAGCTCCGTCGGAGACACGGGTGAGATTATCCATGATTACTGACGGCCACTAGCGTTCTGCGGAACGTTATGTTCTTATTGATTGGGCCTCTGGTGCACCAAGGGAGGACTATACCGATCCGATTTTAGCCAGGGCCCATGCGTAGAAAGGATTGTTCTTAACTACATTTCACTTAGAGCGGTTAGGCTACCTTATTCGTAAGGTATGAGTACTTTTGGTTTGGGTACTTGTATCTGACCGTGGCATAGAACAATAACTTATCATGGATTAGTTCGTCACATCTTATCCTTGTTTGGTTGTAGGTGTGACTTACTACTTCGATGAGAAGGTATTGAACCTTATTGGGGTCCGGATACCATATTGTATTCGTAGCATGGAAAGGTACGTCACCGTGAATTAGTTTACCATCTCCTGTCCTTGTTTGGTTGGGGGGATGGTAAGCTAGTTCAATAGGTGTGTATTGGACCATGTTATAATTCAATTGACTTATTTATTTGAGCAATATTTATTCAGTTTATATGGCATGATATTATGTGTCTTGTTACGTCCTTCTGAGGACCTGGTTATCTCGCCAGGTGTGTGCTCTTATCTTCGCAGGTGTTCTAGCCGTGGCCATGATCATCTCTATTTCTTCGAGGATGATTGTACTTTGATCGTCTTTGCTCCCCTCGCCAAACTCTTTTTTTGTTGTATATTTTTTTCATAGTTGGTAGTGGATTTGTCTCCGCCCAACTACATGTACCAAATGATAATTTCATAATTGATTATATGATATCTTTTATTCTTTCATTTTGTGGATGAGATTAGTTTGTTGTGGTTTACTGCATTTTACAGCTTATGAATCCGTACGAGGCCCATGTACTTCGTATGAATACAGCTGGCATGTCTACGTTCCTAATCCTACGTATTTTGGGACTGGGGCGTTACATTAGTTATTGCTAGTTTTTGTTCATTAGTTGGCTTTCCTTATGGTACTTGCTATCTGGGTTCTGATCTTACTAGTTTTGTTTTGTCAGATCTAGTAGAATAGCCGGAGGATCTTGTTAGCCCAATGATTATATCATGTTTTTGAATATGGCTAATCAATTAAGTTTACCATAATAACATCACTAATATTCATGTAATCACTATCATATTGCTACTTAAACTTAGCATTGTCCACATGTTCGCATTGTCCTAAATGTTCTATATCATATTTCTATGTTTGTATCATAATACATCATAATGTTTTGTTTGCCTAACATGTATTTGTAAACATGCTGTAACCATGATCAAACATGAACAAACCAGGACATATGCAATAGAGAATTATTAATGGGCCAAAGACGGTGTTGGCGAAGCCCCCGAAAGGTATTCAGATTTTCAGATCTGTTTATCTTTGGACGATTGCCGTCAAGGAAAAAGACGTCTTCATGTTTGCTCAAATATTTGAAGAAAGACGTCATCAAAGGGCTCTTGATTTTCCTATTTTATCAATGTAATTTTGCATATTTATTGAGTCTAGGAATACGATGTAAACTGCATCGTACTGGCAAATAGGCTACCCAAGAAACATTTTCAAAATACCCTTTCATTTTGAAAACTAGCCCACTTACAAAATCCCAAACTACTTCCTAAATGTTTGACTTTTTAAAAAGCCCAAAAACTAATTTGCAAAACCCTAATAGAACCCTGGCAGAACTCGGCCCGAATTCGGCCAGAGTTCGGCCGGAGTTCGGTTAGTGAACGTTGCTTTTTGAACTTGGTCTTCCTGCAGTTACGGATCCCAGCGTGATTTTCTCACAGAGTTCTGCCCGAATTCTGTCAGAATTCTGCCTTTGGAAAAACTATAAATAGAGAAGGATTTCGATCATTTCAATTCACTCATACACCAATTCACTTTCATATCTCTTTTCTATAAGCCTACTACTTCTTCCAAAGTATTCTGAGTTATTCATTTTAAATCCTAAGCCAGTTACAATCCTCTAGTCGATTTGCCAGTGCGGTACAGTCTAGAAGTTTCAAAGTGATTAAAATCAGAGGCTTGATTGAAGTTAGACACTTAACAATTGAAGTTGGTCGAGTACTTCGGATCAAAGATCGTGTTGTAGAAGTTGCAAGAACTTCGGATGAAAACTTGTGGTGATTTTCCATAGTGGATTCAACTGGAAGCTAGAGTTCTTCCGATTGGACTAGTCCTCACAAGAGGAAAACCAGTATACATCTTTGAGTTTGTGTTTGCTCTATACTCTCTACTTTTCATTTACTTACTTGTGATATATATTATGTGATCTTGTTACTAATATTTTTAAATAGTTAATTTCTGCTGCCTACTCTATTCTTCCCCTCTAGAGTATTGTGCTTTACAACTCGTTCCTACAATCGGTCCTACAATTGGTATCAGAGCCAGTGCTACAACTAGAGAGTGGGTGCTTGGTATATAGATATTGCTGCTCATACCAATTCTCCTACAATTGGTATCAGAGCCAGTACTGCAACTAGAGGTATTATATTATGATCCCAATTGTTCCTACAATTGGTATCAGAGCGGGTTATACAGGTAAAGCGAGGTAACACTGCTATTATATTCTTATTGATAACTGCTGTTACATAGATCACTATATCACATATGGCAAGTATGTACTTCACAACTGAAGAGCAATCCTCAAATAGACTCCCACTATTTGATGGAACAAACTATAGTTATTGGAAGACACGGATGAGCTTCTTCCTGAAGTCTCTAGATTTTGACTTATGGTCAATTGTTGTCAATGGCTACAAAAAGCCTACTATCACTTCTATTCTCACATCCTCTATAATCAACAAGCCTTATTATAGTTACACGGTGGAAGTGAAGAAGTTAGCTAGCCTTGATGCAAAAGCTATACATATATTTTATTGTGCTGTAGACACAAATGTATTCAATCTTATTAATACTTGCACAACATCTCATAAAATTTGGAAAGTTCTTGAAGCTACTTATGAGTGCAGGTATGAAAGCTAAGCTACCAACTCCAGAGAGAAGGATAGTCTTCATAATGATACAAATATGTACATGACAAAATTGGGATTTAAGGTACAACATAATCCTTTATACGAAGAAGAGCTTGTATGTGACAACTGCAAGAAGATAGGCCACATCCAAGAAGATTGTACGACTGCTAGAAAGGAGAGTCACTACAAACAATCAAATGAAGAAAGATTATCATCTCACAAGTACACTAGTACGAGCATATGGTATGAAAGCGAAGCAAGAGATTCTGAAGAAGAAAAAGAAGAAGAGAGACCTCATCAAGCTGCAAATTTATGCTCAATGGCACTATCTAACGAGGTACAAAATAATTCTTTTTCTAAAGATAGTGAATTTTCTCATGATGAGTTATCTGATGCTTTCAGTGATCTATTAGAAGAACACAAGAAAGTATTAGATAAGTATAAGCAAGCTAGAAAGGATATTCTATCCTATAAGCGTAAGAATGAAAAGCTTACTTGCTTATTGAATAATGATAGAGTTACTTCTACTTCTAATAAATCTATTGAGGTATCTATACTTGAGTTTAGATTGCATGAGGCGCTTGAATGCATTGAGAAGAGCACTCAAGAAAATGCTAAACTTAAGGAGGAGTTAGAAACAGAAAAGAAGAAGTACTCTATAGCTGCTCTTAGAATTGATGCTCTTACTGTTAAATATGATGAGATATGTGCTAACTCTAAAAAATTAGAAATTAGACTGGAAAAGCAGGTAGTACAACCTACGACTCAGTCTAACACAAGACGCGTAGCACATCACAAAGTCATACACGACAGATCATCTAGAAAGGAAACAAGCAAAGCTAAAGCATCACACAACCATGCTTTCTATTACAAGTATCCACGAAGATCATATCATCCCACTGCACGTTCTCATGCTGCTGCACATAGCACGATTAATACTTTTTGTTATTATTGTGGCATGAATGGACATGTTTCTAGTCATTGTCAGATTAGAAAACTTGTTGATATGAACTTATGCAAATGGGTTCCCAAAGCTAACAAATGTGGATCCAAGTATTGGATACCAAAGTCTTCACCTAATATTGCAGGTGAAGCTTCTCATGTCAAATAGAAACATGGAACATGTTGGTAATTGCAAAGCTACAAAGGTCATCTTCCAAGCAATTACACCAACATAAGTGTGGTCACTAGAACCACTTCGATAACATGCTTTCTAAATAGTTTTTAATATTTAGCATATTTTTATTGATTTCTTGCTATTAGATCTCATTGATATCTTTTAATTATTTATTGTTTGAATCAATGTGAGATATAATCCTAGCTTGACTAGTTGTTTAGCTTAAATGATCAGTTCACACTATATAGTGTTTATTTTCTATTAGTGTGACACATTTATCTATGTATGCTCTTTATTTTAGTTTTATCCTTGAAGCATGTATACCACTCTAGTCCATAGAAGCTTTTGTTTTGGTGAATATGTTTTGACTCTTCGTCTTTAATATTTTTTTAATGACCACTTCTTACCGATTTGTTCTTAACATGTCGTATTTACTTTGATCGGTATTTTTTGAGTATGTATGTTTAGCACAAATCTCTTGTTTACTTGAAAATTATATACATATATTTTTATGTTAACCTTGTGCTTGCATAATATACTTCACTATTGATTCTCATATTTTATTTTGATTAACTTCTTATGAATCAATTAAATCTTTGTCTGATAAAGCATATTTATGCATATTTTTGATCTTGTGATATTTTATTATGCTTATTAAGAATACATAATTCATTTTCATTTATATATTGCTCATATGTTTTTTATATTTTTTATAAATATTTTTATGGGGATATATGAGTTATTCAAGTTCTATATTATTTTAAAAAGTAGTTTTTAAACTTGTGCTTATCTCATACTTAAGCTATTGATTTCTTTGAACAAATTTATGTTCTTATCTTTATTAGCATCTTCCTCAAAGCCTCTTTTAATGATATATGTTTTTCTTGGCTTTGACATTTTAGATACATGACTCTTATTGAAATTTTTTTTTATGTCTTGATCTTGAAAAACTATTCCTTCGGTATTTACTTTTAGGGATTCTGGATTTCGATGTTGTTCGATGATACTGCATATATTCCTTTGAACCTAAGTTCTTAAGAGTATAAATCATTTTGGGAACAAGTCGAAAGGGTTCTTCTGTCATACAGGTGTAAATAGCCTGAAGCGACACGGTGTACTAGTCTTCGGACTAGCGCTAGCTGGGAACCGGCCCCTACAGCTAACCCGAAGTGATCAATACTTTATAGACTTAAGATTTATTATGATGTACTTGCAGCTATCGTCCAGTTCTGGATCCAAGGTACTGAACCCAGTCCCCTAGGTTCCAAAATACATCGGCATATCTAGATCCTACATTTTGATTTATAAATATTTTATATTTTATTGTTACCCAATAATTTTGTAGCACATATGGATAAATGTAATTCATACATCTTATACCGTATGCTACATTGTTCTAAGATTTTTAAGTCCATAGAATATAATTTATTTCAAATTGCATTATTTTTTCTTAAATTCTCGGTTATTAAAGAAGAGATTTTAGAATTGATGGATAATATTATTTAATAATTTAATTTTACAAAAGGTAACATATATTGATCTTCATAGGTTAATGTTTGTCATCTTTTGATATATTTATTTTTCTGTCACTCTATTCTATATTTAAACTTGATTTGATATTGTGACTACTCATTGAATATTATGGTCTTATGATTTCGTCTTTAACTTGTGTAATATACAATGATTTTGAGCTTTATATTATTATCTTCTTATTCAAGTTACTAACTGCCTATAGCAGTAATTCTTTGTGGGGAGAAGTCAAATATATTGAATTTCTCTTTCTTAAAGCGTTTCTTCTCTTTAACCCTACGGTTATCTGATGGACACCGTGCTAAGGCTTTAAAAGGGAAGAAATGAACTTTGATAAGAAAACCGAATATTTTTGAATTAGTTTTCTACTTCCGGATATATGTCTCTGAATTTTATTTTAAAATTTTGTTAACATTATTATTTTTGGATATAGCCATGTAAAGGTGGAGCGGTTAATTGTTTCAAATCAATTATTCCTTTGACTTGCCATATATCTAGAATACATTTTTCTTTGGACATTTATCTAGTTATGTTTTTAAATGGATTTATTTATGATTTATGGATTCTTTTAGTGAAATTGTTTCCGTGATTCGAATTGCCAGCTTTCAGTCTGAGGACTAAATGGACACATTCGAACATTTATTAAGACAGTTTTTCTTAATAAATTCCACATTTTTGAAAATTATTTTTGATTTTTTTATTAATTGAATCTATCTGGTACTCAAATGTTATTATTAAAGACAGTTTTCAAAATATTTTAATGTCTTGAAATATTTCTTTTATATATTGGAGATATACTTTGTTTGTTCATCTTTTAAGCATTTATTCATTGGATATTTCTGTTATTTGCCTAAAGATGATATTTGTTTTTGGAACTTTATATGCATTTGATCAAAGGAAAAAAAAGATGCATATCTTGGATATTCCTTAGATTTTTTATTATTAATTTTATCTATTTTTGCATATCAATTTCTTTTAATCTATATACGCATATTTTAAGGGGGAGCAAATTAATTATTTCAATTATTTTATGCCCTTAATATGTGGTATACCTAGTTCACCATGACTTACAATGTCTTATTTAAATATCTTGTTGAGTTGTTCATGATATTTGGATTTGTATTGATTTTATGAGAGAATATATGATTATTATTATTTTTAATTATCTCATTTCATTCGAGTTTCTAAATATTATCTTGCCAAATATATATGTAATTATCCTTATTTGATTGATTTTAAAATTACTTTTGGCATTTCTTATTGAGATTTTATCTCAAAGTTCATGATTATCTATATTTAGACTGATCATACTTTACGGGAGAGCATTCAAGTCGACTGAATTTCTTCTTCTCAAGTATTTCGTCTTCATTACCTTCATGTTTATCTAATGGATATACATATATCATGCTATGGTAATTGAATTCAAATGCATGAACTTTGGTATAGATTTTGTATAGATTCTAGTTTATTTTGATTTCTTTTTCAATGGTTATACTCTTTATGGAATTGATACACAAATTTATATGGGCAAATTATGAATCATATTTTTTGTGATCATTGTTAAAAGTCTCAATATATTTTTATTTTTTTATTTGGTATATACTAGATCTGCGAATTTCTATTCCATATGATTTATTTATGACCAATGATTGATTCCTACTATATTGATATTTTTTTTGTCTATTTCAAAACACAATATGATGAACAAATGTGTTTTGGGTGTCATTTTTGGATTTATAGTTGGTAAACTATGTATTGATTGATTTTAATGTTTTAAGTTCAACCAACTTTTTTTTGATAAGTTTTTCTGCTTTAGTTTGCAATTTTCTAAACTTGTCGTTACACTGTTCTCCTAATCCTTGATCATGATTATTTTTTGCTTTCCTTCTTTACATATGCTTAAGTTCATTTTAGCTCTAATTACGGGGGAGCTTATTTTTTATCATGTCAAAGGGAGAGAAATAAGTTTAAGTCAGCACACAATATTCTAGTATTATGTGTTTATTAGTGATACATGCATCTATTGTATATATGTTAATCTTAAAAGATTTGCCATAATCAAAAGGGGGAGATTGTTAGCCCAATGATTATATCATGTTTTTGAATATGGCTAATCAATTAAGTTTACCATAATGACATCACTAATATTCATGTAATCACTATCATGTTGCTACTTAAACTTAGCATTGTCCTAATGTTCGTATTGTCCTAAATATTCTATATCATATTTCTATGTTTATATCATAATACATCATAATTTTTTGTTTGCCTAACATGTATTTGTAGACATGCTATAAGCATGATCAAACATGAACAAACCAGGACATATGCAATGGAGAATTATTAATGGGCCAAAGACGGTGTTGGCGAAGCCCCCGAAAGGTATTCAGATTTCCAGATCTGTTTATCTTTGGACGATTGCCGTCAAGGAAAAAGGCGTCTTCATGTTTGCTCAAATATTTTAAGAAAGGCGTCATCAAAGGGCTCTTGGTTTTCCTATTTCATCAATGTAATTTTACATATTTATTGAGTCTAGGAAATACGATGTAAACTGCATCGTACTGGCAAATAGGATACCCAAGAAATCAAAATACCCTTTTATTTTGAAAACTAGCCCACTTACAAAAGCCCAAACTACTTCCTAAATGTTTGACTTTTCAAAAAGCCCAAAAACCAATTTGCAAAACCCTAACAGAACCCTAGCAGAACTCGGCCCTAATTCGGCCAGAGTTCGGTTAGTGAACGTTGCTTTTTGAACTTGGTCTTCCTGCAGTTACGGATCCCAACGAGATTTTCTCATAGAGTTCTGCCCGAATTCTGCCCGAATTCTGTCAAAATTCTGTCTTTGGAAAAACTATTAATAGAGAAGGATTTCGATCATTTCAATTCACTCATACACCAATTCACTCTCATATCTTTTTTCTATAAGCCTACTACTTCTTCCAAAGTATTCTGAGCTATTCATTTTCAAATCCCAAGCCATTTACAATCCTCTAGTCGATTTGTCAGTGCGGTACGGTCTAGAACTTTCAGAGTAATTGTAATCAGAGGCTTGATTGAAGTTAGACACTTCACACTTGAAGTTGGTCGAGTACTTCGGATCAAAGCTCACGTTGTAGAAGTTGCAAAAACTTTTTATGAAAACTTGTGATGATTTTCTATAGTGGATTCAACTGGAAGCGAGAGTTCTTCGGATTGGACTAGTCCTCATAAGAGGAAAACCAGTATACATCTTTGTGTTTGCGTTTGCTCTATACTCTCTACTTTTCATTTACTTACTTGTGATATATATATATTATGTGATCTTGTTACTAACATTTTTAAATAGTTAATTTCCGCTGCCTACTCTATTCACCCCCCTCTAGAGTATTATGCTTTACAACTCGTTCCTACAATCGGTCCTACAGATCTTCCATACCTTCTTCTTGATGGTAACCACCCGGAGTACCAGGGTGCCTGAGTGGGTATTCTCTTCCTTTACCCACTACTATCTGTACATATTCTTTTACGATATTTTGCCACGAGCACGTGCTTAGATCATGATTTAGACCTTGACATTAACCTATAGGTATGACATTATTTGTTATACTAGACTGCAGTTAGAGGTGGTCATGTATGACTTACACTCTTGCTAGTTCTTTATTTTGTATTACTAGTTTCATTATCATCTATATATTATAGTTTAGGATGCTTTACTATCTTATATACCTGATGATCATTCTTTTTCGACTTTATTATTTGTCTATGATTGAGATATCTTGAATTGCTTGACATAGGATTGACTATTGATTTGTAGTTGTAACCACCATCTCTACAGCTTTGACCATATCTCGGGGTACTGAACTACTATGGTATATATACGTAGATGGCCTGGTTCGTCCCGACTTTCCAGTATTCTGGTTTTGGTGCGTGACATATCCAATCATTCTTAGTTATTTGGTAATAAACACTTGAATTTACATTAATATTGTAATAACATCTCTATATTTTGGACAAGATTTTAACATCAAATAGGTAGAATTTTATCTATGTGGTGCATTCTTAACAAATTTTCTACATGTCAAAGCATATTATGCACATCATATTTTAAACTCTTTTTGTCTACTTGGAGAAGTGTGTAAACTAATTAGACATGTTTTAATATTTTCTAAATTTGCTTGAAAAAATTGAAGGCGTTCTTGTACAATTAGATTAACATTATGTCAAGCACATCTAATATGAAAAATCGTCCTTCAAATCACTACAACAAAAATACCTTTTAATGACGGCTAAAAAACGTCATTAATTGCAAACCATGACGCTTTTTTTCTCAGTCCAAGCGTTATGAAATCGGGTGTTATAAATGTTTTTAAAAGTGTTATAGATAATTCATCCAAAACCGTCATTAATAGGTTAAATTTCTGTTACGTTTTATTTTTAAAGCGTTATGGATAGTTATGAAAAACCGCTGTATATGGTCGTAGTATCACATTTATAATGCTCTATACTACATGACATTCCAAACGCTGCTCAATTCAATTCGAAAACAACCACTTTGAACCATATTCACAACAAAGTATTGAAATGTAATATAAAGTACCATTCTCCATTTTATTGTCTCAAAATAGAGTATTTTAGCTACCATTCTATATTTCTCCATTTCATTATATACATCTTCTCAAAATTTATAGAGTATCCAATACAGAGTACACTTTAGCTACATCAAAACTATCGACATCAAAAATCTCACAGATACTGTAACGAAGAAGCACACTTATAACACTTCAACTTGGTCACATGAAGACTGTCCATAGCACATGTACGTATAGCAAAACCTTGAAAAAGAAAGCAAAACCCTCACTTTTAGGGTCTGTCAATTTTAGAGTCTGTGATTTATATCGAAAAACCGAGAGTATCAGAGTACTCTAATAAAAACCGAAACCGACAAATAAAGTAAAACATCTAGGCATGGCATAGTGGACGTAGTACCAAAATCAACGATGCAGGCATGCTAATGGAGATGTCATTCCCGAAATAGAAATACTCCCAACTAATATATACCCGCATGTGATTTATATCGAAAAGCTTCCAACAAAAACACCCACAGTACCAAGTTAAACCCATCATGCATAATAGATATCCAACCAACAATTTTAATCCAAATAGCAAAACATCTCCTACAGCAAAGAAATCTTTCCCAACCCAACATGTATAATAGAGAAAACCTAAACCAACATCCCACAACAAGTATAGGAAGGAGAACCCAAGCAACAATTTATATAAGAAACCTAAACTAACAATACATGCATCACAAATAATTCCAACAGCAGCTAGGTAACCCGAAACCGAAAATGATCCAACAGCAAGTAAAGAACCGAACATGATCTAAAGATCATTCCCGCTTCACAAACAAAGACAATCGTAGGATCGTCAAGCCCAAATCGAACCCAACACGTATCAGTCGATCGAAACCCTTTTTATGTAGGGATCGAGATCCAACAACATCATCGACAAACAAAATAAACCCAGAAACTAAAATCAATCAAGAGTTTAGAATTTATACCCCAGAATTTGGTGTCGAAATCCGAAGGGAGCCTTCGGACTCGGCTCGCAGGCACGCACAGCGCCTCGCCGGGTCGCGGCTGCAACTGTGGAGAGGCTACATCATCGACACGAAGGTATCCTCACATCTGTGTCCAGTATCGACTCGTACAAATACGAGCGTATCTGTACCCAGAATAAACAACCCAACAGTACCAACATACAAACTACGACCAACGACAAGAAATGAAATGAAATATATAAGATGTCTCAGATAAGGATCAATCATCATCTGCTGTACTAGCGTGCCATAACACGTATAGGACACGTCCCGACACGGAGCTAGTATATACGATACGATATGCAACGCTTTGGTTCATTTGGTCGAACGACCATCACCAAGAGTATCAAAGTACTCTAATAAAAATCGAAACCGACAAATAAAGTAAAACATCCAGGCATGGCATAGTGGACGTAGTCCCAAAATCAACGATGCATGCATGCTAATGGAGATGTCAATCCCGAAATAGAAATACTCCCAACTAATATATACCCGCATGTGATTTATATCGAAAAGCTCCTGTCACTCCCCGATCCCGATATATATATTCTTTTATGAATTCTGTACATGGTATCCCGTATTTAGCATGTGCATAATTCTATTTATTATTATTTGATGGTTGCATGTAGATTTTAAGCATGTCATTAGTGGAATGGTTAGAGCATGTTTAGAGATTAGGGTTTTGTTAAACCAATCCAACCCCTATTTATATTCTTTTTCTCACTCTCTCCTCATTCACTCTTTCATTTATTTCTCTCAACCACCACCCTTAGGCAAGTACATCTTGCTCAAAAGTGGAGATTTATGTATTTTTTATTCTTGATTTTTTTTGATATTATTTGTCTATATTGTTCTTCTCTTCATTCTCTCCAAGTTTAGTTCTTGGAGTTTTTGATTTTAATGGCTAGTTTTGTGTAAATCTAAGTTCCTAAAAATAGGATTTTATGTATTTACATGGTTTTGATCTATCAAAATTGGTTATTTTCGAAAACTGGTGGTCCTAGGTTGTAGAAAATTTGATTCTACACGATTTTGTCCTTTGAAAAGTTAGATTTCGACTTATTTTGAGGAAGTTATGGCCAAAACAATATTTAGACATTTTCTATGTCATCTGTCCTGGTTTTGGCAGGGACGATGAATAGTGCCGCATGAATAGTACTACAGCCGCATGAATGAATAGTGCTACAGCCGTATGGAATGAATAGTGCCGCAGCCGTAAGAATGAATAGTGCCGCATGAATAGTGTCGCATGAATAGTGCCGCAGCCGCAGGAATAAACAGTGCCGCAGCCGCATGGATGAATAGTGCTGCAATCGCATGGAATAAATAGTGCCGCAGCCGCAGGAATGAATAGTACCGCAGCCGCATGGATGAATAGTACCGTAGCCACATGGATGAATAATATCGCATGAATAGTATCGCAGTCGCAGGAATGAATAGTACCGCAGTCGCATGGATGAATAGTGCCGCATGAATAGTACCGCAGCCGCATGGATGAATAGTGCCGTATGAATAGTACCGCAGCAGCATGGATGAATAGTGCCGTATGAATAGTGCCGCAGCCGCATGGAATGAATAATGTCGCATGAATAGTACCGCAGAAGGCCGCATAGTGCCACAGAAGGCCGCATAGTGCCGCAGAAGGCTGAATAGTGCCGCAGAATGCCGCATAGAGCCTATTTTGGCTGTTTTTGGCTGTTTTATGCCATATTTGGCTGAATTGTTGCCAGAATTTCCCCCAACTCCCAACATAAAAGTTGTAGATCTTTGTCTTGGCTTCAAAAATCTTCATAACTTGCGAGCACTTCATACCCTAAGTGTATAGTACCTTCTTGTTCTATTTCCTCTTGTGTCTTGGTCCTCATTCCTGATCTGACTCCTATGCGTATGCTGGATAACCCTATGTGTGTACTAAGGTACAATCTATGTGAGTATCGATGTGCTATCCTATGTGCTAAGTGTTCCTATGTGATACCTGTCAGTACCTCCAAGAGTCCAGTATTTACATAGCGATTGGTCAGTAGCAATGACGTGGTATGTGTTGTGTGTCGTATTACACCAAGATGGGGGTACATACGTATGTCTCCATAAACCAGTACAGATCTCTTCTTGGGGTACTCATACAATGTACGACATCTAGGGGAGTGAGCATGTGACCACGACATGCGAACTCCAAAGATAACCTAGGGATTAACTAGGCAACTAACTTGGTAGATGCATTAGGTGGGAAGAATTCTGAGATCGTGCCATACTAGCCACCCCAGGTCCAGTCCTGACGTATCGAGTTGGCCGCCACGGATATGGTTTCACTCGCCTATAGCGGATGGCTATATCTGACTTTTACGAGCTATGTGTTATATGTTTTAGCACGGTAGCCCTCCGGGGGACCGGTGCATAATCAATGTGCTATATTTTTAAATAGTTTGGCTAGCCCTGCTGGATTGACACGATCTGAGGATTCCTTTTAATCAGTATCGTGGGGATAACTCCGCAAAATATAGAAAGCCATATGAATGAATGGCCGCTTGAAAAATGACTTGACTGTGCCTTGTAACTTCCGTTAGTAGCCGAGGGACATGGGCTGTCATGGTGCGTGGTCCAACCCATGTCCTTGTTTGGTTGTTGGGTTGGGCTATCGTGCTAGGACAGGCTGTGGACCGAGGTTACGACCGGAAGCTTTTATTATTACTAGTATTAATATTTTGTGCTTGGGTTTTATCTCACTCGTTTGTGCTCCCTTGTGGTACTTGCTATTCGGGGCTGACCCCGCTGGTTTTGTTTGGCCAGATCTCGTAGCAGTGCCTGAGGATCCAAACTTCTTTCCTGACGTCAATGGTGCATACTAGGAGCATGGCTGGCGGGGGACTCGAGTGGGTTTCTTCTCCACCACTCTAGTATCTTTACTTATGTACTGGCGTTTAGCCACCGGCACCTATTTAGCCGGCTAATCTGGATATTTTGTCTTTGCATAATTTGTAATTAAATCAGACTACAGCTGAATATAATTATGTACCTATGACTCTCTGGGCTAACTAACTTATAAAGCTAGATTCCCATGATCATTTTGATGAAGCGTCGGAGACGCCTTACTGCTTTATCTCATATATTTATTAATTAATGTTTTCTTGCTTTGAATGATTGAGACATAAATGCTCTGTGAGACCATAGGAGACTTGATTGTAGCATACACCACCTTGTCTTTTGACAGCCACGATCGCCGTATGACGTTTATTTACCTCATATGGAGTAGCTGGCCTAGTCCGTCTCCGTATTTCGGTACTGGGGCGTGACAAGGTTTTATTGGTAGTCCATGCAGGTCTGATTTTCAGACTTGTGGGGTATTATTTTTATAGGAGTCTTAATCAAAACTTGTTCCCTTTGAATCTCTTGCCTCGATTTCTCTTCCCTCACCTTGATTGATAAACTTGAATTGCATCATCGAATCTTCCTCGTCCTATCATTTGATATCATGTATCTTTTCCTATAGGGGTGTTTCGTTCTCAGTAGCTGGTGAGGCCAACATGGAGAAACGACCAGTAGAGCATGGCTCGACGGGGTAGCAGCCGGAAAGAATACCTTCTCCTAACCAGATCCAAGTAGAAGTGATATCAGAGCCAGCAGAACCGCAGTTTCTAGGAACTCCTGCACCCCTAGCGGTGCCGGCAGCGACGACAGTACCTGATGCTACAGCACTCCTGGAGGTCATCCGGAGATTCCTGGCCACTCAGCAGCGTCAGGTGGCCGCCCACCAGCAACAGCAGACCCAGCGGCAGGAACAGAATGTGCTACTGAATCAGGGGTTACAATTAGCCCTTGAGAGAAGTGTCAGGAATGATTCGGGAGCGTCGGAAAAGTTTTGTCGACTTAACCCGAGATATTTTAAAGGCACGGAGGATGCCATCACGGTGGATGCTTGGCTTTAGGATATCGAGGCCATATTGACCGCAGCAAAGGTTCCAGCAGAAATGAAGGTTGACCAGGTCAGACTGTTACTTCAGGATCTCGCCCGCGACTGGTGGGCATCGGAAGAGGTTGGAATGAGGCATCATGTTCCTTGGAATAGCTTCAGTACCAGATTCAAGGCCAAGTACTTTGGCGTGGTAGTGCGGTATGAGCTACAACAGAGGTTTATCAGTCTCAAGCAGGCTGGTAAGACGGTGGATGGATATGTAGCGGAGTTCTGTAGACTGAGTCGGTTTACACCGACGATGGTAGCTACAGAGCCAAAGAAGGCTTTGAGATTCCAGCAGGAACTTCATTTGAAGATTCTACAGTTAGTAGAAGGGCACGACTATCAGACTTTTGACGCCGTTTTAACGGCTGCTCGGAGGCATGAACTCACCCAACAAAGATTGGTGACAAGACATGGAGGCCAGAAGAGGTCCCATTCCCAGAGTAGGGACAGAGGAGCAGTACAGCGAACATCGGCGCCAGCACCCGGCATCCGTATTCACAAGTCAGGAGCGCCACGAAGGATGGCGGTATCAAAAATAACAGCACCAGTTCGGCATCAGCAGCAGAGGAACCAACAGCAGCGCCAGGGGGCGCCCATTGGATGTACTTACTGTGGTAAGGGAGGGCACACTAGGGATATATATCGTTCAGCTAACGGATTGTGCATGAGGTGTGGCAGTCCAGACCACAGGATTGCCAATTGTCCTATGATGCAGAGGCCAGGAGGGCCAGTTCAGCAGCTTCCGACATTGTCAGCTCCGGGAGAAGCACCGAACCGAGGACCAGCATTGGCCGTAAGGCCGCTAGCCCAGCGTCTACCGACGCAGACTCAGACATTTCGTCAGGCGCAGAACCAGGAAGGCCCGTAGAGGCTGCAGCAACATCATGGTCGAGGAAGGCAGCCCCAGGGAGCTCAGTAAGGCCAGGGCCAGGCCTTCACCTTATCACTGGAGGATGCACTAGCTTCAGGCGACGTGGTTGCAAGTAATATTTCTGTTACCTCTTTTTATGCAGTTGCATTGTTTAATTCGGGGGCTATCCACTCTTTTATATCTGTACGATTTACGACACATATTGGATTGGAGTTCGAGGCATTGCCTGAGAGGATGAATATACTCACTGGTAATGGGCTCGTAGGAGTTAGCAGAGTGTGCCTAGCATGTCCGATCGTAGTGAGTGGGCGATTATTGCCCGCATCTTTGATTGAGTTCCCTATGGGCAACTTTGACGTTGTCCTAGGCATGGACTGGTTGAGAGGCAGTCATGCGACGATAGATTATCAGGAAGGTAGGGTAGTATTTAATGTACCTGGCATTGAGGAGTTCGTCTTTGTTCGATAATTGGAGGATCGACCCAAGGGCATCGTTGCAGAAGCATTAGCAGAGCAGAAGAGATTCCAAGAGTGGTCAGAGAATTTCTTGATGTATTTTCAGATGAGCTTCCAAGTTTACCACCGGTGAGGGATGTGGAGTTTTACATTGAGTTGAATCCTGGGACGGGGCCTAAAGTCGGCAGAGTTTACAGGATGTCGCAGTCAGAGTTGGACAAGTTGTACCAGCATGAAGAAGAACTGAAGGCGAAGTAGTTTATCCGAGACAGCGAATCGCCCTGGGCAGTACCGGTGATTTTAGTACCCAAGAAGGATGGATCGATGCGAATGTGCATTGATTACCGGCAGTTGAATGCAGTAACAGTGAAGAACAAGTATCCATTACCAAGGATTGATGACTTGTTTGATCAATTGAGTAAGGCCTGCATCTTCTCTAAGATTGATCTTCGATCTGGATATTATCAAGTGAGGGTCCGGGAGCAGGACATACCTAAGACATCATTTAGATCGCGGTATGGACATTATGAGTTTCTGGTAATGCCATTTGGATTAACTAATGCCCCAGCCGTGTTCATGGATTTGATGAATCGCATCTTCATGCCATACTTTGATAAGTTTGTAGTAGTGTTTATAGACGACATCCTTGTCTATTCAAGTAGTGAGGAAGAACATGAGAAATATCTTTGGACAGTTTTATAGACCTTGAGGGAGCATCAACTTTATGCGAAGCTTAGTAAATGTGAGTTTTGGTTGGATCATATTTCGTTCTTGGGATACATTATTTCTGGGATAGGAGTGTCAGTAGATCCGAAGAAGGTTGAAGCAGTAGAGAATTGGCCAGACGGTAGCAGAAGTGCGTAGTTTCTTGGGATTGGCAGGTTATTACTGGATGTTCATGACAGATTTTGCCAAGATTTTGGTACCCTTGACGTGTTTGACGCATAAGGATGTTGAGTTTGTTTGGTAAGCAGAATGTCAGACATCATTTGAAGAGTTGAAGAAGAGATTAATCTCAGCCCCGATCTTGACACTTCCAGTAGGATCGGGAGGATTTACAGTGTATTATGACGCATCCGGGAAGGGACTTGGGTGTGTATTGATGCAGCATGGTAAGGTGATAGCATATGCATCTCGACAGCTTCGGGACCATGAGAAGAACTATCCGACCCACGACCTGGAATTAGTAGCAGTAGTGTTCTCTCTTAAGTTATGGAGGCACTATTTATATGGGATCGAGTGGAAATTTACACTAATCATAAGAGCTTAAAGTATGTATTTACCCAGAGGGACCTGAACATGAGACAGAGAAGATGGTTAGAATTACTGAAGGACTTTGATGTAAATCTTCAGTATCATCCAGGCAAGGCGAATGTGGTAGCAGATGCCTTGAGCAGGAGAGGTGGTGCATTCGTTTTAACCTCGCAGAGGCATATTTTGGAAGATCTTTAGGAAATAGGAATTGAAGTGATCTTGCCACAAGATACAGGAGTTATGGCCAGTTTGCATATTCAGTCTACTTTAGTAGAGAGAATCAGAGCAGTCCAGGCAGAGGATCCACGGATCCAGAAGCTTCGATCAGAGTGTGAGTCAGATCTCAGAAAGGAGTTAGTAATCCATAAGGATGGTACAATTAGGTTCAAAAACCGTCTTTGTGTACCAGGTGGAGACCTTCGACAAGAAGTTATGTCAGAGGCTCATAGTTATCCTTATTCCATTCATCCCGGAGGCACAAAGATGTACCAAGATATAAAGCAACACTTTTGGTGGAATGGTATCAAGAGGGAGATAGCGATGTTTGTATCCAGATGTTTGGTATGTCAGCAAGTGAAGGCAGAGCAGCAGAGACCAGCAAGATTGTTACAACCGCATACTATTCCGGAGTGGAAGTGGAAGCACATCACGATGGACTTTGTGACCGGTTTACCTAGATCTCCGACCGGTCGAAGCGCAGTTTGGGTAATCGTAGATCGGCTCATGAAGGTTGCGCATTTTCTTCCTTTCAGAGTAGGGCAGCCTACTGAGCAGCTTACAGAAATATATATGAAGCATATTGTGAGGCAGCATGGTGTTCCAGTCAGTATAGTATCAGATCGAGACACACGGTTCACCTCTCACTTTTGGCAGAGTTTACATCAAAGTTTAGGTACCAAGTTGAGGTTCAGTACAGCCTATCATCCGCAGACGGACGGACAATCAGAGAGAACCATTCAGACCTTGGAAGATATGTTACGGGCTTGTACTTTAGACTTCGGCAAAACTTGGGAAGATCATCTTCATTTAGTAGAGTTCTCTTACAATAATAGTTATCAGACAAGTATACAGATGGCACCGTTTGAAGCATTATACGAAAGAAAGTACAGGACCCCTCTGGCATGGGACGATGTGGGAGAATGAAAATTGTTGGGACTAGAGATGATCACGCAGACAGTGGAGACAGTCAAGTTGATCAGAGAGCGGCTTCGAGTCACGCAGGACAGACACAGACACTGGGCAGATCAGCATCGTAGGCCTCTAGAGTTTGGCGTTGGTGACCAAGCACTACCAAAATAAGTCAAATCAGCGACGTATTTAGCGACTCCGTGAAATTTCGTCGCTAATGTTTGGGGTTTTAGCGGCGTTAATATAAGACGTCGCTGTTTGTCGCCAACAGCGACTAATAGCGACGTCTAGCATCTACATTTTGTTAAATGGGGTAGTGCGTCGCAAGTTCGTCGGTACTCGTCGCCGATATAGCGACGTTTTGTGACGCATTTTAAGTTGCATCGCTATTTATTATATATCAGCGACGTTTAGCGACGTCCTATGCGGACGTCGCTAAACGTTTCATATAGCCAGCGAGGGTTTCCTTTTCGATCATTTCACAATTTTTTCCCTCCAATTTTGGGCACGCTCCTCCACCGCGACGCTCCTCCGGCGATTTCCCTCCTCCTCCGCGGCGCTCCTCCGGCGATCTCCCTCCTCCGGCCTCCTCCTTCTCCTCCTCCTCCTTCCTCAGGTAGCTCCTCCTTCTCCTCCTCCTCCTTCCTCTGGTAGCTCCTCCCCAGTTTCTTCTCGTCTTCTAGCTCTCTCTCTCGCTTCTAGTTCGTGTCCACGAGAGCGTGGACTCGCTGCGGGGGACACGAGACTGACAGTGGACTCGCTGCGGGGGATACGAGAGCGTGGACTCGCTTCTAGTTCGTGTGACACCTATTTTGTTGGTTTGGACACGTCGTGTCCCACTGTGTGGACACGAGATTCACAGTGTGACACCTATATACTGAAAAATCTCGTTTTTTTGGACATATCAACTGTCAATTTTATGTTTTGCTTGGATTCGAATTCTAATTTAGGGTTCGAGCCCTATTTACTGATACTGGGAGTTTTTTTGGGCATTTTTAGGGTTTTAAAATGATGAATAAATTGACTAATAATTATTATCGAGCCCTATAAAATTTCAGCTATGTCACGAAGGATGGATATACTAATCCTGTGAATGAGTTTTCTCCTAAGTATTCTCGACAGTTGAGTATGATTTAGCTCACTGACATTACTAAAATATGGGATAATTAGACTTTCTGTTCAGTACCCTTTGACCGAATTAAGTTGACCTGAATACCATATTTTAAATCCTAAATCTACGGCACGACATCGTGATCAGGACATAGTCCCTGCAGCCATTCGACTGGCGAGGCAGAAACTATGTAGTCGTAGATAAAGTTGACTGTCCTCCGACCCTCATCCCTCGGCAATGATGATACGACAACCTATCACTATATCTTATATATATAGTAGTAGATGACGTCTTAGTATTACATTATGTGAGTTCATCTTGATTCTGTTACATTCTTCAGATACTACATACGATAAGAACATATACTACACCATATGTACAGAACATAGATGATTCACACTAATGTATGCTAGAATGAATTTTAGGGTTGTGTTCTGAGCCATCCGTTCTGCTACTTGGCAAAAAATCGAATTTATTGTACTTTATCTGCTTTTAAAAATGTACTCAAATTATATGATGGTTCCTTTAGTTAGCTTGCTTATGTTACAATTATATTAGCTTGCTTACCAGATGGCACCCATGACCCGAGGAGCGGCACGTCGTTTGAGGGAAACAGTAAATGCTGAGGTGGCTCCTCCTACAGTTAAGGAGAAAGTGGCACCGGTTGCTAGTGAGACCGGGAATTCTATTCATCCAGCACCAGTAGCTAGTGAGACCGAGAGGACTCTTCATGCAATCATTGCAAGGGACGACAGCTCTCCTCGCGCCAAAAATCTTGCTTTTTCGAGGTGGTTGCGTGAACGTATCACTGAGCGTTTGCGTGAGCAGCGTGGTTCTCATTAGCTATTAGTACTTATTTGTATTGGACTATTTGTATTAGGTTATTTTTGTATTAGACTATTTGTATTGGACTACATATATGAATTAGTACTATGTCAATCTCTGGATTGTATTGGTACTACGACTCTCATCCCTAGGCAATGATGATACGACAACCAACCAGAGAGGATACTCTGAGAGATCCATCTGAGTAGGACGTATACTCTGAGAGATCACCTTTACAAGTATGATATCAGTAGTGGGATTGAGTGTGTACGTCCTACTCAGATGGGTCTCTCACTATTACAATTTTTTTCTGACAACATGGTGGATGTGCTCCGTCAACAGATTCTTGCTCCGAGCCAAAACTTTGCCTCGGAGCTCAAGTGGACATCCTTGGTGTAGAGCTCGAGTGAGAGGTTCCTGACAGCATGGTGGTCTTCTTTGTCAAAGTATTTGTGCTCGTCCTACAACCAATGTGTGATGAGCACTGATACTTTGACAAAGGAGACCACCATGCTGTCAGGAACCTCTCACTCGAGCTCTACACCAAGGATGTCCACTTGAGCTCTGGGACAAAGTTTTGGCTCGGAGCAAGAATCTGTTGACGGAGCACATCCACCATGCTATCAGAAAAAAATAGTAACGGTGAGAGACCCATCTGAGTAGGACGTACACACTCAATCCCACTACTGATATCATTCTTGTAAAGGTGATCTCTCAGAGTATACGTCCTACTCAGATGGATCTGCAGAGTATCCTCTCAGGTTGGGTTGTGTTCTGAGCCATCCGTTCTTACACTTAAAATACATATTAATTAGAACTGTGTTTTGTATTTTCGGAGAAATCAGGAATTTGATTTTGTATTTTGGTTTCTGTATTTTGGCTCCAGCTCCATTTGCATTAATCTACGGTACGACATGGTCCATGCAGCCATTCGACTGGCGAGGCAGAAACTATGTAGCCGTAGATAAAGTTGACTGTCCTCCGACCCTCATCCCTCGGCAATGATGATACGACAACCTATCACTATATCTTATATATAGTAGTAGATGATGTCTTAGTATTACATTATGTGAGTTCATCTTGATTCTGTTACATTCTTCAGATACTACATACGATAAGAACATATACTACACCATATGTACGGAACATAGATGATTCACACTAATGTATGCTAGAATGAATTTTAGGTTGTGTTCTGAGCCATTCGTTCCCATACTTGGCAATTAAGTTGTGGACCATTATGTTTGACATTGTTGTTACAAATTTTCATATATCTGTGTTGATTGATGAGATTGTGTTTCAAACGTATTCGTGATTGTGTGTATCTGTGTTGTTTGATACTGTGTTCGTGATACACACCGTTGTTGCTGTAACAAATGGTATGGGGGATGCTGCAAATGCTGCAGAGAATGCTACAAATGCTGTATTTTTTTTAATATTAGCGACGATTACCGACGTTCAGCGACGAAAAAACATCGCTATCAACGTCGCTAACTGTGAGGAATATTGTCGCTGATCGTCACTAAACGTCGGTACTGTAGCGACGTAGAAAAGTCACAGAACGTCGCCATATGGCTCTCAAGCCAGGTCAGCATCGATGTATGTCAAGTCGCTCAACGTCGCTAGATTACGTCGGTAAATTATGACGTTTTATGTCGCTGGCAGTCGCTAAATTAGCGACGTGGACATGTTGCTAAAGCTCGTCGCAATAGCGACGTATGGCGACATTTTCTTGTTTAGCGACTAGGTTAATCCCGACTACTTGAAAACGTCGCTAAATACGTCGCTAATAGAAATTAGCGACGTATTTTCCCCTTTTAGCGACGTCTTTACGCGTCGCTGAATTGACAGATTTTAGTAGTGAAGTATTTATGCGGATTTTGCCTACTCGGGGTGTCATTAGATTTGGAACCCGAGGAAAGCTTAGTCCAAGATTCGTTGGTCCTTTTGAGATTCTCGCTCGGGTAGGCGATGTTGCTTATCGGCTTGCCCTTCCTCTCTCGCTATCTGGCGTACATGATGTGTTTTATGTATCTCAGTTACGTGGGTATGTCTCGGATCCGAGTCATGTCCTCGATCATTCGGAGTTAGTCGTTGGTACCGACCTAACTTACGAGGAACAACCCGTGTCTATTTTGGACCGACGAGAGAAGGTGCTCAAGAACCGGACTATTAGTCTTGTCCGTGTTGCTTGGGGCCATCACTCTCCGGAAGAGTCAACCTGGAAGCACGAGGACGAGATTAGATCTCGGTATCCGCACTTGTTCGACTCAGAAGGTATGTCTCTCCTCATGCCTTGGTAATCTGTTTACATTCTTATGTTGTACTATTTTGAATTATATGATCAATGACTGCTAATGATAGGATGCTTGCGTAGATTGTAATTGTACCTTGCTTGTCCCAATTCCTCTATCATTATCTTGGCTGAAATTTCGAGGATGGAATTTTTCTAAGGAGGATAGAGATGTCACTCCCCGATCCCGATATATGTATTCTTTCATGAATTCTGTACATGGTATTCCGTATTTAGCATGTGCATAATTCTATTTATTATTATTTAATGGTTGCATGTAGCTTTTAAGCATGTCATTAGTGGAATGGTTAGAGCATGTTTAGAGATTAGGGTTTTCTTAAGCCAATCCAACCCCTATTTATATTCTCTACCTCACTCTCTTTCCTCATTCACTCTTCCATTTATTTTCCTCGACCACCACCCTTAGGCAAGTACAACTTGCTCAAAAGTGGAGATTTATGTATTTTTTATTCTTGATTTTTTTCTTTGATATTATTTGTTTATATTGTTCTTCTCTTCATTCTCTTCAAGTTTAGTTCTTGGAGTTTTTGATTTTAATGGCTAGTTTTGTGTAGATCTAAGTTCCTAAAACTAGGGTTTTATGTATTTATATGGTTTTGATCTATCAAAATTGGTTATTTTCGAAAACAACTGGTCCTAGGTTGTAGGAAATTTGATTCTACACAATTTTGACCTTTGAAAAGTTAGATTTTAACTTATTTTGAGGAAGTTATGGCCAAAATAATATTTGGGCATTTTCTATGTCATCTGCCCTGGTTTTGGCAGGGACGATGAATAGTACCGCATGAATAGTGCCGCAGCCGCATGAATGAATAGTGTCGCAGCCGCATGGAATGAATAGTGTCACAGCCGCAGGAATGAATAGTGTCGCAGCCGCATGGATGAATAGTGCCGCAGCCGCATGGATAAATAGTATCGTAGCCGCAGGAATGAATAGTGCCGCAGCCGCATGGATGAATAGTGCCATATGAATAGTACTGCAGCCACATGGAATGAATAGTACCCGCAGCCGCAGGAATGAATAGTACCGCAGCCGCAGGAATGGTGCCGCAGCCGCATGGATGAATAGTGCCACAGCCGCATAGATGAATAGTACCGCATGAATAGTGCCGCAGTCGCAGAAATGAATAGTACTACAGCCGCATGGATGAATAGTGCCGCAACCGCATGGATGAATAGTATCGTATGAATAGTACAGCAATCGCATGGATGAATAGTGCCGCATGAATAGTGTCGCAGCCACATGAAATGAATAGTGCCATATGAATAGTACCGTAAAAGGCCGCATAGTGCCGCAGAAGGCCGCATAGTGCCACAGAAGGCTGAATAGTGTCGCAGAATGCCGCATATAGCCTATTTTGGCTGTTTTTGGCTGTTTATGCCATATTTGGCTGAATTGTGGCCAGAATTTCCCCCAACTCCCAACATGAAAGTTGTAGATCTTTGTATTAACTTCAAAAGTCTTCATAACTTGCGAACACTTCATACCCTAAGTGTATAGTACCTTCTTATTCTATTTCCTCTTGTGTCTTGGTCCTCATTCCTGATCTAACTCCTGTGCGTATGCTGGATAACCCTATATGTGTATTAAGGTACAATCTATGTGAGCATCGATGTGCTATCCTATGTGCTAAGTGTTCCTATGTGATACCTGTCAATACCTCCAAGAGTCCAGTATTTACATAGTGATTGGTCAGTAGCAATGACGTGGTATGTATTGTGTGTCGTATTACACCAAGAAGGGGGTACATACGTATGACTCCATAAACCAGTACAGATCCCTTCTTGGGGTACTCATACAATGTACGACATCTAGGGGAGTGAGCATGTGACCACGACATGCGAACTCTAAAGATAACCTAGGGATTAACTAGGCAACTAACTTGGTAGATGCATTGGGTGGGAAGAATTCCGAGATCGTGCCATACTAGCCACCCCAGGTCCGGTCCTAACGTGTCGGGTTGGCCGCCACGGATATGGATTCACTCGCCTATAGAGGATGGCTATATCCGACTTCTACGAGCTATGTGTTATATGTTTTAGCACGGTAGCCCTCCGGGGGACCGGTGCATAATCAATGTGCTATATTTTTAAATGGTTTGGCTAGCCCTGCTGGATTGACACGATCTGAGGATTCCTTTTAATCAGTATCGCGGGGATAACTCCGCCAAATATAGAAAGCCGTATGAATGAATGGCCGCTTGAAAAATGACTTGACTGTGCCTTGTAACATCCGTTAGTAGCCGAGGGACATGGGCTGTCATGGTGCGTGGTCCAACCCATATCCTTGTTTGGTTGTTGGGTTGGGTTATCGTGCTAGGACAGGCTGTGGACCGAGGTTACGACCGGAAGTTTTTATTATTACTAGTATTAATATTTTGTGCTTGGGTTTTATCTCACTCTTTTGTGCTCCCTTGTGGTACTTGCTATTCGGGGCTGACCCCGCTGGTTTTGTTTGGCCAGATCTCGTAGCAGCACCTGAGGATCCAAACTTCTTCTCTGACGTCAATGGTGCATACTAGGAGCATGGCTGGCGGGGGACTCGAGTGGGTTTCTTCTCCACCACTCTAGTATCTTTACTTATGTACTGGCATTTAGCCACCGGCACTTGTTTAGCCGGCTAATCTGGATATTTTGTCTTTGCATAATTTGTAATTAAATCAGACTACAGCTGAATATAATTATGTACCTATGACTCTGTGGGCTAGCTAACTTATAAAGCTAGATCCCCATGATCATTTTAATGAAGCGTCGGGGATGCCTTACTGCTTTATCTCATATGTTCATTAACTGATGTTTTCTTGTTTTGAATGATTGAGACATAGATGCTCTATGAGACCATAGGAGACTTGATTGTAGCATACACCCCTTGTCTTTTGACAGCCACGATCGCCGTATGACGTTTATTTACCTCATATGGAGTAGCTGGCCTAGTCTGTCTCCGTATTTCGGTACTGGGGCGTGACAGCTCCCAAAAAACATCTACAGTACCAAGTTAAACCCATCATGCATAATAGATACCCAACCAACAATTTTAATCCAAATAGCAAAACATCTCCTACAGCAAAGGAATCTTTCCCAACCCAACATGTATAATAAGGAAAACCTAAACCAACATCCCACAGCAAGTATAGGAAGAAGAATCCAAGTAACAATTTATACAAGAAACCCAAACCAACAATACATGCATCACAAATAATTCCAACAGCAGCTAGGTAACCCGAAACCGAAAATGATCCAACAGCAAGTAAAGAACCGAACATGATCTAAAGATCATTCGCGCTTCACAAACAAAGACAATCGTAGGATCGTCAAGCCAAAATCGAACCCAACACGTATCAGTCGATAGAAACCCTTTTTTTATGTAGGGATCGAGATCCAACAATATCATCGACAAACAAAATAAACCCAGAAACTGAAATCAATCAAGAGTTTAGAATTTATACCCCAGAATTTAGTGTCAGAATCCGAATGGAGGCTTCAGACTCGGCTCGCAGGCATGCACAGCACCTCGCCGGGTCGCAGCTGTGACTGTGGAAAGGCTTCGGACTCGGCTCCCCAAATGCAATTACACTCCCTTGAACAAGAACAAATAGAAAAAAAATCTAAGAACACAAACATTTGGTACTTACAATTATTTCATCGAACATGAAGCGCACATAGAACAATTTCCAACAAAATCTTTTTTAGGAAAAAAATCCAAATCAAAATCACTCACTTAATCAAGAGAAGTCAACGATGATGCAGCCCTTTTCTGATCATCGTCGACGTGGATGGAGACGTCGGGAAACCCTAAAAGAACCCTAATTTTGGAGAGATGGATGCATGTATGGTTGTCAAAAATTAGGAGATTTTACTAAAATTATGTCGAGGCAGAATTTAGGACATAAAATAAGCAATGATCGAGATTTTAGGACAAACCGGTGGTGAAGGCTACGCCGGTGACAACCTTCCCTCTGCGGTGGAGTCTGTAACCGAGGGAGACGAGGAACGGGCTGAGGGAAGTTGGAGAGTGGGGAGCGGGCTGAGGGGAGTTGGGGAGCGGGGAGTGGGCTGAGGGGAGTTGGGGAGCGGGAGGAGAAGGAGAAAGAGAGAGGGTTTAGAATTTTTCTTAAGTGCAGGAGAATTGCGGGGGAGTCTTGGTTTTGATTTAAATTTTCGTACTTTTTTATAACGCTCGTATCACTGGAGCACTATCAATAACATTTTTAATGTAAACCGTCATAGATTCTAGTCTTGCTGAACTTTGATGACGCTTCCACATCAGTCGTCATGAAAACCACTTATCAAGCGTCATTAATAGGTCTTTTTGTTGTAGTGAATATAGGTAGAAATTGATATTTTAAAATATTGATAAAAGAAGTATTATTACTAGCATTATCAAAAGAAATTAATTTTTTTTGAATATCATATTCACATAAAACTTTAATATGTCTCCGTTGATTACAGATCCAATATGCGAAAATTCCAACGGTCTTATACAAAGAATTTATTTTTGTAAGTCCATTTCGCATCTACATAATGTGTCGTGATACAAATAAAAGGATAAATTTGTTTACTAGTCTATATATCAGAAGTTAAAATAATATTTATATTTATAAAACTTCCTTTCAAAGCTGTTTTATTCTTTTTTTAATTTTTTTTTAACAATTCTGCTCTAATAGTAGATCTATAAAGTTTAGTGAAACAAGAATTTAGTGTACTACTTGCATAGTCATAATATGATTCACTCTCACCAAATATAAAATGTTATTCATCAAAAACTATATATTTCGTTAAGTTTGTTTTGTTACGAGCACCAAAATTAAAAAAAAAAAAGTTGTATACAGAAGATCTTTGAGGACCGGTGCTTAACTGTGTTTGTCTAGCATTAACTGTGTCGTTTTCATAACAAATTTTCTACTGTCTCTTCAACGTTTATATCGTCATTTTTCCATTTAAATATTTTTGGCATTTTTTCATTGTGCCACTTTAGGTATTGGTTTTTGATCTTTCGTATCTAAAACTTTATTTTCCTCGTTGTCTGCGACAAATAGTTTAGTATAAAACTTCTATAACATCAATTTTCTCCTAGTTGAATTATTAGTATTAATACTTCAACTTCTAGATGTGACATTTGTGACGGTGGTAGTTCATTTCTATGGAGTTATTAGCATAATAATAATTATTAAAATTATTGACATAATCGTAACACTATTCTGAAATACTTTGATATGGACATGGTTGGTTAGAACAAGAAGCATCATTGTTATCCATACTATAATTTTCTAAAAAATTATCATTTAAAAACTAATCAAATTTCAATATCAAAATTAACTAATAATAATTAAAAATACTTAAACCTCAACTTGATTTTCTCTAAAGTCGGTTGTAGAATTGTTGCAGCTTGGTGGTGGTCGACAAGTTGAAGTGCCTTCAAATTTTTCGAACTTTTATGATTTTTCTGGTACTTCAATCTCTATAAAGTAGCTTGTTACCATATTTGTGGTAAATTTTGATGGATTAAGCCATATTTATAGAAATTTTCGGTTGCCAAATGACCACTAATACCATTAGAATATAGCGTTTCTAGAGATATTTTGGACATTGTCGGTAAAATGATCAAAATACTCCTGATTAACGGTGAAAAACAAAAAAATTTGTGAGTATTTTGGTAAAAATACCTTCCACAATTAATGAAATGGTTGTTGGGAGGTTTTCTTTAACCAAAATACCCCTCAACGTTTATATCTTCCAATGAGGCCTCAAAACGGCTCAAAAGTGAGGCGTCTAAGCCGTCATTATATCACGATCTATTTTATTTGAAAAAATAAATTATGTAAAAAATTGTTGAAATAAGTAAAAATTTGTCAACATGGAGAATCGAACTCAACCAAACAAGAAAAATACCTTGCACCTTAACTACATGAGTTAAGAGAGATATTTAACTATAATTGAATAATATTCTTATTGTACGTTATTATACGTGCAAAAACACGTGCATTTACTAGTTAACGGTAATAAGGGAAGTATTTTGGCAAAATACTCCCTAAACATTGGGTCGGGGGAGATTTTTGGGTCTAACCGGACTTGTACCGGGCTTGGACTGAACCTAAAGAGCGTCGTGACCGGACCGGACTGGGTCGAGCGGGTTGGGAGGTAGAAACCAATTTGTATTGAATTTTTACCATGCCAAACCCTTATTAGCAATTCGACAAATAGAAAAAATTTGGAACGGCGAAAGTACGAGTATAAATCGGCACACTGCAAGTAAAATACGCTAAATAGGTTGGCCGGGACTTCGGGCCAGCAAACTAAATCTAATCTGAATATGGTTAGTTAAACATCACATGCTTAAAAAAAAGTCACATGATTAATTAAAATACGCTTTGAGGTTAGAAACATCACATGCTTTTAAAAAGTCAAATTTGGTTAATTAAACATGTTCTCACCACATTTTTGTGCCAATTTTTCAATAATTCATACGGAGCTTAAAATTTGTATACTAATTCGAATATTTAAAAACTGCGCAATATTATACATTTTTGAAAGATATGGAAAAATTCTCGTATAATACGAGTTTTATTCAGGTGATTGCTAACAAGGGGCCGGGACTTCGGACCAGCAAACTAAATATAATCCGAATATGTTTTTCTTATGGACCGGACCGAATTTGTCCGTTTATCGGATCTAGACCCGGTCTGGATTTGATCGAATTCCCAACCGCTCAATAAACACCTTGAATAAAATGTTGAGCCAAAAGGGGGTGTGAATATGCTCTTTTCTTGGAGAAAAGCCTGTCCCGTTAACTTTGGTGTTTTCAAGTAGGTAGGTACGTACGCTATCAAATCCGGTGCGTGCATGAGATTCTAATCTCTTTTTCGTAGGACATGCAGAGATGCAGCGTCCTATCTAATCTCTGACAGAAAAACAATAATGTGAAACTACTGCAACGTTTTGAAGCTAGGAACTTGTTTGACCAATCCAAAATTGGCTTTTAATATATCCATGCATTTAAATTATAAAAAAAAAAAAAAACAGATCTGTTGTCTAATTTTTTTTTGTTATAATTTTATTCCCTTTTTTATTATATTTTCTATTACATGTGGACCATTATCCATTTATCTATTCTTAGGGTCCACATATAATAGAAAGAAGACAAAGTTAAAATATAATAAATGAGACAGTAGATCTACTTTTCCAAAAAAGAGAGCTTAAAATAGTATTATATACTCATGCATAAGAGGAGCATAGGTCGGTTCATCTTTCCTCATATTGTAGTCCCCCATCACCCACTATATATATAAATGGGGATATGATCCAAATATATGGTCCCATTTTTATTTTTTCATTAGTATTTTTTCTATTATCTTAAGTTATAGCAAAATAATAATAATAAAAAATTAAATAAAAAATTAAAATAATTAAAAGTATCAAGTTACAATGAACCTTTTTCTTATTATGCTACAGTTTTTTTTTAACTATAACATTCACTACAAAAAAAAATTTCATGACCGACTATATTTCACACATTGACATTTTAGTTGATTATAAAGGATATTTCACACACTGACATTTTAATTGTTTATAAAGGCCTTTAAATTATCTTCTTTGGCTTGATCTGTAATCGTTTTCCCTCATAAAATAAGCTAACATAAAAGATGCATTAATTATAACAATAAAGTATTTATACAATTTTTTTGGTGTTAAGTTTTGTGAAATTTTTTCATTCAACTATATTAATATATTCTTTATAATACTAACATTTATTTTAAAAAACACTCACGTTATGTTCGTTAGTAAGTCTATTCTTTAATCAGTACGGGTCCTTTAGATTTAAAATAACTTCTTTTTTTGTCTTGTCTTACGTAGATGATGCATTCTAACACAAAAGTAAAATACATAGATTAACTTAAAGCCCACAATGGTTAGATTTAAAAATTGTATAGAGCCGCCTACAAGTAAAAAAAAAAAAAAAAAACAGGTTTTGGATATGGATCCGGCATCTTATAGTGTTTCATTCTTTACTTTTGGAACCAAGATGTGCATGGTGCACGTAAAAATGGATAAAGACCATGCTACGTGAGTGAATCGTGGGATTGCTTCCGGTTTTAGTTAGTCCATCCGTCATGTTTCGTAATTCCATTGGCAGGTTAATTGGTAGGGAGTCCAAACAAACATGGAGACAAATAGAATTGCGTCTGAAACAAATCAATATTATTGATTTTATAAAATGGATGATATAAAAAACCAATACAACTATGAATATATATAGATGGAGAATGGATCCATATCCGTATAGGAGTAAGAGAAGAAATATGCATACATATAGGAGAAGGAATCTAATCCTAAATCTAATTAATATCTATTCATAAATATAATTTAATCTTAACAATCCCCCCCCCCCCCCCCCCCCCCCCCCCCCTCCTCTTCAAACTCATAATAGATCAAGCAACATGAGTTTGGCCAATAAAAAGTGAACTGTGGTGAGGGACGTGACTTTGTAAAAAAATCAGCCAGTTAATCAGCAGAGGTCACATATGTTAGAGAAATAGTGTCTGCCAAAAAATGCACATGGACGAACTGATAATCAATATCAACGTGTTTTGTCCATTCATAAAAAACTGGATTGTTCGCAACCTGTATAGCATTTTTGTTATCACAGTGAAGCGGGTAGGTCATATAGGAGCAACCCATATCAGAGAGTAGTCTACGTACAAGGACGATATCTTTGGTGGTGGCAGCTATAGCTCTGTACCCTGCCTAGAAAAACATGCAACAACGTCTTGTTTTTTGCTCTGCCATGAAATCAATGAATCGCCAAGAAACAAACAAAATCTTGTAGTAGATCGTCCAGTGGTCGGATCTCCTACCTAATTAATCTGCATCAGAAAATGTTTGAAGCTCTAGAGTAGATGTAGAAGACATAAATAATGAGTGTGTAATGGAACGTCCCTAAAAATATCGGAGAATCCGGAGTAAGGCACCATAGTGAGCTGATTGAGGCGTGAAAACGAACTGGCTAACCATACTAGCTACATGAAAAATATCTGGCCTAGTCAAGCAGAGATACACAAGTTAACCCAGTAGCCGCCCGTGGTGAGTATGATCTGTGAGAGGTTCACCATCTATGGGACGAAGCTTCACATAAAGCTCCAAAGGAGTATTAGCTGTCCGACTATCCTGTAAATCAGCAGACGAAAGAATCTCTTAAGTATATATTTCAGCTGAGAAATAAGTATCCCTACCTTACCTTGTTTAATCACGAGTCAAAGAAAATAACGAAGATAGCCAAGGTCCTTCATTTGAAACTGTTGATGAAGGTACCTCTGGGTAGATGCAATCCCCGTTGAATCGTCGGCAGTCAGAATCATGTCATCCACATAGAGTAAAAGAAGAACTCGTCCTTGTAGTGACTACCGCACAAACAAAGAATGATCATGAGAATACTGCTAAAATCCTGTCTTACAAATAGCACTTCTGAAATACTCAAACCAAGCTCGGGGAGATTGCTTGAGACCATAGATAGCACGAAAAAGGCGATAAACATGTCCCGATGGAGTAGAAAAACCTGGAGGGGCTTCATATACATAACCTCGTATAAAGAACCATGAAAAAATATTCTTGACATCCATCTGATAGAGTGGCCACTTACGAGTGGCAGCAACAACTAGTAAAATACGTACTGTGGTCATCTAAGCAACTGGGGCAAAAGTTTCACCATAGTCAATCACATCCCGTGTAAAACCTCAAGAAACAAGGCGAGTCTTGTGTTGCCCAATGGACCCATCAGGTCGATACTTGACCTTGAACACCCACTTGCAACTAATAGGCTTGACCCTGTCTGAAAGTGGAACAACATCCTAAGTACCTGTCTGCTGAAATGCTCTAAACTCTTCTGCCATAGCCTCCTGCCACTATGGGTACTGAACAACCTCTTGATAAGAACTGGACTATCGTGTGGTATGAATAGCAGTAAGAAAAGAATAAAACTGTGGAGAATATGAGGCTAATGTAGCAAAATTAAACTTGTCTGGTGGACTGGAACATTCGGGAGTAAAACGTACATGAGGTTGATGAGTACGCTGGGACTGGCAGAGAGGTTGCGGTGAGGGCATAGATGGTGGAGATGAAAGTATAGCGGAGGCTGGTGGAATATGTGGAGGATCCTCATGAGACTGTGACAAAGGCATCGTAAGAGGAGTTATACCTAGAGAAGAGGGCAAAGGAGTAGGATCAATGGAGAGATTAGACGATGGAGCTGGGCGAACAAGAAATAAACATCCGGAGGTGGGATAGTGAAATAAGGAGAGTCCTCTAAAAATGTGACATGGCGAGATAGATGAAGACGACGGGCCAAGGGATCGCCTAATGATTATGTCATATTTTGAATATGGCTAATCAATTAAGTTTAATATTATGATGTCACTAATATCCATATAATCACTATCAAGTTGCTTCTTAAACTTAGCATTGTCCTAATGTTCGCTATATCATATTGTTATGCTTGTATCATACTGCATCATATTGTTTTGTTCGTCTAACATGTACTTGCAGACAATCAGTAAGCATGATCAAATTAAGACATATGCAATAAAAAAATTACTGATGGGACAAAAATGACGTTATACAAGAAGATCCCTCTAAATCGCCTAATGATCTATCCGGGGCCTCATATCGGAGGTTCCGTTGTCCGGTCAGCGGACGGGGGTCGAGGGGACAGCGGCCCTCTTAGGGGTTCGGAGGCAAAGTCCCCGAAAGGTATTCATATTTTCAGATTTGTTTATCTTTGGACAACTGCCATCAAGAAAAATGTAACTTCGAGTCTGCTCAAATGTTAGGAGAAATGCATCATCAAAAGGGCTTTGGTTTTCATATTTATTATGTATTTTTTTATTGAGTCTAGAAAAAATGTGAGATTGATCGGATTGGTACTGGGTTAGGTTTCAATCAGTCTACTTTCCAAATAAGCCTACCAGTCCAAATCCAAAAGTCCATAATTCCAAAAAGCCCAAAGCCCATGCAAATTTGGTTGATACATATTGGTTTGACCTTGACAGAACTCAGACAAAACTCTAACCGAGTTCGGCCAGGTCAATTTCAAATTCGTTTTGGTCTTCCCCTAAATCTGCCTACAACGTTCGTTTGCAAGATTCGTGCATCTGAATTCTGCCGAACTCTTCCCGAGTTTGGTCAACAAAAATACTATAAATAGAGTTGATATTGCCATTCATTTTACTCATCCCATTTCATCGCTTCTCTTCTCTATCTAAAATATTCTGAGCTTTTTTACTTTCATATCTAAGCCTTTACAACTCTTAGCCAAGACAGTACAGTTTTTTACTTTCATATCGGAGGCTGTATTCAGAAAATATTCAAGTTTTCTAATTGCTTTCTGGAGTCGGTCATGCGCTCTTCACCAAACACGGTGTTGTGAAGTCGGTCGTGCACTTGTCGCCAACCACGGTGTTGTAAGAGTTGCAAGCACTCAGTTAAAGCTTGTGCCATAGTGGATTAACATTGAGCAAGAGTAGTCGAGACTGAACTAGTCCTCTCATAGGGAGATCAGTATACATCGCAGTATCACTGAATTTGATTATCAAATCTTTTACTTTACTGCATTTATTTCCCATCTCTTATATCCGCCATAGTCTTTATAACTGCTTAATTTTTAAGTGGTAATTATCTGCTGCACACGTACACACTCTATTCACCCTCCCTCTAAAGGTGCTCAACAGTCCTACAATAACAATGGTATACCTTGTGCTTGGAACTAAAACCAAGTAAGATGTAGTTGGCTGATCGAGTTTTCATCTTCCTGCAATCAGCCTCAGGAAGAAGAACAAAATAAGTGCACCTAAAAGTGCGAAGCATACTGTAATCAGAAGGACATGAAAAAATACTTTTATAAGATGTCCGACAAGACAAAACAGACGAATGAGTAATATTGATAAGATTAACAGAGGTAAGAATGGCCTCTATCCAGAATGTTTGAGGAACATAAGAGGATATTAAAAGAGCACAAGATGTCTCAAGAATATGACGATGTTTGCACTAGGCTACCTATTCTTTTCTGGGGTGTAAGGACAATACTGTTGAAAAAGGGTGCAATAAGATTGTAAGATACATCTCATTGTAGTAGAAAGAGACTCACAGGCACAATCAGAACGAAAAGTCTTAATTCGAGCATTGAATTGAGTATGAATCATAGTAGTAAACATCCTATAAATAGTAGGAAGATCGAAACGATGACACATAAGATAGACCCAAGTATTGTTAGTCCCGGGGCTTGATCAAAGATGAAAAACAGATGCAATCGAGATCTGAGATGTCACACAAAACTTTGCAGTGATCAAACTCAAGATCTACGATGGTACAATAAATCAAATAGCCAAATTATAATCTGAAGGAGGAAAAAAGAGAAGAGAAGATCTCTCGTTCTTCCTTGCAAACATGTTGCAATTAGGACAGAACGAGTTACAATAAAACTAAAGAGAGATAAGAAGAAGAACAATGCTGGGGTGTCAAAACATCGTTGCTCAAAGCAAGATTCGCCCCACACGATCTGCTTCCAGGAACCAGCAAGTTGAAGAACTTGTGGAACGCCCGAAGTCACCTCTGTTCAGACTCCTCGGATGGACTTGCAATGGCGGCAGCAACTCTCTCTCTTTTTCTTCTTTTCTGACTTGTAATTTCGTAGTAGTCACAAAGGAGGCCGGAAGAGAGTATATATAGAGAGAGGGTGGAAACCCTAGCCGCCTCTTCAGTTATGGAAAGATTGAATCAAATTCCAAAAGATAGCAACGAGATTTAATTCAAATCCTACGAAATTAATTCAAATTCCACAAAGATAGGATCTGAATTAATTCAAATCCCACAAAGATAGGATCTGATTTAATCGCATTGATTCAGCCTTTCTATTACTGATTTGTAATCTGTACAGTCAGCGGATCCCTCCATGTGGCAGCAGCAGCCTGGTCGCATGAGCCTAATGGCCGCATGGACCGCATGAGCCGCATAGACCGCATGGTCCGCATGGACCTCATGGACCGCATGGGCCGCATGGACTGCATAGACCGCATGGACCGCATGAGCCGCATGGACCGCATGAACCGCATGTGCCGCATGAGCCGCATGAGCCGCATGTTCCGCATGAGCCGCATGGCCGCATATGAGCCGTATGCCGCATAAGACCGCATGGCCGCATATGAGCCGCATAAAGACTGCATGACTGCTGACGTGCAAAGTGCAAAGTGCGCCAACAAAATGCCATATTACGCCTCATGAGCCCATGAGCCCGAGTCCGAGTCCGAGTCCGAGTCGCTAAGCCCCTTTGGGGCTTAGCTCCAAATGGAATTAATCCAAGAGAATGACAAAAGCATTAATGCTTAATCCTTGGAGCCTTATTCTTACCTCCTTATAAAATCACCCACATGGTTCCCTCCTTAGGGTCACCACCCCATGTGCTTCTCTCAACAACACACCCAAGTATATATGTTGAGATAACTCATGGTGCATTTCCGATGTGGGACTAAAATTTATAAGGCATGTTGAGAGCAAGCTCTCTCCATGTAAAGAAAGCACCAACAATCCCCCACATATCACAACATATATATGTGTCCAGGGTTGAGCGTTCCCCACAGTAACTGTCCATTTTGCATTAGGATAGATGTCGCTGACGACTTGAATCTTTCCGCATGGGTTAAATAACAATGTGATATAGGAATGGACTACGCCTTGAATTCTGCACCACAATTGTAATTCTTCCCACTCACAAAGTGTAGTTACGTGTGCTTCTGGCTGCACATTAAAGGCCCTGTGCCAGTCTAGTTTCAGTGTATAATTTAGGGCGTCTACAAGTTTACCCTCAAGAGACGGCCTGATATCTCTTTCCATATACTATAGGTGAGTTCTTTATTAAAGAGATATGGCATGAAGCCTTGCGCTTCCTTACGGTGCTACGCCGCTATGACATGGCCTGAAGCCGAGGCATTACCCCTACCTGGGAACCTCATCGTAGTGTCATACTACTGTAGCATGAGGTCATAAGCCTCTTTATAGTGCCAAACTACCCAGCATGAAGCCTAAGGCTTCCTTGCGGTGTTACGTCGCAACGACATGGCTTACAATGTCGAGGCTTTATCCCTACCTGGGTACCTCATCGTGGTGTCGTACCACTGTAACATGGGGCCATCCTCCCCTTTGTAGTGCTGTCTACAACTCTTTGATTACGTCATACAGCATTAGGCTACCTGCCTATTTGCGGTGCTACGCCGCTGTGACTTGGCTACCTGCCTATTTGCTCCTGTTTTTGTCTTCTTCATACAGATTTTCTACTCCCATATGTCTCTGGCAAGTTCCTTCTTCGAGTAGGATTCTGCCAGGGAGTCCTCCATAGCATTCAGGATGAGAAGCCTGCAGATGCTATTTTCTCTTCTCCACTTGGCCTGGAGTTTGGTAGCCGCGTTGATTGCGACAGTAGATCCAGTATCTGGAACAGAGGGTTCTTCCTCTAACAGAACATGATCAACGTCTTTCAGTTGAAGAGTTAGGTAAACCTTTCTCTTCCAGACTTGATAGTGCTCTCCATCGAACTTTTCCAACTTACAGAAGTCCGATTGGAGGAGCGAAGCATTAATTTTTTCCATCTACACGGATCTTGCTTTGAGATTGTTAGTCCCGGTGCTTGATCAAAGATGAAAAACAGATACAATCGAGATCTGAGATGTCACACAAAACTTTGCAGTGATCAAACTCAAGATCTACGATGGTACAATAAATCAAATAGCCAAATTACAATCTGAAGGAGGGAGAAAGAGAAGAGAAGATCTCTCGTTCTTCCTTGCAAACGTGTTGCAATTGGGACAGAACGAGTTATAATAAAACTAAAGAGAGATAAGAAGAAGAATAATGCTGGGATGTCAAAACACCGTTGCTCAAAGCAAGATTCGCCCCACACGATCTGCTTCCAGGAACCAGCAAGTTAAAGAACTTATGGAACGCCCGAAGTCACCTCTGTTCAGACTCCTCGGATGGACTTGCAATGGCGGCAGCAACTCTCTCTCTCTTTCTCCTTTTCTGACTTGTAATTTCGTAGTAGTCACAAAGGAGGCCGAAAGAGAGTATATATAGAGAGAGGGTGGAAACCCTAGCCGCCTCTTCAGTTATGGAAAGATTGAATCAAATCCCAAAAGATAGCAACGAGATTTAATTCAAATCCTACGAAATTAATTCAAATTCCACAAAGATAGGATCTGAATTAATTCAAATCCCACAAAGATAGGATCTGAATGACAAAAGCATTAATGCTTAATCCTTGGAGCCTTATTCTTACCTCCTTGTAAAATCACCCACGTGGTTCCCTCCTTAGGGTCACCACACCATGTGCTTCTCTCAACAACACACCCAAGTATATATTTTGAGATAACTCATGGTGCATTTCCGATGTGGGACTAAAATTTACAAGGCATGTTGAGAGCAAGCTCTCTCCATGTAAAGAAAGCACCAACAAGTATAATGAGTGTAATAATCAATAAAGCTCACGTAGTAGAAAAAACCAAACATAGATGGAATAGGTGTAAGTCTCCATATGTCAGAATGAACTATTTCAAAAATACTACTATATTTAGATAAACTCTTAGGAAATGGTAGGGCTACGTGTTTTGCCAACTTGCAACTCGTATATGTGGATATAGAAGAGAAAGAACCACATCCAAGAGCACCACTATGGAATAAAGTCTTTAGATAGGATTCTGAAATATGACCTAAGCGCCTATGCCACAAATCGACATCAGACGTGTTGATAGCACCGTAACTAGAACTCAAAGATTGAGTTGATGGAAGATAAAGAAACTCAAAGTGGTATAGCATGACCAATCATCTGGCATGTACGAGTATCCTTCATTGAACATGTAAGAAAATTAAAAGAAACAATAAATCCACTCTCACAAAGGCTACTAACTAATATGAGATTTAAAGTAAGATGGGGAACATGTAAAACAAAATGAAGACTCAAAGTGTCGAAAATAATAGAACCAGATTGAGTGATGACCAACTGAGAACCATCAGCTATATGTAAAGAAGGAAAGTGGGATGATAAAGGTGTAATACTAGATAAGAGACTAATGTCAGAAGTCATATGATGAGAAGCACTTGAGTCTAATGTCCAAGAAGAAGACGTAACAGTAGAGGCAGATGCAAAGGAGCCAGCAAAGATAGACTGACGTTGTAACTGAAGATGGAGTTGGAGCTCTAACTGAGTAAAACGGTGTTGAATATTTGTCTTTTTCTGTGTACTATCAACAATTTGAGCTTGAGGTAAAGGAGAGCGAGCAGAAGCGGAACCCTTTGTCTTTATTCGCTTGAATAATTGTATTTTTAAATATGGATGAAGCAGAAAACATTTATCCACTGAGTGTCTAGCTTTCTAGCAATGAGTACAAATCGGACTAGAGCGCTGACGAGTATAGCATATGGTAGCATAATGACTAGTTTTCGTGCAATAAGTACATAGAGTACGCATTTTTTATTATTTTTATGGTTTTTTTTTTGCTCTTTTCGATTTTTTTTAAAAACTAGAGGACTTTTGTTGACATCACTCCGGTATTGACGCCAAGGAGCTAGGATAGCATGACGGAGCAAACAACAAGGAAAAGAGGAAGAAGAGGATAATCAATCATATCGATTATTTGAAAGAAATTCTAAATGGCCCTAGATAAAAGAAAATCTCAGGCTCTGATACCATGAAACAAATCAACATTATTGATTTTATTAAAGGATGTATAAAAAGGCAATACAACTATGAATATATATATAGATGGAGAACGGATCTATATCCATATATGAGTAAGAGAAGAAATATGCATACATATATGAGAAGAAATCTAATCCTAATTTGAGTTTGACATCTCAAATTACGAAAATAGTAATTCTTGTACTTATTTGTTTCAACTGGTCCTCGACATAATTTTGAGATATTACATATATTCTAAAATTTTGGATGATTGGGGATATCAAGTTCATATAATTGCATCTAACATCTCAATTACGAAGATCTTACAAACTGAAATTACGAGGATAAAATTTCTCGACGAGACTACAAATATCATCAACTTTAAATGATCTATATATCATCGGGTTCTAAAGCAGAATTGATGGTAAGAAGTTCCATTGTCTCTTCGTGAGATCTTTTATTTAACTCTGATAACTGATAATCAACCACACTGTTGAAAATATCAAAGTGGTAATGGTGCATATTAGTGAGTTGCGAAGAACGACGAGTAGCAAATTTGTAAAGAGCACACATGTCAGACATATATCTGTCTTTCTTATTGCAAAATGCTTCCACTTGCATAAAGAGAGGATCCCACCCATCTTCTCTTAAAGACTTCAAGAGTTCTTTTGCAAGGGAGACCATATTCATAGCATTTAAAATATTAAAAGATTTGTGTTGTAAGTCCCGATAAAGCAAACCAGTGATGCTCATAATCTTGCTCATTAAATTCAATATAAATGCAAAGTTAAAAGATTTCAATGCCATCAAAGCACCAACAGCTTCTCCATATATAGAGTTTAAAGACCCCTCCTCAAGTACTTTTGCAAGAACTTTAAAAGTTGCATCATACATATCTATCAAGCTACAAATGGAATAAAAATAAGAGCTCTAGCGAGTGGTTCCGGCTCGATGCAAAGTACCTATTTGATTAGCCCCTCTACCAGTAGCACGTTCACCATTAGCTATCATATATCTGTAATTTTAGCATCTTGAGAAGATTGTAATTCAGTAAGACATTTAGGAACGCTCCCACAAGGTTAACACTAGACATTAGTTTTAAAAATAATAGCCAAACGTATGTTTCATCATTAGCAGCTGTACCCAAAGCTAACTATAGGCAATAGTCAAAATAATGTATATAATACGCATATGGATTTTCTTCAAGAAACTTGGCGTGCAATCCATTCTATGCACCACGCATATTACTAGCACCATCATATCCTTGACCTCGAATATTTTGTATATCCAAATTATGAAAAGCAAGTACTTGGGACATATTTTTCTTCAAAGTCAATGCAGCGGTATCTGGAACACGAACAATCTCAAAAATGCTCTCGCATAAAACCATGACTATAAAACAATCTCAAAATTATAGACATCTGCTATTTATTGGAGTCATCCCTTACTTTGTCAACAAGAATACATAATTTTGCCTCCCCAACTTCTGCACGGATCTTAGTTCTCACTCTATCAGCAAAAATGCCCAACATCTTCTTTTGAATATTGGTGAAGCATACTTTGCATATTCTTGAGCTTTTTTAAGGACCGTATCTACATCATTGACATTAACTTTTTCCATCATTTTTGCCAGTTCAATAAATTTTCCATGGTTTCTTGAACCAGGAGGCTCATCAGGACCACTAAAGCACAAGCTTTAAATGCAAGCCAACAAATGCTCTCAATGGCAGCCTTAAGTCATAATATGTTCTTTTGAATTTCTTTACATCATTTATTACTATGTTAATGTGTCGAGTAAGATATGCCAAATCTTGTATACCTCTAAGTGCATTGTTATGTGGTGAAGTGGGCTCTCCTGCATGTTTCAAAAATGCATAATTCTCTCCATCATATGCCACCTGATTTGATGTATTACCTTGAAAGAGAAAGCATGGAAAACAAACTGCCAAGTCTTTTGAAGGAGAACACACTAACCATGAAAATTGTTGAAACTAAGAGTATTTGAATCTTCGAAATTGATTGCCGAATTAAGTTAGTGGATATTCATGAAGTTAATATTGATATGGTCCTACCTTAATATAAGCCCTTATAATATCATCATGTTGATTGACAGGTTGTTTCCAAATTGGATAACGCAGTCCCGAATCCCTTTCAATTGAAATAGAATCAAAATCATGTATTTGCGGATTCAGAAAGGTGGTTTTACGCTAGGAGCCGTGGTTTCTTCATTAGAAACATTAGGTGTTTGATTTGTTGATGTCTCAGCAGCTCCTAATCTTTGAAAAAAATAAAGTTATATGTCTCACTCTTCTTTGAAGGTTGATGATGTTCATATAACCTAAAATTAATTATATATTAAAACCTAAAATATAATATAGTAACGTTATGTAATATTAAAAGACAGTTATAAAAATTAGAAATTGTTTATGCTTATGAAAAATCTTTTTGTGGGTTCATAAAAATAATAAAAAGTAACAGATAGTATATAAAAATTAAATTATTATATTAAATTAAAGGTTAACGGGAATAACGAATTGTACCCTTTTGTCCATTGGTTCTTGGTGGTCTCTGAAACCCCAAATTCACAAGCAAATCCTAATTTATTTTCTTTTGTCTAATCCCACGCCAAGCTGACACAAAAATTTGTCATTTTTTGCCTTGTTGTCTTGCAATTTCTATTGGAATTTTCTGACCCAAAGAGAAAGAGAGAGAGAGAGAGAGAGAGGAGAGCAAAAAAATTTCTTTCCAATGAATTTTTTTCGTAACTTTATTACCTGTCGTCTGTCGGCTGTCTATTGTTGGCTGTCGACTATATCCTTCCAAAAGCTTTAAGATATCGAAAAATTATTTCTTTGCAATTAAATCCTCTTGGCCCTTTCCTATAAGCTCGTAGATCTCATCTATATCAAGGCAATAACATTGAATATTTGAATATCACAATGGCGTAAAACTAAAAAAATGAAGAGCTCCCAAACAATTTTGATAAACTAAAAATGAAGAGCATACATACCATTTTTAGGGGGCAGGCAACTGCTTTTGTTCCTCTCAGCTGCTACCTAGTGGGCACAACTCAAGTTGGGGCGGTTGTTATTTTGTTGTTGCTCAGTTGCTCCCTAGGGTGAGCATAAGTTGTTGGGGCGGTATCCTGCTGTGAATGGGTGGGCTGCCAAGTGCCAATGTTATATATCAAAAAATCAATATTTTTTTATTTTTTGGGCCGGGCTACAACCCACCCATGCCCTCCTTGGGCCCCGCTAATGGTACTTCTAACTTTTCGAATTTCTAAGAAACTAGATGATGAGTAGAAAGAACATCCAATGATTTTCTAAAATTGAGAACACTAGAGGGTGAGTACAATAATCAGAAAGAACATCCAATAATTGTCTAAAATTGAGAACACTAGAGGGTTAATGGTTGATCAACTAGACTGTTGAATTCAAAGCTTAACCCTCCCAACCCAGTGTGCCACCCCCCTCCTAACCCACCACACACACATACACAAATTAGTAAGAACATGTCCACCAATCAAGAGAGAATGAGTAAGTCGTAATAAATATTTATTTTCTTCTCTACAACACCATTATATTAAGAGGAATTTAAGGACAAGTTGTTTGATGAATATTAACTCCCATTGAACATACAAATCACTTCCATTCTAGTTGGCATTTTCACCCACATTATTAGAATAAATGATTTTTATTAAGTGCCAAACTAATGTAGCTACTGTTAATCCCGAGGCTTAATCAAAGATGGAGAATGGTCAGAAACAGAGATCTCATATAAATAGGTTTACTTCTTTGATCTGAATCTGAGGTTAAAAGGAGACTTTGGAGATCTCACGCAAACAAATTTGCCCTCCAAAGAACTTAAATCCAACGAAGAACCCCTATAATCCTTCTGATTACAACTTTCACTATTCAGTTACAAACTGACAGAATCAGAGTACGTTCTTCTTTGCAAACGTGTTGCAATTGAGACAAAACATTAACAACTTAGAACACGTTCTTCCTTACAAACATGTTGCAATTGAGACATAACATTTACAAGTTTGAAGAAAGAAGGAGAAAAAATATTATAACGCCCCAGTCCCAAATACTTGAGACTAGATACGTATCATGCCAGCTGTATACATACGAGTAGATGTACGACTCGTATATATACATAAGCTGTAAATGTAGAAAGCCAAGACATTAAATCTCATCCACAAAGATAAATAATAATATAAAATCAACTTTGAGCTTATCATGTACACCATATTTGGGCGAAGACAAAGTCCACTACCAACCAAATTAAATATGGAAAAATACACAAGGAAAGAATTTAGCAAGAGAGAGCAAGTGACGAATCCAAGAGTAATCATCAAGACGGAATAGAGCACAAGTCATGGCCTTAGCTAGAGCACCTGCAAGAAATCACGAAAACACACACCTAGGAAAAAACCAGGTCCTCAGAGGGACGTAACAAGACACATAATATCATGCCATAAACTGAATAGTAAGAGCTCAATAGAAAATATACATGCGTAAGGTTCCTAACCATTCTATGTGATATATACTTTGAGAAGATAACGTTCTACGCAGGAGCTTAGGTGTTCAGCATAGATGGAGAGAGAGTAGTAGTAGGTAGCGCTCATAAGAGGCACTATCAACTATGGGCAGAAAGTAGTTCTCATATGAGAACTATCGGCCCCGGGGCAGTAAGTAGCGCTCATCCGAGACACTATTGGCCCAAATCTATGTGTGTACTGAACATGTAGCCCCTACGCTAATAACTGTCTTCCCCCCTCCCCATGATACTATACATGCGTCGCCTCCACGACTTTGTTTAATCCTTAATAACTACCAAGTCTCCTACAAAAATCTATTAATAGTTACATCCTAACGTATGGCCTTTACGCACCGATGTACGGTCGATACGCAAGTCCGAAGCTATATGCGACTCGCAGCTCACACACAACCCGTGGCACATCGTGACAGTTTATGAGATGCACAAAACATACGGTGGTCCCTTAACTCTAAGTCAATTGCATAAAATATAATAATTTGCATATACATATAATTTAAAAAGAACAACATTAAGAAAACGCATGCATGATATTGAGCAAGAAATTAAACAGTAAAGGCAAGGTGTCTTGCCTGGTGTTACGCCTGGTATGGTGTGATGATCCAACAAGTCCGATTTTGTCCACTAGTCGGGGTCACTGTGTGAGGTCCGAAATTTACGAGAAGTAGAAACATGCAATCAGTCGGGATCAATGATGATAATCGAGGAGAATTTTTGAAGGCAGACGTGTATACTAATTTTAGAAATTACTTATAATAATAATAATTTAAAACTAGATTTTTATTAGTCAAAATTTGTTTTAGGAAGATACTTAAAATCGTAAAATATTTTTAGGCAAAAGTACTCTAAGTTGTAAAATATGAATTTAGGTAAAATACTATATTCCATAAATTTAAAATATATTTTTCGATAAATATTTAAAAATAGTACTATATCATTTAGACCAAAAATTTATAATCTATATATATACCCATACTCGAGAATAATATTTAAATTTTGCTTAAAATTAGCTAGGCAATTTTGTACTACTTAATAATAATAACAATAATAATAATAATAATAATAATAATAATAATAATAATAATAATAATAATAATAATAATAATGCAATTGACAAAACATCAAATAATAGTAGTATATAATAATACAACAAATTTATACACTAAAATTAGGTATAGAAAAATCATAATAATAAAAAGTGTAATAAATAATAACCATAATATAATAATAATAATATCAAATAATAATAGATAATAATAATAATAATAAGGATAATAATAATAAAAATAGTAATAATAATAATTGTAATAATAATAATAATAATAATGATAGGTGTAGTCAGATTAATAATAATAATAATAAACTATAACATACTGCAGTTCTTCTAAAGTAAGAAAGAGAAGAGAAAAAAATGAAAAGAAAAGGGGCGTAGAGAGAGAAGGAGCAGGGAAGTGCAGGCTCACCGAGGGGCTCTGGTGTCGGTGCGGTCGGTCGGACGACGACGGGGAGGCGGGTCCAACGACGACTGTGCACGAAGGACGCGTCGGAGGTGGAGAGCGAAAAAGGGGGCACGGTGGTCGGCAGTCGCAGGCGGAGGGAGGAGGCCAGGGCGGCTTGTCGGATCTGGCGAGCGTGCGGCGGCTCGGTGTCCCGTTCGTGGAGAGAGGCGGAGGGGAAAATCAACGGGAGGTCGGCGGAGGAGTAGGCGGAGGGGGAAATCAGCGGGAGGTCGGCGGAGGAGTAGGCGAAGGTCGGCAAGATGAGGCAGTGGCGGCATGTTAGACGCGACGAGGGTTTCCAGAGGGGTCCATGGTCGCCGAAGCTCGTCAGGGGACGAGGCGGCCGGAGGAGCTGGGGGCGGTTCGAGCGGTCCGGGAGAGGTTTCGGCGACTGGAAGTGGCGCGCCGGTGGTGGCGCGCCCCCGAAGTGGTGTTGCGGCGCTCTGGGTTTCAGTGGACGCTGAATCGAGCGGCGGTCGACGGGACGAGGCCGGAAGTCAGGTGAAAATTTTTACTTCTTCTTTCTTTGCTGTGGATTTTGGTACAGTGTCGGTGGAGGTTGGTGGCGGTGTTGTCGGGTGGTGTTTGAGGATGATGACGATGGCGAGGGTGGTGGTACAGAGTGGCGGGGTTGCCGGAAACATTGATGGTGGTGGCGTTGGTGTTAATGGTGATGGACGGGAGTTGGCCGGGATCAGGCGGCGGGGTTCTGTTGGTGGTGGCGATGATGGCAGAATTCGGGATGGTTGCTGCGGACATGGAGGACATAGGTGTAGGTTTGATTGTTCGGTGATATTGGGTGTGTCGTGTCAGGGGTATATCCCGACACGGGATGGATGATTGTATATAACTGGAATAAGATTTGGTCGTCACAGACACGATGCACGATGGGATTGTGGTGTGGAAATTGGATTGTGGAAAAACTATAGAATTTATGGAGGAGTACCTGCCTATTTATAGGACGTGGGAATTCCCATTAGGATAAAGATTGGAATTGTTTAAATCCCCATTAGATAAATCAACCTATAATTTAATTTAATTCAATAAATCCAATCCAAATCAAATCTAATTTAAATCAAATTAAATTTTTAGTTTAAATCAATGGGATAAATCAAATTCTAAATATGGATAGCTATTTAAATAAATCCAAAAAATAAATCATGATTTAAATGGCCACAATAATTTCCAAATATATTTTCCAAATTACTATTAATAATAATTTCGAAATAATAAATATTTTTAAATATCTTTTTGAACAATAAAATATTAATATTAATAAATCTCAAAAATTATATTTTTATTTAAAATAGACTAATAAATAATTATGAAATACATGTATGTAAAAATATTCTTTACATAATTATGCTTTTCTTGTATACAAAAATATTATTTTATATTTAATAATTTTTAGAAATGACGTAAGAATAACAAGTTTAGAAATGATAGCAAAACTAATTATTATATTATTTGAAACTATAAAAATAGAACAAAATATTTTTCTAAAATCTGTACGCTCGCGCATATTCGCACTCATCGAGCAAATTCGAAAAACGAACTTCCGCACACGACGTACAATACGACTACGTGACGTACAATACAAAATTTTAAATCAGTACTAAATTTAATAAAAAAATAGTAGAAATTTAGGGGTTTTACATCCTACCCAACTTAAAAGAATTTTGTCCTCGAAATTAAAAAAGTGCAGGGGGTTGAGAAGACATAAGGGGGTATCGGTGGAGAACAATCAATTATAAGGCTCAACAAAATCATGTCGCAAGAAGTTGCGATTTAGATCATAGAAAAATAATACGAGTTTGGTCGTAGGTAGTGAATGAGGGTCATAGTAGGGCTGAAAAGAAGGATAAGTAGTTTAGGACGAAGGTATAGCAACTTTGAGTGGTAATGGTCCTATTCGGTAGGGAGGCTAGAGGAAGTTCCAGTATACCGCCTTAGTTATTCTAAAATTGGGTGAAGGCGAAAACAATAGAGAGTTCAAAAGACGATATTATCGAATACGAAAACGTGGTTCAAAGACGACCGAATAATTTTAAAAGAATTTTCGAGGCAGTCGTGGATGAAATTCTAAGGAGAAAGTTTAACTACATCCATCCACGTAGATTGATATATGAAAAAAAGCGAACCAAAGTGCACTCGGTTGATCAGACCATTATGCACCGGTTCTGATTAGACAATATGTTAGTGGGAACGACCCAATAAACATATGTCATGATCAAGCCTGATAAAGAATATGCTTGCAAAACTAAGCTATTTTAGCATCATAGGTAAATAAAATAATAAGTAAAGGGTAATGATGAAAGAAATCAATTAGTCCAAGATCTTATAAAATCTAAGTTCCGCCCGAAATTTGGGCATATGCAGTCGGCTTGGTTGACTAGATAAGTTAGGGTCTACTGCATTCTATAGTCCAAGTGAACCTATCAGTGTGGTCCACAAAATGTTGTTTAGGTCGTGAGATATTCTACCCAACTTATAAGAGTTAAACTAGTAGTGTAAAGGGGTCAATGGGTCAAGCACTCAAGGTAAAGCGCAAGTCAAGCATTACACATCGGTGGAAAGAATTGAGTCGAGGTCAAGTCTCATCTATAGTTAAAAAGTATATTGGTTTCACGATAGGGATTAGAGTCCAGTCTTTTTGACCCGAAAGTCGCAATATGAAATTAGAGTACAAGGATACGTGTTTTAGTGGCACGTGATATACCTGCATGAAGGTGGGCTCGTGTAGGTCTTGCCTGTGAAATTTGTAGGAAGAAAACGTCTAGTATTGTGCTGCAAATATCCAAGTCACAGTAAAGGACACAAAAGAATTAAAATAGAAAGTGGGAATTCTTGAGATAATGATTTCGCACAAAATAATTGATCAAGTTAAAGCACAAAAATAAGAAAATTCAGATTCGAGTAAATCAAGGTAAAATAAGTTAGAATATAGTTTCTAGAGATATAATAGCCACTTAGTTGGAGTATAAATAAGGAACAATCTAATCATTTCTCAAGTTTCAAATAATTAGATGGTCATGACAAAAGATCTAGAATTGAGGGAAGGTCGAATAAGTCAAAAGATATGTTCATCGGTTTGGTCGATGACTAACTATACTTGTGTATATGCAATATCATAATCATAGGTGCATTGACAATCTAATGTAGAATACTTTTATCTCACTAGGGTGACCTTTCTTGCTTCTTGGTCCTCTACCAATATGATCTAATCTAAATTTCAAGTTCCTCGAAGTTTCTCAATAAAATTTTCAAGATACTCCGCCACAATTACCAATTAACTTAGACTGTCAAGTTTAATTTAAATCTCTAATAAATCTCGAAAAAGTCCTTGTATATCGCAAAATGAACATACTTTTTTTTTTTACTAAAAATTTAAATATCCATAATCAAGGCTTTAAACTCGAAATTTAAATAACTCTATAAATCATAGATCATAGGACAAAATTTAAAATTTGAATTTTTCCTTCAAAGTCGATATCTTCCAAAAATTTTAAACAAAATTTTTCCATCATCTCTTTAAAATTTAATAAACTTTATAAATCATACGCACAATTTAAAACCTCAAGTTCTCTCCCTTCTAAACTTCCATCTCTATAGTCGTCTAGAAAATCATAATTTAAACTCTTTAAATAATCTCGAGATAAACTCTATCATATTACAATCCAAACTTAAGTTAACCGTAAATCAAGTGTCACAATATAACTATTTCACAATTTCAAAATTCATAAAAAAAATCTGCTTTCTCGATCTAGCTATCCTCTCGTGTATACCACCTTATAAATTTAAAGTAAAATTTTAACTATCCTTTGATGGCGGTAATATGCTACTACCAAACTTGGAATTAACTAATCCCTATGATCATATCTCTAGGAAAGATAAATGTCTTTACACTCAAATATAACCTCAATAGATATTAATTGTCAATGCAATCTATCTAGCCATGTGTTTAACCTATGGGCATATACTAGTGTAGTCATCTTACTAAACATGAAACTAAGAAATTTACGGTAGAAGGAGTCAAGCAAGATGCAATTCAAGGAGGTCGAACGAGTTTGAAATTTGAAGTCAAGAAGGATGTCAAGTAGGTGGATGAGATTCTAGACTCTAATCCTATATTGCATGCCCACATCGGTACAATTGCGTAGCCGAAGTGACAAACTTGACCTGCATGGGCCACCACAAATATAGACTTAATTATTATTCTTGCTAGGGTGGTGAAGACCATTACTGTTCAAAGCAAGATTTGCCCCCACACGACCAACTTCCACGAACCAGAAAGTTCATAACAGAACTTCTGGAACGCTCGTAGTCACCTCTCTTTGTGACTCGAACGGACTCCCTGGACTCAACGAACTCCTGGGACTCATTTTTTTTCATTTTAGTACAATTTTAAATAGAGGAATGAGGGCTCTATTTATAGAGAGTTATGGAAACCCCATCTCCACTCCTATCCGATGTGGGACTAAAATACCAATACTCAAAAAACAAGTTTGATATTTAAATCCCACAACATGCATCAATCTACGCCTACACCCGTGCGACGCACCACTTTGCGCCTTTGAGCCAAGTCCTAGTACGAGTCCAATTTTTGGTCCGAGTGAAAAAAGCATATATGCTTTCTTTGAGGAGTTAATCCTTTTTTCTTATAGGAAAATACCCCTATATGGCACTCAAATATGCCCCACCATACCCCATATGCACACCTCAACACATGCAAAGTATTATATTGAGATACCCACTTGGTGGTGTAGCCGATGTGGGATTATTTTACACTAGTCCAAAGATAAAACCACCAACAATTCTCCATATATCTAAATATATGAGTTGAGTTTTCCCCATAGTGACTGTCCATCATGCATTAGGGTAGATGTCACTTCGACTTGAATCTTTCGTATGGGTCAAACAACAATATGATACAAGAATAGACTAAACCTTGTGTTCTGCACCATAGTTGCAATTCTTCCCACTCACACAATAACATTAGCTGTGCTTCCTGTAGCATATTAAATTAGGCCATGTGCCTGCCTAGTTTCGGTGTATGTATCTTGGGTGTCTAGAAGCTTACCCTTACGAGATGACATATCTCTCTTTTTATACACTATAGGTGAGTTCTTTTAAAAGGTCCTGGCATGAAGCCTTGCACTTCCTTGCGGTGCTATGCCACTATGACATGGCCCAAAGCCCAAGCTTTACCTTCTTGAGGTACCTCATCGTGGTGTCATACCACTGTATCATGAGATCCCAGCCTCTTTGTAGTGCTATACTATCCAGCATGAAGCATTGAGCTTCCTTGTGGCGTTACGTCGTCGTGACATGGCTCGCATAGCCGAGGCTTTATTCTTTTAAGGTACCTCTTGGTGGTGTCACACCACGGTAACATGATGCCACCAGCCTCTTTGTAGTGCTGCCTACCACTCTTTATTCTATAACATATGGCTACTTGCCTATGTGTGGTGCTATGCCGTCGTACTAAATAGTCGAAAGCCGAGGCTTTACTATCTCGTGGTACCTTATCATCGTGTCACACTACTGTAGTATGGAGTACTTTGCTCCTTTTTAGTGCTACACTACCTGTGGTTCCTGTAATACACGTCGGACATTCAAAATGCTCGAGAACTCATTACGGCATCTAAGCTATCCTCCCATAGGACTTGTTCTATATAAAGAACAAATAGTAGACAATAGTAGTTCTGGATCCGTAACCTTTCAATGTCTTAAAGGACTATCTACTGTTCCTGATATTCTTCTAGTCAATCTTCTAGTCAATGGTCCTCTCTTGAACCAAAAGTTAGATGGCTAGTACATTTATCTTTAAACTAATAACATAAAACTTTATGGTATTATAAATACACAATATCAGAAGTCTTTCAAGCCTATTTTCTTGTTGTGTCCTCGACTAGCTAACGCTTGAGGTCTTTTGTGAAAGGATCTGCCAGATTCTTTTGCCTCCAAACATCAACCACTGCAATGATCTATTTTTACTATGCTCATTCGGTTCCATGTACCATTGTCGAACAGTCCTCTTCTAACCATAGATCATCTGATGCCACTGTTGCAGCCTTCTAGTTGTCGCAATACATTGGCATCACATGAATTTGCACCTACCGCAGGATTATCATATTTGAGCTCCTGAAGCTAATTTTCTTTATCCGCTGTAGGTAATATTGCATAGAATTCAGATTCCATAATGAGGGAAATGTATTCTTCTTTAACTTTCTTGATATAGTAGTACCACCCATGGATCTACTTCTTCGACTTTCACGATATACCAGAATATAGAGAAGACGTAACCTCTTTGCTCTCTTTTTCTGAGTAATCACTGGCATCGCTGAAGCCTTATACTACTTTCTGAGACTGGTAGTAGTGTAGTATAAATCGCTGAGTTCTTTTGAGATATCTCATCATAATCTTTACAGCTTTTCAGTGTTCAATACCTGTATTGCTCGTGAACCGACTCAACATGCCTACAACAAAAGCTATGTCAGATCTGGTAGTACTCGTAGCATACATCAACTCCTGATGATGCCCAAGTACACCAACTGTGTGACACTTTCTCTAGGATTTGGCTTTAGCTTCTGATAACACCTATAAGGAGTATCGATCCTAAGAAGATTCTGATATCCATAGCGTGTGTGCATCTTTCCACGTAGTGAGCTTGTGACAGAACAAGCTCAACTTTCGTCCGAATTATCTAAATTCTTAGGATGACACCAGCATCTCCCATGTCCTTCATACAGAATTTGGACATAAGAAACATCTCTGTTATAGTGATATATTAGTATATCGTTCCACATAGAGACAAATATTGACACCTCTATCATCAACAAACTTTGTGTACTCATACTTAATAGTCTTTTTGAACCTGTAGCCATTTGACCTAATAACCTAGTCAAATTTCTTATGCCACGTCTAGAGAGCTTGCTTCACGCTGTACATAGATTTTACCAACATGCAGAATTTGTCTTCATGACGCTGAACGAAAAATCTATCTGACTATTGTATACAAATCTTTTTTGTCAATCCTCTATCCATAAAATTGTCTTGACATCTATTTGATGAAAGATCAGGTTATGAATAGTAGCTACGATAATCTTCATCCTGATTGTTAATATCCTAGCCATTAGGGCATATAAGTCAATCTCATCAATCTCCTGCTTTTGAGTAAATCTCTACTGCTAACAGCCTAGCCTTGAACCTATCAACATATTCTTTTGCCTTCATCTTCTTCTTCTTCTGGAAGATTTGATGGGTTTAGCTCCTTCAGGCAGATTAACTAACACCCATTGTTATTGGATACAAAAGAGTAAATCTCATCATCTACTCTCTTCCTAGAAGATCACATATCCAGTCTTCATCGCCTTATTAGCCTCCATGTGATATATGATAAAGTTATCTACTAAATATTTTGGCCTCCTCACTCGCTTTGCTAAATGTTCAGTGAATACTGGTTCATTCATTGTCTCATCAACGATAATCATTTCCTGTATAACTCCTTCTTTGAAAGTACTAGCTTCTTTGGTACTAACAATATTCTACGGAACATCTGCGAGAATAATGTTCTTATGCTTAGCAAGCTTGTCTTCAAAGAAATCTACGTCGTGAGAATCAAAGATATGATTGAATCAATATCAAGAGATCTTCGAGCTTTGCTTTCAATAGTATATCCCAGAAATATAGTCTTCTTAATTCGTCCTTGGATTTTGAATCTTGACATTCAGAAGCTTCACGTACACCAGAAACCCCTGCATTCGAATGTCATTCGAGTAAGGTCTAGAGCAAGTAGTTCATGAAGAATAATAGGATATATGGCAAATGGTACTTTATCAGAATAAATGTATCCGTAAGCGCAATCTATCCCCATAAGCATTTTGGAAGATCTGCAATATAGATATTATCATCTCTGGTAGCTTCATGATCTTCCTTCTAAAACTCCAATAGATGGGAGAGAATACGGAGAAGTCATTCCATTGATAATTCTATGTTCTATGCAGAATGATACAAATTCCATAGAATAATACTCTTCGTCTTGATCACTTCTGAGTCCCTTGAGTTGATGATAGATTTTGATGTTCAGCTTCTGCTCTAAACTCCCTGGACTTCTCGAACGTTTCATCTTCGAAAAATCGTCTATGAAAGTATTAAGATACTTCATCCCGACCTTTGTCGAAAATTGCTAAAGTCACATATATTTGAGTACACCAACTCCAGAAGATCTTTACTTTGGTTTAATTGTCTGAGCAGCTTTCTAACAATCTTCGTTCTTACACAGACTATATATTCCTCCACCTTATTACCCCCACAATCTCGAAATAAGACCTAGACTAGACATCTTGAAGATGATGTTATTTAGTATATTTCTTAGTCTATTTGTCACAACTCAATTAAGAAATTGCAATGACTTCAACAGAAGTTTGAACATCCTGTCACGACCCGCACCAAATGTAAGGGCACGAGAAGTGGGTACGTCCAGCCTACGTCGCAGTGTCGGCGGTAGAATGCTGTCCTATGTCACAACATCTAACACAATCTAGAATATGCTCCGAAAGTAGAACAATATAATAAGTAATCTCAATCACAAACTAAGATGGAAAAGAAGATAAGATAATCTTAACAGAGAGCCACAATATGAATAATAAGTCTTGGTATAAACCACACCATAAATAATATCTCAATACAATCACAATGTCTCAATGACTAGATAATGATATAAGTCTAATCTAAACCAATGGCAAGTCCTCAACGACTACTGGATCCTGCTGAGGGTCCAAGTCACCTGTGTCAACTAGGCCTGCTCTATAGTAAGTATCGCAGCAATCCACATCATCTATAATATTTCAACAGGTTCAGTCAGGATAGAAACGAATACATATCTCTCACACAGATCATAACATGAAAGGAAATATAAAACAAGCTATAGAATAATATATATGAGCAGCTGTAAAGAAATAATAGAGAGACTGTAAAAAGGAAGAACATGATACAGTGGAAATAGATATACATGATATAGATAAGAAAACTGAACTAAGTACGTGATTTAGAGCACATATTTGGTTATGTAAACAGGCTTAGGTTATACATGACTTAAATCTAGTTTGGAGTTGTACATGATAAGGGTGTAGATCATATAACCAAATAAATACTCTTCCTGCCCCAATCAGTACACAAGGATCTGTCTAGGTTATGTTATTGTACATGAAAGTAGTGTGTCACATGGATAGCTAGTCCATATGAACAGTGGGTTATACATGAAGGCTCACATGATCATGAGTGTATATGAATGTCACATGAGTATACATGAATAAATACGAATACAAAGAATAGACGATGCACATGATAAAGTACATGAGAATAATATACCCAATGTATCCGAGGGGATAACAACGCATGAAGAGATATATATAGTACTAATCCGTGACAACATCGTGACAGCAACAAGTAAACTAGTCTATAACAAGTAAATATGTCCAAGCAAGAATGAAACGGTCAGAGAATGTACTCGTCTGGCAATCCAAGCTGCTGATGAGGAAGTGTAACTGAACTGGAGTGATGTAATCCTATTTAAAATAACCACAAGTCACAACAAGGTCTAAAATATCATAAGGAATGCCTACAATACAATTCTACATGATTTTAGGTCCTTCTAGGTCAAAGTCAACTCTGATCAAACCTGAAGAACTCTGGTCAAACCTGGTCAACTATAAGTGAACTAGTCCGTTTACTAATTTTTAGGTCAAGCACAAGTTTTCAAGTCATTTTAAGTTCGTTTGAGTCGATTTGGATCAAGTTTGACCCAAAGTTGACTTTTGTCAACTTGGTCAACTTGTCGGTCGACTCGGCCATTCTAGGCTCATTGGGTCAATCCTAAACTGACTCAATACTCCCTAGGTTATAATATATATATATATATATATATATATATATATATATATATATACACACACAAACACATATACTTAAGCTCGTGAAGAAGAGGTTGTGTGTGTGTTGATAATGGGCTGCTACTGGGGTTCAAAACTGAGACAAGTTGGTTATATATACAACTATATGAATATATCATATATATACATATATACACAAGTCTATTTGAAAGAAAACTTTATATATATATATAGACATGTACTAATATGTACACATACATGTATAGGGGAGAAAGAATGTTGGATTTACGAAGGGGAATTGGAAACTCTGATCTGAGAACAAAAGATCTGATGAAATACATTGTGGACTCCCTCTAATACAGGGGGCAAGACCAGTCTGTATGACACATCACCGACTCTTCCGTTGATAACGAAAGGTCTGATGAAATACGGACTAAACTTTCCACCTCTACCAAAGCAAATAGTACCACACGTCGGAGATATCCTCAAGAACACCATATCTCCAACCTAGCACAAACATGGTCTCAACTTAACTATAACAATCACATGATCAAACAAAATCATAAAACAAATAAGATCCTAATCCTAAGTCTAAGCTGTACCTCAAACTGCAAAGGTCTTCGGTGGCTATCGGCCCAATGCCGCTGTCTGTCCTGTGCCATACGAAGTCGACCTCTGATGAGCTTCACCTTCTCGGCTGCGTCAACAACCATCTCAGGTCCTAATAAAGCTCACTCTCTAACGTCATCCCAAGACAAGGGTGTACGACATCTACGCCCGTACAGTACCTCGAATGGTGACTTCCCAATACTGACTTGAAAGTTGTTGTTGTATGCAAACTCCACTAAGTGCATGTGATCCTTCCAAGATCCTCCAAAATCCAGAACACAAGTCCACAACATTTTCTCGAGTGTCTAAATAGTCCTCTCTGACTGTCCGTTCGTCCGAGGGTGGTATGCAGTACTAAATTTGAGCTGAGTGCCCAAACTAGTCTGCAGACTTCGCCAGAAATGGAAAGTAAAGCGACTATCCCGATCCGAGACGATGCTCACCGGAACTCCGTGTACCTTGACAATCTGTCGCATATACATCTCTGCTAGCTTCTCAGTAGATGTACCACTTTAAATGGCAAGAAGTGGGCTGATTTGGTCAACCTGTCTACGATGACCCAAATCGCGTATTTTTCTTCTGGTATATGCGACAATCCAGAAATAAAGTCCATCGTGATGTGCTTCCATTTCCACTATGGAATGGGCAATGGTTCTAACAGTCCTCCTGGCCTCTGCCTCTCTGCCTTAACCTACTGGCAGACTAAATATCTGGCTACGAAGCGTGCTACCTCCTGCTTCATCCCAAACCACCATACATGCTCCTTCAGATCCTTATACATCTTATTAGCACCTGGATAGATAGATTACTGAGAACGATGTACCTCCTGCATAACCTGCTCCTGAAGCTCTCCGTTAGGCACACACAGTCTGGAACCGTGCCTCAATGCGCCATCCTCTGTAATGACAAACTCATCATCCACCAATCCTGTTCGAAATTGCTCTCGAATACACCGCAGAGTAACATCATCGAACTGAGCCAACTTGATCCTCCCTATCAAGTCCGACTGAATCTGAAGGCCCCACATCTGCATCTGAACTCCTACACTACTAAAATCTGCTCAATTGGCGACATAAATTTAGCGACGTTCGATTAACGTCGCTAAATTGTGTTCATTAGTGACGTTTTATAGAAACGTCGCTAATAGTCGCTACTAGCGACAAAATAAGCGACGTAACAACGACGTATATTAATAGAGCTAGTCGTCATGAAACGTCGCTCTGATGTCTCTAATAGCGACTAATTTAGCGACGGTAGTATTAGTGTCGCTAAATTCTAATTATATTCCCTCTAATGATTTATTTCCCCCCATTTTACTCTCTCACTCTCTCTCCTCCCCCTCCGGCGCTCTCACTCTCCCCGGCGACTCTCCTCCCTCTTCGGTACGTGACTCTCCCCTTCCCTCTCTCTCTCTCCGACTATTTTTGTTGTTGGTAGTTGGGGAGGTGCGGGTGGCTCGGGGGGAGGGACAGGGGGGATGCGGGTGGTTGGAGGGTGAGTGGGGGGTGGTTGGAGGGGTGGGACAGGGGGGACGAGGGCGGCCGGAGGAGGGGAGCTAGGGTTAGGGGTGGGTATGTGTGGGTGAGGGAAAGGGAGCGGGTAGGTGGGGCCGGCTGGGGGAGGGGAGCAGTGGGGGTGGGGGTTGCTGGTGGAGGGGAACCGGGGGGTGGGGGCGGCTGGAGGAGGGGAGCAGGAGGGGTGGGGACGGCTGGGGGAGGGGAGCAGGGGGGGTGGGGGCGTCTGGGAGAGGGGAGCATGGGGGGAGGGAGGGTTAAGGTTCGGGTTAGGGTTAGGGGTGGTGTCGGGGGGGGGGAGGGAGAGGGGGGGCTTGGTCAGGGGCACCGATAGTGCCAAAAAATCTGATAATTTAATAATAATTATTTGTTTTTCGACACTGAAAAATGTGATACTCCAATTCGAACGCACCGATAGTGCCGATATTTGTAACAAGTAGTTTTGTTGGTTGGTTAATTGGTAACATGGTGATCCGGATATATAGTCCCTGTAGCCATTTGACTGGCGAGGCAGAAACTATGGTACGACATGGTGATCAGGACATAGTCCCTGCAGCCATTCGACTGGCGAGGCAGAAACTATATAGCCGTAGATAAAGTTGACTATCCTACGACCCTCATCCCCCTACAATGATGATTTGATAACCTATCACTATATCTTATATAGTAGTAGATAATGCCTTAGTATTACATTTTGTGAGTTCATCTTGATTCTGTTACATTCTTCAGATTCTAGATACGATAAGAACATATACTACACCATATATACAGAACATAGATGATTCATACTAACGTATGCTAGAATGAATTTTGGATTGTGTTCTGAGCCATCCGTTCTCACACTTGGCAAAAAATCAAATTTTTTGTATTTTATCTGCTTTCGAAAATGTACTCAAACGAGATGATGGTTCCTTTAGTTAGCTTGCTTATGTTACAATTATATTATTTATGAATATCGATCTTACCATATGGCACCCATGACCCGAGGAGCGGCACGTCGTTTGAGGAAAATAATGAATGCTGAGGTGGCTCCTCCTACTATTAAGGAGGAAGTGGCACCGGTAGCTAGTGAGATCGGGAGTTCTATTCATCCAGCACTGGTAGCTAGTGAGACCGGGAGTTCTATTCATGCAGCACTTGCAATGGACTACATATCTCCTGTCGCCGTTGATCCCACTTATTCGAGGTGGTTGCGTGATCGTATCACTGAGCGTTTGCGTGAGCTGTGTGGTTATCATTAGCTATTAGTACTTATTTGTATTGGACTATTTGTATTGGGTTGTTTTTGTATTAGACTATTTGTATTGGACTACATATATGAATTAGTACTGTGTCAATCTCTGGATTGTATTGGACTACGACATGATGATCAGGACATAGTCCCTGCAGCCATTTGACTGGCGAGGCAGAAACTATGTAGCCGTAGATAAAGTTGACTGTCCTCCGACCCTCATCTCTCGGCAATAATGATATGACAACCTATCACTATATCTTATATAGTAGTAGATGATGTCTTAGTATTACATTATGTGAGTTCATCTTGATTCTGTTACATTCTTCAGATACTAGATACGATAAGAACATATACTACACCATATGTATAGAACATAGATGATTCATACTAATGTATGCTAGAATAAATTTTGGGTTGTGTTCTGAGCCATTCGTCGCCATACTTTGCAATTAAGCATGTGAAATATATCGTTGAAGAACATAAAACTTGTGGTCGTTACTGCAGAAAGTGCAGACTGACATGAACTGACGCACGAAAAGGAGGAGATCAAAGCTGAAACAAGTAAAGTTGTGTTTTGGATGTTCTACTCTTGTAAGTTCTTTGTTCACAAAGCAAGATATAATGAATAAGGAACAAGTATCGAGTTTATAACTCTTGTAAGCTCTATACTTGAGTTATGAACTCGATACTTGTTCTGTATTCTTTAATTATAGCTTGCTTTGTGAACAAAGAGTTTACAAGAGTTCTTTTTCCAAAGCACAACTTTTCGTGTTCCAGCTTAGAGTTTCTTATTTTCGTGCGTCAGTTCATGTCGGTCTTTACTTTCTGCTGTAACTTCCTCCAGTTAACCTCCCTTCCGTGGCAATGATGATACGACAACCTATCTTAATTCTGTTATTATAGTAGATGATGTCTTAATATTACATTATATGGGTTCATCTTGATTCTGTTATATCCTTCAGATACTATATTCGATAAGAAAATATACTACACCATATGTACAGAACATAATAATCCACACTAATGTATGCTAGAATGAATTTTAGGTTGTGTTCTGAGCCATCCATTCTCACACTTAAAACAGATATGAATTTGTACTGTGAGAGTGCCAGAGAGAGTGAGAGCGCCGGAGGGGAGAGGAGAGAGAGTAAGAGAGTAAAATGGAGGGAAATGAATTGGTGGGGGGATATAATTAGAATTTAGTGATGTTCATACTAACGTCACTAAATTAGTCGCTATTAGCGACGTCATAGCGACGTTTCGCGACGACTAGCTCATGTAATTATGTAGCCGTAGATGAAGTTGACTGTCCTCTGACCCTCATCCCTCGGCATGATGATACAACAACCTATCACTATATCTTATATAGTAGTAGATGATTTTTTAGTATTATATTATGTGAGTTCATCTTGATTCTGTTACATTCTTCAGATACTAGATTCTATAAGAAAATATACTACACCATATGTACAAAACATAGATGATTCACACTAATGTATGCTAGAATGAATTTTAGGTTGTGTTCTGAGCCATCTGTTCTCACACTTAAAACACATATGTATTAGTACTGTGTGTCAATCTTTATTTTTATATTTTTGGCGAAGCCAGGGATTGGATTTTCTATTTTGTAGTTTAGATTTTGTATTTTGTCTCCAGCTCCAGCTCTATTAGCATTAATCTACGGTACGACATGGTGATCAGGACATTGTCCCTGCAGTCATTCGACTGGGAAGGCAGAAACTATGTAGCCGTAGATAAAGTTGACTGTCCTTCGACCCTCATCCCTCGGCAATGATGATATGACAACCTATCACTATATCTTATATAGTAGTAGATGATATCTTAGTATTACATAATGTGAGTTCATCTTGATTCTGTTACATTATTCAGATACTAGATACGATAAGAACATATACTACACCATATGTACAGAACATAGATGATTCACACTAATGTATGCTAGAATGATTTTTGGGTTATTTTCTGAGCCATCCGTTCTCACACTTGGCAAAAAATTGAATTTTCTGTATTATCTGCTTTCGAAAATGTACTCAAACGAGATGGCACCTGTTCTCACAGATGGCACCTAAGACCCGAGGATCTCGTTTGAGGGAGGCACAGATGGTTATGAAAGAGGAGGTGGCTCCAGCTCCAGAGGGCAGTTCCACCGAGAGAGCTGCTTCAGAAGTAAATCCTAAAGTCGAGGGAGCTGTAAAGGAGGAGGTGGCACCACAGGACAGTTCCACCGGAAGTTTCAGTCATCCATTTCCTTTGGATATTGATCTGGCTGTCGCGGATCCTACTTATGCGCATTGGCTGAGGGAGTTCTATCTGTCCCAGCATGGACGAAAGTAGATACATATATTGACTGGATTTGTTTTGATGGATATATTTCATCTGGATATTGCGATGGATATTTGTTTTGATGGATATATCTCCTTTTGGATATTATTATGGATATTTGTTTTCTTGTGTGTGAAGTATATTGGTATAGCTTGCTGTGTGATGCATATTGTGATGTATATTTGTTTGTTTGATGTGTGATACATATTGTGATGTTTCGAGAGGCTTGAGGAGACGACCAATTATTTTTGGTCTATTCTGGATTGTATTGTGCGGGCCGGTGTTGAGTGTTCCACCGAAGGGGTCGGCGAACCCAAGGATTAGATTCTGTATTTTTGATTGTACATTTGCATTCTGGATTTTTTTTAATTTAGCAACGTTTTTAGCGACGTTTATATTCGTCGCTAAACTTTAGCGACAGATATAAAGGTCGCTAAAAACATCGTTAAAGGGTTGACGTGGCAAATAATCTGATGCCACCACATCGTCGCAAGAACGTCGCTAATGTGTCGCTAATCGACAACCACTTGAAAACGTCGCAAATTAGCGACGTTATAAACGTCGCTAACTAACGTCGCCCTAGCGACGTTTTCTCGATTAGCAACACGCTTTTTTTCGTCGTTTATTGAACGTGGCTGAAAATGTCGCTAATTTAGTTTAGCGACATTTTGGCCTAGTTTAGCGACGTTTTGGAACGTCGCTAATCTGACAAATTTTTGTAGTGCTGGCACAATCACCTCGATTTCCAGGCTCTCCAAATCTGCTAACAAGTGACGATCCATCATCAAACACATAGCTACCAGATACCTACTCAAGGCATCGACAACCACGTTGGCCTTCCATGGATGATACTACAATGAAATGTCGAAGTCCTTTATCAACTCCAACCATCTACGCTGCCTCATGTTGAGCTCTTTCTGTGTAAATACGTACTTCAAACTCTTGTGGTCTGTGAAGATCTCTATACGCTCTCCATATAGATAGTGCTTCCACAACTTAAGAGCAAAGATAATTGCTACCAACTCCAAATCATGGATAGGGTAGTTCTTCTCATGCGAACGTAATTGTTTGGATGCATAGGCAATCACCTTTCCATGCTGCTGCAAGACACAACCCAGACCCTTTCCTAAGACGTCACTGTAGATAGTGAACCCGCCAGATTTTGATTGCAATATCAAAATCGGGGCTGTCGTTAGTCGCTTCTTCAACTCATCAAAAGCAACCTGACACTCCTCTGACCAGATAAACTCTACGTCCTTCCAGGTTAGCCTAGTCAATGGCTCTGCAATCCGAAAAAAATCCTGAACAAACCTCCTGTAGTAGCCTGTCAATCCAAAAAAGATTCTGATCTCCGCAACTGAACTTGGTGCTGTCCATGCCTCAACTGCTCTGATCTTCTTCGGGTCGACTGAGATCCCATCTCTGGTCACAACATGACCTAGGAAATCAACTCGATCCAGAAAGAACTCACACTTCGAGAGCTTGCTGTAAAGCTGCTCCTTCCTGAGAGTCTCTAGAACCACTCTCAAATGCTCCTAATGCTCCTCATGCTCCTCTGGGGTCTTCAAATACACTAAGATGTCATCGATGAACACCACCACAAACTTGTCCAAGTACTGGTGGAACACCTTGTTCATGAAGTTCATGAACACCGTCGGGGCATTAGTTAACCCAAACGGCATCACCATGAACTCAAACTGGCCATACCGTGTCATGAATGCTGTCTTCAAAATATCCTCCTTCTTCACCTTCACTTGATGATAACCTGACCTCAGATCAATTTTGGACAATACCTTCTCTCCGCTCAACTTATCGAATAGATCATCGATCCTCGGCAGCGGGTACTTGTTATTGATCGTGTGGTTGTTGAGTGCCCTGTAGTTGATATACATCCGTACCGACCCATTCTTCTTCGGTAGAAAGATTACTGGTGCACCCCACGGTGAAGAACTCGATAGGATGAAGCCTTTGTCCTGCAACTCATCCACCTGCTTCTTCAACTCCACAAGTTCGTTGTTGTTCACTCTATAGACATGCTGAGATATCGACTCTACATCGGGCACCAAGTCTATAGAGAACTCTACATCTCTGTCTGAAGGTAACCCTGGCAACTCCTCCGAAAATACATCCATAAACTCAGCTATCAATGGATGTGGCATGCTCTGCTCCTCTACTGAAACTTCGCAGAAAACTCCGCTGCTCTGCTCCGCCTCCCGTCTGGTGACCTCGAACTCTGGCTCTCTTGGAACTCTGAAAAGAACTCTACCACCTCGATAATCTATACTGGCATGGTGCCTGCTCAACCAATCTATACCGAGTACAATGTCGTAGTTCGGTAATAGCATTACAAGCAGACTCACATCCAGTTCTCGGTCTCCTAAAACTACTCTCCGATCCTTGCAAACATCACGGACGAGGATAATACCACCGCCAGTCGTGATCTTGCAAGTCCTAGACAATAGTTCAAAAGAAAGATGGTGTCTAACAGCAAATGATATAGACACAAAGCTAGGGAAGCACCCGAATCAAATAATGTGAATGCGAGAAAAGAGTCGATAAGAACGGAACCTGCTATAAGGTCTCCTACTGGCTCGGACTCCTCGGCTACTATGGCGAAAGCTCACCCCTGCTGACCTTCTCTGATCTGCTGTTGGTGCTGGATAAACTTCTGCTACTGGGTCGACAATGGTCCCTTCTGCTGTCCCGCCAGAGCCTTGGCTCCTACTCCCTGAGCTGTACGTCCTGCAGCCATGGGATAATCCCTCAACTGATGCTCTACTGTACCATAAAGTAGGCACTTGCCCAACCTCTTCCTACACTCATTCCATATATGTCCTGGCTTCTTGCAGAAAGTGTAACTGATGGTTTGCTGCTATCTAGGTGCCTGCTAAAACTGCTTCTGCTGAAAAGGCTTCTGTTGATTCTGCTGCTGCTGATAATGGGGCCTCTTGGCCGGGCCCCCACTGCCGCTGGCTCCATGTGAATCACGGCCTATCTTCGAATTCAGTTCAAGGTCATCCTCCGTTGCCATAGGTTCCAACAGAATCTCCTCAAAAGTAGCATTTCTGTTGCTCTTGGTCAAGGACTTGACTTCCTTACCCAAGCCCTTCCTTAAACTCCTAGCCTTCGCTGTCTCGCTAAGGCCCTCCACAAATCTACCCAGGCGACAGAACTCTCCGACGTACTCTTCTACTGTCTGGTTCCCCTGTACCAAGTTCTCAAACTACGTCTCCAAGGCGCCAAGTGCTGTGTCGGGGTTGAACTTCTCCTTGAAAAGCTTCTTGAAAGCCTCCCAAGTCTGCCCCTCTGTACCAACCCTGGGGTCGGTCTGGTACCATGTGTGGGCAAGGTCCTGCATCTGGTTACCCGCTGCTTCTATCTGAAGCCTAGCTGGTATCTCCGCAAGGCGAAAGATCTCCTATATATGCTCGATCCAGTCGTTGGCATATAGGATATCCTTGGTACCCTTGAAGTCTCGCGGCCGCATCTTCTGGAAGTCCTGAGTACCTAGAGTCCTCGGTTGGTACGACTGTATCTGTCCTTCCTGTGGTTGGGCAGCCACCTTCTCTACTGCTACCATGGCTAGCTGATGGGTATTGTCAATGCCCTGCCTCATATCTTTTGCCTGGCACCGTTGAGTCTCCATCATCTGCTGCATAAAGGCAAAGAACTGCGCCATATCAACTGTCCCCTGAGGCGGTGGTGGTAGGATCCCCTGAACTCCTGAGGTAGTCCTCGGAACCGGTGGAGGAGCACCCCCAAAAGCTGCAGACGGTCCCACCTGAGCTGGAACAAGAGGTACTGTGGTCTCAGGGTCCTGCTGAGTCGGGCGAGAAGTGGCAGACCTCTTAACGGTATCCCTTAGGCCAGAGCGTTGTGATCATGTCTCCACCATCTTGAAGACAGATCAAACAAAGAATTAATTACTGAGAAAGAAGCGATATAATCAAAGGAGGACAGTTCACTTTCAAAAGAAGACAATTAGCAGCAAGAATTAGATAAGAGTTTTCCTAATGTGATTTAGTACCTTAATTTAAATCCTATATCCTACTGTAGGCTGTAGTAATACTCTAGTTAGAGTACCACTACGAAATCGTACTAGTTACGACAGAGACCTGCATGGACCACCACTAAAAATGTGTCACGACCTGCACCCAGTGTAAGGGTACGAGAAGTGGGTACGTCCAGCCTACGCCGTAGTGTCGACGATAGAACGCTGTCATTGGTCACAACATCTAACACAATCTAGAATATGCTCCAAAAGGAGAACAATATAATAAGTAATCTCAATCACAAACTAAGATGGAAAAGAAGATAAGATAATCTCAACAGAAAACCACAATATGAATAATAAGTCTCGGTGTAAACGACACCATAAATAATATCTCAATACAATAACAATGTCTCAATGACTAGATAATGATATAAGTCTAATCTAAACTAATGGCAAGTCCTCAGCGACTACTAGATCCTGCTGAGGGTCCAGGTCACTTGTGTCAACTAGGCCTGCTCCATAGTAAGTATCGCAGCAACCCTCATCATCTATAATATTTTAACAGATCCAGTCAGAAAAGTAACGAATACATATCTCTCACATAGATCATAACATGAAAGGAAATATAAAACAAGCTATAGAATAATATACATGAACTGCTGTAAAGAAATAGTAGAGATACTGTAAAAAAGGAAGAACATGATATAGTAGAAATAGATATACATAATATAAATAAAAAAATGAACTAACTACGTGATTTAGAGCACATGTTTGGTTATGTAAACAGGCTTAGGTTATACATGACTTAAATCTAGTTTGGAGTTGTACATGATAAGGGTGTAGATCACATAACCAAATAAATACACCCCTGCCCCAATCAGTACACAAGGATCTGTCCAGGTTATGTTATTACACATGAAAGTAGTGTGTCACATGGATAGCTAGTCCACATGAACACTGGGTTATATATGAAGGCTCATATGATCATGAGTGTACATGAATGTCACATGAGTATACATGAATAAATACAAATACAAAGAGTAGACGATGCACATGATAAAGTACATGAGCACAATATACCCTATGTATCCGAGGGAATAACATCGCATGAATAGATCCATATAGTACTAATCCGTGATAACATCGTGACAGCAACAAGTAAACTAGTCTATAACAAGTAAATATGTCCAAGTAAGAATGAAATGGTCAGAGAATATACTCGTCTAGCAATCCAAGCTATTGATGAGGAAGTTTAACTGAACTGGAGTGATGTAATCCTATTTAAAATAACCACAAGTCACAACAAGGTCTAAAATATCATAAGGAATGCCTACAATGCAATTCTACATGATTCTAGGTTCTTTTAGATCAAAGTCAACCCTTGGTCAACTCTGGTCAAACCTGGTCAACTCTGGTCCAACCTGGTCAACTATAAGTCAACTAGTCCTTTAATTAATTTTTGGGTCAAGCACAAGTTTTCAAGTCATTCTAAGTTCGTTTGAGTCGATTTGGATCAAGTTTGACCCGAAGTTGACTTTTGTCAACTTGGTCAACTTATCGGTCAACTCGTCCGTTTTAGGCTCATTGGGTCAATCCTAAACTGACTCAATACTCCCTAGGTCACATTCACAAGCAAACAATTACATATATATATATTCATTCATTCTAGGTAATGCATCTACATATATATACACATATATAGATATATATACATACACACATACACATATACTTAAGCTCGTGAAGAAGAGGTTGTGTGTGTGTGTCGATAGAGGGCTGCTACTGGGGTTCAAAACTGAGACAAATTGGTTATATATACAACTATATGAATATACCATATATATACATATATACACAAGTCTATTTAAAAGAAAACTTAATATATATATATATATATATATATATATATATATATATATATATATAGACATGTACTAATATATACACATATATGTATAGGGGAGAAAGAATGCTGGATTTACGATAGGGAATTGGAAACTCAGATCTGAGAACAAAATATCTCGACAATAGTCATCACAAATATATATATATATATATATATATATATATATATATATATATATATATATATATATATATATATATATATATATATATATATTATATTTGACAAATTAGCGACGTTTATGCTTAGATTAGCGACGTATTTAGACGTTGCTAATCTGACAAATTTTTGTAGTATATATATACATATATGATAGAAATATTTGAAAGTAAAATTAGGGACTAAAACCCACAAGTCCAGAATCTTAGTAACTTCATATTAACTCAGAAAATATGAATTAATTCTCAAAAATTTGAAATATAACAAAACAACTCAAATATATATATATATATATATATATATATATATATATATATATATATATATATATATATATATATATATATATATATATATATATATATAAGTCGAAACCCGAAATCCAACTCAATGCCCAAAATACAATATACACAACTAGAACTCACGAAACTCGGCAAACACGAAGATGTCTATGCGTGTGACGTTCTCGGGTACTCATGGGTCGAACCCGTGTCCCTATCGTGTCCGCGGAGCGCGTATCAGAAAACTGAACTCGTATGTTGTGCACGTACATTTCACCCGATTGGACGTTGCACGCAATGCGAGAAGCTTCGTGCTCGTGCACATAGCTAGGTAGGGTCTCGGGGTAGGTCTAGGACACGTTGACACAATACCACATCACATTTATGCGACACAGCTACACGCGAATCCCCGCGTGGCCTGTGCGCGCGCGCGTGCGTGCGTGCCCATGGGCGCGTATTGGGCCTCGTGGCTCATGATTCGAGCCACGCCGTGACTCAGGATCGAGTCCCTGGGTAGTCTAGGTATAGGGCTTCGTGTTCGTGCTCCTGGAACGGGTCCTCGATGCGTCGTGTTCGCGTACGAAGGTCGTGTCAGCGACACTTTTCAGCCGCGTGTTTAGTACGGGCTGAATAGTACACGCAAGATTTCTCTGCGCATGCTTCACGAAACAACGTGAAATTTTACGGGCATATGGGTAGAGGTTGCCCCCACGTGCTCATAAAATTTCACGTGAAACGGAGTCTTGTGCGTCGAGTTATGATGCTCGGACAGCAGGGCATGCACGGGGCCGTGCACGGGCCTCGTGCACGTGTGTCCGATTCGGACACTGAAATCGTGTCAATTTCGGATCCATCTTCACGAAAGTTGTTACAAATAATATTAGCAAGTAATTCGTAAAAACAGAATCGAAAAATAACACTTTTCTGTTCTAAGTGGCATTTCGTCGAACACGTGTTCCATAGGACCGATGCGTGTCCGATACGGTTATCAAACGAAATCACAAACCTACCAAACTTCATGCACAGTTTTGGGGTACCTATATGGATGCTAAAATACAGAAATTTCAGAAGGAACGATGGTAGAACGAGGTTTACCTATTGAGAGTTGGAATCTCAATAAAAGTAAATCCTCGAGCGCTTTGACGACCAGTTTCTCCCGAGCAAACATCTCCAAATCCTTGCTAGCAATGCTCCGGCAAGTTCTTCTCCTTCCTACGGTCGCAACGCAATTCGTTTGGCACGAATCGGATGCCTGATGGGAAAGTTAGGGTTTTTGGAGAAAAGGAGAAACTAGGGTTGATCTTGTGGAGGCTATGTGATTTCTACACATTGAAAGGGGGGATGCTATGCTTGGCCGGCCATGCATTGGGGGTATTAGGGTTTTATTCATGGGCCAAGCACTCTTAAGTTGCTAAAAAGGCCCAATGACAAAAGGCTTTAAAGGCTTATAAAAAATGACTTAAAAATCATTAAATAATTCTAAAAAATAGGTAATAATTCTAAATTAAATCTAAAAAGCCAATAATAAATCTAATTACATTATTAGGCTTCTAAACAAGGTTGACTAAGGTTATACCATCTTGGTCCTATCAAAACACCAATCTAAACCACACAACAATCAATTTAATTAACATTTTAAATAGATTCAAAATAGTGCACAATGACTAAAATATCCTTAATTCGAAGAAGTGAGTATGACACATCCCTTTGATACAAAACATCTTTTCGAATATTTCTCGCCAAGACATCACCATCTGGCTATTTATAAATGTCCATCCCCAAGTCTGCATAGCATAATAGAGTTCCTGAGATCAGGTCTTCGAAAATCTCTGGTACATGTGTCACCCTCACTTTTCTAAGATAGGGATAAAATGGTAATTTTTCATTTTAGAATAATTTTGGAATTTTATTTCATGAATGTTAATATTTAATGAATATAGGAGTCGGGTTCGAATTTCATCCCATTCCGACTTAATTCGGGAATTCGGAGAATTTTGACTTGCGTTGTGTTTAACACATTAATTAGCCATGGCCCACCAAACTTAATATTTAGGTCTAAGAGTTTGGCCTAGTCTCCCATGAGTGTTTAGGCTTAATTATGATTTTTATTTAGTCTAAACTAACCCCCAAAAACCAATTAGGAAGTTAACTTAATAAGGAAGCAAAGGAGGGGCAAACTTATAATTAGCAAGGGCCCCAAACCTTACTTATTGGGCCGGCCACCCCTTTCCCTCTTTCCTTCTTCCCACTTCAAATTTATTTATCTTCTTCTTCTCCAAGCTTTCTTTCCAAGAGAAAGAATAGGAATCCTTAGGATTGATCTCCAAATAGGTTTCCTTTTTCAAATATTTTTCCATCCAACTCTCCCTCTATCCCAAGTGGAGCTTCTACAAGTTTTTGGGAGCAAGAAGTGAAGAGTTGTGTCCTAAACAATTCATTGTGTCGGAGCCGTGTCGGAGGATTTTTCCATTGGGATCCATCTTCCGATAGGTACAACCTATTCTCTTTTTCATTCTTTTCATCATATAAATTAGTTTGGACCCCGTAGGATTTATTTCCGTGTTTGTGTCCCTAGTTGTGTCAAGTTTGAGTCCATTTGGTGTGTCCTAGGAGGAGTTAGAGTTTGTGGTTGTGTCCTAGAGTTTTTCCCCAATTTGGACACCCCTAGAAATTAGGTTTTGCCTCTAAGTGGTTTAGGCACTTCTAATTCCATATTTGTGTTAGTGTTGTGGAGTGTTAAATTCATATTGTGTGTGTGTGTGTGTCTATATATATATATATATATATATATATATATATATATATATATATATATATATATATATATATATATATATATATATATATATGAGAGTGTCTATATATATATGTGTGTGTGTGTGTGTGTGTGTGTGTGTTCATGTATATATATGTGTGTGTGTGTTTATATATATATATGTGTGTGTGTCTCTATATATATTAGTGTGTGTGTGTGTTTATATATATAGAGAGGGAATGAATGAGAGATTTTATGTGTGTGTGTTTATATATATATATGAGAGATTAGAGAAAAGAATATAGAGAGAATTAGAGAGGGAGATAGAGGAGAAAAGAGTGTGAGAAGAGGGGAAGAAGAAGAGCAATGGCAGCAGCAGCTAGGGGTGGCAAAGGGCTGCTGCCACCCCCCCAAACAGCAGCAGCAACAGCTGCATTAGCATCAACAGTAGCAACAGTACCAGCAGCAACAGCAGCAGCAAAGGCTGCTATTCACCTCCCCCCATTTGACCCCCATAACCCCCCACATATATACCTATATATATATATACATATATATACCCATATATATAACTATAAATACACCTATATATACCCTCTAAATAACCCCCTAAACTAGTCCTAAGTGGGAGTTGAAAAGTGAGATTGAGTGAGTGAGTGAATGGTTGGGTGAGAACAAGTGAAGGGGGATTTTGAGATAGGACCGGCGGAATGCGTCCAAACATGAAGGAGACTTAGCTAATATAGAATAGAGTTTGTGGGTAGGCTCCTAGGTTGAAATCGGGACTTCGTTTGGGATTAGGAGAGTGGTATCACGCGATATCGTTGAGTATCCTACGGTACTCAAGATAACGGGTAAACGGATAACATGGACCGTAAGATGGACTGGATGTCAACTTTACCTACAGAACTTGGTAGGTAATGGTTGTATAGGCTAGTATCCTACTACCCTAGGAAGCCGGGAGTGGAATTCCTAAGGGAAAACCACTTGGCTCTAATGTTAGAGTGGTTTAAGGGTAAATGTATAAAGGGTAATCGGTAATTTCAAGATATAGGATACGAGTATTCGGTTTGACTTGAAACTTAGGTGACTTGTTAGGTACACCCTACAAATGTCATATTTGAACCGATTTTAGCTCGGTTGACCCAGAGTTGACTTTTTACCCAAAAGTCAATAATGAGTCAACCCTTTGTCTAAATTTGACCAAATCCAAACTAGAGTTGACCAGTTGACTAAAAGTCAACTTTTGGTCAACATTTGACCAGTTTGACATAGGGTTGACATAGAGTTGACCTAGAGTTGACCAGAGTTGACCAGGGTTGACCAGTTGACTAAAAGTCAACTGTAAGTCAACTCTTGACCCCGTTTGACTTACTTCGACTTATTTTGACTTGCTATGATTGGTATGACCTAGGGTTGACTTAGTCTGACTTAGATTGACTTGATATAACTTAATTTGACCTAGATTGACTTGACAGGACTTAGTTTGACTCAGTAAAACCTAGTTTGACCAAGATTTTATATCATTCATTATAAATCATTCATAACTCTGTTAAACCTAAATTAACATGCAATATCTCATCTTTAGGTCTCTGATTACTACTCTGAGCGTTGATATACCCTACAGCTCAGGACAGCAGGCGAGTACATTCACTGATAGTTTCCATTGTCTTGATATCTGCTATATCCAATTCAGTCGTAGTGTCTTACTTGATTCTCAGTCACGATAGTTCACGGACTAGTATACGTTGGATCATGACATGAGATGTTGTTCCTAGATTTCTGGGTATATTGGTACACTTCCTGTCTTGTTCCCACCGATTTCTAAGGGGACTTGCTACCCTCTTATGGAATCACGTGCCATGACGTGTCATGTCCAGATCTATTTTACTATTCGGGGATGGGGAATTATTAGGGGCTATGTGATCCAAGCCACCCTGTCACTATATTCTTGTGCTCGTGCCACTCTCCCCTCACATAGGGTGTAGCGAGATCCTATATTCCTTGTGCTCGCTATCCAGGTTGGCCGACATGACCCTTCCCAGATTTTTTTGTGATTGTCGGGCCAAGTGGATAGCTTGTCCTGTCACTTATCCCAAGCCGATCACATAACGCTATAATAATTCAAGGCACATTTTATATTTACTTATCTTATCATATATCCTGTTCTGTTCTACATTCAGTGCTTTGTCACCGTGATATGATATTCAGTTACTCACATGTTCTACATGCCTTTATATTGTACCTTGATTGAAAACTAAGTTCTGCTCGGGAGAAGAGTTACAACCCCGGTCCTTGTTTGGTTTAAGGGTTGTAACTCAGCTTTCGAACGGTTTCCAAGTTTTTATGTATCTTTGTCTTGTAATTCATTATACTGTCTCTTATAGAATTTGTCAATTCACATGGAACTGCTGTTAGTGCTTGTACTTGCTCATTTTCCTGACATGATACCGTTGATATATTACAGATGATTCTGAGACAGACTGTTCGACCTATTATAGGCTTGAGCTAGATGGAGTAGTCCAGGACCGTGGCCTTATAGTAGAGCCACTATACTTTGCACTCCCAGAGTAGTGTAGATTAGTTGAGTCGCCTGGACTGTGATCTAGCTAGTACTATCAGACTGAAGCTTTCTATATTATATTTTGAGACCCTGTGATGATGTGCATATATCTGGGCTTGTGTTGGATCTTGGACTTATTTCCTTTTCATCTATCATATATTTTCTTCTGTGCTATCTACCTTAGTTTTATCATGTGATTGAGACTGTATTGCTATGTCACCTCCATATGGAGAGTATATACTGTAGAGGTACCTTTATATTGTTATTTGTAGTATTTACAGACGTTATATACAGCGTTCTTCTGCCGATACTGCGGCGTAGGCTGGACGTACCCACGTGCTCGTGCCCCTCATAAGGGTGCGGGTCGTGACAACATGCTACACGCATTCTAGTGTCTATGACTTGTCGATGGTCCAAAACCACTTTTCTGATCCTCAGATATTCTACTAGATATTGTTCGCCTTGAGACCTTCGATAGAGATATGCTCATCCTTGGTGAACATCTCCTTATAGAGCACACGTGGCCATATGCACAGTATCCGCCTAATAGTCAGTAACAACGCTAGATAACTCAATCCGTACAAAAATAGCATCCAAGTTAAGTAATCAAAACAACCAAGTTTAGTTATACCTACTATTTTGGTTCGAAATTGGATTAATAATCCGTTTTCAAATAGTCCGCCATTCACAGTAGTAACAAATCAAGTTTGGGTTAAATGAATCCTACTCCATTTTTGCACGATTACTAGGTGGAGCAATTGAAGAGACATGTGCCAAGATATGCAACACCCTACATGCACATATAAATAGCGCCTATGAAGTCATGCGCAGATACCATCATGCGTATAAACCTGTCGTATTTACCACCATAAGTCAAAATTGCCATGCAGAGTCTTGCATGCGTAGAAACTGCCATCTGCATAGTTAGAGCAAAACCTATGTGCCAATCTGAACAGAACACATGCACATAAATCACCAGACCCAAGCATAATTGCAGCAAAACCTATGCACCAAGCCGAGTCAGAACCTGTAGCACTTGTCTCCCAAATTTTTTTATTTATTTTAGAGAGCATTTTTTTATTTATTTATTTTGTTTATTATTATCATTTATATAATGGTTTGAATCATAGGTAAATGGAGATTTGATTTGGGATCACAAGGGTGTGTACCTAAGCCTATAGCTTAAGTATAGTAAAACTAGGACATATGTGGTCCCCAGGATCCCCAGACAGCCTCTAGGGTATTATTTTATTATTTTAGAATTTCTTGGATTTTTAGGAGATTTTTTTATATATGGTTTTATTATTTTCTTAAACTTCTAGGAACTTTTATGAAGACACCCGAGAGTATTTTTGAGGCCAAAGTATTTATTTAGGCTCTAGAACCCCTAAAATATTTTCTAGATTTTTCTAGGAATTTTTAGGAATTTTTTGGGATTTATTAGGAATTTTTAGGATTTTTCTTGATTTTTATTTAATTTTCTGTAATTTAAAATCTATTTTCTATTATATAATACCCAGTCAGCCGTGGGGGGCCCACCCGTCAGCTACTGAAAGCGGGAGGGCGGGCCCACATGGCAGTGAAAGGGGGGCGGGGAGCTCGGTCTCCGAGCCAGATTAGTAATCCGAGTCAAGCTCGGAGCCGCCATGCCAAGCCGCCCCAATCCACAGCCGCTGGATCTGGGCGGGGCGCGCAGGATGCTGACACGTATCCCCGGCCCAGCCGACTTAGCCGCGGCTTAGCAGCCACCGACTCTCTCTATATATATATATTAGTTATTATTTTCCGAAACCCTAGAATTCAGCAGCTTTTTGTGGGAGAGTTCAATAGGGATTCTTCGACTTCGCGGAGGGTTTGCCGTTGATCCAGACATCCTTTTTGTGCGCCATTTTTTTTGTTTGAAGCGTATTGAGGTTAGATTTCTGAATATATAATTTATTTTCTGGTATTTTCATCTCGAATTTCTGAATAATTATTTGAGTGTCGGTTGTCCAAAAATTAACACGTCGCACGGTTTTCGAGATTCCGAGCGATCCCGAACTCCGTTTTGTGATCCGTTTAAAGTTTTGGAAAGCTGACACCAAGCTCTACGACATATAATTTTTCCAAAAATTTAGAGTTTCATCTAGTATTTTATTTTATTCATAGAAGTCAGATTTGGTCAACGGTTCATCGATTTGGTCATAGTTAGCCATAATGGTGATAACTTTTGACCAAATCATGATTATGAGGCACGGTCGATTCCAGTGCACTCATGACGCTGAAATCTATCATGTTGCACACTCAAACTTTGAATTCATAATGTTTGACAAGTTAGTCAACAGTATGTCTCGGTTTGCGTGCCACGAGTCCCGAATTTGGAACCGTGAATTTTTTTGACCAAATATTTGTGTGTAGATTGTTATTTCAGAATTAAATAGGTTAAAATAGGATTTTAGATGATTTATTCCAAGATTAGAATAGTATTAATTGATTTAACCCATTAGCCACTTTCTATGATTTTTAGAGTGGGAATCGTTGATCTAACTTGCGATTGTTTTTGTGTCGGGGTAGATCGGGCTACGACGCTTGACTTGTGACTTTATCATCTATCGCAGTAGGCAAGTATCACTATGACCTATGTTTCCTTTATTTTATACTGCATGTATCTTCGTGTCGTCTTTTCACTATTACCCCATTGTGGTTCATGATTGTCATTGTTCATGATTACTATTGTGCACGAGAGTTAGAATCGGTTGAATATACATACATGTTCATGCCTTACTCATTGTTTCTATTGTTTACAGTTTATTGTATTGCTAATGTTATCGTAGTGGACATGTATTGTTAGTAAGTCGGGCGGGGGAATACAACAAGTAAGCATGTGGTCAACGAATTGAATACAGACCCCCTATACATTGATTGCATAATATCGGTCATGCACCACACGTATGACTGACGGATATCCCAAGCCGTCTACATGCTAAAAGTTGGTATTCTAAAACACAGTACACGTGACTTAATCATTGTTGCTCTATTGTCTATTGTTCTTCTTTCGTCAAGTCTACCTTCTTATTGTGTAGCACCCAGTTTTCCAAATGAGGGTAATTTTGAAATTTCGTGTTTATAATTATTTTAATAATGATATTTAATTTATAATATGATTTTTAGTGATTTTAAATTATTTTAAAATTATTTAAATCAATGACTTGTGGTTTTGACGTTTTGCTAGTGAAACCCTAGAGACTGTTTGACCTAGAGCCTAACCATATGATTATGATATTTTAATGGCATTTTTGGCCTAAAGATATTTTTGTATTTGACCTCTTTGAATTATTTTGATATTATTTTATTATTTATGATATTGTTTTGGGGTTATTTGAGTCGGGTTCGAATTTCAACTCAATCCGACTTGAAACGGGAACCCGGGGGTAGTTTGACTCTAGTGGGACCCACACACTAGTTAGACATGGTCCACATGATATTAATTTTAGTCCACATGATAGAAATATTTTAGTTAGAGGTTAGACTAATTATTATGGATAAGGTTAGTGTGATTAGATACTTTAGAATGACTAATTTAGCCCCAACCAATTAGCCCTTTCCTAATACTCATAGAATAGGTTAGTAGGGGCTTTTGGACTTTTCCTAATAGGACAAAACCACCTTTATGGCCAGCCACAATAAGGATAGGGTTGAGCCTCCCATTTTTCATTATCCATCTATTTTTCTCTCTCTTGTTCTTTCCCAAATTCCTAGAGAGCAATCCCTAGCAATTTCTCCACCAAATCCTTCCATTTCACCACCAAATCTTCTTCTTTCCTTCTCCATCCTAGCCAAGGAGGAAGCTACCCAAGTTTGGGAGGATTCGGAGCTCGTTCGTGTCCTTTTGGAATCTCTACGTGTCGGTGTCGCTCCAGGAAGGTTTTTCTTCGATTCGATCTACCGGGAGGTATAAATTCCTTCTCCTTTTCATTTCCTCATGCATATAGGTCTATTTTGAACCCATAGGAATGACTCCCATGGTTGTATCTCCATTTGTGTCCATTTTGTGTCCATTTGGAGGTCATAGGAGTGTCCTTTGTGTTGTGGATGTGTTCATGTTACATATGTAGATTTATATATATATATTGTAATGAGAGTGTATCTATATTTATATATGTAATAAATGGTTCATGATGATTATATAATCAAGTTTGTGAGTGTGGTTCCTCATATTATTATTGCTATTATTGTTGTGGATAATTAGGATATATATTGTGTATTCTTTTGGCTCAAACTACCCAAATCCGTCATGATTTTTATCCACGTTTTTAATTTCAGCCCTAACTTAGAAATATCATAACTTCTAGCTCAAAGCTCGGTTTAATCTTCCGTTTTTTTTTAAAAGAAGCGTATTGAAGTTAGATTTCCAAAAACATATATTAATAGGCCTAATTCTTTTTGTAACTTTCTAGAGAATTATTTGAGTGTCAGCTGTACGAAAGATAAACGCGTTCTCGGTGTTTTCGCGATTCCGGGAGTTTCCGGAAACGAAAACGTGATCCGTTTGAAGTTTCGGAAAGCTAACACATAGATCTATAACATACGTTAATCCTAGATTTTAATTCATGTTGAGATGGTACAGTATTGATTATTAGTAGGAGTTACTATTCGGCATATGCATTTTGTGCACCCTTGTGTGTAATATAATGTTCTATTTAATTTTAACCCATATTAATGTATATACATTATGTAATTAAATAGAAAATGCAAGCATAAGTAAATGGTTAAATAAATGATGTATGAGGTGATAATGTAAGCATGTATAAGTATGGCTTGTAATGAATATGTAGGTTCTATAGTATGTAATGTATGGTGCATATAGTGGTGCAAGAGAATAAATGAATGATGAATGAATGCAAGCATGAATGTAATATAATAATAGATGTAATGTATGCAATATACAAGTTAATGAGATGTAATGTTCTATGTTAACACAAATCCTATATTACCTCATGTACCCCCTTACACTATGTTGACACTATCACACTTGACACATTGTTCACTTACACTTTGACACTCTTTGATTTGTATACTCTATGTATGCCCATTTAACCCTCACTTGCCCCTTTGCCATGTTCACATACACACACGTAGCCTCTTAAATAAGTATTTATGAATATAGTTAACTTAGCTATGTATGTATATTATATATATGTTCGCATATTGTGTTGTAATATATAAGTTTATATAACCATTTGAAATGCCATGATTATAGACCTAATGTTGAATACCAATATATGTATATGTATATATGTGTAGACATATATAGCTTAAAGTAATAGATTACCTAGTGTATATCCAATGTGAATTCTTGCCTATTTGAGTATTGAATAATTGCATGCTATATAGAGTTTGGTGTATGTTGGCTTGTATAGCCTTGTATTGATGTGTGCTTGCTAGGATAGTCTTGGTTAGGCCTAGTAAGACTTGCTGGGTTAGGACATGACCTAGTTTGACCTAGTTTGACTAGTACAGTTGACCAGAGTTGACCAAGAGTTGACTTTGGCCTAGTTTGACCTAGATTCATGTAGAATGCATTGTAGTACTTTATATTACCCTTCTGGACATGTTGTGACTTGTGATGTTCTAATTAGGAGCCAGACACCTCTCCTCGGACATTATCTTTACCTTGGACATTCAGATATCAGGCAAGTACATTCTCTGATCATTTCATATCCTGTTTAGAATTATTTTCCTGCTTTAAATTACTTTACTTGATACTGTCACGTTGGTCACACGGATTGGTACTATATGGATTTTTTCATGAGATGTTATCCCCCTCGAGAGCATCGAATACTGCATGTTTTATGCGTTTCACGAATCATCACGTATCTCTATGCTTCCTCTGATTCATGAACCGCTTGTGACATATGTACTCTCATGTTCACAGAGCCATCATGAATCACCTTCACGTATCACTCATTTTATGAGCCATGTGAAGTTTCACGAATCTTAACATAACTTGAACAGATCCTTGTGTATTGATTGGGGATGGGGGAGTAGAAATAGACATGTGAATATTATCCAAGTAGCTGTAGTCATGAATCACTCTCTTAGCTGTAGTCATGAATCTTCTATGCCATTCACATGTTTATATTTTACTCTGACTCACTAGTCACTGTTAGTTCTCTATGTATAGTAGATATTTCTATTACAGTTCTCTTTCTCTGTTTACATACTGTATTTCCTTGAGATCCTGTATCTTACTTTACTGCATGATTATATTTTCTAACCTGCTATGATCTGTTGAGATGTACTGTGCTCGCTCCAGTCCTGACTGGACCCGTTGATAAATTTTACAGATAGTCTGGAGGTTGCCTGCTAGCCTAGAGGAGACAATAGAGGTTGCATAGATAGCTAAGGTTTTTTCTTATAGTTTATTTTCAGTCATCTTGAGTTGTATTTATGGATTACTGTATTTGGGTTTTGAGATGTATTTTGAGTTTGTATCTTAGACACTTAGACTTCTATCTGTTGTATCTCTTTTCGATTTCATGTTTTATCTATCTTCCTTTATGCTCTACCTTATATGTGATTGAGTTTACATTCTGCTATGTCACCCCCATTCGGGGAGTATAAACTGTTTAGTCTTATACTGTTAGATGCATTGAGACCTAGGACAGCGTTCTACCGCCGACACTGCGGCGTAGGCTGGACGTTGTTACGTTCTCGTGCCCAAACTCTAGGGTGCGGGTCGTGACATATTGTCATCATGTCTTAGTGGTATGTCAAAGTCTACCTTCATATTGTTATCACGTCTCAAAGGTACTTTCTTATCATACAATGTCATGCCTATACTTATCTTCAATTAAATTCCTTTTATCTTTCCTTCATGCTTGTATACTATATTGTGTAATGTAGTGTTATGGTAATCCTGCTCCAATCCTGACTGGATAACTATTTTTCAGCTTTAGACGAAAAGATTTTCTCCGAGGTCTACGGTGAGTATATTGGCGACCCTGACGTCACTGGCGTACCCGGTTCCAGTACTGATACGAATTAGCATATTTTCTTCCTTATGGATTCGCATTAGTTAGCAGTTATAGTTATGGAGTTAGTTGTCTATTTTATTTTCTGTTATCCGGGTTTGTTCCCGAGACTTTCCGAGTTGTAGTAGATTTTTTATATTTATAATATTGAGACTATTGGATATTTTAGAAATTTTTGCTGGTTTTGTTGTGGATGATATATATGCGTGTTGTGCTTGTTGTGGATCATTGTTATCAAAGACAGCATACTACCGCCGATGCTGCGGCATAGACTGGACTTGGCCACGTACTCGTATTCCAAAATTGGGAGCGGAACGTGACAAGTTTTTATGATGGCCCATGCAGGTCCAATTTCACAAAAGACTGCGAACTCGTGGTAGTGCTTAAGTTAGCTGTACAACTACGAGCCTGCGAATAGATTTGGAGTTAGGAGGTTATATCATCCACAAAATAGGACTTCTAACCTTGTAAGTCTATTTTATCTTAAGATCTTATTGTCTCTTAATTTGCATCTTGCTTGATTCCGTCCGTGATTTCTTCGATATGTTTGCATCTACCGTTCTAACCATATCCTTTCTTTCCTTTTAGTTCAAAATGGTTGAGACAAGGCGCAGTGCGATCCGTAAAGGGAAAAGGGTAGCTAACCCATATGCTACTCCCGAACCCGAGGGATCGACAGCAGAGAGTATCGAGTTCTTAGAGCCTTCTTTAGTTTTAGTTGTTATGCAAGCTTAGTGAGTTGTAGTATGTTCCTAGCCATTATCTTTCCGTGACTTAGCTTAAGAAATTAGTGCTTGTAAGAGTTAGGTATTATACTATGCTATTTGTGATATTTTAATTTTTGAGGACAAAAATCTTTTAAGGGGGATAGTTTGTAGCACTTGTCTCCCAAATTTTTTATTTATTTTAGAGAGCATTTTTTTTATTTATTTTGTTTATTATTATCATTTATATAATGGTTTGAATCGTAGGTAAATGGAGATTTGATTTGGGATCACAAGGGTGTGTACCTAAGCCTATAGCTTAAGTATAGTAAAACTAGGACATATGTGGTCCCCAGGATCCCCAGACAGCCTCTAGGGTATTATTTTATTATTTTAGAATTTCTTGGATTTTTAGGAGATTTTTTTTATATATGATTTTATTATTTTCTTAAACTTCTAGGAATTTTTGTGATGACACCCGAGAGTATTTTTGAGGCCAATGTATTTATTTGGGCTCTAGAACCCCTAAAATATTTTCTAGATTTTTCTAGGAATTTTTAGGAATTTTTTGGGATTTATTTGGAATTTTTAGGATTTTTCTTGATTTTTATTTAATTTTATGTAATTTAAAATCTATTTTCTATTATATAATACCCAGTCAGCCACGGGGGGCCCACCCGTCAGCCACTAAAAGCGGAAGGGCGGGCCCACATGGCAGTGAAAGGGGGGCAGGGAGCTCGGTCTCCGAGCCGGATTAGTAATCCGAGTCAAGCTCGGAGCCGCCATGCCAAGCCGCCCCAATCCACAGCCGCTGGATCTGGGCGGGGCACGCAGGATGCTGACACGTGTCCCCCGCCCAGCCGACTTAGCCGCGGCTTAGCTGCCACCGACTCTCTCTCTATATATATATATTAGTTATTATTTTCCGAAACCCTAGAATTTAGCAGCTTTTTGTGGGAGAGTAAAATAGGGATTCTTCGACTTCGCGGAGGGTTTGCCATTGATCCAGATATCCTTTTTGCGCGTCGTTTTTTTGTTAGAAGCGTATTGAGGTTATGTTTCTGAATATATAATTTATTTTCTGGTATTTTGATCTTGAATTTCAGAATAATTATTTGAGTGTCGGTTGTCCAAAAATTAACACGTCGCACGGTTTTCGAGATTTCGAGCGATCCCGAACTCCGTTTTGCGATCCGTTTAAAGTTTTGGAAAGCTGACACCAAGCTCTACAACATATAATTTTATCAGAAATTCAGAGTTTCATCTATATTTTATTTTATTCATAGAAGTCAGATTTGGTCAACGGTTCATCGATTTGGTCATAGTTAGCCATAATGGCGATAACTTTTGACCAAATCATGATTAAGAGGCACGGTCGATTCCAGTGCACTCATGACACTGAAATCTATCATGTTGCACACTCAAACTTTGAATTCATAATGTTTGACTAGTTAGTCAACAGTATGTCTCGGTTTATGTGCCACGAGTCCCGAATTTGGAACCGTAAATTTTTTTGACCAAATATTTGTGTGTAGATTGTTATTTCAGAATTAAATAGGTTAAAATAGGATTTTAGATAATTTATTCCAGGATTAGAATAATATTAATTGATTTAACCCATTAGCCACTTTCTAGGATTTTTAGAGTGGGAATCGTTGATCTAACTTGCGATTGTTTTTGTGTCGGGGTAGATCGGGCTACGATGCTTGACTTGTGACTTTATCATCTATCGGAGTAGGCAAGTATCACTATGACCTATGTTTTCTTTATTTTATACTGCATGTATCTTCGTGTCGTCTTTTCACTATTACCCCATTGTGGTTCATGATTGTCATTGTTCATGATTACTATTGTGCACGAGAGTTAGAATCGGTTGGATATACATACATGTTCATGCCTTACTCATTGTTCCTATTGTTTACAGTTTATCGTATTGCTAATGTTATCGTAGTGGACATGTATTGTTAGTAAGTCGGGCGGAGGAATACAACAAGTAAGCATGCGGTCAACGAATTGAATACAGACCCCCTATACAATGATTGCATAATATCAGTCATGCACCACACGTATGACTGACGGATATCCCAAGCCGTCTACATGCTGAAAGTTGGTATTCTAAAACACAGTACACGTGACTTAATCATTGTTGCTCTATTGTCTATTGTTCTTCTTTCGTCAAGTCTACCTTCTTATTGTCATCATGTCTTAGTGGTATGTTAAAGTCTACCTTCATATTGTTATCACGTCTCAAAGGTACTTTCTTATCATACAATGTCATGCCTATACTTATCTTCAATTAAATTCCTTTTATCTTTCCTTCATGCTTGTATACTATATTGTGTAATGTAGTGTTATGGTGATCTTGCTCCATTCCTGACTGGATAACTATTTTTTAGTTTTAGACGAAAAGATTTTCTCCGAGGTCTACGGTGAGTATGTTGGCGACCCTGACGTCACTGGCGTACCCGGTTCCAGCACTGATGCGAATTAGCATATTTTTTACCTTATGGATTCGCATTAGTTAGCAGTTATAGTTATAGAGTTAGTTGTCTATTTTATTTTCTGTTTTCCGGGTTTGTTCCTGAGACTTTTCGAGTTGTAGTAGATTTTTCATATTTATAATATTGAGACTATTGGATATTTTAGTAATTTTTGCTGGTTTAGTTGTGGATGATATATATGCGTGTTGTGCTTGTTGTGGATCATTGTTATCATAGACAGCATACTACCGCCGATGCTGCGGCATAGGCTGGACTTGGCCACGTACTCGTATTCCAAAATTGGGAGCAGATCGTGACAAGTTTTTATGATGGCCCATGCAGGTCCAATTTCGCAAAAGACTGCGAACTCGTGGTAGTGTTTAAGTTAGCTGTACTACTACGAGCCTGCGAATAGATTTGGAGTTAGGAGGTGATATCATCCACAAAATAGGACTTCTAACCTTGTGAGTCTATTTAATCTTAAGATCTTATTGTCTCTTAATTTGCATCTTGCTTGATTCCGTCCGTGATTTCTTCGATATGTTTGCATCTACCGTTCTAACCATATCCTTTCTTTCCTTTTAGTTCAAAATGGTTGAGACAAGGCGTAGTGCGATCCGTAAGGGGAAAAGGGTAGCTAACCCATATGCTACTCCCGAACCCGAGGGATCGACAGCAGAGAGTATCGAGTTCTTAGAGCCTTATTTAGTTTTAGTTGTTATGCAAGCTTAGTGAGTTGTAGTATGTTCCTAGCCATTATCTCTCCGTGACTTAGCTTAAGAAATTAGTGCTTGTAAGAGTTAGGTATTATACTATGCTACTTGTGATATTTTAATTTTTGAGGACAAAAATCTTTTAAGGGGGATAGTTTGTAGCACTTGTCTCCCAAATTTTTTATTTTATTTTAGAGAGCATTTTTTTTATTTATTTTGTTTATTATTATCATTTATATAATGGTTTGAATCGTAGGTAAATGGAGATTTGATTTGGGATCACAAGGGTGTGTACCTAAGCCTATAGCTTAAGTATAGTAAAACTAGGACATATGTGGTCCCCAGGATCCCCAGACAGCCTCTAGGGTATTATTTTATTATTTTAGAATTTCTTGGATTTTTAGGAGATTTTTTTTATATATGGTTTTATTATTTTCTTAAACTTCTAGAAATTTTTGTGAAGACACCCGAGAGTATTTTTGAGGCCAATGTATTTATTTAGGCTCTAAAACCCCTAAAATATTTTCTAGATTTTTCTAGGAATTTTTAGGAATTTTTTGGAATTTATTTGGAATTTTTAGGATTTTTCTTGATTTTTATTTAATTTTCTGTAATTTAAAATCTATTTTCTATTATATAATACCCAGTCAGCCGCGGGGGGCCCACCCGTCAGCCACTGAAAGCGGGAGGGCGGGCCCACGTGGCAGTGAAACGGGGGCGGGGAGCTCGGTCTCCGAGCCGGATTAGTAATCCGAGTCAAGCTCGGAGCCGCCATGCCAAGCCGCCCCAATCCACAGCCGCTGGATCTGGGCGGGGCGCGCAGGATGCTGACACGTGTCCCCCGCCCAGCCGACTTAGCCGCGACTTAGCTTCCACCGACTCTCTCTCTCTCTCTCTCTCTATATATTAGTTATTATTTTCCGAAACCCTAGAATTTAGCAGCTTTTTGTGGGAGAGTATAATAGGGATTCTTCGACTTCGCGGAGGGTTTGCCGTTGATCCAGATATCCTTTTTACGCACCGTTTTTTTTGTTAGAAGCATATTGAGGTTAGGTTTCTGAATATATAATTTATTTTCTGGTATTTTGATCTCAAATTTCTGAATAATTATTTGAGTGTCGGTTGTCCAAAAATCAACACGTCGCACGGTTTTCGAGATTTCGAGCGATCCCAAACTCCGTTTTGCAATCCGTTTGAAGTTTTGGAAAGCTGACACCAAGCTCTACAACATATAATTTTACCAGAAATTTAGAGTTTCATCTAGTATTTTATTTTATTCATAGAAGTCAGATTTGGTCAACGGTTCATCGATTTGGTCATAGTTAGCCATAATGGCGATAACTTTTGACCAAATCATGATTGTGCGGCATGGTCGATTCCAGTGCACTCATGACGCTGAAATCTATCATGTTGCACACTCAAACTTTGAATTCATAATGTTTGACTAGTTAGTCAACAGTATGTCTCGGTTTGCGTGCCACGAGTCCCGAATTTGGAACCGTAAATTTTTTTGACCAAATATTTGTGTGTAGATTGTTATTTCAGAATTAAATCGGTTAAAATAGGAATTTAGATAATTTATTCCAGGATTAGAATAGTATTAATTGATTTAATCCATTAGCCACTTTCTAGGATTTTTAGAGTGGGAATTGTTGATCTAACTTGCGATTGTTTTTGTGTCGGGGTAGATCGGGCTACGACTTCTTGAATTGTGACTTTATCATCTATCGGAGCAGGCAAGTATCACTATGACCTATGTTTCCTTTATTTTATACTGCATGTATCTTCGTGTCGTCTTTTCACTATTACCCCATTGTGGTTCATGATTATCATTGTTCATGATTACTATTGTGCACGAGAGTTAGAATCGGTTGGATATACATACATGTTCATGCCTTACTTATTGTTCCTATTGTTTACAGTTTATCGTATTGCTAATGTTATCGTAGTGGACATGTATTGTTAGTAAGTCGGGCAGGGGAATACAACAAGTAAGCATGTGGTCAACAAATTAAATACAGACCCCCTATACATTGATTGCATAATATCAGTCATGCACCACACGTATGACTGACGGATATCCTAAGCCGTCTACATGCTGAAAGTTGGTATTCTAAAACACACAGTACACGTGACTTAATCATTATTGCTCTATTGTCTATTGTTCTTCTTTCGTCAAGTCTACCTTCTTATTGTCATCATGTCTTAGTGGTATGTCAAAGTCTACCTTCATATTGTTATCACGTCTCAAAGGTACTTTCTTATCATACAATGTCATGCCTATACTTATCTTCAATTAAATTCCTTTTATCTTTCCTTCATGCTTGTATACTATATTGTGTAATGTAGTGTTATGGTGATCTTGCTCCAATCCTGACTGGATAACTATTTTTCAGCTTTAGACGAAGAGATTTTCTTCGAGGTCTACGGTGAGTATGTTGGCGACCCTGACGTCACTGGCGTATCCGGTTCCAGCACTGATGCGAATTAGCATATTTTCTTTCTTATGGATTCGCATTAGTTAGCAGTTATAGTTATGGAGTTAGTTGTCTATTTTATTTTCTGTTATCCGGGTTTGTTCTCGAGACTTTCCGAGTTGTAGTGGATTTTTCATATTTATAATATTGAGACTATTAGATATTTTAGTGATTTTTGCTGGCTTAGTTGTGGATGATATATATGCGTATTGTGCTTGTTGTCGATCATTGTTATCATAGACAGCGTACTACCGCCGATGCTGCGGCGTAGGCTGGACTTGGCCACGTACTCGTATTCCAAAATTGGGAACGGGTCGTGACAGAACCCATGCGTATAAACTGAGCAGATCCATGCGCATAATTAGAGCAAAACCTATGCGCCAATACGAGAAGAACCCTTATGCACACCTACGCATGATTTGAGTCCCATTCCCAGGACCTAAATAAAACCTATACTCATCATTTGAGCAGATTCATGTGCATAAATTCACATAATCTGAACAGATCCTATGCGCATTATCTAAGTAGACCCATATGCATAAATAGTTGTATATATCCCGTCGAACAAAGACTACCGCAAAGGCTGTCCACACAACTAAGTCATGCACATAAATGCCTTGTTCCTCTTCTCAACTGACTTGAGATGCTTCTTGAGAAACTTTTTGTCTTCTCTAGCATAAATTGTAATCTCCAAGCACTATCGACGTACACGATCTACCATGTACAATACATCATCCTTCCTGGGTAGGTTGGTCCAACACTCGTCCAATCATTTGACAATGAACTTTTTCTCATCCAAATGTTAGAAGTGATGCCCGTCAATCTTCTCAAGTTGGTTAAAACTTGTATCAAGAAGAATTGTACGGTAGTTCTCCATCTTACTCGAATCTTGCTTTGAGATTGTTAGTCCCAAGGCTTAATCAAAGATGGAGGAACGGTAAGAAACAGAGATCTCATGCAAACATGTTTACTTTTTTGATTGAATATAAGGTTGAAAGAAGACCTTGGAGATCTCACACAAACAAGTTTGCTCTTCAAAGAACTCAAATCCAACGAAGAACCACTATAATGCTTATGATTACAACTTTTACTATTCAGTTACAAACTGACAAAATAGAGTACGTTCTTCTTTGCAAACGTGTTGCAATTGAGATAAAACGTTTACAACTTAGAACACGTTCTTCCTTGCAAACATGTTGCCGTTGAGACATAATGTTTACAACTAAGAAGAAATTAGGAGAAAAAGATAGAATAATAATTATATTCTTGTTAGAATGGTGAAGACCACCGTTGCTCAAAGCAAGATTCGTCCACACACGATTCACTTCCAGGAACCAAGAACTTCTCAAATACTCATAGTCACCTCTGTTTGTAACTCAAATGGACTCCCTAGACTAAATGAACTCCTGGGACTCCTTTTTTTCTTCATTTCAGTACATCTTGAAAAGGAGGAATGAGGGCTCTATTTATAGAGAGGGATGGAAATGTCATCTCCACTCCTATCCGATGTGGGACTAAAATACCAATACTAAAAAAAACAAGTTTGATATTTTAAAGCCCACAACATGCGTTAGTCCGCGCCTACACCCGTGCATGCACCCACGCGACGCGCCACTTTGCGCCTTTGAGCACGAATCTGAGTCTGGGTCCGAGTGACAAAAAGCATTCATGCTTTCTTTGAGGAGTTATCCTTTTTTCTCCTAGAAAAATGCTCCCACATGGCACCCACATATGTTCCACTACACCCCATGTGCACACCTCAACACATGCAAAGTATTATATAGAAATATCCACTTTGTGGTGTAGCCGATGTGAGACTATTTTACACTAGTCCAAAGAAAGAAACACCAACAGCTACCATATGATGAAAAAGATAAAAATTATTCGTGCAAACATATCACTCTAGTACTTCAATTGATAAACCTAAGTCATTCTAATACAGTCATATACAAAAGTAACAAACCACTGATGTCAGTCCCCAAATATTTGAATGAACTAATGAAAAATAATAATAATATGGTCTTTATTATCACTCAATTAATGAAAAATAGTACAGTGGTTGTTTGCCATTACATAAGTTTCACATATGAACTATGAAAAATTGCAATTACTAAATACAAATGAAAATAATCTACTAAAAAAACTTAATGAGAGATGTCTAAGTCTTATATGCCATAACCAAATCTATTCTTTCTTCCTTTTTACCAAGCTTTTTGTTCACTAAATGAGGTTGCCCTCTTTGTTCACTGAATGATCAAACAAAGAGGACAAGCTCATTTAGTGAACAAAAAGCTTGGTAAAAAGAAAGAAAGAATAGATTTGGTTATGACATATAAGACTTAGACATCTCTCGAATTAAGTTTTTTTTCTTACTCAATGTATTTTTCACAATCCTCTATTTGTTTACCACTATCAATTTTTTCCTTTGTATAGATATTCTGAAAAATACATTGAGTAAGAAAAAAATTGTCCAACACAATTATAAAAATTGATTATTTGATTAACAAAGAAAAGGTTGCAATTTAGTGATGAACAAACAAGACATCTCTAATATTAGAAGTAGTCTTTATACATACGGTGCTGCTATTTGGCCCGCGGGCGGGCCAGCCCGCCCGCCACGTGGCCCTCTCCCATTGGCCGGTCAATGGCGTGGGCCCCATGCTAACAGGGGAGGGGGGGGGGGGGGGGGGGGGGGGCCAATGGGGGAGTGCCACGCAGGCGGGCGGGCTGGCCCGCCTGCGGGCAACAAAGCATTTTCCTTATACATATGTAGTGTTGGCGAGGGAGTATTCAGTATTGTAGTTAGGGCTTTTTGTACGTACGCTTGCATGGTAGCATGCATGAGTAGATAAGCTACTAGTTAGGCTAGTAGCCTAGTACGTACTCCTTGATGTCCACACTGTGTGGGGACAATTAATGAGTGGGCATATTTATCTTGCTTGTCCGGGAATGGTTAACCTGTATGGAATATAGATGAGCTCTGAAAGTCATGTTCATGATGAGAAATGATGGTTCTTTTGCCTTTAGGTTGAATCACTATATCTTGACAGCAGGAAGTCATTCTATTGATTTGCATAGGAGTTCCCAAAGACCACTTTGACAGCAAAACAAAACAAAACAAAACAGGTCAAGTCCCATCTGCCAGTTTAAAAATTTTGATATTGCAGCAAAGAAGAGTAGCGGCAATGACCAATAATATTACCATTTGTTATTGTGTTCTCAGCAGAGATGCTTAATACATTTCAGAGCTTCCTGTTGCAACTGTTTGAGTAATTTGGGCTCCTCATCCTTCTCAAGTGTATCATTGTACGACGTTTAACATAACCTACGAAATTTTGTACCTAGTGCGTTGCAATATGATATTTAATTTCAATAATCATAATGTAGTGAAACAAGACGCCGATGAAGAAATAAAGGTTCCAATAGTATATATATATATATATATATATATATATATATATATATATATATATATATATATATATATATATATGAAAGTGTTTGGTCCTAAAAATAAAGTGGAAAAGTGAAAAGAAAGTAATAAAATTAAATGGTATAAACTAACATTTCGTGTCTTCTTTTTATTGGAAGATACATTTTATTACAAAAAGGGTGTCATTTGTTGCACGACAGTAAGATTTGACAATTGGATTTCGACTCAAAGTCGTGGAAATAATTTGTTTTCCTGAGAAAATTGTGTAAGGTTGAAAAATCTTATTTCATTGGTGAGGCCATCACGGTACTAGCTAGACTAGAACTAGAAAACATGTTATTTTCGACACAGATTTTTTGATGAAAAATGGAAATCTCGAACTCTTATTTTCAGAGAGACGAAAAATTCGTTCTTGTCATGCCCCAGAACCAGAATACTGGAGAGCGGGGGCAGACATAGCCAGCTACGTATATGAAATGGATTTCCATCTCGCTATACGGTCACGGCTGTCTAGATACATGAGGGTTTAACTACAAGCCAACAGTCTCTTAAGGTCATGAACAAGCCTAATGTCTCAATCACAAGCAAGTAAGTAAATGTTACAAGATGTAAGATCACCAAATATAAAATAGTAAGACGTCCCAAACATTACATATTCAGATGATCATGAAGCTAGTCGTTACAAAATGTTAGGACTAGCAAGAGTTTTAGTCATACATGATCAACCATAGAATCTGTCAATCATGCTACAGCCCGTAGGCAGACAGTAAGTAAGTGCAATCGAACTAAACAGGTGCTCGTCGGCTAAACGCCTCAAAAGAATATTTTTACAATAGAGTGGGAGAGCCAAAAATAACCCACTCGTTGCCCTGGTTACGTCTAGTCGCCACCATCGGACTGGAAAGTTGGTAGATCCTCTGGAGCTGCTCCAAAATCTGGCAATACAAAACCAGCTGGGTCAGATCCCAGAAAGAGCAAGTGCCACAAAGGAGGCTTCACTTAGGAACTAAAACCAGCAATCAGCACAGAAGATAATAAGATATAGTAAAACTGGAGATAATATAACATCACGAGGATATATGGTAAGATAACCATGGGACTATTCAGATAACCAGGTTACAATCCTTAAACCAAATAAAGACCGGAATTGTAACCCTTCGTCTGAACCGAACTTGATTTCTCCCATTTATCAGCAAGATAATATAAGAAAAGCAGGACATACAATAATCTTATACAGGATCAAGACAAGACTAGACTGATTATTTCCCATTCAATCAATCACGGCCATGCAATGAGTACGGCTTGATACTTTAACTAACTAGGGTTATCACAGGCCTAGTTACTAGCAAGATGCAGTGAGATTATTCCACAGCCACAAGCCCTGCAGACCATCCAGGTTACCCAGGTCGAAAATTAGGGGTTGAATTCAGGTGGGTACATCGTCCAAAAAATGCATGTACCCTTAGGTAGCTTGAAGGGTGCAACACATGACAGTGTGCTGGAAATGTGTCCTACTCGACGGCAGGCTACAGATCCCAGGCGCGCCCAGGTAACAGGATTGCCTGTAGCTGGGAGATCTCTTTATGACTAATATATTAATCTAGTTATTAGTCTTAGTCCATTTCAGTAGGTACTCCTGACCGTGGTACTCAGGAGTCCCCTCCTAGATATGATGCAAGACCGAACTAGATTATTCGTACAAGCACATTCGCCCACGGTGTCCGGGTTATTTATACAGGTCATGTCATGTCAGGTAGTCGTCGCAATAGCATATCAAGATATATCATGTCAGGTTATCATGTCGAGTGTACTTATCAGGAGTGCGCCATGACGGACCACTATCAGGTCATGTCATGTTCACTTGTCCGGAGTGCACCACGACGGGTACATGTGCAGGACATCATAGTACAAGCATTCAGTCAGGAGACCCAAGTTGATATGAGGTTATAGAACATGAATTAACAATAATAATCAAGTAACAATAATAACTAATCATTAAAGTAAGGTACAGGGAGGGGTCATACGGCTCGGGCACATGCGACCAAGGAGAGAATCCATGCGGTCAGACTGGTGCGGTTCCATGCGGCTCAGGGTTGCGGATCCATACGGCCAGGAATTAATGACTCGACCTTATACGGCAGGTGGACATACGGTTGCAGAAGCAAGAGGCGCATGCGGCTTCGGCTGAGAGCAAGTGGGGCTGCATGCGGCTCAAGAAGTTAAGCCTTATACGACAAGCGGAAAGTAGGTCTATGCGGCTAGCGGGACCATAAGGCACAAGCGGCTCGGGGAAGAAGTTCTCATGCGGCTCTCCGAAAGCGGGCTTATATGCGGCTGGAAGATCAAGAGTCTTATGCGGCTGATGGAAAAGAACCCATGCGGCCCGGAATGAGACTCAGCCTATGCGGCCAAGATAGGAAGTAGGCTTATACGGCTGGCGGTTGGGCGAGTTCATACGGCTAGATGAGTTAGGCCCTCATGCGGCTCAAAGTACTTCCAGTCATGTGGCTGAAGAGAACACTTGCCGCATGAAATATTCATGCGGTCAAGTCAAGCACAGTTCATCTTCTCCAAAATTTCGAGAAGAAGAACACCATGAGAGCCAAGCACTCAAGTTCCATAACTCCATTATCCGGAGCCCAAATTCGAACTTCCATAGGTCAAAATGGGGTAGAACGAAATTCTCTACAACATGGAACCATCAAAACTCATAAATAACAAGATTAAGTAGATCAAAACCCAAGAATTCTAAAAATAAAGTAAACTTAGATCTACAAGAATCTAGCCATGGAAAGTGGAAATGCCAAGTACTAAAGTAAGTTGAAATGCTGTAAGGAAGAGAATAAAGCAATAAAATTGGAATTCCTCCATGAAGCAAGTTGCACTTGCCTAGACCTCTCTCTCTCTCTGGTAGGTGAAGAAGTAAATGGAAGAAGAAGAAGAGTAATGAAGAGAGAGAAAGAAGAATGGGTTAATAAATGGGGATGGTGGTGGTAGGTAGGGGTTCACCCTTGGTTCATAAGGAACCAAAGCAAACCGAGCCAACCCGAACCAACCCAAGGATAAACCAAGCCATGAAGAAAACTAAGCAAAGAATCAAACAACACAAGATAAAATACGTACACGTATTCCAAAATACGTAATACGAACCACAGATATTACAACTCTATCCACCTTAAAAGAATTTCGTCCTCGAAATTTAATTAAAAGGCTAGAGAGGCGAGGACAAGCTATATTAATCACAGGCAAGCTATAACTAGGCAGGCAATCACTCATTCAAGCAAGGAATCGAAGGCATGAGGCATAAGAAAGACATTATACCTCATGAGTCAAACAAGTCAGGATATTACGATCGAATATCATCCTCACGCTCCCACGTTGACTCACCCAAAGAGTGATGACCCCAAGCAACTCGAACTAACTTGATAGACTTATTTTTGAGTATTTTCTCTCTCCAGTCCAATATAGATACGGACCTCTCCTCATACGAAAGGTTGGTACCAACAACCAATTCCGAATGATCCAGGACGTGGCTCGGGTCTGGAATATATCGTCGTAATTGGGATACATGGAATACGTCATGTACCTCGCTTAGCGATGGTAGAAGAGCGAGACGATAGGACACATCTCCTACTCGCTCCAGAATATTAAATGGCCATATATACCTAGGACTAAGCTTTCCCCGTAGGCCGAAACGAATGACGCCACGGTTAGACGAAATCCTCAGAAATACATGGTCACCTACAGAAAACTCGAGAGGGCGCTAATGAGAATCGGCCCAATGGCGCTAGCGATCTTGGGCAACTCGAAGATGATCCCGGACTCTCCTGACTACTTTAACTGTCTGGGCAATCATTTCTAGGCCGAGCATCTGCCTCTCTCCAATATCATTCCAGGCTAACGGGGATCTGCACTTCCTTCCATACAGTTCCTCGAACGGCGCCATCTGGATACTAGCTTGAAAACTGTTGTTGTACGTGAACTCTACCAGGTGCAAGTGATCTTCTCACGAACCACCGAAGTCAAGTGTACAAGATCTCAACATGTCTTCAGGAGTCTGGATTGTACGCTCCGACTGGCCATCTGTCTGCGGATGATATGCTGAACTGAACTGGAGATGAGTTTTCAAACTCTCTTGCAAGCTACGCCAAAAGTGAGACATGAATCTTGAATCTCGGTCCGAGGTGATACTAACTGGCACTCCGTACAACCTGACAATCTGCCTGAGGTACATCTCTGCTAACTGAGCTGTCGACTGACCAACTCTGAACGGAAGGAAGTGAGCTACCTTCGTGAGCCGATCAACTATAACCCAAATAGCATCTCGACCAGCTGGGGATCTTGGAAATCCGGTCACAAAATCCATGGTCACATGTCCCCACTTTCATTCTGGGATCGACAAGGGCTGAAGAAGTCCAGCCGGTCTCTGATGTTCGGCCTTAACTTGTTGGCAGACTAAACAATGAGAGACAAACCGGGCTATCTCCCTCTTCATGCTATTCCACCAAAAGTGCTGACGGATATTACGGTACATCTTCGTACTGCCAGGATGGATGGAATACTGTGAACTGTAAGCCTCTGCCATAATTTTCTGTCTGATATCTCTACTAGTTATACAAAGATGCTTACCATACCTAAGTATACCGTCTTCATGAATGCATAACTCGGATCGCCGGCCTGCCTCACACTCTGCTCTGAGTCGCCGAAGCTTGGAATCTGCTGACTGCACCATCCGGATCCTCTCGACTATAGTGGACTGGACTTGTATACTGGCCATCAATGCCATACTGGATGGGAGGACAACTTCAATATCCATCTTCTGGAGATCTGCTAACAGCTCCGGTTGCGCTGTTAGGAAATAAACTTCAGCTCTTCTGCTCAATGCATCTGCAACGACGTTGGCCTTCCCGGGATGATACTGCAAGTTGACATCATAATCCACAAGAAGCTCCAGCTACCTCCTCTGACGCATGTTAAGATCCTTCTGGGTGAAAAGATACTTCAGGCTCTTATGGTCGGTGAAAATCTCCACCCTATCTCCGTACAAGTAGTGCCTCCACAACTTAAGTGCAAACACTACTGTTGCCAGCTCCAAGTCATGAGTTGGGTAATTCCTCTCATGATCACGAAGTTGTCGTGACGCATAAGCTATTACCTTCCTATGCTGTATCAGAACACATACTAAGCCTCTGCCTGAAGCATCACAATACACGGAGAATCCTCCGGTTCCATCTTGAAGTGCGAGATTAGGAGCCGTCATCAAGCCTCGCTTCAACTTCTCGAATGAATCCTGGCATTCTGCTGTCCAAGCAAACTGCGCATCCTTGCGGGTCAACTGGGTCAATGGCGTCGAGATTCGGACAAAGTCTGAAACAAACCGTCGGTAGTAGCCGGCCAATCCGAGAAAACTGTGAACCTCTGCAATTGTGTTGGGCACTGGCCATGACTCAATAGCCACAATCTTCTGGGAATCCACTTCTACTCCTCCTCGAGTGATGATGTGACCCAATTACGAAATGCGATCGAGCCAGAACTCGCATTTACTGAACTTGACATATAACTGGTACTCCTTGAGAGTCTGAAGAACCACACGGAGATGCTGCTCATGCTCCACTTCACTCCTGATATAGACCAGTATGTCATCTAAGAACACAATCACAAACTGATCCAAGTAGGGCATGAAAATACGATTCATGAGATCCATGAATACAGCCGGCGCATTGGTCGCTCCAAAGGGCATAACAAGGAACTCCTAATGCCCATACCTCGATCTAAAAGCTGTCTTCGGGATGTCCTGCTCTCTGACTCTGATCTGATGATATCGTGAGCGCAAGTCGATCTTCGAAAATACTGATGCCCCCTTGAGTTGATCAAATAAGTCATCTATCCTCGGGAGAGGGTATCTGTTCTTGATTGTCACTGAGTTCAAGGTACAATAATCAACACATAACCTGGACGTACCATCCTTCTTTTTCACAAGAAGCATCGGGGCTCCCCAAGGCGATCCACTAGCACGAATGAATCTCTTGGTTCGAAGTTCTTCAATCATCTTGTACAAGATCTCCAACTCTGACGGTGCCATCCTATAGACTCTCTCTGATACTGGGGCTGTCCCGGGAATCAAGTCAATGGTGAACTCGATCTCCCGCTCTGGCGGCATACCTGGAAGCTCCTCTGGGAAAACGTCTGGGAACTCATCGACTACCCTGGGCAACTGAACTGCTGCTACTGCCATCTGCAATGTCGGAGGAGAAGACTCAACCTCACCTCGAGAGAAGGAAAATTCTGGCTCACCTGGAATGCTAAAAACAACCCTACCAATATGGCAGTCTATTCTAGCATACTGGTTCCTCAACCAATCCATCCCTAGGACCACATCATAATCGGTCATCGGGAATTCTATCAATCTAGCGGGAAATTCCTTACCGCTAACTACGATCTGACACGAAGAAAACACCCTATCGACTCCCACAAGTCCTTTACCAGTAAGTATATTGAGCCTTACTGATAATGACTCGGGCTCCAATCCTATCCGTGTCGTAAATCGTACAGACATAAAAGAATGTGATGCACCAGAATCAAATAAAGCTGAAGTTGGAAGGGAGTTGACGAGAATAGTACCTGCCACTACCTCTCCTGGTGCCAATCCTTCCTCTGCGGTCATCACCATAGCTTGACCATTCCCTCGGGGTGCTGGTCCCCTCTGCTAAAATCTTTGCTGCCTGTTCTGACTCAAGGCTTGGGCCTGAGTATGCTGCTGGGGGTTCTGCTGCTGGAACATCTGGGACTGAGGCGACAAGGGCCTCGGTAATAGATACTGCTGCTGCTGGACCGGAGCTGGTCCTCTCACCGAAGAGCTAGAAAGGTTGGACGATGATGAACCTCCCCTATTCGGACAGGATCCAACCCTATGGTCTGCTGCTCCATAAGCCAGACATAATCCCTGTGCCCTGTGACACTCTGCCACTATATGGCCTGGCTTCCCACAATGAGAATATCCCACTGCGGAAGCCTGCTTCTGCTTCTGCTGCTGAGGGTACGTCGGGGCTGAATGATGAACCGACGTTACTGAGGCCGCCTGCCTCGAAGCTCCAATTGTCAAAGCCCTGGCTGCCGGGGCTGGGGCTGAAGACTGATTCATCTGGCCGTGGGATCTCTTCCGACCTCCGGCCCTATCCACAATCCTTTGTGAGGTATACTCATGCCTCCTAGCTACTCTCAAGACTGCATCAAAAGTCTGATGCTCAAACTGCTCAACGGCCAATAGAATCTCCAAGTGAAGCCCCTGCTGAAATTGCTGGGCTCTATCATACTCGGTTGTCACCAAGGTAGAAGTAAACCGACTGAGCCTCGAAAACTTGGCCGCATATCCGTCGATCGTTCTGCCCATCTACTTCAGATTGGTGAACCTCGTCTGTAGATCATACCGAGCTACAGCATCAAAATACTTGGTCTGGAATCTCTCTCTGAACACCGCCCAAGCAATGGGTGCTACTAATCCAACGGCCTGAGCCGCCCACCAGCTGCGGGCAAGATCTAAAATACCTCGTCTGTAGATCATACCGAGCTACAACATCAAAATACTTGGTCTGGAATCTCTCTCTGAACACCTCCCAAGCAATGGGTGCTACTAATCCAACGGCCTGAGCCGCCCACCAGCTGCGGGCAAGATCTAACAACTGCAGGCGCACCACGGCTACCTTCTCGTTCTCTGGGGTCCTGGCTGCTTCTAGAATCACCTCTGTGTCCTGAAGCCAAGCATCTGCAGCGATAGCATCTTCACTACCATCGAAGAAGGGAGGGTTCAAGCGCTTGAAGCTGTTGGCCGTGCTGTTACCCTGATGACCTCATCTGGTCAGAGCATCCGTCACTGCCTGGTACAAGGCGTCTCCATGACGATCTTGGGAAGCTATCAAGGTCCTGACGAGTCCTCCTTAAGTGCCATCATCAGGCTCGGCAGGCTGAACTGGCTGGACTGGTGGCTCTCCGCCAGAAGGCACGACTCTGGAGGCTACTTCCGAATGCTGGGCTTGATCTCCACGTTGCTGCTGATCCGTGGAAAGTGCTCCACCTTGCCGACCGGCAGGTCCAGAAACGATACCGCTGAAGAAAACGACATGAGAAACAATAATGAAGGACCATGACAGATCAACAATACAAGCATATGATCAGGACAAGAATCCAGGGATTCAGAAGATATGAGCAGAGATCAAGGGCGAATACTGATTGAGACATCTATTCGGTAAACCCTCACATATCTTGATTTATAAGACCTGCATGGGCCACCACTTAAACTATTTCACGCCCCAGAACCAGAATACTGGAGAGCAGGGGCAGACATAGCCAGCTACGTATATGAAATAGATTTCTATCTCACTATACAGTCACGGCTGTCTAGATACGTGAGGGTTTAACTACAAGCCAACAGTCTCTTAAGGCCATGAACAAGCCTAGTGTCTCAATCACAAGCAAGTAAGTAAATGTTATAAGATGTAAGATCACCAAATATACAATAGTAAGACGTCCCAAACATTACATATTCAGCTGATCATGAAGCTAGTCGTTTAAAAATGTTAGGACTAGCAAGAGTTTTAGTCATACATGATCAACCCTAGGATCTGTCAATCATGCTACAGTCCGTAGGCAGACAGTAAGTAAGTGCAATCGAGCTAAATAGGTGCTCATCAGCTAAACGCCTCAAAAGAATATTTTTATAATAGAGTGGAAGAGCCAAAAATAACCCACTCGTTGCCCTGGTTACATCTAGTCGCCACCATCGAGCTGAAAAGTTGGTAGATCCTCTGGAGCTGCTCCAAAATCTGGCCATACAAAATAAGCTGGGTCAAATCCCAGAAAGAGTAAGTACCACAAAGGAGGCTTCACTTAAGAACTAAAACCAGCAATCAACACAGAAGATAATAATATATAGTAAAACTGGAGATAATATAACATCACGAGGATATATGGTAAGATAACCATGGGACTATTCAGATAACCAGGTTATAATCCTTAAACCAAACAAGGACCGGGATTGTAACCCTTCGTCTGAACCGAACTTGGTTTCTCCCATTTATCAGCAAGATAATATAAGAAAAGTAGGACATGCAATAATCTTATACAGGATCAAGACAAGACTAGACTGATTATTCCCCATTCAATCAATTACGGCTAAGCAATGAGTACGGCTTGATACTTTAACTAACTAGGGTTATCACAGTCCTAATTACTAACAAGATGCAGTGAGATTATTCCACAGCCACAAGCCCTGTAGACCACCCAGGTTACCCGGGTCAAAAATTAGGGGTTGAATTCAGGTGGGTACATCGTCCAGGAAACGCATGTACCCTTAGGTAGCTTGAAGGGTACAACACATGACAGTGTGCTGGAAATGTGCCCTATTCGACGGCAGGCTACAGATCCCAGGCGTGCCCAGGCAACGAGATTGCCTGTAGCTGGGAGATCTCTTTATGACTAATGTATTAATCTAGTTATTAGCCTTAGTCCATTTCAGTAGGTACTCCTGACCGTGGTACTCAGGAGTCCCCTCCTAGACATGATGAAAGACAGGACTGGATTATTCGTACAAGCACATTCGTCCACGGTGTCCGGGTTATTTATACAGGTCATGTCATGTCAGGTAGCCGTCGTAACAGCTTATCAAGATATATCATGTCAGGTTATCATGTCGAGTGTACTTATCAGGAGTGCGCCACGACGGGCCACTATCAGGTCATGTCATGTTCACTTATCAGGAGTGCACCACGACGGATCACTATCGTGTTCAGGTACATGTACAGGGCATCATAGTGCAAGCATTCAGTCAGGAGACCCAAGTTGATCTGAGGTTATAGAACATGAATTAACAGTAATAATCAAGTAATAATAATAACTAATCATTAAAGCAAGGTACAGGGAGGGGTCATGCGGCTCGGGCACATGCGGCCAAGGAGAGAATCCATGCGGTCGGACTGGTACGGTTCCATGCGGCTCAGTATTACGGATCCATGCGGTCAGGAATGACTCGGCCTTATGCGACAGGTGGACATGCGGCTGCAGAAGCAAGAGGCGCATATGGCTACGGCTGAGAGCAAGTGGGGCTGCATACGGCTCAAGAAGTTAAGCCTCATGCGGCAAGCGGGAAGCAAGTCTATGCGGCTAGCGGGACCATAAGGCACAAGCGGCTCGGGGAAGAAGTTCTCATGCGGCTCTCCGAAAGCGGGCCTATATGCGGCTGGAAGATCAAGAGTCTTATGCGGCTGATGGAAAAGAACCCATGTGGCCCAGAATGAGACTCAGCCTATGCGGCCAAGATAGGAAGTAGGCTTATGCGTCTGGGGGTTGGGCGAGTTCATGCGGCTAGATGAGTTCGGCCCTCATGTGGCTCAAAGTACTTCCAATCATGCAGCTGAAGAGAACACTTAGCGCATGAAATATTCATGCGGTCAAGTCAAGCACAGTTTATCTTCTCCAAAATTCCGAGAAGAAGAACACCATGAGAGCCAAGCATTCAAGTTCCATAACTCCATCATCCGGAGCCCAAATCCGAACTTCCATAGGTCAAAATGGGGTAGAACGAAATTTTCTACAACATGGAACCATCAAAACTCAGAAATAACAAGATTAAGTAGATCAAAACCCAAGAATTCTAAAAATAAAGTAAACTTAGATCTATAAGAATCTAGCCATGGAAAGTAAAAATGCCAAGTACTAAAGTAAGTTGAAATGCTGTAAGGAAGAGAATGAAGCAATAAAATTAGAGTTCCTCCATGAAGCAAGTTGCACTTGCCTTGACCTCTCTCTTCCTCTCTCTGGTAGGTGAAGAAGTTAATGGAAGAAAAAGAACTATAATAAAGAGAGAGAAAGAAGAATGGGTTAATAAATAGGGATGGTGGTGGTAGGTAGGGGTTCACCCTTGGTTCATAAGGAACCAAAGCAAACCGAGGCAAGCCGAACCAACCAAGGATAAACTAAGCCATGAAGAAAACTAAGCAAGGAATCATGCAACACAAGATAAAATATGTACACGTATTCCAAAATACGTAATACGAACCACAGACATTACAGTTCTCCTAAGAGAGATGAATACTCGTTTTCAACCGAAGTTGATGCAACGAGATGAATGATCGCTCTCAACTGGAGTTGATATAACGACTTCACTGGGGTGATGAAGATCACCGTTGCTCAAAGCAAGATTCGCCCGATTGCGATCTGCTCCCAGGAACCAAAAAGTTTGAAATGAACGCTCGCTGTCACCTCCTTGACGAACTTGAAGAACTACTTAGGACTTCAATGGCGGCAGCAGCACTTCTCTCTTCGTCTTTTTATTTTGGTGTAAGTACTTAATGAAGTCACAAATAGAGTATTTAAAGAGAAGGGTCAAAATCCTAATTCTATTCCTGGTCGTAACTGATTGCGAAAAGTTAGAAGCGAATAATGGAAAGATTTGAATGAATTAAAGTAAAATCCCGTAAAGATCGGATCTGATCAATTAACTCAATCTTTCCATAATCGCTCAAATCTTCCAATCAGCTACATCATATGCCACCTGCGTCCCATAGCCACTCAGTCCGTCAACCTACGCGCGTAGCTGCGAAGCCTGCAGCACCTGCGTGCCCATTGTCGCAGCCGTGCAGCAACTGTGTACCGCAGCCCTGCAGCACTGCGCACCCAATGCCGTAGCACCTGTGCGTCGTAGCACCTGCATGCCTAGCGTTGCAGTCTTACGGCACCTTGGCGCCTGCTGTGCCTGTATTGTGACTTACGCAGAGATGAGCGCACGAGTGCATCAACTGCGCACAATGCGCCTTGCGCCGATACTGACGTGCTAAGTACAAGTGCGCCAACAAAATGCCACTTTACGCACTTGAGCCAGAGTTCGAGTCGCTAGCTACATAAGAGAATTAACACATGTTCATGACAAAAAGCATTAATGCTTCTTTGTTGGTTTAGCCTTCTTTCCACTAGAAAAATGCCCCCATATGGCACCCATGTGCCTATCCATACTTCATGTGATCTCTCAACACAAGCAAAACTTTATATAGAGATACCATCCATTTGATTTTTGCAATGTGGGACTATCTTTCTAGTTTCTAAAGCAAAACACCAACAAGTAAAAAACACCAATAATTCTCCACATATCTCTATATATGGGTTGAGCATTCCCTATAGTGATTGTCCATCATACATTAGGTTAGATGCCGCTACGACTTAAATCTTTTTGCATGGGTTAAATGACAACATGATACAAGAATAGATTAAGCCTTGAATTCTGTACCAAAACTGCAATTCTTTCCACTCACATAATGACAACAACTACGCTTCTAGCTGCACACTAAAGGCCTTATGGCAGCCTAGTTTTAGTGTATGTACCTTGGGTGTCTACAAGATTTCTCTCAAGAGACAGCCTATATCTCTTTCCATACACTTTAGGTGAGTTCTTTTAAAGTGTCTTTGGCATGAAACATTTTGCTTCCTTGCGGTGCTACATCGCTATGACATGGCCCGAAGCCGAGATCCTGTCTCATGTGGTGTCATACCACCTGTAGCATGAGGTCTAGCCTCTTTGTAGTGCCAAGCTACCTAGCATGAAGCCTTTCGCTTTCTTGCAGTGTTACGCCGCTGTGACATGGCTTGCAAAGTCGAGGCCCTGCCTCATGTGGTGTCACCCATTGTAACATGAGGCCCAGCCTCTTTGTAGTGCTGCCTACCACTCTTTATCATACAGCATTAGGCCCTCTTGCCTATGTGTTGTGCTATGCCGCTGTGACTTAGCCCGAAGCCGAGGCTTTACCCTCACTAGGTACCTCATGTGGTGTCACCCCACTGTAGCATGGAGTACTACGCTCCTTTGTAGTGCTGTACTACTGGTGCTTCCTGTAAAGCACGCCAGACATCCCAGATGCCTGAGAACTCATTAGTGCTGTGCTACTGGTGCTTCCTGTAAAGCACGCTAGACATCTCAGATGCCTGAGAACTCATTAAGGCTTCCAAGCCATCCTCCCATAGGACTTTGTTTATTGTAAGGAACAATCAGTTGACAACAGTGGTTCTGGGTTCATAACCCCGCAACATCCCTTAAGATTTGCCCACTATTCCTGATATTCTTCCAGTCAATGGTTGTTCTTTGAACTAAAATCTAGATGCCTAGTAGATTTTTCTTCAAAGTAATAGCATACAACTTTGTAGTAGAATTACAAAGACATAATATCATAGTGTCTTCAAGCCCATCTTACCTGCTGTGTCTTCAACTAGCAAGCGCTTGAGATCTTTGGTAAACGGATCTGTCGAATTATTCTGACTCCGAACACGCACTACGGCAATGATGCCTCTTTTAATAAGATCATTTACCGTCCTGTGCCTTAGGCACACAGTCCTCTTCTTCCTACTGAAGAGGTCATTTGATGCCACCGCTGTAGTCGCCTGGTTGTCGCAGGATATCGATACCGTCGGTATCTATGCACCAACCATTAGAAGATTATACATGAGCCTCCAAAGCTATTTTGCTTCATCCACTGCAGCCGCCAGTGCATAGAACTCAGATTCCATAGAAGAGTGAGACAACATAGTCTACTTTTGCGACTTTCATGATATAACAGCTCCACCTACGGAGAAAATATATCCTCTTGTGGACCTCTCCCTCTCTACTTCTGAGCACCAGCTTGCATCACTGAAGCCTTCCACTACTTTGGATCTCCACAGTAGTGTAATGCATACTTCTGAGTCCTTTTGAGGTATCTCACAACCCTTTTAATATTTTTTAGTGCTTCACACCTGGATTGCTCGTGAATCGACTCAGCATCCTACGTCAAATGCTATGTTAGGCCTTGTGGCAGTAGTCGCATACATCAAACTCCCGATGATGCTTGAATACTCCAACCCTTTGACGCTTTTCCTTAGATTTAGCTTCAGCTTCTTGTCACACCTATAAGGCGTATTGAACCCTGGAAGATCCTGATACCCATAGCATGTGAGCGTTTTCTCAATGTAATGAGACTGTGACAATGCCACTCCAGTTGCTATCCAGATGATCTTTATCCCCAGGATAACATCTGCTTCCCTAAAGTCCTTCATGCTAAACTTAGATGAAAGGAACTTCTTCGTCTTAGTGAAACTTGTTAGATCTGTAACCAAGATCAGCATGTCATCCATATAGAGACAAACGACAACTCCTCTTCCGTCAATGAACTTTGTGTACACACAGTTGTCCGTCTCGCTGACCCTGTAGTCGTTTGATCTTATGACTTTATCAAACTTCTCATGCCACATCTCGGAAGCTTATTTTAGACCATACAAAGATTTTACTAACTTACAGACTTTATCTTTGAGGTCCTTGACGACGAATCCTTCTGGCTGTTGCATGTAAATCTCTTTGGTCAATTCACCATTCAGGAAAACAGTCTTAACATCCATCTGATGGATTACCAGCCTGTAAATTATGCTCAGAGTAATCAACATCCTGATGATCGTCATCCAAACTGCTTGAGCATATGTGTCGAAATAATCGATCCCCTACTTCTGAGAAAATCTCTTGGCAACTAACCTTGTCTTGAACTTGTCAGCAGTTCCATCGGTCTTCATCTTCTTCTTGAAGATCCACTTACATTCGATTGGTTTTGCTTTTTCAGGCAGATCGAGCAACACCCACGTGTTGTTGGAGGTTATCGAGTCGTACTCATCATTAATAGCCTCCTTCCCAAAGACATCGTCTCTGGTCTTCATCGCCTCATCATAGGTAAGCGGATCTGCTTCCACATGATAGGTGACAAAATCCTCTCCGAAGTCCTTCTGTATCCTCACTCGCTTAGATATAAGTTCTGCGAGTTCTGGTTCAATAGTTGTTCTTGCAGCAACAATATCTTCTTGGACTACCTCTTCGTAAGAAACTTGAGCCTCCTGCGTACTCACATTGTTCTCCGGAATGTCCACGAGAACAATATTCTTGTGCCTTACAAACTTATCTTCAAAGAATTCTGTATTGTGAGATTCAATAATATGATTTGACTCAATATCAAGGAACCTTCGAGCATCACTCTTATCAACATAACCTAGGAATATAGTCTTCGTAGTCCTTGTTTCCAACTTCTGAATCTTCAAATCCGGAAGCTACACGTACGCCAGACACCCCTACACTTGAATGACATTCAAGTTGGGTCTAACCTTGAACCAGAGTTCATAAGGAGTGACTTCTGAAGTAGCATGCGACACTCTGTTCATATGAAGGTAGCCGTAAGCACTGCTTCACCCCAGAAGCAATTTGGAAGACCCGCAATCAACAACATTGAGTTTATCATCTCTGTTAACATTCTGTTCTTCCTTTCTTCAACACCATTTGATTAAGGGAGTAAGGGGCAGTTGTCTCATTGATGAGTCTATGTTCTCTGCAGAACGATGTGAATTCATGAGACCTATACTCTCATCCTCAATCACTTCTGAGTCTCTTGAGTTGTGGTCCAGTTTGACGCTCGGCTTCAGCCTTGAAGTCCATAAACTTTTCAAATGCTTCATCTTTAGACTTGAGCAGATAAACGAACGCGTACTTTGAGAAGTCGTCGATGAAAGTAATGAAATACTTTATCCCGACCTTTGTAGAGAACTATTTGAAGTCACAGATATCTGAGTGCACCAACTCCAGAAGATCTGTACTTTGGTTTACCCGTTTGAATGGTTTTCTTGTGATCTTAGTCTACGCACAGACTTCATACTTTTTCAACTCCTTACCCCCACATTTGGAGATAAGCCCTAGACCAGACATCTTGTTTATACTATTACAATAAACATATCCTAGTCTATTATGCCATAATTCAAGAGAATAACCAGAAGGAGAGAATGAATTCACTATCCCCATAGGAGTTCCAAGTTGAAGTTTGAACATCCCTTCGATACAGAAAGCTTTTCCAAAGTATGTTCCTTTATAGGATATAGCGACTTGACCAGCGTTAATGTCCATCCTCAAGCCTACATTGCAGAGCAGGCTTCCAGAGACCAGGTTCTTGGCTATAGCAGGTAGGTGCTTCACATTCTGAAGCGTCAGCGACTTCTCCAAAGTCAGTTGCAATATCACCGTCACGATCCCGAGTACTTTAGCTTGTGTCTGGTTCGCCACTATAACCTTCTCAGAAATAGGTTGATACATGGTGAACTACTCATCCTTTGAGCAAATATGACACGAGGTCCCAGTGTCTATCCACCAATCCGTGTCAATCTTAGCTGAGTCAACCTGTGCAATCTTAGCAACAAAGTTAGCCTCATCTTGCTCCTTTTGTTTTGGTTTTTCTTTACAGTCCCTTTTCAAGTGGCCTTTCTTGCTACAGTTGAAACAAGTCCCAGGTCTTTGGACTTGGGTTTGAACTGAGCCGACTTCACCTTCAGATGGTGAACGTCTTTCTTCTTTTGGTAGGGAGCCTTCTGCTTCCCTTTAGAACTTCTTTCTTGCACCATGTTTGCCTTAGCCATCTGCTTGGACAAGGCGTCCACTATGAGTTGAGCCCTCAACTCGTCTTCAACATGTATCCATTGCAAGAGGCATTCTAGATCCACCTCTATCTTCTTGCGGTGCATGTCCATGATAAAGTTGCTCCACCCAGGTGGGAGCTTGGTGACAATACCCCCAACGACAAAAGCATCAACCAAGGGCATGCTGTCATCCGCCAGCTTCTGATGTAACTTGAGGAATTCCTTGACTTGAGGCAACATGGTTTTATCGTCCTCAAACCGCATCCTCCAGATCTTTTCGGTTACGTGGATCTTATTCCTATTCTCATCTGCCTTGTAGAAATTCTCTACAGACTCCCAGACATCCTTTGTATTGACTATCTTGCTGTATGACTCCGCCAAAGAGTCCTCTATGGAGTTCTGGATCAACAACTTGCAGAGGTTCTTATCTCACCTCCACTTCGACTGCAAAGTTGTAGCTTTAGCAACCCTTCGAGCATTTTCACCCTTTGGAATCAAAGGCTCAGGATCTGTCAACACATAGTCGATGCTCATGAGTTGAAGATTGAGGCTGACCTTTCTCTTCCAGATGTTGATCTGCTTCCCGTCAAAATTCTCAATTTTAAAACTTGTATCGAGAAGTTGTGCACGGTTGTTCTCCATCAGATCTGAATCTTGTTTTGAGGTTGTTATTCCCGAAACAGATCTTTTGATGGAAAATGGAGATCTCGAACTCATATTTCTAGAGAGACGAAAAATTTGTTCTCATAAGAGAGAGATGAATACTCGTTCTTAACCAATGTTGATGCAATGAGATGAATGATCGCTTTCAACCGGAGTTGATGCAACGACTTTGTTGGGGTGATAAAGATCACAGTTGTTCAAAGCAAGATTCACTTGATTACGATCTGCTCCCAGGAATTAGCAAGTTCAAAAGAACTTCTGGAACGCTCACGGTCACCTCCTTTACGAACTCAAAGAACTCCTTAGGACTTCAATGGCGGAGGCAACACTTCTCTCTTTGTTTCTTTATTTTGGCATAAATATTTAATAAAGACACTAAGAGAGTATTTATAGAGAAGGGTCGAAACCCTAATCTTATTCCTGGCCATAACTGATTACAAAAAGATAGGAGCGAATAATGGAAAGATTTGAATGAATTAAAGTCAAATCCCACAAAGATCGGATCTAATCAATTAACTCAATCTTCCAATCAGCCACATCATATGCCACCTGTGCCCTATAGCCACTCAGCCCGTCAACCTGCGTGCATAGCTGCGAAGCCTGTAACAGCCCGCGGCACCTACGCGCCGCAGCCTCGCAGCACCCGCATGCCCAGCGTCGTAGCACCTGTGCGTCATAGCCCCGCTGTAATACCCCAGTCCTAAAATACGTAGGACTAAGTACGTAGACATGCTAGCTGTATACATACGAAGTACAGGGACCTTGTATGTATACATAAGTTGTATAATGCAGTAAACCACCACTAATTAATCTCATCCATAAAATAAGAGAATAAAAGATATCATATAATAAATTGTTCTGATACAATATGTTGGGTGGAGGCACATCCACTACCAACCAAAATAAAAAGGAAGAAGTACATGATATATAAAAGGACTAAGTGGAAGTAGCAAGGAGGAACCAAGTCACGTCATCTTCGAATAAATGAAGAAGACCACGATCCCGACTAGGATACCTGAACACACACCTGGGGAATAACCAGGTCCTCATAGGGAAGTAACAAGATACAGAAAGAATAAGCTAATATGAACTCTCAAAATAATAATAATATGCAAGACTCTCCTAGACACCAATATGCAAAAGGGAATGCTAACCACCTATTGTGCAATTTAGAGGACAATTTTCATGCGTATGGGTTGGATTTTAGGCTATAAGAACGCAACTGGCATCCATTCATACGTATCCATCCGTAACGTCCAAAACGTCAGAGGGCATCTGTAAATATAAATTGCCACAGTTCCATCCGGAGACTCACTACCAAAATATATCGATTTAGCGACGGCCAGATCCGTCGCCCGTCCGTCGGCAATTTGTATTAGCGACCAATCACTGACGGATCTTGGCCAATATCCGTCGCTAACGCCGACGGACAATATCCGTCGCTAATTTACTGTATTTAGGTAGTGACTGTGGTTTACCTGTTTGGATTCCCATACGCACTAGCGACTGTCCTCCTCCAATATTTCCTACACTGACCAAGTCATGTCCATGGCTCGTCCAGTTTTGTAACTACTTGAGTCTCTAAAACCCTAGTCATAGCAGTTACGATCATCTTCCGCCACAGGACTTTAGAGATGGCCATTCCATAAGCCGTACCCCTAGCAAAATGTCTCAAACCATATAGTGTGAGTGTCATGGCCCAATGAGATATAAGGATATCCCCTAACAAGAAGGTAGTCCACTAAAACTAAGTTAACATGCATAAAATAAAGTAACGACTAATAAAGTCGTTTGCACCCAAGTTTGACTTGGATACGCAGTTTATATAGAAGAAAAATAACAAATATGAAATAAAGTAAATAATGCGAAAAATAAATAATAAGACTGTTAATTAGCAAGGTATACTTGCCTATTGTGACACCTGGTAAGCTGCCTGGTGTGGTACAATAAAGGTGGCACAAGATCGACTTCGATGTTACAACTACGCAAGGGAGCCTCTGTTGACGACACGGACGGTTCCATCGGGTCCAGGACGGTCAAATTAGTTAGGGTGGACATGAGGTACAATATTGGCGTGGGATTGGAAATAATGGGCTTTGTCACGGAAGGATAAAAGTATATATGATTTTTGAAAAACAATTATAATATTTGAAAACTATATTTTATCATCTCAAAATATCTATAAGTAGTTATATGTAAATTATTTTTAGGCCATACCTATAATTTACTTAGTAAAATATTTTATATAAATATTTAAAATATATATGATAATTGGAAGCTGCATTTATTTGATCAAAAAATATATATATTTTTGGGCTAATACCGAAAATACAAAAATCATTTTCAGCTATAAATAATTGAAGTTTGTAAGAATACCCTTTTTAGGTAGAAAGCTATATATATAAATATCATAACGTATTTTAAGTTAAAAACTAAATTTGAAATCGATTTAGACAAAATCGATGATATAACCTTTTTTAAAAACAAATATTTATATAATATCCATAACAAATATATTAGTAATCCACTACTAGTAGGTACAAAAATGATAATAACCATAAAAGAAAATATGATAATAATAAGGCTTCTAGCAATTTATACCTAGTATATTAAGATACCAATAACTTAATATCCAGATATATAAATGTACATATATATTTTTATATGTACTGTTTACAACAGTACTAATAATAATAATCAATGATTAAATTAATAATAATATATATAAATTAACAGTTGATTTTAACTGTTTACAATAGTACTAATAATAATAATCAATAATTAAAATAGTATAATATACATAAATTAACTATAGTATAATATTCATAATCAATAATATACATAAATTGAATGAAAGAAGGGGAAGAAAGGAAGTGAAGGAAAGGGAAAGGGAAGCGGGAGATCGGGAAAGGGGCTCCGCCGGCTCGGGCTTCGGTCGTCGGGAGAGAGAGGGAGAAGATCGGAGGGGAGAGTTGTGGCAGCGTTCGGCAAAGAGAGGGGTTTGGTGGAGGCACGGTCGGCAGGAAGACACGAAGGGAGGAGATGGGCTCGGGCGGCGCGCTGGGTACTCGTACGCGCGGGTGGCGGCCGGAGTCGGGGTAGCGCACGGAGGTGGCAGCTACTCGGTTCCGACCTAGAGAAGCGCCATGGAGGCGCTGCCGTAGCCGGCTGCGGGGAGACAGCCAGGACCGGTGGTCGGCGGATTGGGCAGAGGAGGGCGAGGAGGAGATGAGCGACGGGGAGGAGAGATGAGCGGCGATTTACGCGGAGGGCGGACGCGGGTGGCTCCGGTACGGCGCACGACGGCGGCACCTCCGGAGGCATGGTCGCGGTGGGTTTGGAGGTCGGCGGTGCTGGATCGGCGCGCACGTGCTCGTGGTGGCACAGGGACTCGTCGACGACCGTTGTGGAGCCGCGTGTAGCGCATCGGGAAGGCGGCACCGGTGATTTGGGCTCACCGGAGGCTAGGTGGCACCTGCCACGGGATGAGGAGGCTCAGGTGAGGGTTACCCTTTTGTATTTGGGTGTTTTATTTTGTTGGTGGTGGTGGTTACGCCATGGTGGCGGGTTCGAGGTTTGCTGGGTTCGGGACAGGGGCGTTGGATGGGTCGCCGGAGGTTGGTGTGGGCAGGGGATGGTGTTGTAGGCCGGTGCAGGGTGTTGGTTGGAGGTGACGGTGAGGCGTGGGTGACGATGACGAGGATGGTACGGGTGGTGGTGGATGTCGAAGAAGTCAGGGATGTGCGGGACAGCGACGATGGCCATGGTGGTTGGTTGGCCGGGTTATGGTCAGGAAGATCGGCAGGTTTGGCTGGTGGCGGCTACGGTCTGGCTTGGTTGGTCGGGGTAATGGTTGTGTGACCTTGCTGGAGACGACGACGAGGGGTTTTGTGAGGGTGGTGTCAGTTTGGCATGGGCGGTCGCGGTCTTATTTTGGTGGTGGTAGCGGTTTGATCGGGAGTGGAGATGGGGATGCTATGGGTGGTTGTGATGGCATCGGGGCGTCGGGTCTTTGTGGGGGAGGCGACGGGGCTTTGCACACAGCATTAGGTTTAGGGTCGAGTTTGGATGAGTCGTGTCGGGTGTGTCCGACACGACGGGGACGGAGGTTCGGATCTATCGGACCCTGTGTGGAGAAAATGTATTTGTACAATAAAACACATAGTGGATGAGGAAGGAAACACGAACACGATGCACGATGGAGGGATGGTTGTGGAAATTTATAGAAAAAGGAGGGCAAGTACCTCTCCTTTTATAGGAGGTGGGAATCCCATTAGGATAAGGATTAGGATTAGTTTAAAACCCTAATAGATAATTACCATATTAATGATGGAACTGGGGATTCCCAGGACCCTTCCTTTGGTGTGCGTATTGATCGATAGAAAGTTAAACAGATCTAATACGTGTTCTAACCCTTCATAGGCGGAAACTAGGGTTCACGAATTATACCTGCGACGGAAAGGAGACAAGTAATTCCTGGCAATCTTGAGTGGACGACCCCAAGATCTTCTGCACGTATTCCTTTCTCGAGTTGGACGTCGTGTGGGCGACGATCTCCCATCTTTTTCTTCTCCTTGGCAGTACTCTCTTTCTCTCCTTACGTGAATCACGAATTTAGAGAAAATTTTAGATTTCTGATTGGTAATCTGGCGGCCAGAGAATAGAGGATATATATATATAGGCTACGGCAGGGACCATGAGGAGAAATTAGGGTTAGGCCTCCTAACGGATCTGGATATCCCGTGTTCAGCCCGAACACACATCCAGGCCCATTAACAATAGCTCGGTCCACTAATGAGCTATTGTTGCACTACCTCCCTAATCCCAAATTATGTTTATGGGCTCCTTTTATTATATGCTCGTTTGGATCCCCATGTTAAGATATCGTATGTCCGTCGATCAAATTAAGTTACTGACAACTATATTGATTCGACATCTTTTATCCTTAAGTAGTATCGCTCAACTTTATTTGTCATTTCGGATATAATCCACATGCAGGGTTTATATGACAATCCTTATGAGCTCCTTAAGAGGACATCATCAACCCGATATATCGGGACATGGATTCCATTTATAATCAATAGCCCATCGTACACACAATGTTATTATCCAATTCATAGAGGTTGTTGATCCATAATGAATCTCACTCTTTTATGAGTCAAAGTAATGCACATTGCATATACATGTCCGTTATTATATCCGGATTAAGAGTACAAGCATCCATAATAACTGAGGTGTTTGTTCTCTTATGTAGTCAGTACAAAGAGAACAACCTCAAGTGGTCCTGTTCCATACACACAAAGTGTACTAGTGTAAACCTATTGTCAAGATAGACTAATACCAGATTACACTACAACCTTTCCAATAGATTGTCCAAGTCCATCTTGGTTGTGAACTATTTATATACTCCATAGGAAACTGATAATATGATCTTCTGTGTGACACCACACACCATATTATCTACAATATAGAATATCAGACATTTGCATTAACACTTGCAACAAATACAATATGCAAACATTTGCCCATATGATTCTCATTCAAAATTTAAGGAAATAAGGTTACTACAAAAGTGATGCTTTTAGTATATAACCCTAACAATTAATTCAATCGCTTTTAAAATTTTATTTAATCAAATCCGATAAAACCTAGATAAAACCTATTTAATAAAATATTTTCTAAATTATATTATCATATTTAATCCAAACAAAATTTCAAATATATTTTTGTGAAAACTAATTATAATAATAATTAATTTTGAAAATTCATAATAAGTATTTAAATTTTTGATAGAAATTACTTAGAATTACTCTTTGTATAATAACAATTAAAATTTCTAAAATTATGAATAATATTTCAAAAATGCCTTTGTGGGAAAATTAAGGTAGATAAAATAAATTTTGAAAAATGGTAATTTATCTACATGAATCAATTTTCACGTACTTCGCTTACGACTAGTACAAAATATATATACCTTGAAATAGGTATAACTAAATAAGCAAAAAATTTGTCACTAGTGCGACGAAATTTTATACTTTTGAGCAAATAAAATATTTTAACTATAAAATCTAAAAATAAAACTATTTTCTAAAAATATGTACCTCGCACGCATTCGTAATCGACAAATAATTACGAAAAACGCAATTTCGCGCGCGACGTACAATACGATTATGCGACGTATAAATAAAATAAAAGTAAAAATAAAAATAGCACCAATTTATATAAAAAATATTGTAGAAATTTAGGATTTTTACATCCTACCCAACTTACAAGAATTTTGTCCTCGAAATTAAAATAAGTAGGGGAACGAGAAGGTACAAGGGGTATATCGGTAATGAAAATATGACAAGTCTTCGAGCGAGGCAAAGAAACAATGCTTTATAAAAAACAAGCATTTAGTAGGTCGTGATTTTGATAAATACGAAAATAGTCATGGATATGGAGGGTTGCTAGTTAAAGCAATGAAATCATGATAACACGAATTGGGTGATAACCCGAATTGAGTAGATCAAAGGAATTAATTTTAGAGTTTTTAGGAGAGGTAGTTCCTTGGAAGGAAATTGGATAGTGGACGTCTAGGTTGAAGGCATGAAAATAGGAGAACGATTGGAATTATTCAAATGATTTAGAAGGTCACGATAGTAGGTTTAGGATCAAGGAAAAAGATGTATAGTTTTAGGATATACAGCCACGGGTTGGTAATGGCTAATTACAGCGGTCATAATTGATCGGGCAACTAAAGGGGATACTCTGCACGAGGGATTTCGTCCTTCTAAAATAGGAGGAAGACGAAAGCGATAAAGGGTTCGAAGAAGAGATTATAGAATACGAATACGAATACGTGGTCCAAAGGCGACCGAATAATTTCAAAAGAATTGTCAACGCAGTCATGGATGGAATTCTAAAGGCCAAGTTTAACTATGTCTCCATCCACGTTAGAACGATATGTAAAAAGCGAACCAAAGTGTACTCAGTTGATCAGACCATCATGCACCGGTTCTAATTAGACAATATGTTAGTGGGTGCGCACCCAGTAAGACTTGTCATGATCAAGCTCGAAAAAGAAATAAGCTTGCAAAACTTAGGCTAAATTAGCATCATAAGATAGTCAACATATGAGTAGGGAGGTAACAATGAAAGAATTTAAATAGTCTAAGATCCTCAAAATCTAAGTCCCGTCCGAAGTTTTGGCCTATATAGTCGTCCTAGTGTCTCCTTGTCTATGGATTGGTTTGCTAGATGGGTTAGGATCCTCTAAATTCTAGAGTCTAGGTAAACTTATTAATATAGGTCACAAGGACGAGGGGTGTTAGGTCGTAAGGCATTCTACCCAACTTACAGGAGTTAAACTAGTAGGGTGTTGGAACAACGGTTCATTTCTACCAAGTATGTGTTACCTTATTAACCACCATCAAGCACGAAAGAAGGACACGAATCACAATAGAAGGGATCAAGCAAGATGCAACTTGAGGAGTCAAGCGAGAAGATGGTCAAGCATGTGGATGAGATCCTAGACTCTAATCCTATACACAAGCTTGTTTGGTACGGTAAAGTAACCAAACAATTTATCTAGACCTGCATGGGCCACCATAAAAATATGTAACGCTCTAGTCCCAAAATACGTAGGACTAAGTACGTAGACATGCCAGCTGTATACATACGAAGTACAGGAAGCTTGTATGTATACATAAGCTGTAAAATACAGTAAACTACCACTAACTAATCTCATCCACAAAATAAGGGAATAAAAGATATCATATAATGAATTGTTCTGATACAATATGTTGGGTGGAGACACATCCACTACCAACCAAAATAAAAAAGAAGAAGTACATGATATATAAAAAGACTAAGTGGAAGTAGCAAGGAGGAACCAAGTCACATCATTTTCGAATAAATGGAGAAGACTACGATCCCGGCTAGGATACCTGCGGAAGACATGAACACACACCTGGGGAATGACTAGGTCCTCAGAGGGACGTAACAAGATACAGAAAGAACAAGCTAATATGAACTGTCAAAATAATAATAATATGCAAGACTCTCCTAAACACCAATATGCAAAAGGGAATACTAACCACCTATTGTGCAATTTAGGGAACAACTTTCATGCGCATGGGTGGGATTTTAGGCTATAATTACGCAACTGGCATCCAGTCATACGTATCCGTCCTTAACGTCCAAAACGTCAGAGAGCATCTGCAAATATAAATCGCCAAAGTTCTATCCGGAGACTGTGGTTTACCTGTTTGGATTCCCATACGCACTAGCGACTGTCCTCCCCCAATATTTTCCATACTGACCAAGTCATGTCCATGGCTCGTCCAGTTTTGTAACTGCTTGAGTCTCTAAAATCCTAGTCATAGCAGTTACGATCATCTACCGTCACACGACTTTAGAGATGACCAGTCCATAAGTCGTGCCCCTAGCAAAATGTCTCAAACCGTGTAGTGTGAGTGTCATGGCCCAAGGAGATATAAGGATATCCCCCAATAAGAAGGTAGTCCGCTAAAACTAAGTTAACATGCATAAAATAGAGTAACGACTAATAAAGTCGTTTGCACCCAAGTTTGGCTTGGACGCGCAGTTTATATAAAAAAATAATAAATATGAAACAAAGTAAATAATGCAAAAAATAAATAATAAGACAGTTAATTAGCAAGGTATACTTGCCTGTTGTGACGCCTGGTGAGCTGCCTGGTATGGTACAATAAATGTGGCACAAGATCGACTTCGATGTTACAACTACGCAAGAGAGCCTCTGTTGACGACACGGACGGTTCCATCGGGTCCAGGGCGGTCAAATTATTTAGGGTGGACATGAGATACAATATTGGCGAGGGATTGGAAATAATGGGCTTAGTCACGGAAGGATAAAAGTATATATGATTTTCGAAAAACAATTATAATATTTAAAAACTACATTTTATCATCTCAAAATATCTATAAGTTGTTATATATAAATTATTTTTAGGCCATACCTATAATTTACTTAGTAAAATATTTTATACAAATATTTAAAATATATATGATAATTTGGAACCTACTTTTATTTGATCAATATATATATATATATATATATATATATATATAAATATATATATATATATATATATATATTTTGGGCTAATACCAAAAATACAAAAGTCATTTTCAGCTATAAATAATTTAAGTTTGTAAGAATACCCTTTTTAGGTAAAAAGCTATATATATAAATATCATAACGTATTTTAAGTTAAAAACCAAATTCGAAATTGATTTAGACAAAATCCATGATATAACCTTTTTAAAAAAATATTTTTATAATATCCATAACAAATATATTAGTAATCCACTACTAGTAGGTACAAAAATGATAATAACCATAAAAGAAAATATGATAATAATAAGGCTTCTAGCAATTTATACCTAGTATATTAAGATACCAATAACTTAATATCCAAAAATATAAATATACAAATATATTTATACATGTACTGTTTACAATAGTACTAATAATAATAATCAATGATTAAATTAATAATAATATATATAAATTAATAGTTGATTTTATAAACTTTTTACAACAGTACTAATAATAATAATCAATAATTAAAATAGTATAATATACATAAATTAACTATAGTATAATATACATAATCAATAATATACATAAATTGAATGAAAGAAGGGGAAGAGAGGAAGAGAAGGAAAGGGAAGCGGAAGATCGGAAAAGGGGCTCTCCCAGCTCGGGCTCCGGTTGTCGGAAGAGAGAGGGAGAAGATCGGAGGGGAGAGATGTGGCGGCGTTCGACGGAGAGAGGGGTTTGGTGGAGGCGCAACCGGCAGGAAGACGCGAAGGGAGGAGATGGGCTCGGGCGGCGCGCTGGGTAATCGCGCGCGCGGGCGACGGCCGGAGTCGGGGTAGCGTGCGGAAGAGGCGGTTACTCGGTTCCGACCTAGAGCGACGCCATGGAGGCGCTGTCGTCGTCGGCTGCGGGGAGGCAGCCAGGACCGGTGGTCAACAGATTGGGCAGAGGAGGGCGAGGAGGAGATGAGCGACGGGGAGGAGAGGTGAGCGGCGGTTTACGCGGAGGGCGGACGCGGAGGGCGGACGCGGGTGGCTGCGATGCGGCGCACGGCGGTGGCACCTCCGGAGGCATGGTCGCGGTGGGTTTGGAGGTCGACGATGCTTAATCGACGCGCACGTGGTCGTGGTGGTGCCGGTACTCGTCGGCGACCGTTGTGGAGCCGCGTGCAGTGCATCGAAAAGGCAGCGTCGGTGATCTGGGCTCACCGAAGGCTAGGTGGCACCTGCCACAGGATGATGTGGCTCAGGTGAGGGTTACCCTTTTGTATTTGGGTGTTTTATTTTGATGTTGGTGGTGGTTACACCACGGTGGCGGGTTCGGGGTTTGCTGGGTTCGGGACAGCGGCGTTAGATGGGTCGCCGGAGGTTGGTGCGGGCAGGGGATAGTGTTGTGGGCCGGTGCAGGGTGTTGGTTAGAGGTGACGGTGAGGCGTGGGTGACGATGACGAAGATGGTAAGGGTGGTGGTAGATGTCGGAGAAGTCAGGGGTGTGCGGGACAGCGACGATGGCCACGGTGGTTGGTTGGCCGGGTTATAGTCAGGATGATCGACGGGTTTGGCTGGTGGCGGCTACGGTCTGGCTTGGTTGGTCGGGGTTATGGTTGTGTGACCTTGCTGGAGACGACTACGAGGGGTTTTATAAGGGTGGTGTCAGTTTGGCATGGGCGGTCGGAGTCTAGTTATGGTGGTGGTAGCAGTTTGATCGGGAGAGGAGATGGGGATGCTATGGGTGGTTGTGGTGGCAGCGGGGCGTCGGGTCTTTGTGGTGGAGGCGACGGGGCTTTGCAGACAGCACTAGGTTTAGGGTCGAGTTTGGATGAGTCGTGTCGGGTGTGTCCGACACGACGGGGACAGAGGTTCGAATCTGTCGAACCCGGGGTGGAGAAAATGTATTTGTACAATAAAACACAGTGGATGAGGGAGGGAACACGGACACGATGCACGATGTTGGGATGGTTGTGGAAATTTATGGAAAAAGGAGAGCAAGTACCTCTCCTTTTATAGGAGGTGGGAATCCCACTAGGATAAGGATTAAGATTAGTTTAAAACCCCAATAGATAATTACCATATTAATTCAATCGCTTTTAAAGTTTTATTTAATCAAATCCGATAAAACCTAGATAAAACCTATATTTAATAAAATCTTTTCTAACTTATATTATCATATTTAATCCAATATTATTTGAAACAAAATTTTAAATATATTTTTATGAACACTAAAATTATAATAATAATTAATTTCAAAAATTCATAATAAGTATTTAAATTTTTGATAGAAATTACTTGGAATTACTCTTTGTATAATAACAATTAAAATTTCAAAAATTATGAATAATATTTCAAAAATGCCTTTGTGGGAAAATTAAGGTAGATAAAATAAATTTTGAAAAATGGAAATTTATCTACATGAATCAACTTTCACGTACTTCGCATGCGACTAGTACAAAATATATATACCTTGAAATAGGTATAACTAAATAAGCAAAAAATTTGTCACTAGTGCGACGGAATTTTATACTTTTGAGCAAATAAAATATTTAACTATAAAATCTATAAATAAAAATATTTTCTAAAAATATGTACCTCGCACGCATTCGTACTCGACAGACAATTACGAAAAATGCAATTTCGTGCGCGACGTACATTACGATTATGCGACGTATAAATAAAATAAAAATAAAAATAAAAATAGTACCAATTTATATTAAAAAAATATTGTAAAAATTTAGGGGTTTTACACTCGCAGCACCTGCGCCTGCGTTGCGACTCGTGCAGAGACGAGCGCATCAACTACGCACAATGCGCCTTGCGTCGATGCTGACATTCTAAGTGCAAAGTGTGCCAACAAAATGCTACTTTACGTCCTTGAGCCCAAGTCCGAATCTGAGTCGCTAAGCCCTTTCGGGGCTTAGCTACATAAGGAAATTAACCCATGAGCATGACAAAAAGCATTAATGCTTCTTTTTTGGTTTAGCCTTCTTTTCACTAGAAAAGTGCCCCCACATGGCACCCATGTGCCTATCCACACTTCATGTGATCTCTCAACATAAGCAAAGCTTTATATAGAGATACCATCCATTTGGTTTTTCCAATGCGAGACTATCTTTCTCGTTTCTAAAGCAAAACACTAACAAGCAAAAACAACAACAAAACACGTAGTACACCACTGGCTATCAGCATTCAATATGTAATCAAAATAAAGAAAAAGTTCTTAGTTCTCAAATTAATGAACATAAAACCTTATCAATTTCTTTTATTAACTCCAAAAGAAGAGCAAAAATTGTAAACAAAGAAGAAGAATAGACATATTATGGAAGGAAGAATATATATGAGCCGTATTAATAAATCATGTGAGTATATAGACAACAAGAGACGTTTTTTATATGATTTTTCTTTTGAATAAATTTGGGGAAAAATATATTTCAATGAATGTTAGGCTTATAAAAATTCATCTTAGAAAATTGTGAATGTGCATGTACATAATTTATCCAAAAAATATGAAAAATACAATCCCTTAGGAATATTTTCTTTTCTTTTCTTTTCTTTCATTTAAAAATATATATTTTATTTATTTTTAAGAAAATTTTTGTTTTGTTTTTTTTCATATTTGGATTTTGTTTTCATTTTATCATTGCTTTAAAATTATATTTCATTTCATTTAATTTTCTTTTTTACTTTTAAAAAATACTTTATTTCTTTTTAGTATTTTTTATTTGGTTTTTTGATTTTTTGGTTATTTTTTTTATATCCTTTTAAATTATTTTTCGTTTAAAAATAATCTTTTTTGTTGTTTTATTTTTCTGTACTATCTTTCTTGTTTTCATTTTATCGATTTTAAAAAGTAAATCATTTTTATAAAGTAATTTCTTGTTTTCCCTCTTTTTCTTTTTTTTTGGTTTTTTATCTTTTTTTAATAAAAAATTGCTTTTTTGGTTGTTTTCTTTATTAAAAGAAATGTTTTCTTAGCCCACCCTCCGCCCGTATCACTGTATCCGATGCCAACGACTTTCGTCCTAAACTTGTTGTATAAGAGGCTAATAATGAGCATAACATTGTTAATAATGATGACAAATAAAATGCTATTTGGTGAGCTTTATTTTTCCTGAAGCAAAATTATTACTAGGCCAAGGTTTTACCTTGTTGCTAGAATAGAATTACGAGAAGCGATGTTAAAACAACGAACACAAAATTACTGAAAAAGAAGTCCACTATAGAAAGAAGCTAGTCGTAAGTCGTAGCTTCCAAGCATCAATTTCTATAGAAACTACAAATTTGACTATAACATTAATTCCACTGAATAGCCTATCTTCACTTCACCATATCATCACCTAAAGTGATAATCAAACATTGGTAAGGCATTAGCCCCATCGAATGGCGTAGTTTCGCAGCACCATAGGCATCACATAAAGTTAAGTCAAAATTTTGGCTAAGGCTAGTAGCCCTTAGGGGGAGCTTGACGTCTAGAAGTTTCCATAAGCAAACTTGGCACTAATTCTAGCCCTATGGTATCTGACCTCACGGCTAGAGGTTTGCCAGAAGCAAACATAGAGCTATGGCTTAGCCCCGCGGTATCTACCCCTACGAAACCTAACCCTGCAATAGCTTAATTTTTTTTGAAAAAGTTATCTTCTGGTTGAGGCCTTACCTAACAGAACGTAGCATTGTGGAGCATTAGCCTTGCTGCCTGCAGTTTGCCCAAAACAAACTCTACCAAAATTTATCGATTTAGCGACGGCCCTATCCGTCGCCAATCCGACGGTAATTACAATTAGCGACCGATAACCGACGGATTTTGGCCAAAAAAATCCATCGGCAATCAGCTCGTCGCTAATAACGGTCCGTCGCTACGTAGTCGTGAAGCGACGGAATACCGACGGCTTTTCGACTTCACAATACGAAACTTTAGAGACGTATTTCCGACGGACTCTCGTCCATTTCAAATTTTAAGTACTGAACTGTGTAGACAATAGCGACGTAAAATTCCGTCGGTAACCCGTCGTAATAGCGTATCATAGTCACCGGCTCCTCCTTAGCTTCAAGCTTGGGAGCAGTCTCTTCCCTGATGGTCATCGGTTCTTTCTTGACCTCGACCTTTGGTAACACCTTCTCCTTAACAGTCACCGGCTCTTGTTTGACGATGGAGACTTCCTCCGTGTCGACCTCCAAGGGTTTCTTGCCTCGACCCCTTCCTCGACTAGCAGCACCACCTCGACGAGTCCTAGGAGCTATCTTTCTGACAACAGAAATTTTCATATAGGGTAAAGAAATTTACTCAAGTTATAAAAGTTGTGACGTTGGTTTTTTGCGTTCATCATCATTAGTGGGAGCAGCACTGTAAAAGTTGTGACGTTGGTAGCATGAGAGAGTAAAAATCTGTATCACAAGACTAACAGAATTACTATGTAATCATGTACTCACCAATAACCGGATGTAACTGGAGTCGTTGGGCCTATCGTGCAGTAATTTGTGGATCCGCTGGTATAGGCCAGATGTACTTAGTCTCTAGTGTATTAGATTAGTATCGGTCTATCAGTTTGGTATAGGACGTATCATATTGGTATTGGCCTTAACAAATTGGTATCGTCCTATATCCGATATGTACATATATCGGCCGAATAGCTAGGATTCATATTGGCCTTATCGATTTGGTATCGGTCATATCCGATAGGTATCGGCCGTGTTGGATTAGTATAGACTATTTTGGATTAGTATTATGGAAGGTTTAGTAACAACTGTACTTGGATTTCTCTCTTTTCGAGCTAGAATACCATTGCAAGAGAATCACCAGATCGTGATTGTCCAGTTACAGTAACATACATACTTCCTTTTCCATCAGAAAAAGCGAGATTGAAAAGGAAGTATGTATGTTCTGTAACTGGCCATCTACGCTCTCTTGACTCTCTTGCAATGGTAATCTAGCTCTAGAAGAGAGAAATCCAAGTATAGTTGTTACTAAACCTTCCACGATACTAATCCAAAATGGTATATAATAATCCAACACGGCCGATACCTATCGGATATGACCGATACCAAATCGATAAGGCCAATATGAATCCTAGCTATACGGCCGATACATATCAGATAGGACGATACCAATTCGCTAAGACCAATACCAACCGATACGGCACATACCAAAACGATAGATCGATACTAATCCGATACGATCAATACTTATAAGTACCTACGGTCCAGGAGGTTGATCCGCTAGTACATCCATGTACGATCAACGAAGTAACGATCCATTTCAATTTGGATATGAAAATCTGTATCGTAAGACAAACTAAACATAATCAGTTCTATTTCACATGCTTATTTAACCTAATGTAGTAATCTTGTAATTTAAAGTTGGAAGAACATGCAAGTAGCCTTATAGTTTCTGCCTCGCCAGTCGAATGGCTTAATTGCCAAGTATCGGAACGAATGGCTTAGAACACAACCCGAGATTCATTGTAGCATACATTAGTGAGTTCATCTTGATTCTGTTACGTCCTTCAGATACTAGATACGATAAGAATATAGATAATTCACACTAATGTATGCTAGAATGAATCTTGGCTTGTGTTCTGAGCCATCCGTTCTGATCAAGCATCTTCCTTCTCCTCTCCTCCACCATGGCTCTGAACAAATCTGCTCCTCCCTCTACTTTCCTTCTTTTTATTTGACTCTCTCAGCCAGATATGACATCCAGCTCAAGTGTAGAGTCGGGGGAGAAGAAGTGGACAGAAAGAAGAGGGGAAGCAGCACAGCCGACGACATGACCCGGAGGAAGTACAGAGGTTTTCTTCAACAGACGTAGGAGAACTATAAGGATATATCTTTTCACAACATATCACCTTGTCAAAGACCCTTAATGTGACAACCATGTTACCGCGGTGTCGGAAGACTAACATGTCATAATTTTCTAAGCCGTGTGTTTTGACATAATCCTCCAAACTCTTTTCTGCTATGTAATAATGCAAGATTACTACATAGGAGGAAAGAGTTGGGAAGATTATGTCAAAACACACGGCTTAAAAACTTATGACATGTTAGTCTTCCGACACCGCGGTAACATGATATTCACATGAAGGGTCTTTGACAAGATGACATGTTGTGAAAAGATATATCCTTATAGTTCTCCTACGGCTGTTGAAGAAAACATCTGTACTTCCTCCGGGTCATGCCGCCGGCTGTGCTGCTTCCCTCTCCTCTTCCTGTCCACTTCTTCTCCCCCGACTCTACACTTGAGCTGGATGTCATATGTGGCTGAGAGAGTCAAATAAAAAGAAGAGAAGTAGAGAGAGGAGCAGATTTGTTCAGAGCCATGGTGGAGGAGAGGAGAAGGAAGATGCTTGATCAGAAGGGATGGCTCAGAACACAAGCCAAGATTCATTCTAGCATACATTAGTGTAAATCATCTATGTTCTGTACATATGGTGTAGTATATGGTCTTATCGTATCTAGTATCTGAAGAACGTAGCAGAATTAAGATGAACTTACTAATGTAATACTAAGACATCATCTACTACTATATAAGATATAGTGATAGGTTGTCGTATTATTATTGCCGAGGGATGAGGGTCGGAGGACAGTCAACTTTATCTAAGGCTACTTGCATAGTTTCTGCCTCGCCAGTCGAATGGCTGCAGGGACTATGTCCTGATCACCATGTCGTACCGTAGACTAATACAAATGGAGCTGGAAATATCCGTCGCTAATCGGTCACTAGTCCGTCGGTAACTGAGAATTTTTTTGAAAAAAAATTGCAGCACTTTCCCTGTTCATAAAAATATGCATAAACCAAACCAATATATAATGCACACCAATTATCCAATAATCACATAGACCAAATATGCACATACGAATTTAATGCACACCAATTATCCAAAAATCATATAGACCAAACCAAATTAATATAAAATAGACATCAATTATCCTGAAGAGTAACCTAATATCCATCGTTATAATTCGATTTATCTTTTCCCTCCTTTATCTACGGATACATAGTTTCTACCTCGCCAGTCGAATGGCTGCAGGGACTATGTCCTGATCACCATGTCGTACCGTAGATTAATGCAAATGGAGCTGGAGCCAAAATACAGAAACCAAAATACAGAATCAAATCCCTGGGACGGATGGCTCAGAACACAATCCAACCGGAGAGGATACTCTGAGAGATCCATCTGAGTAGGACGTATACTCTGAGAGATCACCTTTACAAGAATGATATCAGTAGTGGGATTGAGTGCTGGAGAGGATATTATCAGAGTATACGTCCTACTCAGATGGGTCTCTCACCATTACTATTTTTTTCTGACAGCATGGTGGATGTGCTCCGTCAACAGATTCTTGCTCCGAGCCAAAACTTTGCCCCGGAGCTCAAGTGGACATTCTTCGTGTAGAGCTCGAGTGAGAGGTTCCTGACAGCATGGTGGTCTCTTTTGTTAAAGTATCCGTGCTCGTCCCACAACCAATGTGATGAGCACGGATACTTTGACAAAGGAGACCACCATGCTGTCAGGAACCTCTCACTCGAGCTCTACACGAAGGATGTCCACTTGAGCTCCGGGGCAAAGTTTTGGCTCGAAGCAAGAATCTGTTGACGGTGCACATCCACCTTGCTGTCAGAAAAAATAGTAACGGTGAGAGACCCATCTGAGTAGGACGTATATTCTGATAATATCCCCTCCAGCACTCAATCCCACTAATATCATTCTTGTAAAGGTGATCTCTCAGAGTATACGTCCTACACAGATGGATCTCTCAGAGTATCCTCTAGTGATAGGTTGTTGTATCATCACTGCCGAGGGATGAGGGTCGGAGGACAGTCAACTTTATCTACGGATACATAGTTTCTGCCTCGCCAGTCGAATGGCTGCAGGGACTATGTCCTGATCACCATGTCGTAGTCCAATACAATCCAGAGATTGACACATTTCTAGTTCATATATGTTGTCCAATACAAATAGTCTAATACAAAAATAACTCAATACAAATAGTCCAATACAAATAAGTACTAATAACTAATGAGAACCATGCTGCTCAGGCAAACGCTCAGTGATACGATCACGCAACCACCTCGAAAAAGTAAGATTTTTGGTGTGAGGAGAGATGTCGTCCCTTGCAAGGACTGCTTGAAGAGAACTCCCGGTCTCACTAGCTACCGGTGCTGGATGAATAGAACTCCCAGTCTCACTAGCAACCGGTGCCACTTCCTCCTTAACTGTAGGAGGAGCCACCTCAGCATTCACTGTTTTCCTCAAACGACGTGCTGCTCCTCGGGTCATGGGTGCCATCTGGTAAGATCGATAGTCATAAATAATATAATTATAACATAAGCAAGCTAACTAAAGGAACCATCATGTAATTTGAGTACATTTTTGAAAGCCGATAAAGTATAAAAAATTCAATTTTTTGCCAAGTGTGAGAACGGATGGCTCAGAACACAACCCAAGATTCATTTAAGCATACATTAGTGTGAATCATCTATGTTCTGTACATATGGTGTAGTATATGTTCTTATCGTATCTAGTATCTGAAGAATGTAACATAATCAAGATGAACTCACATAATGTAATACTAAGACATCATCTACTACTATATAAAATATAGTGATAGGTTGTCGTATCATCATTGCCGAGGGATGAGGGTCGAAAGACAGTCAACTTTATCTACGGCTACATAGTTTCTGCCTCGCCAGTCGAATGGCTGCAGGGACTATGTCCTGATCACCATGTCGTACCGTAGATTAATGCAAATTGAGCTGGAACTGGAGCCAAAATACAGTACTACTTCACCATGTCGTACCATTAATTACTCTCTCTCTCTCTCTCCTTCCCCCCTCAGGCGCTCTCACTCTCTCCGGCGCTCTCACACTACTAATTCCTCTGTGTTTTAAGTGTAAAAACGGATGGCTCAAAACACAACCCAAAATTCATTCTAGCATACATTAGTGTGAATCATCTATATTCTGTATACATATCATGTAGTATATGTTCTTATCGTATCTAGTATCTGAAGGATATAACAGAATCAAGATGAACTCACTTAATGTAATACTAAGACATCATCTACTACTATATAACATATAGTGATAGGTTGTCGTATCATCATTGCCGAGGGATGAGGGTCGGAAGACAGTCAACATTATCTACGGCTATATAGTTTCTGCCTCGCCAGTCGAATGGCTGCAGGGACTATGTCCTGATCACCATGTCGTACCGTAGATTAATGCAAATGGAGCTAAAAATATCCGTCGCTAACCGGTAACTAGTCCATCGCTAACTGAGATTGTCACATACACATATGTATATCACAGCTAGATGTATAGATATATATATCTATACAGAAGCATACAACTGATAGAACTCGTACTGTCCTTGAGACAGTGAACATATATACACCATGAATCCAAATCCCATATTCATATTTACTAATCCAAACACCACCAAACTAATGGAACACCCAATATGGATAACATATTATTTAGCCAATATATAAACTCAGATGAATTTGAGAAGCAAAGCCACCCGCCGCCCCCGACCAAAGCCCGCCGCCCCAAGCCCGCTGCCCAGTCCAGTAGTTCGGTTGCATATATATATGAAGAGTGCTTATGGCTGTGCGTCAGTTGCAAATAGCCCCGACGCCCCCGCCCCAAGCCAGCCGCCCAGCCCCCGACGCCGCCGCCCCAAGCCCACCGCCCAGCCCCCGACCCAAGCCAGCCGCCCAGCTACCGATGCCCCAAGTCCACCGCCTAGCCCCCGACCCAAGCCAGCCGCCCAGCCCCCGACTCCCCAAGCCCACCGCCCAGCCCCCAACCCCAAGCCCGCCTCCCAGACCCCGACGTCCCCGCCCCAAGCCCACCGCCCCGACCCCGCCCCAAGCCAGCCGCCCAGCCCCCGGCGCCCCAACCCCAAGCCCGCCTCCCAGACCCCGACGCCCCCGCCCCAAGCCCACCGCCCAGACCCCTCCCCAAGCCAGCCGCTCAGCCCCCGATGCCGCCGCCCCAAGCCCACCGCCCAGCCCCCGACCCAAGCCAGCCGTCCAGCCACCGATGCCCCAGCCCCAAGCCCGCCTCCCAGACCCCGACGCCCCCGCCCCAAGCCCACCGTCCAGCCCCCGACCCAAGCCAGCCGCCCAGCCCCCGACGCCTCCACCCCAAGCCAGTCGCCCAGCCGCCGACGCCGCCGCCCCAAGCCCACCGCCCAGCCCCCGACCCAAGACAGCCGCCCAGCCCCCGACGCCACAACCCCAAGCCCGCCTCCCAGACCCCGAGAGAGAGAGAGAGAGAGAGAGATCGAGAAAGAGAGAGAGGGGGTTACCTTCGGAAGAGAGAGAGGAGAGGACACCGACGCCGACGACGACACCGACGCCGATCACCGAAGCCGACACCGGCAAGAGAGAGAGAGAGAGAGAAAGAGAGAGAGAGGAAAGAGTAAATTTGGGGGGAATACAAAAAGTTCCCCCCGCTGTTTCATTTAAAGTCTGGTACGTATATATAGCGACTGAATAGCGACAGAAGAAAACCCGTCGCCACGTAGTCGCCATGTTTGATACGTACCGACTGAATATCCGTCGCTACATAGTCGATGATATGTCCCTCCAATTCTCTACACAATTCCTGCCAAATAATCGACTACGTAGCGACGACTGGGGATCCGTCGCTATAATTACGACAGTCTAGCGACGGACGTGCGACCTTTCCTCCTCCTAAAATTAAAATAAAAAATGGCAAAGACGTGTAGTCGGTACTCAGTCGCTGAGCGGCCACGAAGCCGTCGCTAACATCGACGAAAAATTACCGTCGCTAAATATCCGTCGCCAATTGAGTGTATTTTGGTAGTAAAACTCGACGATATGGCCTGTCCCCGTAGATTATTAGCCCCGCTTCTAGAAGTTTATCAGAGGCAATATCCGTATTGAGGCCTAGCCTCACGTCTGTAAGAAGTTTAACCAAAGCAAACTCAGCGTTGAGACCTACCACCGATGCCAGATTTGGCATAGAAGCCTAGCCTCGTGGAGCTAGGCCTCGTTGTTAAGATGTTTCCAAAAGCATACTTGGCGAAGGTATTCCCACCCTGACAAGCCCTTTGAGGGTTATATGTCATAAGAAAAAATATTACCGAAGGCCTAACCTCATCATCAGAAACTCTTGTTTTCTAACTTCGCCTTTGGGGCACTAGAAGACTCTCTTTTCCAGAAATTGATTCTTGAACTTGTAGTTCATTAATTGTCTAAAACCTGAAGTTCACTAGAACCCAAAGTTCACCATAACCTAACGTTCATAATATAGGAATGAGATGTAAAGTGCTATACTCTAGAGGGGCGGGGAAGAATAGAGTAGGCAGCAAAAAATTAACTATTAAAATAATGTTAGCAGCAAGATCACAGAATATTTCACAGATATGTAAATGTAAAAGTAAAGAGCAGAGAACAAACGCAAACACAAGGATGTATACTAGTTTTTTCTTGTGTGGACTAATCTAGTCGGAAGAACTCTAGCTTCCAGTTGGAATCCACTATGAAAAAATGCCGCAAGTTTTCATGCGAAGTTCTTGCAACTTCTACAACATGAGCTTTGATCCGAAGTACTCGTTCAACTTCAATTGTTAAGTATATTTCTTCAATCAAGCCTCTGATTACAATCACTCTGATACTTCGAGACCATACCACACTGGCAAATCAATTAGAGGATTGTAACTAGCTTGGGATTTGAAAATGAAAAGCTTAGAACACTTTGGAATACCGTTGTAGGCTTTAGAGAGAAGAGAAAAGAGAACAAATTGGTGTGTTGAAATGGAATACCGTTGTAGGCTCTATTTATAGGTTTTCTAAAGGGAGAATTTGGGCATAATTCGGACCAAATTCGGGCAAAATTCTTTGAAATAATCTCGACAGATAGTCGTTGCATCCGTAACTGCGGGGAGACTGGGTTTGAAATTCCAACGTTCTACTAACCGAACTCGGGACAAATTTGGGCCGAACTCGGGCCAATTTTTGTTGGTCTAGAGTTGATTTGGTTTGGATTTTGCAAATCAGGTTTTGGGCTTTTTGAAAAGTCAAGCAGTTATGAGCTTTTGTAAATCGACTTATTTCAAAAACAAAGGAATATTTTGAAAATATTTTGGGGTAGCCTATTTGCCAGTACCACTCGGTGTACATTATATTCCTAGACTCAATAAATTATAAAAATTATATTGATAATGGAAATACAGACTCAGTGGCAAAAATGGCTTCATGTCTTGAACGGTAGAAATATCAGTTCTCAGCAGTCGTCCAAGTAGCCCTTATATCGAGACATGGTTAGATCAATTATTAAAATCAGGTTTGACCATGACCAGTGGGCCAATAATATCTCCTATTTTGACAATTGACAAATTTTGCCCGATATAACATCTCAATCTTGATTTGAAAAAAAATTAAAATTTATAAGGTACTGTATGTACTATCTCCTTTTAAAAACAAAATATTCCTGTATTCTCAACAAAAGATGTTAGATCCATTTTATCCCTCGTTGTCACTAAGCAAAATAATTGCAAAGAGAGAAGCTCCCCCGCAATTTATGCTTAAGAAACGAACATTGAAGAAATACAAAAAAAATATAGAATAACATATATTTCAATACAGTTCTATGAAGGAAGCATAAACTAAGATAAATAATGCAACGCATAGAATGAGAAGTGCATAGTAAGAATAAAAGAGGACAATACATACTGAAATAGTAAATGCATACTAATAGGAGTTTGAAATACATCAACTCAGCAAACAATCCCGGTAGTGCAAAAAAAATTAATATCTTGGAATATCGGAGCATTTCCAAGCATACATAGACAAATGTAGAGTCTAATCAGATACCATCTAGACAAAATACAATAATGTCTAGATCAAAATCTTCAGCACCTAAATAGAATCATCGTCGTCATTGCGATCGGCATCGCTACCATGTCCAGTAGGACCAGCTCCAGAAGTGCCAGCTCCATGAGAAGGGTATGGAGTAGCACCATAACCACGGTACCAATTATAAGCGTTACTAGGCTCAAATAAGTGACGAACCGCCTCATCCTCATAGTGGTAGCCAGAAATAGTGGGATCTCGTGGAAGAGAATTGGCATGCTGACCAGTCTGGGCAAAATGCAGATCCGCAAAGGAGATTGCCAGGGCCTGAAACCGACTAGCATCTTGGAACTTATGTTCCCTCAATGTGTCAGTAACAAATGCTCGCAAAGAGTTGTTCTCATCCAGCTGAGCATGCCGCATATCAAATAAATGCTGGTGGAGACCCTCAAAAGACATAGGGTAATCCTGAGGAGGTAGAGGTGGTGCAGTAGGAGGAGCAGAAAGAATAGCTGCGCTACGACGAGAGAGCTGAAGATACTTGGGCTCAGAGTCACGAGAACAATTGGATAAATCAATGTCAAAGTGCTGAAAGATGAATGGAAGAATCATTACGTAAGTAAGATTTTTGTGTCTTTTGTGATAACGACCCATCATCTGAGTAATCATTTTGGGAACAGAAAAATGGAATCCCATTACGAATATGAAACAAACATTTCAAGGTTGGTCACATCGTCTTTGGAGGTAGATTTGGGCAAGATAGTGGAGTAAACAATGCGATGCAATTCATAGAGGAATATGTTCAAATATGCAGCTTTGAACTTTCCAGTACGGACTTGATTAGGAGAACAAAGTTGGTTCTTGAAACTATTAAAAGTCGTGTCTTCGGGGGAAATTCAAATTCAGTGATATCGTCTAGCAGAGCACCTTCATTTGGAATGTTTAGGATTTTTGCTAGTTCGGCATCACTGAATTGAATATCAATTCCAGCAACACAACTCTTAACAGTGAAAGTGTCAAGGGTGAAATTATAGTAAAATAATCGAATAACATTAGTAGCAATAGGAAATGAACGAGTGACAAGATTGTGCAATCCTAATGCTTCAAAATAGGTTTTATGGTACGAAAATATTGTCCACTTGATCGGTGCGCCAGGGCATATATTGCGAACTAAAAATTTTGTATACCATAATAAGGATTGTTCAAGGGTTTCAAAGAAAAACTCAATTAACGCCCCATCGTCCGATTGGATGGGCGAAAAGAGCGATACTTGGATAAGATCTGAAGAGGAGGCTTCTTCGCTAACCGTCGTCTTCTTTCTCTTGAAGGGGTTGTGCATTTTAGGCATAATTTCTAGAAAAGTATAGAAATCTATGAAATTGAAAATAGAAAGAAGGAGGAAATTATACCTTCTGAGAATTGAGTATGTGGAAGAGAAGGAGACTTCACGTACAAATCCAAAATTTGGATGGAAAACTCCAAAGGATTTGAGAGAAAACAAATGATAAAAGAGCTAGGGTTTGGAGCTTGTCTGCGCAGCTGCTGCTCTCTTTGGAGGAGGAAGGTGATGAATAGAAGAGGGCCACTTTAGGTTCTGACTTAAAACACCCGACACCAACAGAACTTGGGCCGAACTCGGGCTGAATTTGGTACGAGTTTACCTGGGGCTCTGTTGAGGTTTTTTTACAGAAAATGAAATGCCACTTTTGTATTGATCAATCCTTTTTAATTATTTAATTCCAAGTTTAGTTATTTTAGATTGCAATTAATATAATTAATATTATTTTATGAATTAAATTTTTTTATGTAGCGACTGTCTCAGATTAGCTGTAGGGGTACTGTCCCAGCTAACGGAGGTTCACAGGAGAACGCTTAAATACCGTTTCGCTTCAACCTTAGTCGTGGTGACAGATAGACCCTTTGTAGGCTTGTCTCAAAAATAGTTTTTTCATATTGAAAAATAATTGAAAAATAACTAATAAAATAGAATTAATTAATATTATTGACATCTAAAATTTCTAATTCTCGACGTAAATAATTGAAACGATCTTCCGCTAATAGTTTTGTAAAGATATCAGCCAATTATTTCTCTGTGTCTACATATTCAAGGTTTATATCTCCATTTGTTTGATGGTCTCTAAGAAAATAATGTCGAATCTCAATATGCTTAGTGCGAGAATGACATACAGGATTCTTAGTCAAGTTAATAGTACTAATGTTGTCACAGAAAATGACTATATGTGTATAATGTAAACCAAAGTCTTCTAAGGATTGTTTCATCTACAAAACTTGTGCACAAGAACATCCTACAACGACTGATAATGCGACATAATTTTGCTTCTTGCTAAACCAAGATACTAGAGCATTACCTAAGAAATGACACGTGCTGCTAGTACTTTTTCTATCTACTTTGCATCCAGCAAAATAAACATTCGAGTAACCGATTAGGTCAAAGGACATAGTTTTGGAATACCATAAGCCGACAGAAGAAGTACCTTTAAGTTATCGAAAGATACGCTTAACTACACACAAGTGTGATTCCTTAGGATTAGCTTGAAAAACGTGTACACAAGCAAACACTAAACATTATATCAGGGTGAATAGCTGTTAAATAAAGTAAACTACCAATCATACCTCGATTCTTATATATGTCGACAGGTTTATCTTGCTCATCAATATCAAGCTTGGTTGAAGTTTCCATTAGAGTGCTAAGAGGTTTGACGGTTTTAGATCAAACTTCTTTAGTAAATCTTTTGTGTACTCGGCTTGATTAATGAATGTCCCATTGTTAGTTTGTTTGATTTGCAATCCAAGGAAGAATTTGAGTTCTCCCATCATGCTCATCGCAAATTCATTCTGTATAAACTTTGAAATTTTTTGACAAAAAGGCTCATCAGTAGATCCAATAACAACATAAACTTGAACTAAAATATTATTTCCTTTTAAATATTTTATAAACAGTGTAGTGCCAACCTTGCCTTTTGAAAAACCGTAGTCAAGTAAAAAAGAGCTTAAACGATCGTACCAAGCACGAGGGGCTTGTTTCAGACCGTATAATGCTTTTTTCAACTTGAAAACATAGTCAAGGTTTTTGAAATCAATAAATCCTGGAGGTTGAGCTACATAAACTTTTTCTTTTATAAAACTGTTAAGAAATGCACTTTTTATGTCCATTTAAAAAAATTTAAAATTATAAAAATATACAAATGCACATAACATGCAAATGGATTCTAATATCACAACTAGGGCATAGGTCTCATCATAGTCGATACCTTCCTCTTGGTTGTATCTTTGAGCTACGAGTCGGGCCATGTTACAAGTGAATAAACCATTCTCATGGAGTTTATTTCAGAATACCCAGCGGATGCCAATGACCGAATGATCAATAGGTTTGGAAACAAGTTTTCAAACTTGATTCCATTCGAATTGGTTTAATTTCTCTTGCATAGCATCTAACCAAAAATTATCGCTACATGCTTCTTCAATAGTTTTTGGTTCTAGCTGTGAAATAAATACAACACATAAAACTATATCTTTATTAAAGGAACGAGTAATTACACCCCTGGTAATCTCACCTATTATCAAGTCCTTGAGATGGTTAGCCATAAACTTCATTCTTTTTGGGGCACTCTCAAGGTAGCTGGTTCCGGTTTCTGGTTCTATACGTGCTCGGCTCGGTGGTTCTGCAGGTGCTATACTTGATGGTTCTGTAGGTGCTTTGCTCGATGTACTATTCTCTTCATCATCATCGTCGATCATTTGGTGATTTAGATCATCAAAAGTGACATTCATTGACTCTTTGATGATCATAGTCCTTTTGTTGAAGACTTGGTACCTTTTGCTTTTGGCCGCATAACTTAAAAATATACCTTTATCGGCCTTTTCGTCAAACTTTCCCAAATTATCTTTAGTATTAAGAATGAAATAGTTGCAACCAAAGATTTTAAAATAGAAAACTGTGTGTGTTCTATCAAACCATAACTCATAGGGAGTCTTCTTCGATTTAGGTCGAATAAGAGCGCTATTGAGAACATAACAAGCTGCATTGACAGCTTCAGCTCAAAAGTATTTAGGTAGACTAAACTGGTTTAACATTACCCTAGCCATTTCAGATAGAGTCTTGTTCTTAGGTTCTACAACCCCATTTTATTGTGAAGTCCTAGGGCAGAAGAACTCATGCAGATGTATGTCACAAAATTGCTCAAAATCTACGTTCTCAAATTCGTCGCCATGATCACTTCGACTTGGATTGATCATGAATCCTTTCTTATTTTGAACTTTTTTGCAAAAAGAGACGAACTCTGACAATGCAACATTCTTGTGTGTGAGAAAATATATCTACGTGTATCTAGGGAAATCATCTACTATTACAAATGCATATAACTTACCACCTAGGCTAGCAATTCTACTAGGCCCAAATAAATCCATATGCAGTAATTGTAGAGGTCTAGTGGTACTGACAACATTCTTGGACTTAAATGTGGATCGGGTGGCTTTATTCTTTTCACATTCACTACATATCGTATCCTTCTTCAAAGTAATATCCGGTAAGCCTTGTATGAATTTCTTCATAGATAGTCTTGAAATTGTGTCCATATTTCTATGACCAAGTCTCATATGCCATAGTTGACTCTCATCATTCTTGGCGATTAAGCATCTACCTTCTTTGTTAGCATTTTCTAAAAAAATAGAAAACATATATATTATTTTCCCTAATACCTTCAAAGATAGTACTTCCAATTAAGCTATCAACTAAAGTACATTTATCTTTGACAAAGTTAATACCATAACCATGGTCAGCTAAATGGCTTATGCTGAGTAAGTTATGTTTTAACTCGGTTACTAGACAGATATTGTCACTACCATATTTCTAGTTTGAGGGTATTTTTGACATTTTTGGGATAATTTAAATTTATTAGAATTTATTTGAATTTATGGGAATTTTTAGAAATTATTTTGGAATTGTTTGAATGAGGGTTGACTAGGTTGACTTTGACTAGCAATGACCATGGTAGACTAACCTAGGAGCTAACCCTAGTTGAGTTTGGTCTTGATTAGGTCATGCCACCCTAGTTAGACTAGAGTTGACTAATAGTATGGTTATTTGACTTAAGTAGAGTTTTAAGTCATAAGCCATGACTTGTGATTAACCAATAAATCAATAGTTAGCCAAATAGGCCCAAAGCCCATTAGTCAAGTGCCCAAACCCTAATCCTAACATTTTTGTCCAGCCAACCTAGGGATTTCCCCACTATATAATCTCTCCTAAAATCTAGGGCTAGCCTCTTCTTTAGGAATTTATTACAAGAGAAGAAAGAGGTGAGTCTCCATGTTCAAAAATTCCTAAAAATCTATTTTTCCTCCTTTTTAATCCAAAAAAATTGCAATAGGTTCTAATTATTGTTTTCTTGCTGTTGGAATTGAATGTTCTCAGTTTTCTATCAATTTGGAAGAGTTTGGCCATCAAGAGGAGCACCTCTTTATGAAGCTTTTTGAGGCTTTGGGTACTCTTAGGTAACTCTCTATCAACACCATAGAATCCTGATATTTTTGCATCAATAGGGAGCCCTAGATCTAACCTAATAGTAGGAATAGGAAACCCTAAGTTTTCGTGTCCTTTCGTGTCCAAACAGGACACGTATCAGTGCACTGTTCAACGTGTTTGTGGAAATGCCAAAGTGGAACTTTTCGTGTTATTTTCGAAATGTTTGTGAATGGAAATTTGTGTTTTGGTGTCGTTTATCCATTTCTTGTGCACCGGGATTGATTCGTGCACGTGTCGTATCGTTTGGACATGCGTGCACACGGATTTGGCACGCTCGCGTACGGCCTGGCGGATCCCCTGCCTATCGGGGTCCCTACAGGACACGACACAGCGTGCCCTAAAACGAAACTTTGTGGGGAGCTTGGCGCACCTTCTTTTATCACGCTTCCCAAGTTTTACGAGATTGTATGGTCGGGTTGGGGAGAAATCGGCCACGCACGGGGATGCACTGTTCTGCGCACAGTGTGCAGCTAGCCACTGATACGGCTCTAGTACTTAGGACACGACACGCGAGGACATAATGCAGACACTTAGACATGAGCACCTAGACCTAGACTAGGTGGGGACACAAGCACGAGGCCTGGAGTGCTCTGTGTCGGGTGCACGACACACGTGCACACCCGCACGAGACTGTCCAGTCTCTGTGTTTTGATTTTCCTGTTTTGGATTTTGTTTTGAATGGACACGTTTGTGTCCACTTTTGTGGACACAAACATGTCACACAGCACGTGTCCTATGTGTTTATATGTTACCAACCATGGATATGGTATTTTAGCTCGATTTTGGTTTTCAATTCTCAATTTATCCCAATTTACTGAAACTGGATAGCAGTCCTTAATTCCTATTATTCCCAGTTTTCAAAAATGAACTTTGGCATCTATTTTTATCCAATATAATGCTCCTAATTGCATGTTTACATCCTAATATAGTTCTTCTATATATATTCTACTTATATGTCAAGTTTGGGTTTGATTTGTGGTGGTTTGAGTCCTAAATCTGGGAATTAAATATGGGACTGTTCTGGACAGGTAACTGTGGGTTTGATACTGAGTTTTTGGTTTTTCTTTCATTTCATTTTTGAACTGGGTTGGTGGCTAGGAGCTGATAGCAGTAGGTACTGTTGGGCCATATTTATTTAGACACACACACATTCACTCTAGCCTACCACTCACACATACACATGTATCACTATGACACACAAGTTTCAGTCTTTACACCTATCCCTGTCACTTTGTACAATCCACACACACACACATGTTCTTTTCCTCACTGTTTTGCCTTACTCCACTGTCACACACCCACACAAGTCACTCACACACACATATTATACACATATGCTCTCACACACATCCTCACATAGCACACACTCTTATACACACACACATACACATGTGCACATGAGCACTTAAGTGCCCCCCTCTCTATGCTTTGTATATACTCTTATGTTTTGACATATAGGGTAGTATAGTATACACATATAGCCTATAGGTTTAAATGTTATGGTTATATCATATAACTTACATGGTGTATCAATACATATATATATATATATATTGTCCTAGTATGTATGTACCTAGTAGATGATTATGAGCCTATATATATATATATATATATTAAGTATCCTATATTAACTTGTATGGTATGTTTACATATGTGTTGTTTAGATATAGAACTGATATGGTTTTGCCTATTGGCCCATGGCCTAGTCTATTAACCTGTCACGCCCCAGAACCAGAATACTGGAGAGCGGGCGCAGACATAGCCAGCTACGTATATGAAATGGAATCCATCTCGCTATACGGTCACGGCTGTCTAGATACATGAGGGTTTATCTACAAGCCAACAGTCTCTTAAGGTCATGAACAAGCCTAGTGTCTCAATCACAAGCAAGTAAGTAAAAGGTTACAAGAAGTATGATCATTAAATATACAATAGTAAGGCATCCCAAACATTACATATTCAGTTGATCATGAAGCTAGTCGTTACAAAATGTTAGGACTAGCAAGAGTTTAGTCATACATGATCAACCCTAGGATCTGTCAATCATGTTACAGCCCGTAGGCAGACAGTAAGTAAAGTGCAATCGAGCTAAACAAGTGCTCGTCGGCTAAGCGCCTCAAAAGAATATTTTTATAATAAAGTAGGACATCAAAAATAAACCCACTCGTTGCCAGGGTTCCGTCTAGTGGCCACCATCTGGCTGAAAGGTCGGTAGATCCTCTGGAGCTGCTCCAAAATCTGGCCACACAAAACCAGCTGGGTCAGATCCCAGAAAGAGCAAGTGCCACAAAGGAAGCTTTACTTAGAAACTAAAACCAGCAATCAGCACAATTATAAATAAAGGTAAGAACTGGAAATAAAGAAAATACATCGGGATGATATACGACGAGATAACCATGGAACTATTCAGATAACCAGGTTACAACCCATAAACCAAACAAGGACCGGGATTGTAACCCTTCGTCTGAACAGAACTTAGAATTCTCACTATTTATCGGTAAAATCAATACAGGCATTCAGGTCATACAGTAATCTGGAATAGAATCAGGACAAGACTAGACTGGTTAGACTCCATCCAATCATTTCACGGCCAAGCAAGAATTACGGCTTAATACTTTAACTAACTAGCGTTATCACATGTCTAATTACTAGCAAGATGCAGTGAGATTACTCCACAGCCACAAGCCCTACAGACCATCCAGGTTACCCGGGTTAAAAGAATTAGAGTTGAATTCAGGTGGGTACACCGTCCAGAAAACGAATGTACCCTTAGGTAGCTTGAAGGATACAATACATGATAGTGTACTGAAAATATGCCCTACTCGACGGCAGGCTACACATCCCAAGGCGTGCCTGTTTGCCATAAAATATAAAAGAACAGAACAATTATCGGAGGACCGAACTTTTACTTCACGTTACAAACTCGCTTGTACAAAGAAAGCCTAGGGACGAAAACCTAGGTACAGTAGTCTAAGTACAATTGTTTATTTTAGATTCTGGGTGTGACGATAGAGGCTCGGGAAGGCGACGACAGCCCTGTCTTACTCCTTGGACGATCGGTATGCAGCCTTGGCTCCTTGTGAAAAGATGGTTGGTGTTGACAAAGAAATGCTCTTCTTGCTCCTCTGTTGCTCTTTTGGCTTCTCTTTCTCTCTCTGTGTATTCTTCTCTCTGACTATTGGGGAGTCTCTCTGTATATATGTATTTTTCTCTCTGAAATTGTATATCTTACAAGGGAATGGCACCTTGCTATATATAATAGTGGGATGTGATCATTAGGGTTGCTAATGATTAGCTTTTAGAGATGGCGGCGGCTTGGGGATTGGTCAATCTAGGCCATTCATCCTGATTATGTTGAATCTGGGCCATTATGTGTAGATTACACCAAATCCCATGAGCAATTAATGCTGATTAGAATAAATTTTCCTTGTACTGATCTTCAGATATCTGCGAATAAATCAGATCTATTCTTCTGTCACGTGTCCTAGATTTATTGGGATTTGACCCAATCTTTAATGGCAGCAAATCTGAGGAATTAATTGGTTTAGGACACGTGTCCTAGGAGCTGCTGGGGGGATCTGGACCGCATGACTAGTGAGCCGTATATGAAGGTGAGCCGCATATGGTTAAGCCCACGTGTAAGGGCTGCATGGGCAGTGGCCCTCACTTGAGTCCTCTAACCACAGAGAAGTAATCCTTGTGGGCCACATAGGTATATATCCGCCTGGGCCGCATGGACATGATCCTCTTGAACCATATGAGAAGTTCTCGCTCGAGCCGCATGAGGCTTTTATGGCCTGAGCCGCATAGGATGGATTCACTCTGAGCCGCATGGGAAGTCCTTTGCTCGAGCCGCATGAGACTTCTATGGTCTGAGCCGCATAGGATTTATTCTGAGCCGCATGAGAAGCGAGCCGCATACGAATGCCCACGTGGCAAGGCCACGTAACATTTTTATGGCTCTCAGGGGATTTGTGTCAGAGATTTCTTTCCTCTTCCCTAGAGATTCATCATTATGACAGAGTCATAATTACCTGCCTTTGTGTCAGGGCTGTCAACTTTTCAGAGGGGTCAGCCGTCATAGCAATTAATGTAGCATGGGTCGGAAGGGAGCACTATCAGGCCACGTGTCCTCTGAGCCGCATGGAATGCCTTGGGCCGTATAGCTCCTTATGCCGCATGATTTCCTGAGCCGCATGAGTTCTCTGAGCCGCATGGATCTTTCCTGGCCGCATGAATCATTTCCTTTAGTATTTTCCGTGCTTCTACAGGATCCCCTTCAAAGTTTTTAATTTTTAAAATTGAAATACTTTGAATAAGAAGCATGGCTGGATATTCTTTCGGCCGTATATAAAGTCCTGACCGCATGGATATCTTGGCCGCAGGAGACTTTCGAGCCGCATAGTTGCTTTCAGCCGCATGGCCATTTGAACCGCATATGCCCTTTGCCACGTCATTATGCCATGCGTGTAGATCTTTTTGGGACAGGATCCCAAGAGCTCAGTCTTTAAATAGCTGGTTTGGCTCGATAGCCGAAGAGTCGATCGCGTTTGTACGAGGCGTCGGTCCATAGTTTTCTGTCTATAATTAGACAGTCTTCTCTCTTAGACTCTTTTTGACTCAGATTTTTGTCGTGTTTTCTTCCTCTGATCATCAGACAGCAATGGCACCCAGGGCTTCTAAGGCTGTGAAGAAGGCTGTGGCGAGGAGTAAGAAATTGGCTTCGCCCTCGACTGTCGCGCCCTCCGTTCGTCTTGACGTTCATATTGCCATCGAAGGTAAGGATTAGGCAGTCGATTTGAAACCCTAACCGAGCCTGCTTCACTGCATACTCCAGACTTTGACGTGAACTTCTCAAACTACATGGTCCGTATACACGTCCCATGACTGAGCCGCATGAGGATATACCCCCTGTCTGAGCCGCATAAGACTTCTCTAAAACGAGCCGCATGACCATTTCTGACTTTTTTTATTTTCTTCATCTTTGGTTTTTGCAGTATCTCCACCGAATGCTGAGACTGCAGCGTCAGAGGAGCCGCAGCCTCCTGTCACCAGCCAGGGATCTTCCTCTGTTAAGGAGGAAGTGAAGAAAGAAGAACCTGCGCCTGAGGGGGACGGCAGCCCTCCAAATATCGAGACTGCTGAGGGTGGCAGTGCTGGAAACTCTATTTCTTCTATTCCGGACGAGGATGCTCTTCACTTGCATCCTTCATATGTGAGATGGTTGAGGGAATGGTACATGCGCTCCTGTAACTAGGATGTTGGGGCTTCTCGTGGATGTCTGTCTGTAGTCTTTGTTTTGTTTCGCCTTTCTTCTTGTCTTCATGAAGAACTCTTTTGACTTGCTTGCAATCGTGTGGATGTAACAAATTTCTGAATGAATGGAATATATATTTGCTTCACTCTTTTGCTTTGTAATAATCCTCTTATTGGGACATTTTGTGTGGACCCATTGTCCCTAATATACCCTGGTTTTGAATACGGACAACAAGTTTAAAAGAGAGGAACCAATCATACTGACTCAGAGGTACTGAGGACATGGTAAGCATGAGGGTTTCTTTGACGGGGGGGGGGGGGGGTACATAGAATAACTCAGAAGTAATGAGGACATGGAAGTTCTACGTAGGGGATGATTTGTTTTTGGCGAAAGTGGAACGGCTCAGAGGTAATGAGGACATGGCCGTCTTGGAAGTTTGTGGACCCGTTACCTTTGTTGTGCACTGGGAGTGCAGGTATTAGATCATGAGGGAGGATCTCTTGTAGGAAAAAAGTTCAGCGGTATGATTATACATGACTTTCTTTCAAAAGAGTGACCGGGATGTAAGTTCAGGGGTACCGATAGGTAAATAACTCGACAATCCATGAATGTTAGAATCAAAGTGTAAGTTCAGAGGTACCAGCGGATACATGTCTTAGAAATTTGGGATATCTTTGTGGAAGAAGGGCATGAGTTCAGCGATACATGCGGGTACATGACTCAAAAATTTGGAATATTGTGGGTGCGAGCTCAGCGGTACCAGCGGGTACGTGACTCGAAAATCTGGAGAATGGTGAGTGTGAGTTCAGCGGTACTAGCGGGTACGTGACTCAATGATCTGGCAAACTATGAGGGTGAGTTCAGTGGTATCAGCGGATACATGACTCAATAATCTGGAAATTCATGGAGTGAGTTCAGTGGTACCAGCGGGTACGTGACTCAATGATCTGGCAAACTATGAGGGTGAGTTCAGTGGTATCAGCAGATACATGACTCAATAATCTGGAAATTTATGGAGCGAGTTCAGTGGTACCAACGGGTACGTGACTCGAGGATCTGGAGAATGTTGTTTAAATATAGTATTTCTTCAGGAACTTGCCGTTGACGGGCAACATGAGCAAGTCTCCGTTCTGTTTGGCGAGGCGGTAAGTACCGTTGGAGAACACGGCCTCGATGACAAATGGACCTTCCCACTTTGGCTGGAACTTGCCGACGGTCTTGTGAGTCATGACCATCGGCCTCCGGACTGCCAGAACAAGATCACCCACTTGGAATGTTCTGATTTTGACCTTCTTGTTGAAGGCTCCTGAGATGCGTGCTTGGTATAGCTCGATCCTTTGCTGAGCTAGGAGGCGCTTTTTATCTAAGGCTTCTAATTCTTGCAGTCGATGTCGGTAGTTATCATTCGTTGTCAATTGATAAGTGAGGGCGACACAGAGTGAGGGTATTTGAGTCTTTAATGGAAGAACTGCCTCACTCCCGTACACTAGGGAGAACGGCGTATTCCTGATGGCTGTTCGAATTGTGGTGCGATAAGCCCATAAGCATTCGTCGAGCTTCTCGTTCCAGTCGTGCTTGTTGGAGGAGACGAACTTTTTGAAGAGTTTGATGATTGTTTTGTTGAACGCCTCTGCTAATCCATTTGCTGCCGGGTTGTACGGCATCAAAGCGATATTCTAGATACGGTATTTATCGCAAAACCGATAGAATGTGTGGCTTGCAAACTGCGGACCATTATCATGGATGATCCTTCGCGGCAGTCCAAAGCGGTAGATGACGTGATGCTTAAGGAAGCTGATCACGTTTGAAGTCTTGACTTCTGCGAGTGGGACAACTTCCGCCCACTTGGAGAAGTAATCAGTGATCGCAAGTATGAAGCGATGTCCTCGGGAGGAAGGTGGGGTGATTGGACCAATGATATCCATTCCCCATGCTTCGAATGGCCAGGACGCCACTGTCGGATGTAGAAATTCGGATGGTTGGTGAATGAAGTCCACGTGGACTTGGCAAGCTTTGCACTTTCTAGCATAATCGATCGCATCTGCCACCATCGTGGGCCAATAGTAGCCTATTCGTCGAAGGCGGTCTTGTAATTTTGGGCCAGGCTGGTGGGCCCCGCAGACACCGTCATGAGCTTCTCGTACTGCTTCTTTGGCTTCTGTGTTTGACAGACACCGAAGTAATAATCCGCCGTAGGAGCGGCGATACAGCATCTTCGTCTCTGTATCGTAGAAGAATCTGAGAGAACGCCTTCTGATGGAAGTGGCTTCCTTTGGGTTCTCGGGCAGGATGTCGTAGATGACGAAGTCGATGAATGGTTGTCTCCAATCTGGGGCGTCATCGATCATCTGTGCGAAATAACTTGCCACGAATTGCACATTGTTTTTAGGACAGACCAGTTCATGGCCTATCACTTCTACTGATTGGCGATCGTAATTCGGAACTACTAGGGAAGCGGCAAGACCAGCTAGGGCATCGGCTTCAATATTTCGAAGTCTGGGGACGTGCTCGATGAAGAACCCCTCAAATGACGAGATGATATCGATCGTTATTTGGTGATAAGGGATCATGTCTTCGTGGCGACTTCGTACGAACCCCGGATCTGATTGACGATTAGTTGGGAATAGCCGTATGCTTCAAGGTATTCTACCCCCAGCTCTCTTGCAAGTTGGAGGCCAATGACCAGAGCATTATACTCGGCCACATTGTTAGAGCAGGGTTCTGTGAGGGAATAGGCACGGTTGATCACCAATCCGGAAGGGGAGACCAGCACTACCCCGACTCCGACGACTATATTGCCTTTAGGTCCGGTCCTGGAAGCACCGTCAAAGAACATTCGCCATATAGCCTCGTGAGAGGTTGTATGCGAGTCAGCGACCTCGTCTGGAATCTCTTCGTATATTTTGGAGGATTCCGAGCCTGGGTGGGCTGCTAAAAAGTCCGCCAGGGCTTGACCTTTGACTACCTTTTGTGGGACAAAGATCATATGATAAGGGGACAACAATATTGCCCATGTAGCGAGTCGAGAGCTAAGTGCCCCTGGTTTGGTCATGAGGACTCTGAGAGGGTTGACCCGTGAGATCACATGTATCGTTTGTCCGGTGACATAGTGTCGCGTTTTCTGAATGGCAAACACCAGGGCGAGGCATTCCTTCTCCACAGCGGTGTATCGGTGCTCTGTTCCAATTATCATTCGGCTGAGGTAATATATGGCCTGTTCATGGCCTGTATCGTTGTTCTGTGCCAGCAGAGCCCCGAGGGAGTGCTCCATTGCTCGTACATAGAGCAGGAATGGTTTTCCAGGAACCGGGGCTACCAGAACTGGAGGATTTGACAAATATTCTTTGATGCTGTCGAAAGCATGCTGGCATTCCTCGTTCTATACGAATGAGACTCCTTTCTTCATGAGGTACGTGAATGGTCGGCATCGCCCGGAGAGGTTGGAAATAAACCTTCTGATGTAAGCTAGCCTCCCTTGAAGGCCTCTGAGTTCGCGGAGATTTTTCGGGGGACCCATCTCCATGATTGCTTTTGTCTTCTCAGGGTCTACATGGATACCCTTTGTAGTGATGATGAAGCCTAAGAACTTCCCGCTGGATACGTCCAGAAAGGACTTCGTGGGGTTCATCTTCAAATTATGCGTTCGTATTAGGTCGAATACCGTCCTTAGATCCTGCAGATGGTCTCCCTTGCTACGACTTTTAACGGCTATATCGTCAACGTAGCACTCCACCGTCTTGCGTAAGTGGTCTCTAAAGATGATGCTCATGGCTCTTTGATATGTGGTGCCGGCATTCTTCAAACCGAAAGGCATGACTGTGTAGCAGTACGTGCCAATTGGTGTTCGGAATAAAGTATGCTTTTCGTCATTAGGAGACATTTTGATTTGGTTGTATCCCGAGAAGCCATCCATGAATGGCATGCGTTCGAAGCCGCAAGTATTGTCGATCATGATGTCTGTGATAGGAAGGAGGAATTCATCTTTGGGGCACGTCTCGTTCAGGTTGCGGAAGTCGATGCAGATTCGAATCTTCCCATTCTTCTTGAGGACGGGTACTATATTGGCGACCCAATCGGGATGTTGCTCCTCATAGATGAAGCCGCTGGCTATCAGTTTGTTGACTTCGGCTTCGATCGTGTCCATGATGCCTGGACGGAAGCGTCGCTGTTGTTGCTTGACCGGCTTCGCATCTGGTCTAATGTTGAGTTTGTGAAGAGCGATGTCAGGATTTAACCCTGGCATGTCTTCATAGCTCCAGGCGAACACATTAATGTACTCTCTGACAAGTTCTAACAGGGACTCTCGTTCTTCGTAAGTTAGGCTTTTACTGATAAAAATCAATTTTGGAGAAGATTCGCTGCCGAGATCCACTTGTATGACCTCATCTTCAGTAGGAGGTTCTCTCAGTTTGAACGGCTTTTCCCATTGTGGGTCTAATTGCTGGGCCCATGGCTCTAGCTCGAAGATTTCGGGGATGTCTTCGTCTTCCTCGTAAGCGTCGGCGAATGCCATATTGACTGACATGACTTGTCTGAACACATCTCCGATGCTGGTATCTGAGTCGGAAGTTGGTGATCCGGTTGAATGTGACTGCCAGTCGCATTCTTCATCTGAACTTTCAGGGGTCGTAGTAGGCGTTACATACCCAAACTCGCATCGAGTTTTGTTATAGTAGTTCAGTGGTTTGCCCGCCGGGACTGGCGGCTTCAAAGGTAATCGTCGCCCAGTGCCGTAGTTCAATCCTAGCGTCATCTCTAGATCATACCCCTGTTTCTGCATGAGATATTTGGATTGAGGGCTATAGAGATACAGAGGCAGTCTCCCGGCATCTGACCCGAGGTCGTCTTCTTCTATGGTGAGGGGATGCGGGTTGTTCGTCCGGCCAAAGATGATCGGATGATCTTCTCCCTCGAATATTCGGTAAGCGTCTTCTACTGGAGTAAGCTGGATCGTGGTGTACACATTTGTCACCTGTGTGTGTAGGTGAGCGCCTATACCGTGTTCCATAGCATACATTGTACATAGCTTATTGAACTCGATGTAGTTCAAAGATAACCCTTTATTGATGAAGTAAGGTATCTTTTCGAGGGGGATTACATCATCAGCGGAGGGGATATTGGTGTGGGTAGCCATATACTTGGCTAGCTCCGGTTCCTCTTCGGCTACCCCCTGCGTAAGTGAAGACTGAGAGAATGACCTAGGAAGCTTGATTGTCAGTGGTTCAGTTGATGGAGTTGAGCGTGGTGTTGTTGGCAGACTAGCAACCCCCAGTTTGGCATTTGATGTGGGGCGAGGAGTGGCTGGTTCGCTAGAAGTGTCAGACCTTGCATCGGGGTGTCGACCCTTCCTGGGAAGGCGTATCGTCATGGGCCTATCCGAGGGGTTGAGCTTCCCTGCTTGTGGTTGGCTGACTCTTGATAGCCTGATTGTCAGTGGCTCCGTTGTGGGCGTCGGCATTTGGCCGGACCTTGGCAGCCGGATTATCATTTGCTCCTCCTGCGCTGAGAGGCTGATTGCGTCCTTCCGCAGAGTGGTGGTAAGGGGTGCAGACTTGCCCGATTTGCGAGCTTGGAGGTGGATCGTCAGGGGTCCTTCTGATCCCGTGGCAGTCTCGGTATGAGTTTGTGTGTCTCCTTCATCAAGGTGCCTCTTCGACTTTTCGTATAGGCAGGAATCTGAGTAGTAGGATTCGACCCCTTTGAAGGGATCGATATCAGCAAATTCTGTCTTCACGAAGCCGTGTTTGTCGACATATTTGAAGCACTGGTGTAGCGTGGAAGATACAATCATATAATCGTGAATCCATGGACGCCCCAAGAGGATGTTGTAAGAAGTGTCTGCATCTATGACGTAGCAGGTGACTTCGGATTGGAGGTCGCCAATTTGACACTTCAGACGAATCTTCCCAATAGGGTAGCTCATGCCCGAATTGAAACCGCTGATGGCGGTGCTTGTAGGTGTCAGGCGATGCATTAGGATACGGAGATGATGTAGCAAGCCCTTCGGGATGATGCTTATGGAAGAGCCAGGATCTATGTGCATCCGATCCACCTTCACGTCGCCGATGTATCCCGTGTAGTATAGCAGGCGATCATGTAGGTTGGTTTTGATGAGCATGTCCTGCGGAGTGAAGACGATGTTGGGCATTGCTCCCGTGCATGCGCTGTCTTGGAGATCCACGGGTGAGTCCTCCCCGGTGAGGTTGGATTGAGCCAGATAAGCGTCGGCATTTTGGAGTGCTTCGCTCAATGCAATACGAACGTCCTTGGAGAGCCTTAGGAGTTCGTACAGTGACAATTTGGCCGGAGTGTTAGCCAATTGTGCTAAGATGTCAAAGTTATAGGGCCTCTCTAGCCCTTGGGCTGCGTCCTTTCGGAGGGATTTGTCGAAGCGAGTCTCCTTCGGCCTAGGCTTGTCGGTCGTCGAAAGCTGAGCCGGTCCCGGAGCATCAATTGTAGTAGGTTGATAATTTTCAGCTGGGCTGTCAACCACAGGTTGGGATTGCGCTCCGGACCACGTGACGACGGCTGTAGCTTCCTCGTTGTCTGCTGAGATTGTGTGGCAGGTCCTGATTTTTCCACTCTTTTTGTTAGTGGGAGATGGTATGGGCCGAGTTACTTCTGACACCAAGTCTGGATGGACCCACATGACCTTCCCTCATGAGGTGGTGAGAGGTACTAGACCAGCAGCCTGTTCCCGGGGAGGTAGAAGATTGGTAATCTCTATCGTCGCCAGAGGGACGGGGATTACCCCGTCTTGAGTTTCCGTCGGAGGGAAGCTGTCGAATTGTGCGGACACCATATTGGCTGCTACGGTTACCTCTTCGAAGTCGATGGCCAGAGCGTTCGAATCGATGAGGCTTTGGATGTACCATTTTAGTTGGTAGCAGTCGTGTGTAGCGTGGTGTACATAACGGTGGTAATGGCAGAACTTTAGGTTCTCCAGATCAGCCGGCCGAGGCTCCCGTCTTGGTGGAGGAAGCTGAATTCTACCTCCTTGTATGAGCATGTCCAAGATAGGCTTGACGTGGCCGTCTTCGAAAGAGTAAGTGATCTGAGGCCATTGTTTGTCTGCTGGTTGTGACTCGGGCTTCTGGGCCGTGTCGGCCACCATAGCCTGCTTTCCTTTGCTGTCCCGATTGTTGGAGGGGTTACCCCCATTATCGTTGTTGGGACGCTTGCCCTTGTTTTCTCCTTCTGAGATGTGCAATCCCAGTTGGCGAGCCTTCTTCAGTCGTTCTTCGGCGCTTGTGGCGCTGATGATGAACGCCTTCCAATCTTTGAATTGACTTTCGCCCATCCAGAGACTGATCGTTGGAACCAGTCTCTTTTGGCAAATTTCAATCAAAGAGGAATCTAGATTTTCGGAAGGCAGCTTCATGGCGGTCTGGCGGAACCGCTTGATATAGTTCCTTGTCAACTCCTTCTCCCCTTAGACGACGTCCATGAGAGTAGACATAGTGACGTCCTGTCCTACTTCGTAGAATCATTCCAAGAACAGGCGCTTGAAGCCGACGAAGGAGTGGATGCAGTTGTCCGGTAGATTGCGGTACCAATCGAAGGCGACTCCTTCCAATGCCCCGATGAATAACCGTGTGAGGATCGCATCATCATGAGGCAGATGGTCGGTGGTGACCTCAAAGTAAGTAATGTACCAACTTGCTGAGGTTTTGCCATCATAAGGGTTGATATTGAACGGCTTATATCTTGGTGGGATGGAACATCCCTCCATTCAGCAGGGTATGGTTACCGTATTCTGAGATCTTGAGCGTTCTCTCGGGCATGGAACATGGCTCGGAGCTCCTGGACCTCTCTCCTTACTTCTCGGGTCTCATCTGTCGCGGTAGGGGCTATTATTTCGGGAGGATTATTGTCCGAGTTTGGTGCCGTTGAGTTCGAATCCACATTGACCGTAGGGCCCGTGCTCGTTTGACCAGGCATTCCTCCTTGTAGAGTTGGCAGAGCCTCTTTAATCTCGTCTATAGACTTGACCAAAGCAAGTAATATGGCTTCGAGATTGTCGATGCGCTGGCGATCATTGGAACCACCTTGATTGTTGTCCGTCATGAAAACCGTCCTTACATGAGTAGGAATGGAAGGAACGGTGGAGGATGTGCCCTCCGAGTCGTACCCGTGCACCGAGAAGTCATCGAAATAGGTGGGAATGTTCTCTTCAGGCTCGGACTCGGAGGAAACGGTATCCCCTGCTTCAGAGCTTGCTTTGTCTTGAGAGTTACGGATGTCCTCGGGGACATCAGCGTCTGTTGCACCTGATGGAAGAGTTGTTTGTCCGGGCTTGGCTCCTTGAAACATCGGATTGTTACGGATGTTCGGAGGAGCGCTACCCCCAGTTCCCTTAACCCCCAGCAATGTGGATGATGAATTTCCCATCGCGGTAGATTTCGTCTTTGAACGGGTGTGTTGGAATACACCGGTAGAGGACAACCGTTTAGATGATAGTTTCTTAGCTGTGGTGGTTGATATCTTGGGACTGGAGATACTCGTCTTTTTCCTTCTCCCTTCGACGGAGACTTTTTGAGCGGAATTGCAGGAGACAACAGGAGGTGCCTCATCTTCTGAGCTCGGGTGCTGTAGCCTTTGGAAGATGGACGGCCGATCTTCCGGCACTGCCGCGTTGTTGCAGCAGCAATTGACGATGATTTGGGTGCAGCGATGTCCAAGCGAGGACTCTTTGTACGCCGACCCTCCTTCTCTTTCCTTGCGTTTGTGGAGGATCGCCTCCCGCAGGTCAGAGGAACCACTCTGTCTGTTTACCGCCGGGGGCTGGACTCGAGCGGTTGTATACAACTTCCCATCCGAGGCCCGTGTGATAGTCAACGGGACGCCCCGATAGTCAGAGGTTGGAACAGCTGACTGGGCTTGATGAGCCCGCGCTGCCCTAGACTTCCTCCTTTTAGCACTTGTGGGTGCGTAATAGGAGGAGTCCAAGTTGGGTACCACAGAGTCTGGCTTATCATCCAGAGAATCATCAGGGTCGGGACCGCATGAGAGACGGTCGAAGACTGATCGAGAGAAGCGTGAAACGGACGCTATGCGGCTAGAGTTGGGTACCGTACAGGCTGTCTGCATGCGGTTGTCTTCTGTCGTCGGACAAATTATTTTTGTGTGGCCAGGAGTCACGACCGTACAGGCTGGCCGCATGCGGTTGGCAATTGTGGCCGCATGGGTTTTCTGCAAGCGATTGACTCCTACAGCCGTATGAGTTTCATTCGTGTGATTGGCAACTGTAGCTGCATAAGCTATGCGGCTGACAGATATGGCCGTATGAGTTTTTTTCATGCGGCTGGAGGATGTAGCCGCATGAGCTTTCTCCCTGTGGCTGAAGGATGTAGCCGCATGAGCTTTTTCCCTGCGGCTGCTAACCTCAGATCTCATAGATTTCCTCTTTGCCCCTGTAAGTCCAGCATCATAGTATTTTCTTCTACCGGACTTGGGGACAACAGAGTTGTCTACGATCTGAAGTGGGGCCGCAGGGGAATTTTGCTCGCCGTCTTGAACAATAGAGGGTGTCTCTGCAAGAGTTTCAACAGAAACGAAGGATCGGGGTCTCCACTCCTTACGGGCCTTCTTTGTGCGGGCTCGCTTCTGGACCGGGCCAGTGCTCTTGTCGGAGAGCATCTCTTCGAACGCCTGTTGGTCGAACCGGGCGACCATCTTTTGTTGAGTGGAGCCAAGCTTGGCTGCATCCGATTGCGTCACCAACTCCTCAGCCGTGGAGAAGTTAGTCCCCAGCAGAGTCGCCATCGTGTTTGCCATAAAATATAAAAGAACAGAACAATTATCGGAGGACCGAACTTTTACTTCACGTTACAAACTCGCTTGTACAAAGAAAGCCTAGGGACGAAAACTTAGGTACAGCAGTCTAAGTACAATTATTTATTTTAGATTCTGGGGGGTGACGATAGAGGTTCGGGAAGGCGACGGCAGCCCTGCCTTACTCCTTGGACAATCGGTATGCAGCCTTGGCTCCTTGTGAAAAGATGGTTGGCGTTGACGAAGAAATGCTCTTCTTGCTCCTCTGTTGCTCTTCTGGCTTCTCTCTCTCTCTCTGTGTATTTTTCTCTCTGACTATTGGGGAGTCTCTCTGTATATACGTATTTTTCTCTCTGAAATTGTATATCTTACAAGGGAATGGCACCTTGCTATTTATAATAGTGGAATGTGATCATTAGGGTTGCTAATGATTAGCTTTTAGAGATGGCGGCGGCTTGAGGATTGGTCAATCTAGGCCATTCATCCTGATTATGATGAATCTGGGCCATTAGGTGTAGATTACACCAAATCCAATGAGCAATTAATGCTGATTGGAATAAATCTTCCTTGTACTGATCTTCTGATATCTGCGAATAAATCAGATCTATTCTTCTGCCACGTGTCCCAGATTTATTGGGATTTGACCCATTCTTTAATGGCAGCAAATCTGAGGAATTAATTGGTTTAGGACACGTGTCCTAGGAGATGCTGGGGGGATCTGGACCGCATGACTAGCCGCATATGAATGTGAGCCGCATATGAATGTGAGCCGCATATGGTTAAGCCTACGTGTCAGGGCTGCATGGGCAGTGGCCCTCACTTGAGTCCTCTAACCACAGAGGAGTAATCCTTGTGGGCCACATAGGTATATATCCGCCTGGACCGCATGGACATGATCCTCTTGAACCGTATGAGAAGTCCTCGCTCGAGCCGCATGAGGCTTTCATGGCCTGAGCCGCATAGGATGGATTCACTCTGAGCCGCATGGGAAGTCCTTTGCTCGAGCCACATGAGACTTCTATTGTCTGAGCCGTATAGGATTTATTCTGAGCCGCATGAAAAGCGAGCCGCATACGAATGCCCACGTGGCAAGGCCACGTGGCATTTTTAAGGCTCTCAGGGGATTTGTGTCAGAGATTTCTTTCCTCTTCCCTAGAAATTCATCATTATGACAGAGTCATAATTACCTGCCTTTGTGTCAGGGCTGTCAACTTTTCAGAGGGGTCAGCCGTCATAGTAATTAATGTAGCATGGGTCGGAGGGGAGCACTATCAGGCCACGTGTCCTCTGAGCCGTATGGAATGCCTTGGGCCGCATAGCTCCTTATGCCGCATGATTCCCTGAGCCGCATGAGTTCTCTGAGCCGCATGGATCTTTCCTGGCCGCATGAATCATTTCCTTTAGTATTTTCCATGCTTCTACAGTACCCAGGTAACGGGATTACCTGTAGCGGGAAGATCTCTTTATGACTAATGTGTTAATCTAGTTATTTAGCCTTAGTCCATTTCGGTAGGTACTCCTGACCGTGGTACTCAGGAATCCCCTCCTAGATATGATGCAAGACAAGACTGGATTATTTGTACAAGCACAACCGCCCACGGTATCCAGGATTAATTATACAGGTCATGTCATGTCAGGTAGCCGTCGCAACAGCTATTCGAGATAATCATGTCAGGTTTATCATATCAAGTTTACTGGTCAAGAGTGCGCCACGACGGGCCACTATCAGGTCAGGTCATATTTACTTGTCAGGAGTGCACCACTACGGGTCACTGTCCTGTCGTGCTCAATTATCAATTCCAAACTATGAGACCCGTCTCGCTGTATCGGTATTTTATACGGATACGTATTTATTTGAGCCGTATTTCGTATTTTTCGATTTGCGTGATATTTTAAAATTTCCTAAGTGTAGGATTTTCATGACTTGGTTTAACTTGGATTTGGTTTTATTTGGTTCGGTTCCACTTTGACTTGGTTTGGTTTAGTTTGGTTCTTTTTGAGATGAGGTGTATGGTTTAGATTGAGTGGAGAGGAATGAATGGTGGAGATCACTTGAGCTTGTTATATAAGCCACTTTTTCTCTCTTTCTCCTCATTCACCCTCATTCATTTTTTTTCCACCAAACCCTAGCTATTAGAGAGAGAGGCAAGTACACCTTGCCGAATGTTTGACGATTTCTATTTCGTTTGTTCCATTCTCTTCCTTGTTATATTCTAAGCATGTTTAGAACTTGGAGTTTTCGGTTTTACCGAGTGGATTGTTGTAGATCTAGCTTTATGGTATTTTCAGTTTTCATGGGTTTTGATCTGTCAAACTTGTATATTTTTGTCAACTGATGGTTCCATGTTGTAGAGTATTTTATTCTGCCCCCATTTTGACCTATGGAAGTTCGGATTTGGACTCTGGATGAAAGATTCATGGAGCTTGGGAGCCATGGCTTGAGTGGTTCTTCTTCTTGGAAGAATGGGGAAGAAGAACAGTTCATAGCCGCAAGAACTGAGCCGCATAGCCCTTATGCGGCCAGTTATCCCTCCTAGCCGCATAAGCTTACTGCATGACTTGGCCGCATGGCCTATGCTGCAGGAACTTACTCCCAGCCGCATGAACATTTGATCCATCCAGCCGCATGGACTTTTGATTCCCGGGCCGCATGACCCTGATTAGATCGAGCCGCATGGCATAGGTCTTACGACTAGCCGCATGGACTTCTACCCGAACCGCATGGAGACCCGCCCCTTTCTGGCCGCATGGCCTTACGTGGGGCTGAGCCGCATGACCTACCCTGGCGGAGCCGCATGAGACTCCCGAGCCACATATACCTGTGCTTCCTGAGCCACATGAACATTTACATCCTGGCCGCATGACCCGCATTGGTCCAGCCGCATGAACCCCTTTCATTTCCTGAGCCGCATGCGCCCTCTTTGTCCTGGCCGCATGGGACCTAGTGATCCTGACCGCATGAGCCCCTAATTGAGCCGCATGAACCCGACTCCTTTAGCCGCATGCGCCCTGATGAATTCAGCCGCATGGGCTGTTCTTTTCATAGCCGCATGAGATCATTCCTGGCCGCATATGCTTTAGCCGCATGACTTTTCCATAACCCTGTGCACTATTATTTTATTACTATTTACCCATGTCTTGTAACCCCTTTATTGTATATTTTTATGCCCATTTTATATCCTTACGCCTTTTGTCCTGAACTTGAACATCCCGATTTGATTGACATGATTGAAATGATAATTGTACCTGGCATGGTGTGACCAAGAACTGACATGCATGATAACTTGACCTGATAACTTGACCTGCTACACATGACTTGATAGTGACCCTGAGCCGCAGGGCTCCTTCCTGTGCCTTGTCCAGCTATTTAATTATCGTTATTATTATTATTTCTCTATTGTTATTTGATCTTTACTGATGACTTGTGTCTTGTAACCTCAGCATAACTTGAGTCTCCTGATTGAATGCTTGCACTATACTGTTCTACACTTGTCCCCTGAATACGACAGTAACCCGTAGTGGTGCACTCCTGACATAATGACCTGACATGACCTGATGGTGGTCCGTTGTGACGTACCCTTGCCTTGATAAGTAATCTTGATAAGCAACTTGACATGATGATGACATGATAGTGGCCCGTCGTGGCGCACTCCTGACAAGTAGACCTGACATGATATATCTGATAAGCTGTTGCGACGACTACCTGACATGACATGACCTGTATAATAACATAGACACCGTGGACGATTGTGCTTGTACAAATAAACCAGTCTTGTCTTGCATTATGTCTAGGGAGGGAGCTCCTGAGTACCACGGTCAGGAGTACCTATTGAAATGGACTACGGTTAATAACTAGATTAACACATTAGTCATGAAGAGATTTCCCCTAGAGGCAATCCCGTTACCTGGGCGCGCCTGGGATCTGTAGCCTGCCGTCGAGTAGGGCACATTTCCAGCACACTGTCATGTGTTGCACCTTTCAAGCTACTTAAGGGTACATGCGTTTCCTGAACGGTGTACCCACCCGAATTCAACCCCTAATTGCGACCTGGGTAACCTGGATGGACTGCAGGGCTTGTGGCTGTGGAAGATTCTCACTGCATCTTGTTAGTAATTAGGCTTGTGACAACCCTAGTTAGTTAAAGTATCAAGCCGTACTTATTGCTTGGCCGTGAATGTTGGATGGAGTTCAATCTGTCTAGTCTTGTCTTGATCTTGTACATGATTGTTACATGTCCAGATTTCTTATATTTATCTTGCCGATAAATAGTGGGAGAAACCAAGTTCCGTTCAGGAGAAGGGTTATAACCCCGGTTCTTGTTTGGTTTACGGGTTGTAACCTGGTTATCTGAATAGTCCCATGGTTATCTCATCGTATATCACCTTCCCAGATCCAGTTCCTAATTGTTCCAGTATAATGGTTGCAATGACTGTCACTCTAATGTATTATCTTCTGTATTGTCACTCTATGATTGTCACTTAATGATTGTCATCTCTAGCAATAAATGATCAGAGACAACGTTCTGTTCAGGCGAAGGGTTACAATCCCGGTCCTTGTTTGGTTTAAGGGTTGTAACTTGGCTTCCGGAACAGTACCTTCGTCCTCTTTTCGTATATTGCCTAGCTCTATTTATTTAACATGTTCTCCAGTTTATTTTATGTCAAATGATGATTTACTTACTGTCTTCCTATGTTCGGGATAAGTGCATTGGTACTGCACGAATCTCGATCCTCCTTTACTTATTTGCTTGTTGATTGCTAATGATTGCTGGTTTTAAGTTCATAGTTCGGCCTCCTTTGTGGTACTTGCTATTTGGGGTCTGACCCCACTAGTTTTGTATGGCCAGGTTCTGATAGAAAAGCCCGAAGGATCTACCGCACCATCTACTCGACGGTGACCAGCCGGAGCACCGGAGTGCCTCAGTGGGTTTCTTCTTCATTCTTCCACTGATATGTAAATTCTCCTCTTGTAACGTTTAGCCCCGAGCACGTGTTTAGCTCGTGTTTTGGTATTTTCCTTGATATTGTAGCCTACGGGCATAAACATGATATGTGTATTCTAGACTATAGCTAGTCCTTATCATGTACGACTAACACTCTAGCTAGTCCTCAGTTCTGTGGTACTGGCTTCATGATCAGTCATGTATATATGGTTCGGGACGCCTTACTATTGTATGTATGATGATCGTACTCTTGCTCTTATATAATTGCCTGTGATTGAGATACCTAGGATTGTTAAACCTTAGGATGGACTGATGGCTTATAAAGTAACCCCCATGTCTTGACAGCTTATACGTGATTTCAGAGTATTAACGTACTTTGGAATTGCGTAGCTCGCTATGTCTGCCCCCGCTCTCCAGTATTCTGGTTCTGGGGCGTGAAACAAACATATCAAATGAATTCATGACAAGACAAGAGGGGCGCATGCGGTTCAGTAGAAGCCCATGCGGCTCAGGAAATAAAGGATGCATATGCAGCTGGGATTAATCAGGGTCATGCGGCCCGGACTAAGAAGTCCATGCGGCTCAGAAAATAAAGGATGCATATGCGGCTGGGATTAATCAGGGTCATGCGGCCCGGACTAAGAAGTCCATGCGGCTGGGTCTGGGGGTTCTCATGCGGCTCGAGGATTAGGGCCTACGCGGCTCGGGGATCCAGACAATCATGCGGCTGAGAGAACTCGAGTTCTCATACGGCTAGCGAGTAACTGGTCTATGCGGCTCGCGGGAAAAAGTTCATGCGGCTGAGAGAGCACTTGCCGCACAAAATGTTCATGCGGTCAAGTCAAGCCCATGCGGCCAGAACTGTCGTATGAAGGCTCATGCGGCTCGAAATCGCTTGCCGTATGAATTATTCATGCGGTCAAGTCTAGCACTGTTCTTCTTCTCCAAGCTTCCGAGAAGAAGAACGCCAAGAATTCATGCTTCCAAGCTCCATGAAACCTTCATCCGGAGTCCAAATCCGAACTTCTATAGGTCAAAATGGGGTAGAACGAGATTCTCTACAACATGGAACCATCAAAACTAGGAAATAACAAGATTAAGTAGATCAAAACCCAAGAAATTTGAAAATAATATAAATATAGATCTACAAGAATCTAGCCATGGAAAGTAAAAATGCCAAGTTCTAAAGTAAGTTAGAATATAGTAAAGAAGAGAATGGAGCAATAAAATCAGAGTTCCTCCATGAAGCAAGTTGCACTTGCCTAGACCTCTCTCTCCTCTCTCTGGTAGGTGAAGGAGTAAATGGAGAAGAAGAAGAGTAATGAAGAGAGAGAATGAAGAAGGGGTAATAAATACAAATGGTGGTGGTAGGTAGGGGGTTCAACCATGGGTTCATCATGAACCCAAGCAAAACCAAGCCAAGCCGAACCAGCCCAAGGAAATAAACCGAGCCAAGCCATGAAGGAAACTAAGCAAGGAAATCAAGCAATACAGAATAAAATACGTACACGTATTCCAAAAATACGTAATACGAACCACAGGCATTACATAACCTATGGCCTATGGTTGTGTTTGCTTAGCTAGTAGGTCTAGATTAGGCTTGTGTAGACTAGTTTGACCTAGTGTAGACTTGTTTGACCTACTTTGACCATAGTTGACCTAGTTTGACTTCTAGGGTTGACTAGAGTTGACAAAGAGTTGACTTTGGTCTAGTTTGACCTAGATTCATGTAGAATGCATGGTAGAAGTTCATTTTTATCATTTTAGACTCATAGTGACTTGTACTGTTCTAATAGGAGCCAGACACCACTCCTCGGACAATACTTTTCAGTTGGACACTCAGATACCAGGCGAGTACATTCTCTGATCATTTTATATCATGTTTAGGATTATATTTCCTGCTTTAGACTATCTTACTTGATGCTGACACGTTGGAACACGGATTGGTACTATATGGATCCCTTCATAAGATGTTATCCCTCTCGGGAGCATCAGATACTTTTGTCATGTGTGTTTCACTTACATCACGTATCATATGCTTCTATCATCATGAATCTTCGGGAATCAGCTAGTGACTCATGTACCCTCATGATCACCGAGCTTTCACGAATCAATTCATAAATCACCCTTTATGGGCAACGTAGTATAATCATGAATCTTAACGTAACTTGAATGGATCCTTGTGTATTGATTGGGGATGGGGGAGTATAAATGAACATGTGAATAAATCCAAGTAGTGTAATCATGAATCAATTCCCTGTAGTATAATCATGAATCAGTCCTTAGCCATTCACATGTTTATGCAGTACTCTGAATCACTAGCACTGTCTCTCTTTACATATATCATAGATATTTACTTACAGTGTCTCTCTCTCTTACATTATGCTATTCTTCAGTTTCCTGTATTTTATTCTCTAGCGTGATTATATATACTTTTCTACTATGACTTGTTGAGATGTTTTGTACTCGCTCCGTCCTGACTGGACCTGTTGAAATATTACAGAAGATGAGGACGAGGCTGGCTGCACTACCTATTACGGTGCTACTTTAGATGAGTGCTTGGACCTGGACCATCAGCAGGCCCTACTAGCTGTGGATGACACACCCTTAGACTAGGATGTTTTCATTTACAGTATGTCATGGATGATTGTATATATTTGATTATAGGATTATGTATTTATCTTAGACACTTAGACTCTTTGATGTACTTGGGATTTCCTTTCATTTCAGCAGTTTCATTTACCTATCTATCAGCTATGTTATCATCTGTTTTTTCTTGAGTTTTATATCATATCGTGCTTCTTCTTCCTTAGTTGTGATTGAGTCTACTTTTATCATGTCACCCCCATTCGGGGAGTATAAACTGTTTAGAAATTATATTGCTAGATGTTGTGACCTAGGACAGCGTTCTACCGCTGACACTGCGGCGTAGACTGGACGTACCCACGTCTCATGCCCTAACTCTAGGGTGCGGGTCGTGACAGATATTTTAATAACATGATAGGGAGCTTTACCAATGTTGCTGATACCTACTATATACCCTGTTAGATAATTACTAAAGGAGACGTATCCTTCTTTCTTCTTCGACAGTGTTACAAATAAAGAAGCATCACCAGTCATGTACCATGAGCAACCGCTGTCGAGAATACACTTGCTTTTAGCATAAGAAGGGTGTTCCATCTACAAAAGAATTTGTAGATGAAACTTTTGGGACACATTTCTTGTAGGATCCTGAAATGTTAGTCTTTGGTATCCATATACATCTTCAAATCAACTAGCTTTCTTACTCTACATGCATGAAAGATATGACCAATAGTGCCACAATAATAACATCTAGCATGTTGAGTGTTAGATGCAGTATGTTGTGCATAATTTGTAGGTCTTATGCATAATTTGTAGGTCTTGGTTTTCTAGTTGGATATTTGTAATAAAATGCATGCCTATTAGTCTTCTTGGGCAAAGGTTTGGTTGGGTTTGGTCTAACAGTGTTGGATTTGATAGTGTTTCGGTGTTTCGATAAGTGACACGTGTTAGGATAGGAAGCAGCAACCTCAGACTATTTTCCTAACCTAATTTCCAACTTTTTGGAAGTGTCATAAAGTATATTGTAGCTAGATATGAGTGCATCATTTCTGACTAGTGCTTGCTAAAGACTCTTTTTTATCTTTGAGTAAGTCTTCTTCTTGTTTGGCAATGATCTTGTCTTTCTCTTCGGATAGCCTTGTGGTCTCATGTAATTGCAACTTGACAGAAGAAAGCTTACCTTCCTCGCTAGAAATATTATTACTTCTAACGTCAGCTAGTAGGTCGGTAAGTCTTCTTATTTCACCTTTGTACTCTTTGAGTACCTTCTTAGAGTTTTGGTATTTACTACGCAATTTTTTGTAGTCACGTAAGAGGTCACTAAAGGCTTCCCCTAATTGTTCAAAGGTAAATTTATCATATGTATCAAACAGGGGGTTAGTTTTTACCTGATTATATGCCATTAAGCATACATTTGCAGCGTCGTCTGATTGTTCATCTTTTGAGTCGCTGACTTCACTTTCATGCTATATGCTTGTGTTGGCATATCTTCTGGAGGTAGATTTCTTCAGGTACCCTTTTTCATATTTATTTTCCTTCCTGGTTGATGATGATAATATCGGACATTCCTTCTTGATGTGTCTTTTCTTCTTGCAACCGTAGCAGATTGGATCGTCTTCATTGTTGCTATTGTTGTTGTTGTAGTTTTTTGTTCTTCGGTTGAACCACATGAACTTCTTGAACTTCTTTACTAGGAGAGCTTGATCTTCAGAGTCAGAATAACTGTTATAAAAATCTTCTTCGATAGATCTTCTGTGTTGAGCTTTGACGGCGATTGACTTCTCCTTTGGTGTAGCTTCTTTAAAGTCTTGAAGTTCCAGCTCGTAAGTGAGTTGCTTTTCCATGAGCGTTTAAAGAGACATAGTAGTGAGGTCATTTCTTTTAATAGTTGCAGTAGCATTTGGATTCCAGTTCTTCGTGAGAGCTCGTGGCAATTTTCGAATCTTCTTATGGTTATTGTATTCCTTGCCTAGTGAAGACAAAGGATTTACAATATCCAAAAATCTTCTAAACATCTGAGTGACGGATTCGTATGGCTTCATCTTGAATTCCTCATACTTTTAAGTAAGTCTACTGATCTTTGACTCCTTGACTTAAGTTGTGCCTTCGTGAGTAAGTTCGAGAAGTTTCTACACTTTATTGGATGTTGTGCATGTAGACACCCTGTTAAATTCAATCATGTCTAAAGCACAAAATAAAGTATTAATAGTACGTGCGTCAAGACTGGCCTGCTTCTTTTCAGCTTTAGTATACTTGTCATGTGGTTTTTCAACCATTTCACCATCAATAAGGATACGAGGGGGCTTTTGTCACGTCCCAGAACCAGAATACTGGAGAGCGGGGGGCAGACATAGCCAGCTACGTATATTGAAATGGAAACCACCTCGATATACGGTCACGGCTGTCTAGATATATGAGGGTTTACTACAAGCCAACAGTCTCTTATGGTCATGAACAAGCCTAATGTCTCAATCACAAGCAAGTAAGTAAGGTCGCAAGATGTATGATCTTTAAATATACAATAATAAGGCGTCCCAAATATTACATATTCAGTTGATCATGAAGCTAGTCGTTACAAAATGTTAGGACTAGCAAGAGTTTAGTCGTACATGATCAACCCTAGGATTTGTTAATCATGTTTACAGCCCGTAGGCAGACAGTAAGTAAAAGTGCATCGATCTAACAGGTGCTCGTCGGCTAAATGCCTCAGAAGAATAGTTTTACAATGAAGTGGGAAAGGCAAAAAGGAAAACCCACTCTTGGCCCGGGTTTCGTCTAGTTGTCACCATTGGGATGGAAGCTTGGTAGATACTCGGGAGCTGCTCCGAAATTTGGCCACACAAAACCAGCTGGGTCAAGCCCAGAAAGAGCAAGTGCCACAAGGGGGCCACGAAATAAGAACAAAAGCCAGCAATCAGCACAAGAAAATCTAATATTAAAACTAGAATTTACGAAAACATGTCAGGATGATATATGACGAGATAACCATGGAACTATTCCGATAGCCAGGTTACAACCCGTAAACGAAACAAGGACCGGGGTTGTAACCCTTCGTCTGAACAGAACTTGGTTTCCCACCATTTATCGGCAAGATAATAATGTAAAAAATCAAGACAGGAAGCAATCTTGTACTGGATCAAGACATGGCTAGACTGGTTATACCTCATTCAATCAATCACGGCCAAGCAAATACTACGGCTTACTACTTTAACTAACTAGGGTTAACACAGGCCTAATTGCTAACAAGATGCAGTGAGATTATTCCACAGCCACAAGCCCTGCAGACCATCCAGGTTACCTAGGTCAAAAATTAGGGGTTGAATTCAGGTGGGTACATCGTCCAGGAATGGATGTACCCTTAGGTGACTTAGAAGGTGCAACACATGACAGTGTGCTGGAAATGCGCCCTACTCGTCGGCAGGCTATAGATCCCAAGAGCACCCAGGTAACAGGATTGCCTGTAGCTGTGTCATCTCTTCATGACTACTGAGTTATTCTAGTTATTAACCTTAATCCATTTTAGTAGGTACTCCTGACCGTGGTACTCAGGAGTCCCATCCTAGACATGATGCAAGACAGGATAAGTGGATTTAACAAGCAAACAAGAAAGAACTACCCACGGTGTCAAGGCAGGTCAAGTTAAGTTAGCCATCGCAACAACATTAAGTTATCTAGTCATGCTACAAGTCAGGAGTGTGCCGCCACGGGCCATTATCAAGTTATCAAGTCACAAGGATTAATTACAAGTTACAAGTTAGGTGTGCACCCTACTGGGTCACTAGCAAGGAGATCAGAGAATACCAAAATCATAATCCACAGAAAATCTCGAGAATCGTACTAGTCATAAACAATTACTTGAAAACCGTGTTAGGCCGTGTCGGGTCAAAATAGTCGTGCTGTGTTGAACAGATCTCAGGAAAACTTAATCCACAAAAACAAAGAAACCAAGTCGAGAAATAAAACCAATACTCCTTGAGCCAATGGGTTAAGCAAGGGGTCAGGGTGCAGCGTACGCGTAAAAGCACGCACGCAGGGGAGCAGCATACGCGTAAAGCACGCACGCAGGGGAGCAGCGTACGCGTAAAAGCACGCACACATGGGAGCAGCGTACGCGTAAAAGCACGCACGCAGGAGAGCTGCATACGCACAAAAGCACGCACGCAGGAGAGCAGCGTACGCACAAGGGCACGCACGCAGGTGAGCTGCGTACGCACAAAAGCACGCACGAAGGAGAGCTGCATACGCACAAAAGCACGCACGCAGGAGAGCTGCGTACGCGCAAAAGCACGCACGCAGGAGAGCTGCGTATGCACAAAAGCACGCACGCAGTAGAGTTGCGTATGCGTAAAAACACGCACGCAAGGGAGTAGCGTACGCGCAAAAGCACGCACGCAGGAGAGCTGCGTACGCGTAAAAGCACGCACGCAGGAGAGCTGTGTACGCGTAAAAACACGCACGCAAGGGAGCAGCGTACGCGCAAAAGCACGCACGCAGGAGAGCTGCGTACGCGCAAAAGCACGCACGCAGGAGAGCTGCGTACGCGTAAAAACACGCACGCAAGGGAGCAGCGTACGCACAAAAGCACGCACGCAGGGGAAAGGGTCTTCTTCTCCATGGCTGAGAAGAAGCTCCAATGGCTCCCAAAACTTCAAAGCATCACAACTTGGCCATCCGAACTCCAAATCCGGATTTCCAAAGTTCCAACCAGGGTGAAATTGAACTCTCTTCCACATGGAAACATCAAAACCCATAAAAATCCAACTTGAGATCAAAACCATGTAAATCCAAAAATAAAGAAAACTTAGATCTAGATCAATGGGGACTCCAAATCACAAAATACCAAGTTTTAATATTGATCACCATGTCCTAATCTAGCAAATGGACGAATAAAATAGGGTTCTCATGTGGTGGCAAGGTGCACTTGCCTATGGGTTGGTGTTGTGTAGAGGAAGGAGAAGAGTTTTGTGTAGAGGAAGGAGAAGAAAAAATTAATGGAGGTTTATGAGGAGGGAGAAAAGGTTGGTGGAGTTTTAAAGAGGGTGGGATGTGGTGTGTTGAGGGTGGAGCATAGGCTATGGTGTTCCAATACACAATAAACCAAACCAAACCAACCCAATCCAATTAAAACCGAACCATGCCAAAACCCAAAATACGAGAAATATCGAAATTCCACAAGTTAAGAAAAATAAAAATACATGCCAAAATCCAGATACGAGTATAAATACGAAATACGGGAAATACGGGAAATGAGGGTGACAGCTTTTTATACCCATCAATTACAATAGGCTATAGATCAAAATCTAAAGATTTTAAGAAGAAACTCATGCGTGTTTTCTAGTATGTGTAATTGGTACCATCAAACAGAGGAGGTCTGTTTGTAGCTTGGCCTTCACTTATAAATTTCACAGTTGCCATGTGTGATATAGTGATTCATATAGCAGCGATATTGATAAGAATATAATAACAATTTTATCTTGCTTTACCTGTATAACCCACTCAATTATAGGAATGAGTTATAAAGCGCTATACTCTAGAGGGGTGAATAGAGTAGGCAGCGGAAAATTAACTGTTAAAAAAAATTATTAGCAGCAAGATCACAAAATATATCACATATATGTAAATATAAAAGTAAAGAGCAGAGAGCAAATGCAAACACAATGATGTATACTAGTTTCACTCTTGTGAGGACTAGTCCAGTCGGAAGAACTCTAGCTTTCAGTTGAAATCCACTATAAAAAATGTCGCAGGTTTTCATGTGATCTACAACGCGAGCTTTGATCCGAAGTATTCGACCAACTTTAATTGTGAAGTATTTTCCTTCAATAAAATCTTTGATTACAATCACTCTGAAACTTCTACATCGTACCGCACTAGCAAATTGATTAGAAGATTGTAACTGGCTTGAGATTTGAAAATGAAAAGCTTAGAACACTTTGGAATACTATAGTAGGCTTTAGAGAGAAGAGAAGAGAGAATGAATTGGTGTGCTGAAATGGTAAATTTTTTTTCTCTATTTATAGGTTTTCCAAAGGGAGAATTCGGTCAGAATTCGGAAAGAATTCGGGCAGAATTGTTTGAGAGAATCTCGACAGATAGCCGTTGCATCCGTAACTGCAGGGAGATTGGGTTTGAAATCCCAATGTTCCACTAACCGAACTCGAGACGAATTCGGGCCAATTTTTGTTGGTCCATAGTTGATTTGGTTGGGGTTTTACAAATCAGGTTTTGGGCTTTTTAAAAATTCAAGCAGTTAAGAGCTTTTGAAAATAGGCTTATTTAAAAAATAGAGGAATAATTTGAAAATATTTTGGGGTAGCCTATTTGCCAGTACGACTCGGTGTACATTGTATTCCTAGACTCAATAAATTATGAAAATTCTATTGATAATGGAAATATAGACTCATTAGCAAAAACGGCTTCTAACTGTAGCAGTAACAGTTCTCAGCAGTCGTCCAAGTAGCCGTTATGTTGAGACATGGTTAGTTCAATTATTAAAATCAAGTTTGACCAGGACCAATGGGCCAACACATAATATAACAATAAAATTTGGAAACTCCAATTAATCACTACATCTTGAGAACCGAAAGTTCTATATGATTAATCTGATTATTCTCTGTCTTAGAACTTATTGTTCTAATATCTTGATTTTTCTTCCACTACAATGTCAAACTTGAAAAATTTCAATTTTACCGCACTAGAAGTTTCAGAAAGAAACTACTTAAAGTAGGTCCAACATGTCAAGCTTGTTTGCCATGAATTATAAAAGAACAGAACAATTATATCGGAGGACGGGACTTTTACTTCACAATACAACTCGCTTGTACAAAGAAAGCCTAGGGACGAAAACCTAGGTACAGTAATCTAATTACAATTGTTTATTTTAAATTCTGGGGGGTGACGGTAGAGGCTCGGAAAAGCGACGGCAGCTCTGCCTTACTCCTTGGACGATCGGATGCAGCCTTGGCTCCGGAGAAGAAATGCTCTCAGGATGCCCTCAGTGTGTGCCTTTGTCTCTCTGTACTCTCTCTTCAAGTCTCTCCAGGTGCTCTAGTGCTCTAGCAAAAAAGTCTCCTTTCGCAAGGGAATGGCACCTTGCTATTAATAGGAGTGGGATGCGATCATTAGGGTTTGCAATGATTGTCTCCTTGAGAAGTCGGCAGTTAGAGATTAATTAATCTGGGCCATTAATTTTGATTGTAGCGAATCTAGACAATTAATGTGGATTGCATCAAATCTTCGTGGGCAATTAATGATGATTGCCATAAATCTTCTTGATTTGTTATGCCAAGCTCGGATCTTCCGCCACGTGTTCAATTTGCATGATTGCAAATGATCTAATTTGATCCCAGTAATTATGAGGATGGCACTAAACCTGGTTGTTAGGATTTGTTGATGAATCTTGATCGATTTGATGCCACATGTCCCATTATTATTATGCTGTTAGCTGTAGGGACGCGGGAAAAACTAAGCTTCTGCCACATGTCTTAACCGCGAGCTGCATGAGGATTGTTCTCTACTTAGTCGCATAAGACTGGCCACGTATGGAAATGATCTGAGCCGCATAAGCGTAGACGACCGCATGATGGATGGCTTCTTAAGAAGCCGCATAAAGATAGTCTTCGTGAGCTGCATAGGGTAGACTCTGCCTGAGCCGTATGAGGTGGCCTCTCTCTGAGTCGCATGGGGTGGCCTCTGCCTGAGCCACATGGGGTGGCCTCTCTCTGAGCCGTATGGGGTGGCCTCTGCCTGAGCCGCATGCGACTGTCCACGTGTAAAGGCCGCATGAAGGATTTTGTGGTTTGATGGATCGTGTCAGTGATTTCCTTCGTTTTCCTAGGAGTCTCCCATTATGGCAAAGTCATTATTGCAGCTTTATGTCAGAGCCGTCAGTTCTCTTTTACGTCAGAGCATTAAATAAGGCCTTTGCTTAATAGCCAATTGTAGAAGCGAACCGTAGAAGGCTACGTGGTGTTGCTTGAGCCGCATGTCCAAGCTGGTGACTTTTGAACCGCATGACTCTCTTGAGCCGCATAAAGCTCTTCTGTTTTTGAACCGCATGGTTTTTCCTGTTCTGAGCCACATGAGCAATCACGTTCCTTTTCCATGCTTCTACAAGTCCCCTTTCAAAGTTTTTAATTTACAAAATTGAAATACTTTAAATAAGAAGCATGGCTATGTGAACTTCGCTGGCCACATAGGATGCTCTGGCCGCTTGAACCTCTTTGCCGTATAGCCTATCTAGCCGCATAAATTTCCTAGCCGCATGGGTTCCCTGCCATGTGTGCGTGTCATTAATAGCCTTTAATTCATTTTAGAGCCGTCTTTTGGGGGAATCCCAAGGGTTGGTTCATTAAATCTTTGGATTTTATGCCCTGGGTGAATCTTCTTTATGAGAGAGGGGACAAAATTCGAGGAGTCGGTTTTGTTTTGCCTGCAGCACACGACCCGAAGCGGTTATTGGTCTACGTGCCCCCTTCTCCCTCTTTTGTCCTCCTATAAATAAGAGGAATTAAGAGAAGAAACTTCTTTACTCTCTCATTCAATTCAAACCTTTTCCTGTCTCGATTGTCTTCCTCTTCTTCGATCACCGATGGCTCCCAAGAAGACTGTTGCGGCGAAGGGTAAGAAGGCGGCGTCTTCGTCGGCTGCAGCCGCAAATGGCAAGAAAGCTGCTTTTACTTCGACTGCGACGGCGAATGATAATGTGGCTGCTCCTCCGCCAATCGACGTGACCGCAGTTCACCCTGACGTCCACCCCCCTATTACTGGTAAGGATGCTGTGTGAGCTTAAAACTCTAACTATTGTGGGTACGTCGCATGCTTTATGCGAGAGCCTTCATCTTCATGTGTGCCGGATGTACGTCTCATGTTCAAGCCGTGAGCCGTATGAGAATCGTTACTGTGGCCGCATAAGCACTTTGCCAACGGGGCCGCATAAGCTGCGCTGAGCCGCATAGGCTCGCACAATTTTGTTTATCGCGTAAGCCGCATGAACTTATCCGAACTCTGAGAGCCATATGAGAGCACTGCCGTATGAATCTTCGCTGGACGGAGCCGCATAAGTGTTTTTTGAGTTAGACCGCATGAGGCTCCATTAAGTTGGAGCCGCATAAGCTTGAAAATACACATCAGTTCTCTTTTGTCTATCTTTTTATCTTATTTGTTTTGTCTTCTCTTTTCAGTAAACTTTCCAATTAATGCTGTGGGGGAACCTCTAGTGGGTCAGGCCCAAGCCGCCATGGGCTACAGGTACGACCAGATAGTCCGGTATGTGGCGGACTAGCTTCCTAGTTACGAGCCTTTGACGAGGTTGAATGCCCTCAAGAACCAACCCTTTTACTTCCTATGTGCCATGATGAATTCGGGAAAATTGGAAGGAGAATACCTGAAACCTGTATTTTTCTTCGGAGACGCTTTGACTGTAAAGAACAGTCAAGTTTTGGATGTATCAGAGAACTGGAGCTTTATTTCTAACGGGATGGCGATCCGTATCCCTCAAATGGAGAGTCACTTCCCGCTATCTTGGTTTAATATGCTCCCGCTGGACAGGAAGATGGAAGGGTCTTTGACCCCTTCCCGGAATGGGATGTTTGTGGGCGACATCCATTACAACAATAGCATGAAGTCAGTGTGTGCGGGCAAGGTGCATGCCAGCCGTTATGTAATGGGATTAGCCCCGGGTACTTTCTTGAATGTGCCGGGTCCCAATTTGACATTTTCTTCAGCCGATACTTTCCTGAACCAACTTGCTCGGAAAGGCTCCTATCCGATTGGCCGGTTGGCGCTCCCAAGCTGGATACCCCCATCCCCTCGTGGATCAATCTGTCTATGTGGATCTCGCGAAAGTATGAGACTTTTCTGTGTGAGGTTGGTCTTTATCACGCTATTCAGGGCACCAGCCATGGCTTACCCGTCAACAAGAAATTATTCATGGCTCTGCTGGAGATGTACAACCGCCGTACGGGAACTTTCTATACCCCTGTAGGGGAAATGGGGCTTTCACTCCATGAGATGCACGTGGTTTCTAAGCTTCCTTGGGGGGATGAAGCTTTTGAGGTGTACACTCCTACGAATGAGGAGTTCGATGAGCTAGAAGAACGGTATCCGGGTTTCGTGGCTATTTATCAGGAGATATTGTGCCACTATAGCACGTGCCAGCAGATAGCCAAGAAGGAGAGCAGCTCGGAAGGGAATGCTCCCCACACTAAGGATTGGGTAAGCTATCTCTTCTCGATGGGAGCCTCAGGCCGAGTTACTTCCCGAAGTCCTCAATCCCGGGAGGCGGTTCCGGCCTTGGTATCGTCGGCCAAGAGGGTGGCCACCACCAGTGACAGATTTGGAAGTCAAACCGACTCTTTTGGTTATTTTTATCAGGATACCCAAGAGCTGTCAGAGAAGGCACTTCTGGCAGGATTCTTGATGGTATGGCTGTGGAATTGTGTAGTCTCGGGAGGAGCTGGTTCTATTGAGAGGATCCGCCGTAATTTTATCCTCCCTACTGTGAAGCTAGTTTTTGGAGTCAAACTAGCTCTTCTTCCGGCCATGGTGTGCAGCATACACCTAGACCTCCGTACTTTTATGTCCAAGGTCATTGCCCGTGATGTGACAAAAGACTTAGAATGGACTGAGCTGCCCTATCATTATCTGTTGGGGTGGCTGCTGATGCACTGTCCGTCTTTGATAAGGCCGGGTTCTGAAGATGGTGTGATTGCTGACGACACTTTAATCTTCCATTATCGGAACGAGCCTTGGGAGTACGAGACCATGCGTACCTGTCAGATGGTGCTGGCAAGAGCAGATAGGTACGAATTTTTTGTATCCTTCCCTCGTTTCACTGTTGAGGAAATAATGGACGTTCATTGCGATGGTATTGGGCCTCCTCAGCTTCTAGACGGCCAGATGCTTCTGTGGTTGCGTAACATCCGCCCTGCCCGCCTGGTATACCGCAACCGTAATGCTGTCTTCCTGGAACCTTACCTGCCCAGCAGGTTTTCCCGTCAGTTTGGATACAGCCAACTTTTTCTGGACAGTTCCAGCTCTTGTCTGGGGTTTGAAGGTAGCCTCCTTGACGGTATAAGGGCCTGGCACTACTATGATACGTTCCATACCCGTGCCACTTTCTCGGTTCCTGCTATTGAGGCATCGGTAGAGATCTTATATATGGCGGCTCTATACCATGTTATGGCAAACAAGCTCCCCATCGATTTTAGCTCGGGTGCCAGTTTTATTGTTGGTACTGGCTTGGATGAGAAGCCCAGGGGGCCAAGACGAGGAAGAAGAAGAAGAATAGAGTTAAAGTACCAAACTCGGACTCCACCACTGCGGATGATGAGGACGACGAGCATGATGCAGATAACTCTTCCCTTCCGGTGGAAGATGTTGGGGTGGATCAGCCTCTTGTTATGTCAGATGAGATGGTGGCGGATCAGCCACCAGTTGCACCTGGTCCTGTACGGAAGCATAGCAGGCAAATCTCTCCTGTTGGCTGTATTCCTTACTCCCGAAAACAGGCTGCGCCCAGACATCGCAAGCTAGCTATAAGGGAGAGAAGTGAGGAGGCCGACCCCGCTTTGGAGGCAAAACGAGTTACTACTATCTTTAGTTCTTCCTTTCTTCTAGCTCTGATCTTAATCATTTTCCTTCACTCTCGAAGGTGTCAGAAGAGGAAGAATCTCAGGTTGCTGAGGTCATGCCTCGAGACGGTGGGGGCTCCGATGAACATGTCCCCGGAACTGCTGAATTTCATCAAGGTGACGCTGATCGAGTCGTACCTCCCTTCGGAGTGGCTGGGACAGAAGAGCCAGTCGAATTCGGTTTCGGGGGTATTGGTGAGGGGAATATGGTGGTTGTGAACGAACCTCAGCCTTCGCGATCCTCCCTTGGTAAGATAAGCCAAATTTTGACTAATGAGGAGGCCCATTCGCTATATCATCACATCCTTCGTGTTACGTCGATTGATTGTTGCTCTGGACATACAGGTCCTGCCTCTCTAGTGCCGATGACGGACATTGTTGAGACAGGCTCTGCCGAAGGGGCACTGGCGGAGAGGAGCGTACCCCCTCCCCTTTCGGCTCATCTTGAGGGGCCTCCCGCTGGCTCGAGTTTGGAAAGTCAGGTGGCAGGACAGCCGGGGCAGGGGACAATGGTCCTTGCGTCCTCTTCTGCTCAGGCGGCTCCGAGAGTTGACCTCTCTGCTCTGCCGAGTGTCCAGACTCTTTGGGTGGCGGAGGAGGAGTTAGCCGCTATCCGCGCATCTTTCCGCTCGAAATTTGTCTCTGGTGGCAAGTTCTAGCGCGCCTCCCTCGACGTTGCCAGCCTCGCTTCCTTTGACGCCGTCCTCTACTGAGGTTCTGGACGAAGCGTCACAGGACGTGGTTGACAGCTTCTATCGCCACTTGAAGAGGAGGGTAGCGGCTGCTGTGGAACGAGGGACCTCTTTTACCTTTATCCGACAATGGGCCCAGGGTCATATTGATATCCTTAAGACCCTTCCTGGTGGGGCGGGGGTAGCTGCACTTCTGGAGGCGAAATTGCTGGAGACTGATCAGCTGGTGGCCCAGCTTCAGGTGTTGCGGCAGGCTGATCTGTCTGCTGCTATAGATCAGGAACGCGGTTTCCTCACAGCTGCTGTAGAGAAGATAAGGGCTGCTCGGGATAAGACCAGGCCGGCCATACAGAAGGACCTCTACGATCTGTCTGAGTTATATGACCAGTTGAGCCGCGAGAGTGAAGATGTTACGGATCGGGAAGTGACTGTCTCTCGTGGGATCATTGACACACGGGAGCAGATCCTTGAGCTTCAGAGGAAGTTAGCTTTCCTGGAGTCTGAGCTTGAGGCTGCCCATACCGAAAGGGAGCTAATTGTCCAGGAGGCTGACAGAGTTAATCGAGCTTCTGCTGGTCTGGAAATTGCCCTGAAGAAGTTGGAGGACGGTTGGCGGGAACACATGGACTTGGATAATGCGGAGCGGTTGTCCCAGAAGGCTGAGCGCCGAGCTAGGCAGCGGCTTGAACGGGGGACCACCTTGGTGAAGAACCGTCTCCTGGAATTATGTAACGCCGAACCATAGACGGCTTTTTTCCTTCTTTTGTTTCTGTTCTTTCTTTAAGTGGGACGTTGTCCCTAGAACATGTAGTACTTTTGCCTTCCAAATAAACGAGTATGCTTTATTATACCCTTTATTTGTACTGATTTTTGTGCCTATGGTGTTACGGTGGTGTTCGCCCCGCTTGGGGTACTTGTTTATAGACCTGTTACCCTTGTCATACCTGGGTTTTAGGTACGGATAACAAGTTTGATGGGGATACCTAGAACAATTCCACGGTAAGGTGGTCATAGACGTTCCGGGTATCGGAAGAACGAATGCCATGGAGCAGCTGGGCTCCTAGGGCATGATGAGAAATGATGTGCATGTACTAGGAAACTTAGTACAACATTTATGGTCAGCAGAGGACATTTGTGGGCCTATTATCCTTGGCGTACCCTGGTTCAGGATACGGATAATAAGACGAGGGAAAACCATCATACTTACTCAGAGGTAATGAGGACATGGCAGGAGTGGACTCAGCGGAGGATATTTGTGTTCAACAGAGGACATTTGTGGGCCTATTATCTTTGGCATACCCTACGGTTTTTTTTTCGGTACAGATAATAAGTCGAGAGAGAACCAACATATTTACTCAGAGGTAATGAGGACATGGCAAATATGAGGGTTTTTTCGATGGAGCCTTCCCACTCAGAGGTAATGAGGACATGGCAGGAGTGGGCTCCATGAAGGGGTACATAGAACGACTCAGAGGTAATGAGGACATGGAAGTTCTATGTAGAGGGGTGATTTATTTTTGGCGGAAGTGAAATAACTCAGAGGTAACATCGACGTGGTCGTTTTAGAAATTTGTGGATCCGTTACCCTTTTTTGTGCACTGAGTGTACAAGTAGTAGATCATAAGGGAGCAGCCCTTTCAGAAGAATAAGTTCAGAGGTATGGTCATATATGACTTACTATCTAAAAGCGTGACCGAAATGTAAGTTCAGAGGCACCTGCGGGTACATAACTCAGCAATCTGGGATATTTGGAGGAAGAATGTGAGTTCAACGGTACTGGAGGGTACATAACTGAGCAATCTGGAATTTGGAGAATGTGAGTTTAGCGGTACCGACGGGTACATAACTCAATAATATAGGATTTTACGAATATGAGTTCAACGGTACTGACGGGTACATGACTCAAGAATCTGGAATTTGGTGAATGTGAGTTCAGCGGTACCGACGGGTACATAACTCAATAATCTGGAATTTAGAGAATGTGAGTTCAGCGGTACCGGCGGGTACATAACTCAATAATCTGGAATTGGGAGAATGTCGTTTAGACATAATATTTCTTCAGGAACTTGCCGTTGACGGGCAACATGAGCAAGTCTCCGTTTTGTTTTGCGAGGCGATAAGCACCGTTGGAGAATACAGCCTCAATGATAAATGGACCTGCCCATTTTGGCTGGAATTTGCTGGCATTTTTGTGAGTCATGACCATCGGCCTCCGAACTGCCAGAACGAGATCGCCCACTTGGAATATTCTGACTTTAACCTTCTTGTTGAAGGCTCCGAGATGTGTGCTTGGTAAAGCTCGATTCGCTGCTGAGCCAAGAGGCACTTTTCATCTACGGCCTCCAACTTTTGTAATCGACGATGATAGTTATCGTCTGTCGTCAATTGGTAAGTGAGAGCGATACGGAACGAGGGTATTTAAGTCTACAATGGAAGAACTGTCTCACTCCCGTACACCAGGGAGAATGGTGTGCTCCCTGTGGCTGTTCGGACTGTGGTACGGTACGTCCATAAGCATTCACCAAGCTTCTCGTTCCAGTCGTATTTGTTGGATGACACGAACTTCTTGAAAAGTTTGATGATTGTTTTGTTGAATGCTTCTGCCAACCCATTCGCTGCCAGATTGTATGGTATTGAAGCAATATTCTAGATGCGATGCTTGTTGCAGAACCGATAAAAGGCTTAGCTTGTGAACTGCGGACCATTATCATGGATGATCCTTCGGGGCAGTCCAAAGCGATAGATGACGTGATGCTTGAGGAAGCTAATCACGTTTGAAGTCTTTACTTCTGTAAGCGGAACAGCTTCCGCCCATTTGGAGAAGTAATCTGGGATGTCAAGTATGAAGCGATGTCCTCGGGAAGAGGGTGGAGTGATCGGACCGATGATATCCATTCCCCATGCTTCGAATGGCCCGGACGCCACTGTCGGATGTAGAAACTCAGATAGTTGGTGGATGAAGTCTGCATGGACTTGGTAGGCTTTGTACTTTCTTGCATAGTCTATCGCATCTGCTACCATCGTGGGCCAGTAGTAGCCCATTCGACGAAGACGATCTTTTAATTTTGGACCAGGCTGATGGGCCCCGCAGACTCCGTCATGAGCTTCACGTACGGCTTCTTTGGCTTATGCGTTTGACAGACATCGAAGCAATAATTCATCGTAGGATCGACGATACAACATTTTTGTCTCTGTATCGTAGAAGAATCTGAGAGAACGCCTTCTGATAGAGGTGGCTTCCTTTGGGTTCTCGGGCAGGATGTCGTAGACTACGAAGTCTATGAATGGTTGTCTCCAGTCTGGGACTTCGTCGATCGTCTGAGCGAAATAACTCGCCATGAATTGAACATTATTCTTGGGACAGACCAGTTCATGGCCTAACACATCCACCGATTGGCGAACATAGTTCAGAATCGCTAGGGAAGCGACAAGGCCAGCTAAGGCATCGGCTTCGATATTTTAGAGTCTGGAAACGTGTTCGATAAAGAACCCTTCGAACGACGAGATGATGTTGATCGCTATTTGGTGATAGGGGATCATGTCTTCATGGCAAACCTCGTATGAAACCCGGATCTGATTGACGATTAACTGTGAATCGCCGTATGCTTCAAGATATTCTACCCCCAACTCTCTTACAAGTTGGAGGCGAATGACTAAAGCGTTGTCCTCGGCCACATTATTAGAGCAAGGTTTCGTGAGGGAGTAAGCACGATTGATCACCAGTCCGGAAGGAGAAATCAGCACCACCCCGACTACGACGACGATGTTGCCCTTGGGTCTGATCCTCGAATCACCGTAGAAGAACATTCGCTATATATCATCGTGAGAGGTCGCATACGAGTCGGCGACCTCATCTGGGATGTCTTTGTATATTCTGGCCGACTCCGGGCTTGGGTAGGCTGCTAAAAAGTCTGTCAGAGCCTGACCTTTAATAGCCTGTTGCGGGACAAAGATCATATGGTAGGGGGACAGTAATATTGCCCATGTAGCGATACAAGAGCTGAGTGCCCCTGGTTTAGCCATAAGGACCCTGAGGGGGTTAACTCGTGATATCACATGTATGGTCTGCCCCGTGACATAGTATCGCGTCTTTTGAATGGCGAACACCAGGGCGAGGCATTCCTTCTCCACGGCAGTATATCGGTGCTCCGGCCCAATCATCATACGGCTGAGGTAATATATAGCTTGCTCATGGCTTGTATCGTTGTTTTGTGCTAGCAGACGCCGAGGGAGTGCTCCATTTCTCGTACATAGAGCATGAATAGTTTTCCCACAACCGGGGCTACCAGGACTGGAGGGTTTGACAAGTATTCTTTGATGCTGTCGAAGGCACGCTGGCATTCTTCATCCCATACGAATGAGACGCCCTTCTTCATGAGATGGGTGAATGGCTGACATCGCCCGGAGAGGTTGGAAATGAACCTCCTGATGTAAGCTAACCTTCCTTGGAGGCCTCGAAGTTCTCGAAGATTTCTCGGGGGACCCATCTCCATGATTGCCTTCGTATTCTCAAGGTCTACGTGGATACCCTGGGAGGTGATGATGAAACCCAAGAACTTCCCGCTGGATACGCCCAAGAAGGATTTCGTACGGTTCATTTTCAAATTGTGCACTCGTATTAGGTCGAACACTATCCTTAGATCATGCAGATGATCTTCCTTAGAGCGGCTTTTGACGGTGATGTTGTCAACATAGCACTCCACTGTTTTACGCAAGTGGTCTCTAAAGATGATGCTCATAGCTCTCTGATAGGTGGCACCAGCATTCTTTAAACCGAAAGGCATGACTTTGTAGCAAAACGAGCCTATTGGTGTTCGGAACGATGTATGCTTTTCGTCGTCGGAAGACATCTTAATTTGGTTGTACCCCAAAAAGCCATCCATGAACGACATACATTCAAAGCCGCAGGTGTTGTCAATCATGATGTCTGTAATAGGGAGGGGGAACTCATCATTGGGGCACGCCTCGTTCAGATTACGGAAGTCGATGCAGATTTGAATCTTCCCATTCTTCTTGAGGACCGGTACTATATTGGCGACCCAGTCCGGATGTTGTTCCTCACGAATGAAACTGCTGGCTATCAGTTTGTTGACTTCGGCTTCGATCGCATCCATGATGCCTGGGCGAAAGCGCCATTGCTGTTGTTTGACTGGCTTTACATTTGGCCGAATGTTGAGCTTGTGAAGAGCAACATCGGGATTTATCCCTGGCATGTCTTTATAGTTCCAGGCGAACACATCAATATATTCTTTGACGAGTTCCAGTAGCGATTCTCGCTCTTCGTTTGTCAGGCTTTTACTAACGAAGATTGGTTTTGGAGAAGAGTCGCTGCATAGATCCACTTGCATGATTCAGTAGGAGGCTCTCTTTGTTCAAACTGCTTCTTCCATTGCGTATCCAGCTGTTGGGCCCACGGCTCTAATTCGAGGAGTTCATGATAGTCTTCACCTTCTTCGTAAGCATCAGCAAACGCCATATTGACAGACAGGACCTGCCTGAATACATCCCCGATGCTGATATCTGAATCAAAAGTTGGTGATCCGATTGTGTGTGAATGCCAGTCGTATTCTTCATCTGAGCTTTCAGGGGTCGTTGTAGGCGTAATATATCCAGTCCGTATCGGGTCTTATTGTAGTAGTCCTGTGGTTTGCCAACCGAGACCGGCGACTTTAAAGGTAATCGTCGACCAGTGCCATACTTCAAACCTGGCGTAGTCTCCAGATCATACCCCTATTTTTGTATGAGATATTTGGATTGTGGGCTATATAGATAGAGTGGCAGTCTCCCGAAGTCCGATTCGAGATCGACTTCTTCTATGGTGAAGGGTTGTGGATTATTTTTCTGACCGAAGATGAATGGATGATCCCCTCCCTCGATTATGCAGTACGCGTCTTCCGCGGGAGTGAGCTGATTTGCGGTGTAAATATTAATCACCTGTGTATGTAGGTGAGTGCCTATACTGTGTTCCATAGCATATATTATACAAAGCTTATTAAGCTCGGTGTAGTTCAAAGATAGCCCTTTATTGATAAAGTAAGGTATTTTTTCTAGCAGAATTACATCAACTGCGGATGGAACATCGGTGTGAGCAGCCACATACTTGGCCAGTTCTGGTTCTTCTTCGGCCACCCCCTGTATAAATAAAAACTGAGAGGATGACTTGGACAACTTGAACATTAGGGGTTCTGCTGGTGGAGCAGAACGTGGAGTTGTTGGCAGACTAGCGACCCCCAGTTTGGTACTCAATGCTAGGCGAGAAGTGGTTGGCTCGCTGGAAGCCCCCGACTTTGCATCGGGGTGACGATTCTTCTTGGGAAGACGTATCGTCATTAGTTTGTCAGATGGATTGAGCTTCTACGTTTGTGGCTGGCCGACTCTAGGCAGTCTGATTGTCAGTGGCTCCATTGTGGATCTTGGCGCTTGGCCGGACCTTGGCAGTCGGATTATCATTTGCCCTTCTTGTGCCGAGAGGCTGATTGCGTCCTTACGCAGAGCGGACGTAAGGGGTGCGGACTTACCAGGTTTGCGAGCTTGGAAGTGGATCGTCAGAGGTTCTTCTGATCCTGTGGTCATCTCAATGTGAGCTTGCACATCTCCTTCACCAAGGTGTCTCTTCGACTTTTTGTATAGGCAGGAGTCTGAGTAGTAGGATTCGACCCCTTTGAAGGGATCGATGTCGACAAATTCTGTCCTCACGAAGCCGTGTTTGTCGACATACTTGAAGCACTGGTGCAGCATGGAAGGCACGATCATGTAATCGTGTATCCAAGGGTGCCCCAAGAGGATATCGTAGGAAATGTTCGTATCTATGACGTAACAGGTTACTTCTGACTGAAGATCGCCGATTTGGTACTTCAAGCGAATCTTTCCAATCGGGTAGCTCCTGTCCGAATTGAAACCGCTGATAGCGGTGCTTGTTGGTGTCAAGCGATGCATAGGAATGCGAAGATGATGTAACAGACCCTTCGGAATGATGCTTTTGGAAGAACCAGGATCAATGTGCATCCGATCCACCTTTACGTCGCCGATGTATCTAATGTAATATAACGGTCGATCGTGCAGGTTGGTTTTGATGAGCATATCCTGTAGAGTGAAGACAATATTGGGCATCGCTCCCGTGCAGGTGCTGTCTTGGAGATCTGCAGGCGGGCTCTCTCCCGTGAGGTTGACCTGAGCTAGATATGTATGGCGTTCTGGAGTGCGTTGCTCAAAGCCGCACGAACATCCTTGGAGACTCTCAGGAGCTCGTATAATGACAATTTGGCTGGTGTGTTGGCCAATTTCGCAAAGATGTCAAAGTTGTAGGGCATTTCCAGCCCATGAGGTGCCTCTTTTCGGAGGGATTTGTCAAAGCGAGTCTCCTTCGGCCTAGGCTTGTCGGTTGTTGGAGGTTGGAAAGGTCCCGGAGCGTCAGTAGTAGCCGGTTGATGTTCTTCAGTCGAGTTATCTGGTGTAGGTTGGGATTGAGCACTAGACCGAGTGACGACAGCTGCGGCTGTTTCGACATCTGTCGAGATTGTGTGGCAGGCTCTGACCTTTTTACTCCCTTTTTTGCCAATGGAGGGTGGTATGGACTGAGTCACTTCTGGTACTAAATCTGGATGGACCCACATGACCTTCCCTCGTAACGTGGTGAGGGGTACCAGACCAGTAGCCTGATCTCGAGGAGGTGAAAGATTAGCAATCTCCATTGTCGCTCGAGGGATGGGTACCACGCCGTCTTGAGTCTCTGTTGGAGAAAAGCTGCCGAATTATACTAACACCATATTGGCTGCTACGGTCACCTCCTCGAAATCAATGGCCAGAGCCTTCGAATCGATGAGATGTTGGATGTATCTCTTCAGTTGGTAGTAGTCATATGTAGCATAGTGGACGTAGCGGTGGTAATTGCAGTACTTTGGGCTCTCCATTTCCGCCGGCCGAGGTTTCCATCTTGGTGGAGGGAGCTGAATTCTATCTCCTTGTATGAGCATATCCAAGATGGGCTTGACATGGCCGTCTTCGAAGGAGTAGGTCATTTGCGGCCATTACTTGTCTGCCAGTTTTGACTCAGGTTTCTGGGCTGTGTCGGCCACCATAGCCTGCTTGCCCTTGTTGTCCCGATTGTTGGAGGAGCTACCGCCATTATTGTTGTTGGTATTAGGGCGCTTGCCCTTGTCCTCTCCCTCCGAGATGTGCAATCCTAATTTCTTGAGCCTTCTTCAACCTGTCTTCAGCGCTAGTGGCACTGATGATAAACGTCTTCCAGTCCTTAAATTGACTTTCACCCATCCAGAGGCTGATTGTTGGAAGCAGTCTCTTTTGGCAAATCTCAATTAAGGAGGAATCCGGATTACCAAACGGCAACTTCATGACGGTTTGGCGGAATCGCTCAATATAGTTCCTTGTCAGCTCTTTCTCCCCTTGATCGACGTCCATGAGGGTGGAAATTGTGATATCCTGTCCTACTTTGTAGAATCTCTCCAAGAACATGCGCTTGAAGCTAGCGAAGGAGTCGATGCAGTTGTCTGGCAGGTTACGGTACCAGTCGAAGATGACCCCTTCCAATGCCCCGATGAATAATCGTGTAAGGATGGCATCGTCACGGGGTAGATGGTCGGTGGTGACCTCGAAGTAAGTGATGTACCGACTTGCGGAGGTCTTCCTATCATATGGATTGATGTGGAATGGTTTATACTTTGGTGGGAAGGGAACATCTATCCACGCAACGGGATACGGTTATCGTATCCTAAGGTCTTGGCAATTTTCTCGGGCGTGGAACATGGCCCGGAGCTCCTGGACCTCTCTTTTTGCCTCCCTGGCCTCGTCTGCAGCGGTAGGAGCCAACATTTCAGGAAGATTATTGCCCGGGTTCGGTGCCGCTGAGTTCGAGTCTGCATTGACCGCGGGCCCCAAGTTTGTTTGGCCAGGCGTCCCTCCTTGCAGAGTAGGGAGGGCTACTTTGATCTCGTCCATGGATTTGACCAAAGTGCGCAGTATGGCCTCCAGAGTGTTGATGCGTTGGCGATCACTGGGACCATCCTGTTCGTCGTTTGTCATGAATGCCGTCCTGACATGAGTAGAAGTGGAAGGGATGGTGGATGACGTACACTCCGAATCATACCCCTGTACCGAGAAGTCATCAGGGTATATGGGAATGTTCTCCTCTGATTTGGACTCAGAAGGAACAGTACCCCCAGCTTTCGAGTTCGCCTCGTCTTGGGCGTTGTGGACTTCCTCGTGGACGTCGGGATTTGCTGCATCTAATGGGAGAGTTGTTTCCGCCAGCTCGTCTCCTTGGAACATCGGATTTTCGTGAAGCTTCGGAGGAGTGCTATCCCCAGTTCCAGCAACCTCCAGTGATGTGGACGATGAATCTCCCACTGTAGCAGATTTTGTCTTTGAACGGGTACCTTGGAAAACTCCGGTAGTGGGCAACCGCTTAGACGACAGTCTCTTAGTCATAGTGGTTGAAATCTTTGGGCTGGAAATATTTATCTTCTTCCCTCTCCCATCGGCGAGAATTTTCTGAGCAGAGTTGCTGGAGACGACGGGACCTACCTCATCCTCTGAACATGGTTGTTGCAGTCTTTGGAAGACGGACTGCCGGTCTTCTCGTACCGTCGCGTTATTGCAACAGCAGTTAACGATGACTTGGGTGCAGTGACGTCCGTGGGAGGACTCTTTGCACCCCGAGGCCTCTTCTCTTTCCTTGCGCTTGTGGAGGATAGCCTCACGCAAGTCAGATGGGTCCGGAACGACCGTGTTTGCTCCCTGGATTTTGGGAGACTTTTGGGAACCATTCTGTCCGTTTGCCGCCGGGGGCTGGACTCGAGTGGTTCTGTACAACTTCCCATCAGAGGCCCGCATAACAGTATGTGGAACGCTTGGATGGTCAGAGGTCGGGACAGCGGACTGAGCTTGCCAAGCACGCGCTGTCCTAGACTTCTTCACTCTAGTGCATGAGGGCACATAATAGGAAGAGTCTAAGTGGTGCTGGAGAGAGTCAGACATATTTTCTCGGGAGCACGAGTGATCAGGACCATAGGAGAGGCGATCGAAGACTGAGCCGCGTGGAGCAGGCGGCATGCGACTGGAATCAACAGTCTTCATACGGTTGGCAGTCGTAGCCGCATGGGCTTTCTTCATGTGGATGGAAGTCTCAGCCGCATAAATCTTCTCCATACGGCTGTAAATTCTAGCCATGAGTGTTATGCATTCGGCTGGCAGTTTCGGCCGCATGGACATCATGCATACGGCTGGCAATCTCGGCCGCATAAATCTTCATCCTACGGCTAGTGCCTTTGTTCGGCCTCTTCCTAGAGTACATAGAATCACTCTTTGCCCCTGCAAGTCCAGCATCATAGTGCTTTCCTTTGCCAAACTTGGAGAGCAGAGTCCTCTATGGTTTGAAGTGGAGCCGCATGAGACTTGCCTTCGCCATCTTGGGCAGCAGAGAGTACTCCGTCCAGAGCTTGGGAAGGAGCGAATGACTTTGGCCTCCACTCCCTGCGAGCTTTTTTCGTGCGAGTTCGCTTCTGGACCGGGCCAGCGCTCCCGTCGGAGAGCATTTCTTCAAACGCCTATTGGTCGAAGCGGACGACCATCTTCTGTTGTTTGGAGCCAAGTTTGGCTCCATCCGATTACGTCACCAACTCCTCAGCCGTGGAGAAGTTTGTCCCCAGCAGAGTCGCCATCGTGTTTTCCATGAATTATAAAAGAACAGAACAATTATATCGGAGGACTGGACTTTTACTTCACAATACAAACTCGCTTGTACAAAGAAAGCCTAGGGACGAAAACCTAGGTACAGCAATCTAAGTACAATTGTTTATTTTAGATTCTGGGGGGTGACGGTAGAAGCTCGGGAAAGCGACGACAGCTCTGCCTTACTCCTTGGACGATCGGGTGCAGCTTTGGCTCCGGGGAAGAAATGCTCTCAGGATGTCCTATGTGTGTGCCTTTGTCTCTCTGCACTCTCTCTTCAAGTCTCTCCAGGTGCTCTAGTGCTCTAGCAAAAAGGTCCCCTTTCGTAAGGGAATGGCACTTTGCTATTTATAGGAGTGGGATGCGATCATTAGGGTTTGCAATGATTGCCTCCTTGAGAAGTCGGTGGTTAGAGATTAATTAATCTGGGCCATTAATTCTGATTGTACCGAATCTAGGCAATTAATGTGGATTGCATCAAATCTCCGTGGACAATTAATAATGATTGCCATAAATCTTCATGATTTGTTATGCCAAGCTCGGATCTCCCACCACGTGTTCAATTTGCATGATTGCAAATGATCTAATTTGATCCCAGTAATTATGAGGATGGCACTAAACCTGGTTGTTAGGATTTGTTGATGAATCTTGATCGATTTGATGCCACGTGTCCCATTATTATTATGCTGCTAGCTGTAGGGACGCAGGAAAAACTAAGCTTCTGCCACGTGTCTTAACCGCGAGCCGCATGAGGATTGTTCTCTACTGAGCCGCATAAGACTGGCCACGTATGGAAATGATCTGAGCCGCATGAGCGTAGGCGACCGCATGATGGGTGGCTTCTCAGTAAGCCGCATAAAGATAGTCTTCGTGAGCCGTATAGGGTAGACTCTGCCTGAGCCACATGAGGTGGCCTCTCTCTGAGCCATATGGGGTGGCCTCTGCCTGAGCCGCATGGGGTGGCCTCTCTCTGAGCCGCATGGGGTGGCCTCTGCCTGAGCCGCATGGGGTGGCCTCTGCCTGAGCCGCATGCGACTGTCCATGTGTCAAGGCCGCATGAAGGATTTTAGGGTTTGATGGATCGTGTCAGAGATTTCCTTCGTTTCCCTAGGTGTCTACCATTATGACAAAGTCATTATTACAGCTTTATGTCAGAGCCGTCAGTTCTCCTTTACGTCAGAGCATTAAATATGGCCTTTGCTTAATGGCCAATTGTAGAAGCGAACCGCAGAAGGCCACGTGGTGTTGCTTGAGCCGCATGTCCAAGCTGGTGACTTTTGAACCGCATGACTCTCTTGAGCCGCATGAAGCTCGTCTGTTTTTGAACCGTATGGGTTTTCCTGTTCTGAGCCGCATGAGCAATCATGTTCCTTTTCCATGCTTCTATAAAGCTTCATCTTACTACAAAGAAGTTGAGAGTAATGATGAGCCTATAAGTAAAACAAAGAAAGCTAAAATGACAACTGCCACGATCTTCTTCCATAAGTACATGTATGACACATTGCAGAATGAGTACCTCGCTGAAGATGACCCGAGCACTCTTTGGGTGGCTCTTGAAGAGCGTTTTAGCCATCAACAACTCATATACTTGCCAAAACAAAGCATGAATAGAAAACCTCTGCATCTAGGATTTTAAGTCCGTGAATGAGTACAATTCATAAGTCTATAGCATATGGTCCATCATTAAATTCTGCAAGGAGGACTTAACTAAGAAATATATTCTAGAGAAGACCTACTCAACTTTCCACATCTCTAACATGCTCCTGATACAACATAATAGACAGCAAAAGTTTACTTAGTTTTTGGAGCTGATCACTTTCTTGTTGCCCTATAAAAAGGACAATGGTGAAGGTCCATCAGGCCAACTGTATTGACCAAAAAACCATCCCGTTGCCTGAAACCAATATAGGATTTTTTGGATACAAGAAAACTGACGAGGCCAAAATAAGGGTTGCGACATGATAGGGCAGAAACCTAGCCATGCAAAAAATGAGAGAAATCAGGATCACCTAAGGGGAAAGCACTACAACATGAATGCCCATTGACCCTCATACTCGATAACTTTAAGAAAAAGAAGGTTGCTCATGCTTATACTTCTGGTGCCCCCAACATGTGCTATCATTGTGGCAGGACAGACCATTGGTCTCATACGTGTGTGCCCCTGCCTATGAAGTAAATGAATACCATTCATACCTGTTATGGAGAGAGACCATTGTGGTGTAAATAGATGATCAGTTGGACACTACTTTTGAAGTAGGAGACTTCTACCAAATAGGTGGAAGAGTAAATAAAAATAAATAGCCTTTTGTGCCTCATGTTCGATGTAATCCAGATAATAAATTAGTTGTTATAGTTTCAATATATTTGGATATTATTTTTTTGGTAATTTTTTCTGGATTATTAATTTAATTTTGTATCTTTTGCATACATGTAACCAAATTTAATTAGTTTTGATAAGGTATTACAAGTAGAAAGTTAGATGTCATATATAATCAATGAAGCAACTTTGAGTCATTGTGGAAGCAATTTTGAATAATCACAGAAGTAGCTTTAAGTCATCGGGGAAGCAACTTTGAATAATCGTGGATGCAACATTAATTGTAAACAAATCGAGTAAGAATTTAATGAAGTAAAGTCGTGCTCTGATACCATTATGTCACGTCCCGATTTCGGAGAATCGAAAAGTAGCCGCTAGGCGTAATGTCATACAACCCTAGATTGCATTTGTACAAGACAAAATGAATATAGTTAATAATATTTCTCAGAAGACAACGTCATTTCAACGGAACTAAGAAGATAAATTGAAGTCTAATATTGATATACAAAAATGTGCTCTTGTATTGATGTTTGCAACAGAGTACAAGATTTACAGAAGAATACAGAGATTACAACAGAATACAAAGGAGTTCTTAACAGGGTCGACCTTGGCCCGGGCAGCCAGGGCAACCGCCTAGGGCCCAGAGATCCGGGGGCCCCAAAAAAAATAGTTTAAATATAAATATATTAATATTTTTGTATCTAAAATAGATTTAGTATGTTTCATGTGCCCCATTAAACACTTATGGTATAGTAGTTACTTTGTTAGGCTTACATATATGAGGTCCTTAGCTCAATTCTTAATGGTGGCAATTTTTGTTAATTTACTTTTGTTTTAGTATTTTTCACATTATGTATAAGGGCCCTATTTTTGGAAGTCTTCCTCGGGCCCTCATGAGCTCAGGGCCAGCCCTGGCTCTTAATAGCCAACTGAAATACTTGTCATTTGGGCTTACAGTGAGCTTGCCGAATTGGCTTACAGCTCACTGGTACAACCGAATTATAATGTTTCATACATTATGTCCTTTATAGCAGAAGACATGATCTTGTTAGAAGAGCTTTTGCACACTCGTCCGATTCATTGATGCCATAACACTGATCAAACGATTCTTCGCACACGAACACCTGTAGATGCCCACAAACGTGAGTCAATACATTATCATGTACTGGTGACCAGTAATTGCCCCTCACCTAAGTCGACAATACTAAGTAATCATGTAATAGAAACATTATAAGAAGTGGTCTTTTTCTGTCGCCTTAGGGTCATTAATAGTTCATATCCGACATAAATGTAAAAACATGCTTATAGATCGTATCCAGTAAAAATATAAAGATGTGTATTATCACCCTTTAGGTGATTCTTACCCACATTTATTATCCTTCCCTGTAATTGAGTAATACTTACTCTGCCTACATAAGGCATTGTTAGAAAATTATATTATATTTCTAACCATTTTGGTCATTCTTACCAATAGTCGATATCCTTTCATGTAAATGAGTAACAACTTACTCTGCCTGCATAAAACATCATTAGCGTGCAACCTATCTATATGAAGGTCACCAGCAGCCTATCTATATGAAGGTCACTCGCCACGAGCCGTCTTGATAATAAATGGTATAATGGTGTCCTTTACAGTGTAGGTAGCTAGCTCCACTGAAAGTCCCGAGATATCGGTGCTACTATTTCAGCACCCTAGTCCCTTGTAAGACGAATGGGTCCGTGGCCCCAGAGTACCGTTCGTAGAACCCAAAACCTTGTTCATAAGTTGTCAATGACCATGCAAGTATATGGAACTTAGCTATCAAGAAAATATAAAATACATGATAATAAAAACTAAAGTAAATATGCCATAGTTTTCATTCATCTTGCCACATTTGCCTTGAGTTGTAGCTCGCAATACCAACTGTCCAATCTAGGGTCTAATTGTAATAGACATTCTACAACAACACCAGTTAATGTGATTACTCATCCTTTCCACATCTTTGATACCATACATTCTTTAAGCCGTAGCTCGATATACTCACAGCCCAATGCTTCGGACTTTGGTTCACCTGCCAACATTTTTATAACAATACACAATTCATCATTTTAAGTACAAACATTTACTAGCCATGTGATTATTTATGTTTTATTATCTTTCAGGGTTTCATGCTAGGTATCAATTAGCAACACAATATGCAAGCATAGAACATATAATACTGTTTAATTAAATGTGAAGCTAAAGGATCTTCGAAGCACTCATACTACTTACATTATCAAGATGACTTTCCACCATGATCACATAGCCTTCTGAGTGATCCTTTCACATAATTCCAAATCCAACAAGGCTTCCTTGAACCAACCAGCTATCATAATACACTATGCGGAGCGGGGCATTACAAGCCACTCACTACATGGGTATAAAGTGTTTAGGATTTATTGATCGAAATTGAGTAAGATATTTCTTTAGGTATCCATCCATTAGAATAATATACTTGAACAATGAGTATCCATCTTTGTAGAAGTATGTAAAAATTGGTATGAACTACTTGCAACATTGTTCGTAGATGTACAACTATCATCCTTATGACATGTGCGGTGTGCGAGAGGAATTCATACGTGGGATAGAGGAAAGACCCAGTGCCAACTTTGAAAACACTATCATCCTCATGGGATCGAAAGACCCAGTGCCAACTTTGAAAACACTTCATAGAGAGACAATCTAGGCAACAAGTTGATATTTCATGTTCTACACACAATTGACACAATGGGCTTATTCTCTTAGCAATGTGTGTTTATCTCTTTTTATTAAGAAACCTAATTAGTGCATATGAAAACTCTATTCTATTGTTGTGAAGGCCATGCTTAGGCAACTTCATTGAAGCTACCCACCTGAGGGAGGAGTTGTCGCGTGTAACGTCGCAGTTCCAAAATATGTAGGACTAGGTACGATGACATGCCAGTCGTGTAATAAATATACGTAAGCTGTAAAATGCAGTATAACCATGACAACTAATCTCATCCCTAAAATAAAAGAATAATCACTACAAGAATAAGGGCTTTTCTTGACGGTGATTCTCCGTCAAGAAATGGGTATCTTGACGGTTGCAGATCCGTTAACTAGGCCGGAGTCAAGAAAAGACCCCCCCTTTTATTGACGGTCGTTGACAGGGCTTTTCTTGACGGTATTTGGCCGTCATATTAAGTAGTTTTTTTGACTGTTTTTAGCCGTCAAGATAGCAATTTTTAGAAACCATCAACGTAGGCAAAAACTTTTCTTGACTCTGGCCTAGATGACGGCCTTTAGCCATTAAGAAAAGCATTTGTTTTTACGGACAAAATTCGCATGAAAAGCAGTAATTCACGGCTATTATACAACATGATATGAATTAAAATTGACGTTTGATAACCGTCAAGAGAAGCTATCCAAAGTACCGTCAAAAGAAGCATGCCAAAATTCCGTCAAGAATTATATAATATCAATCAACCACACATAATCAATCCAGAAGTTACAAACATCAAATTACTATAAAAACCAAATTTTATATTAACAAACTGTAATGTTCATACAATAAAAACTTCCAATACACATCCCACCATATGTATTCATCACTTGTCCAACCATAACATAATCCAACCACAAAGTACACATCCCACATCTGTCGTTCCATACCACTTAAACATCCAAACTAAAAACATCCATCAATAGTCACCACAAAACATAATCCAACCAAACAAAAGAAAACAAAAAAAAATAGCAAACCAGACCGGAGCACATCCCTCCCATATCCATAATATTTTTCTATTCATAGCATGCACCTTCATTTTTTAGCGAGTTCCTAAGAGAACAAGAACACAAATTATCAATACTTCCATACATGCATGTTCTTATATAGATATTGAACTCAGTACTCCATATAACCAAATGAACTACTATTCTAGTAATTTATTGACCACAAATATAAAAAGCTTACTGTAACATACAAGGAGCTTCAATGAGAACATACATTTATAATCCTTAATCTGATAATTTACAATATAGGTATGTGGATGGATATATGAAATTATTAGAAATGTAAGGTGTCAAGAACCTAAAAGGCTATCCAATTATCAATCACTCATATGACTAGTGGAAAACTTACTTCAAGAGAAGGATCCAATGGATTAGTGTAAATAACTTACATATTCCTACATGCTCAAAAAAATGCTTCTTGCTACTTGAAAGATCTAACACTCAATTTGTTGTAAGCACTCCTCAACTGATTACAGAACTCATTTTCTCAGAAAATGAACTTTCAAACAAATTAGCAATCACAATGACAACCTACAACTTTTACATAGAGTTAATACCCATATGGGTTTCACTTCTATTATTAAATATTAGTTCACATATATGATATCTTGAATATGTGAGAAGGAGTATAGGAGCAAGGAATTAATCTTAAATGTTTGTTCATAGTGGTGTTAGCAGTGGGTTAGTTCCATGTCTCAACTGTGCAGTCGAGTGGTACTCCATATTTACAGTCTTTCATACCTTCACATGTGTTGTTCTTATAAGCTGGTATGATAGTAATGTTAAGTTTCCCTTAGGATTCAGATATATTAGGAAGTTCAAACACTACACCTTAGTGTCAAATTTTTGTATTTGTACAGCCCTTGCATGACCTGTCCATGACTTTATTTACATAGTCCATTCGAGTTTAAGACCCATCCCTTAGCATTTCATGGTTTAGGCATTTCAACCCCTAACTATTTTGTTTCCCCCATTATTCATTAGAGTGCATCATATGTTCTTGCCCACATGATATGGAGCCTAATGCATTGGTGTCACCCTCTGAACCAATATGGTGTCAGTTAATATTTGGTATGTGCAGCCCCTATTTCCTTATCTAATAGACTTTAGTTTCCGTCAAGGGATGTATGGATAGGTTGTTCATTAGTTAGGCATCTCCATTGATTTCCTAGTGTTCCCTCTATGTATATACATATGTATAAGTGCTACACTATATGTCATATATATATGTGTGTGTCTATGTATAAATATATGCATGTTTTGGGTTGAGTTGTTTACTGTTAAGTGACTGTGGAAGAGTGAGGGATTTAAGACTTAATATAGCATGATGGCAGTAGGAGTGGTATCTTGAGTGTTGTAATAGAGGGTTGGTTAGTGTCATGTGTGACCCAAATTGGGAGTAGGATTGATGGGTGTTCATTTGGAGTTAACTGACAGTGTACCAGTTTAGTGTTTCAAGGGCCTACGTGTTTACTGTGTCAGAGATTTGAGTATGGGTTCCTGTATAGGAACCCTAGAGGGGGGTGAATAGGGTCAAGCTAACTAATCAAGCACTTAGCACAAGCTAATGGGCAATTTAAAAAATATAAGTGCAAGAGAAGAAGCAATAACAATACCGACACACGATATATCCTGGTATCCTCCCAAGAGGCACTCCAGTCCCGGAACTCTCTCCGGCTTTAATCCACCATTTGTGTAAATAGTTACACACGAGTTTGGATCTGAAGAACTCGCCAACTTCTTACACGAGAGCTTTAATCCGAAGGCCTCTCCAACTTCAACCGAGAGTTTGGATACGAAGACTCTCCATCTTTAATCGAGAGTTTGGATACGAAGACTCTCCATCTTTAACCGAGAGTTTGGATACGAAGACTCTCCAACTTCAACCGAGAGTTTAGATATGAAGACTTCCCAACTTCAACCTTTCATAATAGGTTATGATCTCCTTATATAATAAGATGAAGATCTCACTTTTCAACTCAATAACTCTAACACAATTTATGGATAGCAAATGAAAGCTTTGTAGAGTTGTTTGTGGAAGGCTTTGGTGGTTTAGAAATTTTTAGGCTCAAAGCATCAACCATGAATGAAGGGGTTCAAGGCTATTTATAACCAAAGCATTGAAAAGAGCTCAAGGCAACTTTTCAGTCTACGAACCGGTATACCGCCGGTATGGACCGGCATACCGACGGTATACCGGTCTGGAAAGCAACGACTAGAAATATAGTCGTTGGGATCATTAAATGCTCGAAATCCGATCGTTGGAATTTCAACGTTACTGAACCGGTATACCGTCGGTATGCCGATTTTGTAGACAGAAAACTTTTTGTGAACAAAATCGGTATACCGTCGGTTTAGACCGGTATACCGTCGGTATGTCGATTTTCATCCAAAAAATGATCATGGGCTAGTTTCTACCCTACCTTTCGATTTTGCCGTCCATTTCTTCTGTTTACAATTATTCTTAAGACTCATTATAGACTCTAGATATTCTGTAGCAGGTGTAGGCTTCTTCAGAGTCTTAAAATGATGATGGCATGGCTTGGCTTCTTCCTTTGATAGGTGCTGGCTTTTTTCCTTGGCGGCAGCTGTCCAAAGATGTCGTCGGATGGTTCAGAGAAATCTTGTGGGATCCGTCGTCTTTGGCCCACCATGATTTCTTTATTGCATATGTCCATATTGTTCTTGCTTATTGCTTTTCTGCATGTACATGTTAGACGAACAAAGCAATATACATAGTAGCAAGTGTGATAAGTTTAATGCACATTAGGACAATGCTGAGTTTAAGTGTAAGTGCTAAGGTGATAGCATAAATGTAAGTGATATCATAATGATTAAACTTAATTGAATAACCATAATCAAAATATAGTTCTGATTTTGGTAGCTCAATTAAATTTAGGATATATATATAATAATAACTCGTATCACTAATATGTAACACAATAAGCACATATCACCAAAGGTATATGTATAAGTAGAAATGCTATAGTGATAGTATGAAGATTAGTGATAATGAAATGCTAAACTTAATAGATTAACCATATTCAAAAATATGATACAATCATTGGGCCAACATCCTGGTCAGTGGGGGCTTGGCTTGGCCATATTGTAGTGGCAATGGGGTTAGAGGCCTGCAATAGAATTTGTATTACTTGTAAGGCTCGAGCAGCAATAGGGCAATGCCTTGAATTGCTTAGATAGCAGGGAAAATCCCCACTGCTCGAGAGATTGACCATTTGGTCACTACCTTGGGCAATTGGCCAATGGCATATGTGAGTTAGTCTTAGTTAACCATAGTATCAGTTAGTTTTGTATCTTGGGTTGGTCAGTAGAGAGTGGGCTCATGGTCAGTCCCATAACTTTAGTATCATTTTGGTATCAGTCTCGGTTGTTAGGTATTTCATTCCAATTCATAGGTTCAGCCCTTTCATACCTCCATCTTGCTCTGATTTGTTTAAGTCAACTATTTGGAACCCGTGGGTAGCACATTTATACATTAGGGTCGGTTCCCTTAAGCATTTGCCTACTAATTACCTACAGTCATGAGGATAATGTTCAGAAATATGGGTTGAGTGTTTGAATGTAGAGTATCAGAGTATTTGTGGGTAACTTTGTTTTCAGTTAGAGTAATGCTAAGTAATGAGTATTTGCATACTAAATACCTATGATGTATTCCTTGAATAAAACTATCCTTGAATAAATGATGGAGTAGATAGATCCTTCCAAAGTAGAAAATAACATATGTTTCCCTGTCTCTTTAATGCCTTTAACTATCTCCTGCTTTAAGTCCTTTTTGGGAGATTCCTTCTCTCTTAGAAGGTTTCCTTGAGATTAAAGAACACAATTGAAGATACACAAAAAAGACAACATTTGTGCTAAATTATGTCATAAAAAGCTAATTTATACCAATTTGCCAGGAAAGTTGTCCTCGTCATCTTTGTCGTCCTCTTCATCATCAGCTTCTCCACCAAAGTTATTGTTCATCAAGTCTTCTCTCGAGTACATCTTCATGTTGGGTGCTCCGGGCATACCCTGAAATCGAAAGCAGCTTAAGATACCATGTCACATAGAAATAGCTAAACTTTGTTGTTAAAATGGCAATATAGTATCACCTCCATGGATCTCAAAATCTTTTCCATTTCTGCATCTTTAGATGGCTTCGCCATAAAAGGTTCTCCTGGAGTTCTGCCCTGCAAACCATAAGACGATCATCGTGAAAGGAATGAAGGATAGGTGTGTTGACTAGATGCTTCAATTTCAAAATCATCTTCACCTCAGGCACTTGATGAAATAGACTATACCAGGCATCAAACCCAACTACTTTATGCAGTTACTGTATTTCAACAGGTGTAAAATTTTACAACATGCCAAATTTATGGCAGCTGTAAGATACTTATGGATGAAAGTACATAATTTTAGTATAGTAATTGTACTGGTTGCAAAGTTTGGGTCATGTGGATCAAATGGGTCGTACATTTTTCATGAAGTGCAATGACTGGATTCTAAAATTCCCACATACTTTTTAGGAAAGATAAAATTTTTTAAAGGACAAATAAAATTGGTGTGTTATAGAGAATAATGGTTGCACCTCTATGGTGGTCATCTTGCTATCAATTGCCTAAAGTTTAGGAGAGGGTATTGTTTTCTACTTTTAACCTCAAGGGGAGAGGTTCATATGCATCCCAAGTAGGATTACATGAAAATATGAAGAAATTTTTTTTGGGGAACATATGGATAGTTTTATTCAAGGAATACACCATAGGTAATTAGTAGGAAAATACTCATTACTTAGAGAAGGTTATGTGCTTACATGACAGCTTTGAAAAATGATGGAGTAGATAGATCCTTCCAAAGTAGAAAATAGCATCACTAATGGAGGCACAATATAGAGGAACAGTAGCAATATGACGCTAGGGAGGTACCCTGTCATAATGGAGGCACAATATAGAGGAACAGTTTGCTTATTGTACTGTTTATGATTTTTCTAGAAATGTTATATTTATAAATCTGATCTACTAGAAAGAAGAGAAAGATCAAGACGTAACACAAGACATTTATTAACGGAACTGATGGATCATATAGTGGCAAGCTTCAACTAGAAGACAGACCACTTTGGCTTTGTTTCTAGAGTTTGTTTCATGTGTTTTTTTTCCTTTTGTTTCTCGAAAGTTATCTTTATGTGCTGGTTTTTGCTAAATTAACTATCATTAGTGGAAGGTTGTGAAATTATTACCATCATTTAGCTTAAAAGAAAAACAGAACATGAAAAAGGAAATTTTCAAGCACCATATTGGCAATGCCTAACATACTTGCCATCCTCTGGAACATATGATACAGTGATGTCGGCATATTTCATCACTTTGTTAGTTTATAATGATCGAATAAACCTGACAAACGAAGCCAGGGAGCCATCAACCTTCGGCTTCGGAATAGTTTACTCCACCTACCAAAAATATCCAAAAAAAATATTCAGATCGAAAAAAAATCAAGCTGATCCGACCTAGGGTATTTATAGAGATTAAAGTACCAGTAGAAAAAAACATTTTAGAATCAAGCTGATCCGACCTTCGGCGTTGGCTCCTCCTACAGGGAGGCCATCGGGAACGCGGGCTTCGGAAAGGGCGCGCTCTCCATCCCTTCGCAGCTCGGGCTCCTCCGCAGGGGCTTCTCCCACTGCTTCTTGTCCTTCAAATTCACCAACAACCTGAACATAAGTAGCCCTCTGGTCGTAGGAGAGGTAGCAAACTCTGATAACTCCCACTTCACGCCCATGCTGAAGAGCCCGGTGTTCCCGAACTACTACTACATAGGCCTGGAGGGCATCCGCGTCGGCAACGGCAGCCTTGTCGAGGTCCCGTCGAGCCTGAACTCCTTCGACCTCAAAGGGAACGGTGTCCTCCTATACTTCTCAACCATCCTCTTCACCTCCTCCACGTGGCTCCCCGACATAGCCTCCGCCGCCTGGCCTCACCAGCGGTGAGTCGACTAAGAGCGACGGGGGAGGGCGCCGCTCAGGCGGGCGTCAGGGAGCCGGATGGCCGCGACGCGGGGGCCGGACGGCGGCAACACGGGAGCCAGACAGCGACGACAAGGGAGCTGTTCGGGCGGCAGCCGACCCTGGTCCAGTTCCTCTCAGGGGCTAGGTCGAAGAACTAGGGTTACGGTTAGGGTTTCTCTATTTTCTCCTAGCCCTATATAGAGCATCCAAATTTATGGAGAAAACTAGGGTTAGGGTTTCTCTCTTAGGGTGGTGAAAGAGGAGAGGACTGGGGGTCTCTCTCTCTGAAGGAGGAAAAATTAGGAAGAGAGGAGGAAAGGAAGGGGACGATCGGGAGAAAGTTTGCTGGGTTCATCCATTAAAAGGAACCACAACCGTCAATACATAAATTTTTTAAAAAATTTACTAAAATGGCAGTTGAAAAAATCCCGCTATGTTTTTGGCTCAGACATTACTTGACGGTTATCACCAAAACCGTCAATAAATAAATTCCTGCTTCTTGACGGATCCTCCGAAACTATCAAAATACATGGTATAAAATTTCTAATTTAACAAATAAAAGGGTCTCTCTTGACGAAAGCCCAAATACGTCAAGAAAACCACTATTGTTGACGGCTTTTGACGACCGTCAACTTATAAACCGTAAAGAATCGTCTTTTTTCTTGTAGTGAATGATATCATAAATCAATTTAAATTGTCATTTGTACAAGTTGTTGGGCAAATACAAATCTACTACCAACTATTTTAAATGAGAATAATACATAAACAATGAAAGGATTTGTCACTCCCCGTTCCCAGAATGCATATTTTTATACATGTGCAACTCATATATATTTATTTAATATTTATCATGTATCATCCTGTATTTAAATTCCTTTAATTTCATGTTAATTAATTATTTGTATTTTATTTCCTGCAATTTTATTCCTGTATTTTATTTCTGTATTTTATTTTCCGCTTTTAACCTCTCTGCTTTGCTTTCGGGTTGGCCTTGGATGGATCCGGATGAACCCGACCCAATGAACCCGACCTAATAAAACCCCACCTACCACCACCCTTCCTATTTAAAGCCCCCATCCCCTTCTCTCTCCTTATAACTCTCCTTCACCATTACTTTTTCTTCTTTCTCACCACTCTCTTCCACCTACTAGCAGGCAAGTACATCTTGCTTCTTGCTTCCACTTGGAGAACCCATTTTTATGGTTCATTTGTCTTCTTCTCTTGATTCTAAGAGAGTTTAGTACTTAGCATTTTTGATTTCTTTGGCTTGTTTCTTCTAGATCTAAGTTGTTGCATTCTCGGTTGTTCATGGGTTTTGATCCACCAAACTGGCGTGCTTTCGGAATAGATAGTTCATGTTGTAGAGCTTCTCCTTCTACACCATTCTGAACCATGGGAACTTCATTTCTGGCTTGGAACGAAGGATCAGTCACGCTCACGTCTTTACGTGTCAGCGTGAATTTTCAGTCACGCTCACGTCTTTACGTGTTAGCGTGAATTTTGAGTCACACTCACGTCTTTAGGTGCGTGCGTGAATTTTTAGTCACGCACACGTCTTTACGTGTTAGCGTGAATTTTGAGTCACGCTCACGTCTTTACGTGCGTGCGTGAATTTTGAGTCACGCACACGTCTTTACGTGTTAGCGTAAATTTTGAGTCACGCACACGTCTTTACCTGCGTGCGTGACATTTGAGTTACGCTCACGTCTTTGCGTGCGTGCGTGGATTTCTTTTCACGCTCACGCTGTGCGTGCGTGAATTTCTTATCACGCTTTTCACGCTCATACGATCACGCTGTGCGTGCGTAAGTTACTTTTCATGCTCACGTTATGAGTGCGTGAATTTTCCTTCACGCTCACGCTGTGCGTGCCAACGTGAACCACTTTTCACGCTCACGCTGTTTATACGCTCACTCCTACCTGCTAGACTTGGCGTGACTTGTTGGCCTTAGCATAGACTTGTTGGCGTGACTTCATGATCTGGGTATTTCTATTTGTTCTATAATTTATTCATTTAATGGTGGCATGATAATTCTTCTATTATAGCCTTACGCCCTTTTTATGAACTCGATAATCTTAGCATGTTAATATTTTGATATATATGGTTGTATAGAACGTGCCCTGTGTCTTGATTGGTTTATGGATACCCAGTAAGACTGGAACTTAACCCTGAGGAGTTATAGACTCGACCCCATTTAATACTAATTGACTTTCATGCCTTGTCACCATTGATAATAATGGTTATCTTGACTAAAATTGAACATGCGTTCCTCGTTGGAACTAAGAGACTGGCTAGTCGTCTTATTGAATTAAATGAATGAGACACGTTCATGTAATGAACTATTGTAATCGATTAGTCGATCCCAAATATTGACATACAGGCATGTGCAGGCTTCAATTTATTTGTTTTCTACAAAGCAACATGTGTACTTTATGGTCAAGGCATGATTACTCCGTGGTTAGATTTGATTGTTGCATTACGCTATGTAAGACCTATAACCTAGCCGCACGGGTATTGTTGTAGAGTTGCGCATATCGTACCCCGTACGAAAGTACTCATTTGAATGACCATGATCCACGGCATGGGATTTCACTCAACGTAGAGACTATTAAGTTAAATAAAATAATGATTGCATGGAGAGAATGGATCCCCGAGTTCTTATATGGCAGCCCTCTTGGGACTAGTAGTGCCCGACAGGCCGGCTGGTTCCCACAGATAATATAAACCTGCCACACGGGCAGGGAGCGGTATCTGCTTATATTATTATTGTATATTGTATATTGATGACGGGCGTCCCGCTGGGACTCGTTTAATTCATGAATGGCACAATTGATTGACTGGATAGACTAGCCTTGCTCGCACATAGTAAGAACTGAGGAATCCCTATTTGCATAATTCCAGGATAACTTGGGACTCACAATAGCAAGCCGTAGGAGTTGATTGGCCGTTCAAGATGATTTGTTTGTATACTGTACCTACTCTGTTGCCTAACTGAGATGATCAGAATGTCAGGACACGACGGGCCAACTTCTATCCTTGTTTGGTTGGGAGGTTGGTTCGAAGTACCGTGATGTTATGTGAATCCTAGAAGAAAACAGAGATCTATTATTATATTCTCTTACTTACTGGTTTAATCCTTCATATCGTGCTTCCTTGTGGTACTTGCTATTAGAGGTCTAATCTCTCTGGTTTTGCATGGCCAGATTTAGAGCCGGTTCCCGCGGACTCAGTTTACTTCCACCTCCAAGATGGTCAATACTAGGGGTATGATCGCAGGAGGACTCGAGTGGGTTCCTTACTTCACCGTTCGTTTTGTTATTTATTTCATACTTAGCCGTTTGGCACCGACATGTTAGTCGGATTGTCTTGCACTTATTTTTACATAATTGTAATTAAGTCAGACTACAGCTGATAACAATTGTGTATATGTTACTATACCATCTGGCTATATTTTGTAAAGCCAGATCTCAAGAATATTTTGACTAAGCGTTTGGGACGCCTTACTGCTTTATCTTACATGTTCTCTATTTTTGCTTCTTGTTTGAATGATTGAGACAATAGATGTGAAGTGACCATAGTAAGACTTTCATGTAGTATGCACCCCCTCGTCTGGTTAGACAGCATTGATCGTATTATATGGTATTCTTCTACCCGTAATATGTAGCTGGCTGAGTCATTCCTCCGCTCTCCAGTATTCTGGTTCTGGAGCGTGACAAGGTTTTAGTGGTGGCCCATGCAGGTCTAATTTTAGACTTATGGGGTGTTTTGATTTACAGGATGTCTCAATCACACGTGTCCCCCCTTGATCTCATGATTCGTTATTCTCAACCCTTGCTTGACATTCTGGTATCCTTTGACTTCATTGATCCTTCATGTCCGGTTATTTGATTGTTCTCTTGTCCCTTTTCTTAGGGGCACTTCGTCCGCATCGGTCAGAGCTGGACAACAACAAGGGCAACATGGACAACATAACCAGATTGGTCAGCAACAAGGGCCAGTCTCACCTCAGGAGACTATCCAAGAAGAAGTGATAGTAGAACCAGCAGCTGAACCGCAGTATCTGGAAGTTCCAATACCACCCATAGTTCCACCTACCCAAGTGGACACACCAGTCCTTCTGGAGATCATGAGAGGAATGATGGCTACTCAGCAACATCAGATGTTGGCCCAGCAGCGTATGCACACTCAGCTACAAGAGCAGAATGTGTTGCTCAACCAAGGATTGCATACGACTTTGGAAAGAGGAGTGTGGACTGATTCAGGAGCATCAGCCAGGTTTTGCAAGTACAACCCCCGCCGTTTCGAGGGCACGGAGGATGCCATATCAGCAGATGCATGGCTTAAGGATATTGAGGCTATTCTGACAGCAGCTAAGGTACCGACAGAAGATCGTGTGGATCTAGTAAAGTTGTTACTTCAGGATCTCGCACGTGATTGGTGGAAATCAGAGGAAGTGGGCATCAGACGTCATGTGGCTTGGGACGATTTCACTGCAAGATTCAAGACCAAGTACTATGGAGTTGTGGCACGGTTTGAGCTACAACAGAAGTTTATCAACCTCAGGCAGGCCGGCAAGACTGTAGATGCTTATACAGCGGAGTTCTGCAGATTGAGTAGATTCACCCCAGAGATGGTAGCAACAGAGAGCCAGAGGGCCATGAGGTTTCAGCAAGGGTTTCATCTTGAACTCTTACAATTGATAGAGGGACACAATTACCAAACTTTTGACGAAGTATTGACGGCAACTCGAAGGCATGAGATCACCATTCAGAGGCTTGCGACAAGGACTGGGGGTCAGAAGAGATCCCACAGTCAGATTGAAGGAGGAGGGGGAACAGCGCCCCGAACAACAGCACCATCCACTGGCATTCGTATCCACGATGTGGCGATACGAGGACCAGCACCACCACCCAGGCAGCAACAACAGCAACAGAGAAAGAACCAGCAACCTCCGGCGGGCTGCACTTATTGCGGGAAGATGGGGCACACTAGAGATGTGTGTCGGATATTGAATAGACTGTGTCTGATATGTGGAAATCCAGACCATCGGGTTACCACATGTCCCATGAATTCGAGGTCAGGAGGACCAGGGCAGCAGTTTCCTGCTCTGCCAGCACCAGGGGCAGGCCAGTATCGAGGACCAGCGGTGGCAGTAAGGACGTTGGCACAGCGTCCGTTAATGCCGCAGGCTTAGATGTTTTGGCAGCAGGGGCCGTCGATGCAGCAACACCAGCATAGATCACCCCAGCATCATCAAGGAAGGGGCCGGCAACAACATCAGGCTAGGCCGCAGTATGGAAACCCGCAAGGAGGTCGAGGGCAAGCATTCACTCTGTCCTTGGAGGAGGCATTGGCATCGGAAGATGTTGTAGCAGGTAACATTCTCGTCGCCTCATATCCCGCAGTAGCATTATTTGATTCGGGAGCATCTCATTCATTTATATCTGCACAATTTGCGACACGACTAGGAATGGAGTTCGAGGCATTGCCAGGGAGGTTGAATATACTCACTGGTAATGGGCTCGTAGGAGTTAGTAGAGTTATTTTAGCATGTAGCGTTGTAGTTTGCGGGCATTCCTTACCCGCCCGGTTGATAGAATTTCCTGTTGGAAATTTCGACGTTGTCCTAGGCATGGACTGGCTGAAAGACAGTCATGCGACAATAGATTATCGTAGAGGGAGTGTGTCTTTTGAATTCCAGGCATAAAGAGGTTCACCTTAGTCAGATCAGGGGCAACCAACAAGAGCAGGGAGTAGTAACGGCAATGGAAGAAGTTCAGATTCCGAAGGTAGTTGAAAAGTTTCTAGACGTATTTCCTGAAGAACTCCCAGGTCTACCACCGGTTAGAGATATTGAGTTCAGTATAGAATTGGCACCAGGAACTAAACCGATATCAGATCGAGTTTACAGAATGGCAGATTCAGAGCAGGCCAAGGTATATCAGCATATAGAGGAACTGAAGGAGAAGAAGTTCATCAAAGCTAGCGTGTCACCATGGACAGCACCAGTGGTACTTGTGGGAAAGAAGGATGGGTCATCCAGATTATGCATTGACTGCAGGAAGCTTAACGCGGCAACTGTGAAGAACAAGTACCCATTACCCAAGATCGACGACTTATTTGATCAGTTGAGCAAAGCTAGAGTTTTCTCCAAGATAGATCTCCGTTCAGGGTACCATCAGGTAAGGGTTCGGAAGGAGAATATTCCCAAGACAACATTCAGGTCGAAGTATGGGCATTATGAATTCTTAGTAATACCGTTTGGTTTGACCAATGCTCCAGCAATATTCATGGATTTGATGAATCGCATCTTTATGCCATAATTAGATCAGTTTGTCGTCTTATTTCTCGATGACATTCTCGTATACTCTGCTAGTGAAGAGGAGCATGAAGACCACCTCAGGAAAGTGTTGCAGGTTCTGAGAGAGAACCAGTTGTATGCCATGCTCAGCAAGTATGAGTTTTGGTCGGATCACATTTCATTTTTGGGTCACATCATATCAGGAGCTGGATTAGCAGTAGATCCCAAGAAGATAGAAGCAGTAGAAAGTTGGCCAGTACCCAAGACCGTAGCAGATGTGCAGAGTTTCTTGGGATTGGCAGGATATTACAGAAGGTTTGTGTCAGACTTTGCAAGGCTTTCAGCACCCATGACCCGCTTGACCCGGAAGGATGTACCATTCGTTTGGTCGACAGAATGTCAGGCATCATTCGAGACTTTGAAGCAGAAATTGATATCAGCACATATTCTTACAGTGCCAGTTGGACCCGGAGGTTTTACAGTATATTGTTATGCGTCAGGTAAAGGACTTGGATGTGTCCTTATGCAACATGGGAAGGTGATAGCATATGCATCTAGGCAGCTTCGAGACCACGAGAAGAATTATCCAACTCATGATTTGGAGTTAGCGGCATTAGTGTTTGCTCTGAAGCTATGGAGGCATTACTTATATGGTGACCGAGTGGACATGTACACAGACCATAAAAGTCTGAAGTACATCTTTATTCGGAAGGAACTAAACATGAGGTAGAGAAGATGGTTGGAGTTGATTAAGGATTATGACGTGGAGCTTCAGTATCACCCAGGCAAGGCTAATGTAGTAGCAGACGCTCTCAGCAGGAGAGATGGCACATTTATGTTGACAACACAGAGGCATATCTTAGAAGACCTTCAGGAGATGGGCATCGAAGTCATACTTCCTAGTGATGTAGGAGTTCTAACAAGTCTGCAAGTTCAATCCGACTTGGTAGACAGAATCAAGGCAGCTCAGGCACAGGACCCAAGGATTCAGAAGCTTAGGGCAGAATGTGAGTCAGGACTCAGGAAAGAGATGAGAATTCATGAAGATGGTACACTTAGGTTTGGATTACGTCTATGTGTGCCTAGTGGAGATATCAGACAGGAGGTTATGGCAGAAGCTCACAGTTCTCAGTATTCTATTCATCCTGGAGGGACCAAGATGTACCAAGATATCAAGCAGCATTTTTGGTGACACGGGATAAAGAGGAAGATAGCTAGATTTGTTTCCCGTTGCTTGGTATGTCAGCAAGTGAAGGCAGAACAGCAGAGGCCAGCTAGGTTATTGCAACCGCTTTCTATCTCGAAATAGAAATAGAAGCATATTACAATGGACTTTGTGACCGGTTTATCGAGATCACCAAGTGGTAAGGACGCTATTTGGGTAATAGTGGACCGACTTACGAAGGTAGCACACTTTCTTCCTTTCAGAGTAGGGCAATCTACAGAAAAGTTGGCAGAGTTATATATGCAACAGATAGTCAGGCAGCATGGAGTCCCTGTCAGTATTGTGTCGGATCGAGATACCGGCTTCATATCATATTTCTGGAAGAGCTTACATCATAGTCTGGGTACCAAGTTAAGATTTAGCACGGCCTACCATCCGCAGACGGATGGGCAATCAGAAAGAACGATTCAGACTTTAGAAGACATGTTGCGAGCTTGCACTCTAGATTTTGGAGGGTCTCGGGAGAGTCACCTGCACTTAGTCGAGTTCTCATACAACAATAGTTATCAAGCCAGTATCCAGATGGCGCCATTCGAAGCACTATATGGTAAGAAGTGCAGGTCACCGCTTGCATGGGATGATATCGGAGAGAGGAAGATGTTAAGCCCAGAAATGATTGTTCAGACGGTTGAAGTGGTTAAGGGAATTAGAGAGCGACTTCGAGTTACGCAGGACCGGCATCGCCATTGGGGGGACCAGCATCGTAGGCCGTTAGAGTTCTCTGTTGGAGACCACGTATTCTTGCGGATCTCACCTATTCGTGGGGTCATTAGATTTGGCGTTCGCGGGAAATTGAGTCCGCGGTACGTGGGCCCATTTGTTATCCTTGATCGGATAGGCGATGTTGCTTATCGTTTATCCCTCCCACCTTCGTTACGAGAGGTGCATGACGTGTTTCATGTATCTCAATTACGTAGGTATGTATCGAACCCAAGCCATATCTTCGATCATTCTGAGCTGGTTGTTGGTACCAACCTGTCTTACGAGGAACAGCCTGTGTCCATTTTGGACCGAAGAGAGAAGATACTTAAGAACTGAACAATTAGTCTTGTCCGTGTTGCTTGGGGTCATCACTCCTTGGGAGAGTCAATGTGGGAACGTGAGGATGATATCCGATCACGGTATCCACACCTGTTTGACTCACAAGGTATATCTCTTTCTGTATACCTTGTTGTCCTGATTCTTCATGCTTATCACCTTATGGGGAGAGCTACTTGATATCGTGGATTGATGAATTTACATATATAGTACTTGCTTTTGATATGGTAAAAATGATTGCTTGCTCACTAGAATTGCTTGTATTAGTTTAGCTCCGATATTTTTACCTGCTTGGATTTGAAATTCCGAGGACGGAATTTTTCTAAGGTGGGTAGAGATGTCATCCCCGTTCCCAGAATACGTATTTTTATACATGTGCAACTCATATATATTTATTTAATATTTATCATGTATCATCTTGTATTTAAATTCCTTTAATTTCATGTTAATTAATTATCTGCATTTTATTTCCTGTAATTTTATTCCTGCATTTTATTTCTGCATTTTATTTTCTACTTTTAACCTCTCTGCTTTGCTTTTGGGTTGGCCTTGGATGGATCCGGATGAACACGACCCAATGAACCCGACCCAATAAAACCCCACCTACCACCACCCTTCCTATTTAAAGCCCCCATCCCCTTCTCTCTCCTCATAACTCTCCTTCACCATTACTTCTTCTTCTTCCTCACCACTCTCTTCCACCTACCAGCAGGCAAGTACATCTTGCTTCTTGCTTCCACTTGGAGAACCATTTTTATGGTTCATTTGTCTTCTTCTCATGATTCTAAGAGAGTTTAGTACTTAGCATTTTTGATTTCTTTGGCTTGTTTCTTCTAGATCTAAGTTATTGCATTCTCGGTTGTTCATGGGTTTTGATCCAGCAAACTGGCGTGCTTTCGAAATAGATAGTTCATGTTGTAGAGCTTCTCCTTCTACACTATTCTGAACCATGGGAACTTTATTTCTGGCTTGGAACGAAGGATCAGTCACGCTCTCGTCTTTACGTGTCAGCGTGAATTTTCAGTCACGCTCACGTCTTTACGTGTCAGCATGAATTTTCAGTCACGCTCACGTCGTTACGTGCGTGCGTGAATTTTTAGTCACGCATACGTCTTTACGTGTTAGCGTGAATTTTGAGTCACGCTCACGTCTTTACGTGCGTGCGTGAATTTTTAGTCATGCACACGTCTTTACGTGTTAGCGTGAATTTTGAGTCACGCTCACGTCTTTACGTGCGTGCGTGAATTTTGAGTCACGCACACGTCTTTACGTGTTAGCGTGAATTTTGAGTCACGCTCACGTCTTTACCTGCGTGCGTGACATTTGAGTTACGCTCACGTCTTTGCGTGCGTGCGTGGAATTCTTTTCACGCTCACGCTGTGCGTGCGTGAATTTCGTATCACGCTTTTCACGCTCATACGATCACGCTGTGCGTGCGTGAGTTACTTTTCACGCTCACGTTATGAGTGCGTGAATTTTCCTTCACGCTTACGCTGTGCGTGCCAACGTGAACCACTTTTCACGCTCACGCTGTTTATACGCTCACTCCTACCTGCTAGACTTGGCGTGACTTGTTGGCCTTAGCATAGACTTGTTGGTGTGACTTCCTGACCTGGGTGTTTCTATTTGTTCTATAATTTATTCATTTAATGATGGCATGATAATTCTTCCATTATAGCCTTATTGACTAAAATTGATCATGCGTTCCTAGTTGGAACTAAGAGACTGGCTAGTCGTCTTATTGAATTAAATGAATGAGACACGTTCATGTAATAAACTATTGTAATCGATTAGCCGATCGCGAATATTGACATACAGGCATGTGCAGGCTTCAATTTATTTATTTTCTACAAAGCAGCATGTGTACTTTATGGTCAAGGCATGATTACTCCGTGGTTAGATTTGATTGTTGCATTACGCTATGTAAGACCTACAACCTAGCCGCACGGGTATCGTTGTAGAGTTGCGCATATCGTACCCCGTACGAAAGTACTCATTTGAATGACCATGATCCACGGCATGGGATTTCACTCAACGTAGAGACTATTAAGTTAAATAAAATAATGATTGCATGGAGAGAATGGATCCCCGAGTTCTTATATGGCAGCCCTCTTGGGACTAGTAGTGCCCGACAGGCCGGCTGGTTCCCACAGATACTGTAAACCTGCCACACGGGCAAGGAGCGGTATCTGCTTATATTATTATTGTATATTGTATATTGATGACGGGTGTCCCGCTGGGACTCGTCTAATTCATAAATGGCGCAATTGATTGACTGGATAGACTAGCCTTGCTCGCACATAGTAAGAACTGAGGAATCCCTATTTGTATAATTCCAGGATAACTTGGAACTCACAATAGCAAGCCGTAGGAGTTGATTGGCCGTTTAAGATGATTTGTTTGTGTACTGTACCTACTCTGTTGCCTAACTGAGATGATCAGAATGTCAGGACACGACGGGCCAACTTCTGTCCTTGTTTGGTTGGGAGGTTGGTTCGAAGTGTCGTGATGTTATGTGAATCCTAGTGGAAAGCAGAGATCTATTATTATATTCTCTTACTTACTGGTTTAATCCTTCATATCGTGTTTCCTTGTGGTACTTGCTATTAGAGGTCTAACCTCTCTGGTTTTGCATGGCCAGATTTAGAGCCGGTTCCCGAGGACTCAGTTTACTTCCACCTCCAAGATGGTCAATACTAGGGGAATGATCGCTGGAGGACTCTAGTGGGTTCCTTACTTCACCGCTCGTTTTGTTATTTACTTCATACTTAGCCGTTTGGCACCGACATGTTAGTCGGATTGTCTTGCACTTACTTTTACATAATTGTAATTAAGTCAGACTGTAGCTGATAACAATTGTGTATATGTTACTATACCATCTGGCTATGTTTTGTAAAGCCAGATCTCAAGAACATTTTGACTAAGCGTTTGGAACGCCTTACTGTTTTATCTTACATGTTCTCTATTTTTGCTTCTTGTTTGAATGATTGAGACAATAGATGTGAAGTGATCATAGTAAGACTTTTATGTAGTATGCACCTCCTCGTCTGGTTAGACAGCATTGATCGTATTATACGGTATTCTTCTACCCGTAATACGTAGCTGGCTGAGTCATTCCCCCGCTCTCCAGTATTCTGGTTCTGGGGCGTGACAGGATTTGTCAAAAATAGCAAGGACGATCCAAGATCAAGTCATCCTTGAAGAAATAGAGAAGATCACGGCCTTGGCTAGAACACCTGCAGAAAGACACAAAACACACACCTGAAGGAATCATCAGGTACTCTGAGGGACATAACAAGATACATGAAGAATATGCCATATAAACTGAATATAAGATATGTCACAAAGTCACAAAAAGAAGTAAAGTGTTCCAACCATAACACGGTCCAGTATTCCAATAACGAAATAGTGGTCCACCTATACAATAAAAAGGACAAGGGATAGCACACCATTCTGTGATGTGATACTATCCCTGCCATGACTAGAACGGATTGTGATATGACATCAACTAAGGTCACCTAACTATTCTGTTGTCTACATACAGTTAAGAACAAACCTTCTACGCCTGGGCACTTTTGGCTATAAATGGGATTGGCGTAGTCCCCATTTGGGGTACCATGGGCCAAGAGCATAACGTTCTACAAACTTTAGTGGCCAACCTGAGAGCGTAATCTCGCACCATATCTGTAGTGGAGCTTCCGAGTTACTAAAAGGAGAAGTGTAATAGTGGTCCATATGATAAGAAAATGTCCTCCCCACCCTATGCACCTATTAAGTCGTATCCACGACTATGCACCTGTACTAACTCCTAAGTCTCTTAATATCTCTATTAGCAGTTAAACATAACGCATGCATACGGGTGATCAGCCTACAAAAGTACCTCTATATGTTACACAAATCTCACACATATCTCGTGGCACAGTCGTGACAAAGTTTATGATAATACACTAACAAATGGTAGTCCCTTAACTCTAGGTCCATACGCAAATTAAAAGTCAAGAAGGAAAATATGACTAGCATCATATATAACTGAAAGCTACTAAATCATGAACTTTAACAAGGATGCAACTAGAAGAACCGAAAACAAATAGACAATAATATGCAGTTACTAAACAATAAAGATGCAGACTAAATATAAGCAGTAAATATGGCAAGGTATCTTGCCTGGTATGACGCTTGGTATGGTGCGATCATTATGATGTCCTGATTTGTCCAATAGTCATGGTCGATGTGTATGAGGACCCTGATTTTTGGTAATTAATTTTTCTTTATTTTATATGATTTTATTTATTAGATTATATTTTATACTTAATTATTATTATAGATGTACTTCTCCGTAGCTTCGATTTTTGGAGCACAAGATGCGTCAACCTTTTAAAACGTCCTTCATGAGTTTTGAAGTAGACAAGCCCACCTTCAATTTAATATATCATGTCCTACCCAAACTCATCACCTAATATTCTTTTGACTTCGCACAACTTCGGGTTAAATTTAGGCCATTTGAGTATTTACCGTAATTCTAGACCTAACTTCCAACATGAGTTTGGAACTCGACCTAAATCAAAATTATTCGATCCAATATATGATTTTGACCCATTTTGATCCTACGACACACATGCCAAGGGTGTGTCACTCAATCGAGTCCCCACGTGCTATTTGTTTGCGAATGGCACAAGAGACTCATGGGTTGACTTTTCGAGTTCGATTTGATTAGAAAATATATTTGGACCCTAACCTAGCCAACCCCACTTGGTAGAGCCATGATAGGTTTCCATGACCTAGTAGGATTACTATGAAGTTATTTTGGGATGTTATACAGCCAAATAGATTTAAATACAATTATATATATGTGATTATGTTTATAATATCCTAATACTTTATACATATATGGCTCTAGTCATGGTTAAACTTTGAGATGCATATCGACTAAGAATTTTGGCACGGATAATATAGTCGTGTGCTTTGACTAGTGTAATAGCTAGGGTAGGGAAGGCCTAGCCATAGCAGTGTCCTTACTAGGAAAACCAGTCAAAGTTGTGACTAACCCCTATAGACGATTTAAAATATTTAAGTATTAGATTTGACTTCATAGGAGACCCGGTTATGCTAACTAGCCCGACCCTGACTCGACCCAAACCCAAGCCCATGTAGAAAAAGTAGTACATCCAGAGACGTCCATGTAGGAATATATTTATATTTCGTATTTTATTGTAAGGGGGTAATAAATATTTTTCTAGATATTTATTCTATATAGAGTACTAACTGGTATTGATATTAAATATTTTATAACTTTGGAATATATGATTTTGCTATTAAATTTATATTGGATGAATGATAATAGTTTTTTTAAAATATCTTTTTGGGTTTTTAGACTATATAAATACTTGTATGTACACCTAGTATAAAGATATATAAATAAGAATATTTTTGCATAGAACAGGAAAATAGGTTACAAATAATTTGGTTGGATATTTTTAGGATTTTTCAGAATATTTAAAATACTTTAGTTTTATTTAGAATTTTGAACTAGGATATATACATTAATATATACATGGATAGCCATGTTAGTGTATATCTGATACTTTAAAACAGTAGACAAATAATATATTTTAATTATATTCAAATGTTTTCTTTAAAAAATTTCTTTGTATGAATTTTTAGATTATTTTCTTAGTATTTTAAGATTATTTGTTTATAAAGGAAAACAAAAGAGAAATTAGGAAAACAAATAAAAGAAGAATAAAGAAAAAACGAAAAGAAAGAGAGAAAAAGATACAGCTGCGAACAGTAGGAAACCTGCGTATACCCGATTCCCCATATGAATTACATGTAGAAATCGAGAGCGGGAAAGAAAGAAGAAGAGCAAAACCCTAACCCAACTCACATCCCAGCACCACGCTCACAACCACCGATGCCCCACATCGCCACACCACAGTCCATGTCGCCGTATGAGGCACCAGAGGCAGGCCGAATCTGCCAAAAATCATATAGGAATCGTGCAAACAGAGGCAGCAGCAGCAACTCGACTTCGCAGCGGGTTTACGCGATGCATGCTCGATCGTTTTACGATCCGTTTTCTCTGGTACGAACACAACCTATACGTCTTCATCTCCCTTCAATTATTTTAATTTATTTTGCTTTGTGTGAGATGAAAATCGACTTCCAAAATTGAGAAAAAACTCGATTTTCTGGATTTAGAAACTGTCCCGAAACCCTAAGTTGGCGGTCGATTTGTGACCAAAATATCGTGAACCTTGGAAACCCGTTTGAACAGCCTTGTAAACAACAAAAACCGAGATGGATACCCCATTATTAGTTTTATTTATAGTTATTTAGATAGTAACATAAATTAATTTGAAAATCAAGAAAAAAACCCTGAAAAACTATTTTCAAAACGTAGAATTTTTCCGATACGGCGTGCTCCCCGACAAAATGGGCGACGTGGTCATGAACTAAAAGCATCAGAAGGTGCGTATCGACTTTACGGACGTGTGGGATTCGATGGAACTCGATTTCGCTGTTTGTGTGCGACGAAATCGACGCATATCCATCGAGATACCCCGTATCGGCTCTTTTGCAAAGTAGCCCATTACTTCATGCATGTTCATCATCTCGAGATAAAATTTTTGCCACTAGTACCGTGTTATTGTTTTGGTCCTGTATGCCTATTTGGTCTGATTCTGAGAAGGTCGACATGAACGCTATTTTGGCGGGCCCACGACCCGATCCAACGGGCGAATTTGTGCATGGCCCATCAAAATCCAACTTTGGACATATATTTGGGTTCGTATCATTAAAACAGGCCCATAGACATATAATTTGTTGAATTTAGAGACCATAGACTCTAGCACGCTTTTTGGTGGAAAGTAGGTCCAACGGTGGACACCATTTTAATCCAAAATTACCGTTTTGCCCCTATGTCCAGAATTGGACTTATGAGTAGCCTATCCTAGCTTTTTTTTTATTCTGAGAATATTAGCAATATATGTTTCAGAATCCGTAGTTGTTTGCGGGAGTTCAGGTTTCGAGACTCTTTGATTTGACGAGTTGTTGCGGGACTTTTTGCTACCACCAAGCAAGTACACCTTGCCAAACTTTACGGTATTTATATGCTTTTCTATATTGTCATTCTTTCTTACTTGGTTATATATTTCTCTTCTTCATGTCATGGTTACTTTTTAGTTTACGTGCACACAGATTGTTACTTTTTCTTTCCATATTACTTGTTCCATCTTTCCTATCTTGTTGATGTCTAGTGATAGTATTGCTATACATGTGCCCTATTTTCCCCGACCTATTTGACCCGTACATGACTTGGACATGTCTAGATAGACTTGACTTCCTAGTACCTTAGGAGAGAATATTTTATTAGCCGTGGCTATACCTCTATTGTTAGTGCCTCTCCGGGCTATAGTAGAGAACATGTTATAGGACTGTTAGTGCCTCACCAGGCTACAGTTTTATGGCATGCACCTATAGCCACGATTAATATTATATTCTCATGACATGTCACCATCTATAGAGTTCCTTTATTTGTTATTCTTTCCTCTACTTGTTATTCCTATTTTCTTGCATATTATTTACTGTACAGTAGGCATGTATATTATGTGTCTTGCTAGTCCCTTGAGGACCTGGTGATCTCTCCAGGTATTGGATGAATGCAGGGTATACTGATGGAGGAATCAAGTAAGCAGGTATATTTAGTTGATGTTTTACCTTTCTCTTCCGTATTTAGATTTCGTCAAATATTTGATTCCTACTATTATTATAGTGTAGTCTTTTATAAGCTTCTATTTTCTTCTAGCTTGTTTATGATAAATGTGTTATTGGAGATCCACTTTAATACATTTATCTATTCTAGAATCGGTGTATTATGGTCTGATCACCCTTACTGCACTCGATTCGTTATTATTATCGATATTTAGTAGATTGAGATGTAGTTGATTCTAGAATAACCAGACAATTATATGTATTCGAGCTAGGTTGGAATCCTCTCGATGCGTAGCTGTCACGTAGACGTATCCTAGTCCTACAAATTTTAGGACTGGGAGTTACATGTTATTTGGTGGCCCATGCAGGTCGAGTTAGTCGTTTCAGTTACGTTACTGTACCGAGCGGGCCTGAGAATATGACTGAACCCTTAGGAATCTCAATCCACAACTACTTGACAAGTATTTTTGAAATTTCTCTACCATCTTTGAACTTCGTATTTGTTCTCGACTATTCTTCCTTTGCTTCCTCGTACCATTTCTTCTCGTCTCTTCCTATTTCAGAGCGAGAAATGCTTGTGCTTTATAGAATTTATTAGAAATTCTTAAATCAAGTGTAAGTTAGTTTGCATATTGAACTTTTGGTTGCTTTCTAGATAGAAAGGGATTAGATACGCCATATGCCATAGATATCTAGTGGTATAGATTTTGCAAAGTGTGCGATGATTATAAAATTTTAGGACATCATGTGTTTGATGGAGGTAGTGTGACCAAAGGTGGGTAGACGTCCTCAGTATAGAAATAAATATATGATCATACTAGGTTACGCTCTTTTGGTAGTCACTTGATCAAGAATTGAGTGGTAGTTTTAGTGTAAAGATTGACCCTCTACAAGAAGAATCTTGACATATCCTGACCCAACCCATTTACTAATATGCACTGTCAGTTGTAAAGTAAGGATTAGATGGATTGGTAGGTATCACTTAGTTTGATCAGATGAAAATAGACTTATATAGTTGTGATAATATGGTTAGGAGGACAAGCATTCAACATGAATGTTGGAATACCACCAGTACCAAGAAGAGCGACTCGAGATAACCACCTATTGTTTTAAGATATATATGTTGCAAAACCAAATTTTTGAGGGTTGAATGTTACTTGAGCTGTTAGGAGAAACCGTAGTACCTAGCGTATCCCTTGAAATATTCGTAGTTACACTAGCGCAGTTCTTTATTAGTGAGACTTCTTTTAATTTTGAGGATAAATTTTTTTTAAGGTGGGTAGATTGTGAGGACCTTGATTTTTGGTAATTATTTTTTTATTAGATTATATTTTATTCTTAATTATTATTATAGATGTACTTCTCTATAGCTTCGATTTTTGGAGCACAAGATGCATTAACCTTTCAAAACGTCCTGCATGAGTTTTGAAGTAGTCAAGACCACCTTTAATTTAATATATCATGTCCTATCCAAACTCGTCACCTAGCATTCTTTTGACTTTGCACAACTTCGGGTCAAATTTAGGCCATTTGAGTATCTACCGTAATTCTAGACCTAACTTCTAACGTAAGTTCGGAACTCGACATAGATCAAAACCATTTGATCCAATATATGATTTTGACATCATTTTGATCCTATGATGCACATGCCAAGGGTGTGTCACTCAATCGAGTCCCCATGTGCTATTTAGTTGCGAATGGCATAAGAGACTCATAGGTTGACTTTTCGAGTTCGATTTGATTAAAAAATATATTTTGACCCTAACCTAGCCAACCCCACTTAGTAGAGCCATGATAGGTTGCCATGACTTAGTGGGATTATTATGAAGTTATTTTGGGATGTTATACAACAAGGTAGATTTAAATATAATTATATATATATATATATATATATATATATATATATATATATATATATATATATATATATATATATATATATATATATATATATATATACATAATATATATATATATCTATATATATATATCTATATATTTATTTTATATATATATATAATTATAAAAATATATATAATATATTATATATATATATATATATTCTTTTTATTTTTTATATATAATATATATATTAAATATATAATTTATAGATATTATATATATCTATATATATATATATCTATATTATATATATTATTTTTATATTTCATCTATATTTTTTATATATTTTATATATCTATTAATTATAAAATAAATATTAAATATATATATAAAATATAAATAATATTATATAATATATATATATATTTTTTTTATATAATATAATAATATCTATATATAATATATATATATATATATATATTATATATATTTATATATATATATATATATATATATATATAAAATATATATATATATTTTTATATATCTATAATATATATATATACTATATATATATATATTATATATTATATATATTATATATATATAATATATAAATGGAGTGTTGGGTTCCGCCGGCCCTAGCTTTCCCCCACCCCCCGCTCTTCCCTCTCGGGTGGTGGCCTGGGCCGGCCACCCCCCCCTGCGGTCCGGCCGGCTGGCCTTGGAGACCCCTCCCCCCTTCCGGAGGCCCCCTCCCCCCTCGCCTCCCCGCGTGGTGGCTGATCCCCGCGTGGGGCGCCGTCGTCGGACCTGCGTGCGGCCGTCCCCCCCGCAGCAGACGTCGTCTCCGGCGTTCTCGTCGTCGGCGGCGTCCGCCCAAGCCCCCTCGATCTTCGGCACCCTCCATTCTCGGGCCTCCGCCGAGATCCCCCCTCCGCCTCGTCGCCCCCGCAGCCAGCGGTCCCTCCTCCTGTAGCTTCGTCCAACTCCCCGGCCCCCTCCGGCCTCCCCTCCACCCGCTCCGGCGCACCCTCCTCCTGCCGACGCTGCGCCTCCCCACCCGGTGTTTCCCCCCTCCCTGGCGCCCCCTCCCCTTGTCGCCCCTCCCCTGTCGGGGCCGACCCCCCCTCCTCCCCCGGTAGCCCCCACGCCTCCTCCTCCGTTCTGGCCCCCTCCGGCGCCCCCGGCCACCTGCAGCCCCCCGGCCCCCCGCGGTCCCTCCTCAGCTCTGGCCCCCTCCGGTGCCCCCGGCCACCTTCAGCTGCCCGGCGCCCTTGCGCCTCCCTCGTCAGCAGTTCCCGCTCCCTCGGCAGCTCTCGAGGATGAGTTGCAGTGGACGCTCGTGGCCCCGCGGCGCCCTGCGGAGCGCTCCCCCCCTCCCTTCTCGCTCCCTCCCCCGGCACCGGCGTCCTCGTCGGTCTCGCCGACAGTGGCTCCCCACCCTTCTCTCTCCCCGAGTTTTCCCACCCCCCTCCGGCGCTCCCTCCGTCTCCGGGTGGGGGGCCCCTTCTCGACCGGTCGGTAGCCGCCGACTCCGGCTCGCCGCGCCGCCTTGGGCGCCTCCTCCGCCCCCGTAGTCGATCTCCCCCTCCCTCCCTCGGCTCTTCTCCGCTGCCGGAGCTCCCCCCCACTGGCCTGGTGTCCGCCCCCTTCTCGCCTCTCTCCTGAGGCCGGGCCACCCCAATCCGCTCCCGGCCTCCTCCGCCGGAGGCCCGGTCCAGCCGGCCTGGTCGTCGGACCCTCCCCCCCCCCCGAGGTCGACCCCCCCTCTCTCCGGCCCCTACGCCGGAGGCCCCCCGGCCCTCCACCCCGGGCGGCGCGCCCCCTCCCCGGGATTCGCGCCCCTCTCGATCCGCGCGCCCCTCGGGCCGCGTGCCACGTTCTCGAGCAGTGCACCGGGCCCATCCATTGGGCAGTGCACTGGACTCTACATCGGGCCCATCGCCCCTCTTTTCGTGACCTGTGTTATTTTTCGAAATTCAAATTTGAATTTCGTTTAGTCCTCTACGAAAAAAAAAAAAAAAATCCTGTTAATGTTTATCGTTTGTCATGACCTTTGATAGGGCTTATCCCACACTTTGTAGGAACTTGGGCTATCTCCCGGTTCCAACCCTGTTTTTATTTCAATGAAGGCTTTTAGCCATTGTTAAAAAAAAAAAAAAAAAAAAAAGAAAATATATATATATATATATATATATATATATATATATATATATATATATAATATATATATATTTATAAAAAAAATATATATATAGATTTATAAAATATATATAAATATATATATATATATATATTATATATATATATATATTATATATATATATAGTATATATATATATATATATATATATATATATATATATATATATAATATCCTTATATTTTATACAGATATGGATTTAGTCATGGTTAAAGTTTGAGACGCATATCAACTATGAATTTTGGCACGGATAGTAGAGTCGTGTGCTTTGACTAGTGTAATAGCTAGGGTAGGGAATTCCTGGCCATAGCAGTGTCCCTACTAGGAAAACTAGTCAAGGTTGTGACTAACCCCTATAGACGATTTAAATTATTTAAGTATTAGATTTGACTTCATAGGAGACCCGGTTGTGCTAACTAGCCCGACCCTGACTCGACCCAAACCCAAGCCAATGTAGAAAAGTAGTGCGTCCAGAGACGTCCATGTAGGAATATATTTATATTTTGTATTTTATTGTAAGGGGCTAATAAATATTTTTCTAGATATTTATTATATATAAAGTATTAAGTGATATTGATGTTAAATATTTTATTACTTTGGAATATATGATTTTTACTATTAAATTTATATTGGATAAATGATAATATTTTCTTTAAAATATCTTTTTGGGTTTCTAGACTATATATATACTTGTATGTACACCTAGTATATAGATATATAAATATGAATATTTTCGTATAGAACAGGAAAGTAGGCTACAAATAATTTGGTTGGATATTTTTAGGATTTTCTAGAATATTTAAAATACTTATTTTTATTTAAAATTTTGACCTAGGATATATACATTATATATATATACATGGATAGCCATGTTAGTGTATATCTGATACTTTAAAACAGTAAACAAATAATATATTTTAATTATGTTCAAATGTTTTTTTAAAGATTTTTTGTATGAATTTTTAGATTATTTTCTTAGTATTTTAAGATTATTTGTTTTTAAAGGAAAATAAAAGAGAAAAAAAGAAAACAAAGAAAAGAAGAATAAAGAAAAAAAAAAGAAAAGAAAGAAAGAAAAAGATACATCCGCTATTGTTCCCTTGCGGGAACAGTAGGAAACCCGCGTACACCCGATTCCCCATATACCTTATATATAGAAACCGAGAGAGGGAAAGTAAGAAGAAGAGCCAAACCCTAACCCTACTCACATCCTAGTACCACCCTCACGACTACCAACACCGCGTACTGCCGCACCATAGCCTGCGCCGTCGTACGAGGAGCCAGAGGCCGGCCGAATCCGCCAAAAACCGCACTGGAACCGTGCAAGCAGAGGCAGCAGCAGCAACTCGACTTTGCAGTAGGTTTATGCGATGCATGCTCAACCGTTTTATGATCCGTCTTCTCTAGTACGAACACAACCTATACGCCATCATCTCCCTTCAATTAGTTTAATTTATTTTGCTTTGTGTGAGACAAAAATCGAGTTCCAAAATCGAGAAAAAAAATTGATTTTCTGGATTTGGAAACTGTTTCGAAATCCTAAGTTGGCGGTCGATTTGCGACCAAAATATCATGAACCTTAGAAAATCGTTTGAAAAGGCTTATAGAAAACAAAACCAAGATGGAAACCCCTTTATTAGTTTTATTTATAGTTATTTAGGAAGTAACGTAAATTAATTTGAAAATCAAGAAAAAAAACTGGTTTTAAAACTTGGAATTTTCAAGATACGGCATGCTCCCCGACAAAACGGACGACGTGGTCATGAACCAAAAGCATCAAAAGGTGGGTATCGACTTCCCGGACGTGTGGGATTCGACGAAACTTGATTTCTCTGTGTGTGTGCGACGAAATCGAGGCGTATCCAACGAGATATCCCGTATCGATCGTTTTACAAACTAGCCGATTACTTCGTGCATGTTCTTCATCTCGAGACGAAACTTGTACCAATAGGTCCTTATCATTTTTTTGGTCCTGTATACCAAGTTTGGTCCGATTCTGAGAAGTTCGACAAGAACGCTATTTGGACGGGCCCACGACCCGATCCAATGGACAAATTTGTGCACGGCCTATCGTAATCTAACTTTGGACATACATTTGGGTTTGTATCATCAAATAGGACCCATAGACATATAATTTGTTGACTTTAGGGATCATAGACTTTGGCATGCTTTTTGGTGCAAAGCGGGTCCAACGGCGGACTCCGTTTTGACCCGAAATTAACGTTTTGCCCCTGTATCCAGAATTAGACTTATTGGTTGCTATCCGAGATATTTTGTTTAGAATAAGAATGTTAGAAATTTATGTTTCAACATCCGTAGTTGTTTGTGGGAGTTCAGGTTTCGAGACTCTTTGATTTGACGAGTTGTTGCGGGACTTTTTGCTACCACCAGGCAAGTACACCTTGCCAAACTTTACAGTATTTATATGATTTTCTATATTGTCATTCTTTCTAACTTGGTTATATATTTCTCTTGCTTCATTTCATGGTTACTTTCTAGTTTTACGTGTACGTAGATTGTTACTTTTTCTTTCCATATGACTTGTTCTATCTTTCCTAACTTGTTCATGTCTAGTGATAGTATTGCTATGCCTGTGCCATGTTTCCCCTGACCTGTTTGACCCATAATTGACTTAGACATGACTAAATAGGCTTCATAGTAACTTAGAGAGAATATTTATTAGTCGTGGCGATACCTCTATTGTTAGCGCCTTTTCGGGCTATGGTAGAGAACCTGTTATAGGACTGTTAGTGCCATACCGAGCTGTGGTTTTATCACATGCACCGATATCCATGATTAATATTATATTCTCATGACATGTCACAATCCATAGAGTTTCTTTATGTGTTATTCTTTCCTCTACTTTTTATTCATATTTTTCTTGCATATTATTTACTGTACAGTAGGCATGTATATTATGTGTCTTGCTAGTCCCTTGAGAACCTGGTGATCTCTCCAGGTATTAGATGAAGGTAGGGTGCACTGATGGAGGATGGTTGCTACATCAAATTCACAGGTATATTTAGTTGATGTTTTACCTTTCTCTTTCGTATTTAGATTTTGTCAAATATTTGATTCTCGCTATTATTATAGCGTAGTCTTTTACAACCTTCTATTTTATTCTAGCTTGTTTATGATAAATGTGTTATTGGGGATCCACTTTAGATGATTTTTATTTATTAGATTATATTTTATTCTTAATTATTACCATAGATGTACTTTCCATAGCTTCGATTTTTGGAGCACAAGATGTGTCAACCTTTCAAAATGTCCTTCATGAGTTTTGAAGTAGACAAATCCACCTTCAATTTAATATATCATGTCCCATCCAAACTTGTCACCTCGCATTCTTGTAACGCTCCAGTCCCAAAATATGTAGGACTAGGTACATAGACATGCCAGCTGTATACATATGAAGTATACTCCAATATATGGAAACCTCGTATGAATACATAAGCTGTAAAATACAGTAAACCAAGAGGAATCTAATCTCATCCACAAATGAAGAATAAAAGATATCATATAATCAACTGTAATAAGTCTTCGTACAATACGTTGGGCGGAGACAAATCCATTACCAATAAGTAAGAAAAAATATACATGGAAATGGAAATAAATTGGCGGGAGTAGCAAAGAAAGACCCAAGACACGTCATCTCCGAATGAATAGAGAAGATCGCGACCTCGGTTAGAACACCTGCAATATCACAGAAGCACACACCTGGAGAGATAACCAGGTCCTCAGAGGGATGTAACAATATACATAAAGAACATGCCACATAAATGAATATATATCATGTCATAAATCACAAGTAAAGTAAATAGTCCCACTCGTAACAAATCTAATACCTCATCATCGAAACAGTGGACTACCCCTACAACCAAACAAGGACAAGGGGTAGCACACTATGTCGCGATGAGACATTGTCCCAAGCTACTAATGGGATGGGATGATATGACATTTGACGAGGGTTACCTGACCATTTAATGTGTTTATGCAATAAGAACAAACCTTCAACGTATGGGTACTCTGCCTCAGTAGCAGTAATCTCAGGTATGGTCCCATCAGGTTACCAGGACCTCAAAGCATAACATTCATCGAATGTCAGAGGCCAGCAGTAAATCAGTTATCAGGATCCAGGACCGTATCTTCCGCAGAGATAACCGGCAATAGGGAAGTGCATACTTGGCCCATACGTTAAGGAACTGTTCTTCCCACCCAATGCCTAACAGAGTCACATCCATGACTCATATACCTTTACTAACTGCTAAGTCTCCTAACATGCCTCTATTAGCAGTTAGCCCTAACGCATGCACATGGGGGATCAGCCCACACGCAAGAACCTCTACATTCTACTCATCTCACACATCCTCGTGGTACAACTGTGTCAAGGTATATGCAATACACTACAAACGGTAGTCTCTTAACTCTAAGTCCACATGCAATCAAAGGATAATAACAAAGTATATATAATATTACTGAGCAGGCAGTAAATCAAGAACGGTAAGAACTGTAAATAAATGAATAGTGATATATAATAAAATGCAACTGAATATAAACAGTATAATGGCAAGGTATCTTGCCCGAGGTTATGTGCAAAAGAGAATAATCCAGTAGTTCGAACAAACAAATAAACGAAGCAAGAAAAGCCAAATCCCGCAGATGACTCCGGATGTTGCAACAAACATCACCATCGAGTTTGGAATATAAAGTATGCCTAGAAAACGCCTGTCCAAAAGTCTAATTCCGGAACAGGGGCAAAATCGAAATTTTGGGTCAAAACGATGTCCGCCGTTGGACCCGCTTTGCACCGAAACATGTGCCAAAGTCTACGATCTCTAAAGTCGTCAAACTATATGTCTAAGGATTCAGTTTGAGGAGAGGAACTCAACGGTATGTCCAGTTTTGGATTTCGATGAGCCGTGTACAAAATCGCTTGTTTGAGTGGGTCGCGGGCCTACCAAAAAGGGGTTCCAATTCGACATTCTCAGTATCGAACCAAACATGGCACACATGACCAGAATTTCGATCCGGACCAGTTGGCACAAGTTTCGTCTCGAATCGACGACTGTACACGAAGTTAGGGCGAAGTTAGCAAATTGGCGATACGGGGGTATCTCGACGGATACGCGTTGATTTCGTCGCGCACACGTGACGAAACTGAGTTCCATCAGTTCCCACACGTCAGCAACGTCCATACGTGCCTTTCTATGTGTATAGCGCACGACCATGTCGCCCGATTTGTCGGGGCACGTGCCGTATCGGGATAAAGTCTCTGAAATTTACTTTTTTTTTACACGCAGTTTTTCGACAAACTTTAACAGCAGTTTAATTCACGCATAGTGATCGAATTGCAGAAATAAAATTTGCGTTGTAATCTCATTTATGTTGTTAACTACTATTTTCAATTATTTCATCAAAACCCTATTATTTAGTTAGTAATTAGGCTTCCAAGTTGAGGTTTGGAGCAGCCTTAAAACTGTTTTGTTCCGACAATTTTTTCGGGAACTTGGGTTCGAAATACAAAGCGATATATGGGGTTTCGCTCGATTCTACCAGAAAAGGTTTTGAGAGAGTGTAACGCCCCAGAACCAGAATACTGGAGAGCGGGGGCAAACATAGCCAGCTACGTATAATGAAATGAAATCCATCCCACTATACGGTCACGGCTGTCTAGATACATGAGGGTTTAACTACAATCCATCAGTCTCCTATGGTCAATAACAAGCCTAATTGTCTCAATCTCAAGCAAACAAGTAAAGTTACAAGATGTAAGATCACGAAATATACAATAATAAGGCGTCCCAAACATTACATATCCAGCTGATCATGAAGCCAGTCGTTACAAAATGTGAGGACTAGCAAGAGTTTAGTCATACATGATCAACCCTAGGATCTGTCAATCATGTTACAGCCCGTAGGCAGACAATAATAAGGCATACAATACGAGCTAACAGGTGCTCGCCGGCTAAACGCCTCAAAATATAATTTTTACAATAGAGTGGGAGAGCAAAAATAAACCCACTCGTTGCCCTGGTCACGACTGATGGTCACCATCAGGCTGGAAAGTCGGTGGATCCTCTGAGGTAGCTCCGAAATTTGGCCACACAAAACCAGCTAAGTTAGATCCCAGAAAGAACAAGTGCCACAAAGGAGGCTTCACTTAAGAACTAAAACCAGCACAACAGAAAATATACTAAAGCAGTTAAAGAACTCGAAGTAAAAGAAGAACAACAATCATAATGGAGTACGAGGGGACTATTCAAGCAGCCAGGTCACAACCCTTAAACCAAACAAGGACCGGGGTTGTAACCCTTCACCTGAATAGAACTCCGTCTCCAATCTTGTTGGTAAGATAAAGCATTACAAGCATGACGTGGGGTGCAATAATACAATAAACGAAGAGAGGACTCAGAACTGCTCCGGGAGCCAGGTTACAACCCTTAAACCAAACAAGGATCGGGGTTGTAATCCTTCGCCTGAACTGAACTTAGCCTCTGATCTTTATTGTTAAGAGTGACAATCATGCGATCAAGCTTGCAATAATCGGGCACTGAAACCACACCATACCATCGATTCCGGCCAATCAGTGTCTACGGCTTTCTACATTAGCTAACTAAATTGCCACAACATGCAGTAAGATATTCCTCCAGCCACAAGCCCTGCAGCTAATCCAGGTTATCCAGGCGACTTGGGTTCATTAAACAGTGCATCGTTCTTTTCCACATATCGGTAAATCTAGACTTGTGCCCTACTCGTCGGCAGGCTGCAAGTCCACAATGGTGGCCGAGATAACGGGATCGCCTGTAGCGAGGAAAATCTCTCATGACTACTAAATTATTCTAGTTATTAGCCTTAGCCATTTACAGTGGGTACCCCTGACCGTGGTACTCAGGGATCCCTATCCTAGACATGATGCAACCACTATCAGTTTAATTGTACAAACACAATCATCCACGGTGTCCACGCCATTCAATCTTGTCACGTCATGCTCACTGTCAGGAGTGCGCCGCATCGGGCCACTATCATGTCATGTCAAAAGTGTACCACAACGGGTCACCATCGTGTCAGAGAGCAATTAATTTAGCACAAGTGCACACTTAATAATTTAAATATTAGAAGGGGCAAGGCAGTGGGGGGGACTCATGCGGCTCGAAAAATTTCATGCGGCCAGCAGTCACTTGGCCATATGCGGCTGGAGCAAAATGTATAAACATGCATGCTAGCAGACAAATGTATATAATACACTAATATAATATATTAATGTAATGCATTAATAATGCATTAATGCCGTAAATACATTGTATTAATATATTTTAATATACAAAATATTTACGCTAAATAATATATATATATATATATTAATGTATGCTTGCATGCATTAAAATATTGCATTAATATGCATACGACTGACTTTTCTTCCCCTGCAAGATAATATTAAAATCATGATATAAGCAAGCCATGCGGCTCTCCATTGCATGCCTTGGGAGGATGCAATAATATATTGCTTTAGATGTATATACGGCCTGACAAGTTATCATATGCGGCTGAATTGTTGCTTCATGCGGCTCTCTACTAGCCATATGCGGCTATGCTTGGAAACTCCAAGCAATGGCACAGGTTGCATTGCAATAAGGCATAAATTGCCATGCACGTGGAGGCTTGGAAAATTAAATGCTAGTGCTTGGTAGTCCAAGCAACTAACAATGCTTGGAAGCATTTGCTAATAATGCTGATGCTTGATTTTCCAAGCATTTAATGCTTGTGCTTGGAAAGCATTAAATGCTTGGAAGCATTAATTAGTAATGCTTGCTGCTTGGTATTCCAAGCTAATGCTTGGAAAGCATTAAATGCTTGGAAGCATTGTTATGGGTTAAAATGCAAAATTGCTTTTGTTAGGGGTTATAATGCATAAAGTGCATTTTAAATGAATGCTTCACATGCTTTTCCCTGGAGTGTTATGCGGCTAACACATTTAATAATGCAAAATGCATGGAAGATATTCTTAGAATGCCATGCGGCTACAATGCACCAAAATGCATTAATGCATTCTTTTGGATGCACTCCAAAAGGCTTATGCGGCTGGCCTTTCCTAAGGAAAAAGGAAGGCATTAAAATAATGCCATTAAGAATTCATTCCATGAATGCATTAAATAAATTCTAATGGGTCAGGCGGCTGGCTACTGTGCAGGAGCATTGCAAGCAAGCTTGCCAGCACATGCTTTAAATAATGCACATGCGGCACACAATTGCATGCGGCCAAGTGCTAAAAATGCCCATACGGCTCAGCAATTTCTCGTAGGTCAAATTGGACCTAACCAACTTCTCTGCAATCATGGGATCATCAACTTAGCAAAATATGCAAGTTTGATGGATCAAAATCCTGGAAACTGAAAATACCACAAAACTAGATTTACAAGAATTTAACCATAGAAATAAAAAATGCCAAGTACTAAAGTGGGTTAGAAACCCAGGAGAAAAACAATGGAACAATAAAAATGGACTTCCTCCATGAAGCAAGATTGCACTTGCCTAAGCTCTCCCACTCTCTCTATCTCTCTCTGGTGGTTGAAGAAGTAATTGTGGAGAAGAAGAAGTAATGAAGAGAGAGAATGAGTGGGGGATATTTAATGAAAGGATGGTGGTAGGTGGGATATTTAATGAAAGTGGTGGTAGGTGGGAGTGGTTCACATAAAACGAACCATGCAAACCAAGCCGAACCAAGTCAAGAAAAATGCCAAAATAAATCAAGCATGCAATACGGGTCTAAATACGTACACGTATACAAAATACGTAATACGAAAAATGGTCATTACAACTCTACCCACCTTAAAAGAATTCGTCCTCGGAATTTAATCAAGTGGCTAGAGATGCGAGGACAAGCTATACTACTCGCAGGCAAGCTATACTAGTTAAGCAATCAAGCAATTATTCGTACAAGCAAGGATCGAAGACATGAGGCATAGGAAGATATTATACCTCACGAGTCAAACAGGTCGGGATATCGCGATCGGATATCATCCTCACGCTCCCACGTTGACTCTCCTAAAGAGTGATGACCCCAAGCAACACGGACTAACTTGATAGTCTTGTTCTTGAGTATTCTCTTTGATCCAATATGGATACGGGCCCTCCTCATACGAAAGGTTGGTACCCACAACCAATTCCGAATGATCCAGGATGTGGCTCGGGTCCGGGATATACCGTCGTAGTTGGGACACATGAAACACGTCATGCACCTCACTCAGAGACGGTGGAAGAGCGAGACGATAGGACACGTCTCCTACTCGCTCCAGAATGTCGAACGGCCCTATATACCTAGGACTAAGCTTTCCCGTACGCCGAAGCGAATGACGCCACGGTTAGGCGAGATCCTCAGGAATACATGGTCGCCGACAGAAAATTCAAGGGGACCGATGAGAATCGGCCCAATGGCGCTGACGATCTTGTGCAACGCGAAGATGATCTCTAACTCTCCTGACCACTTCAACTGTCTGAGCGATCATCTCTGGACCAAGCATCTGCCTCTCTCCCACATCGTCCCATGCAGGGGATCTGCACTTTCTTCCATACAGTGCCTCGAACGGAGCCATCTGGATACTGGCTTGGAAACTATTATTGTACGAGAACTCCACCAGGTGCAGGTGATCTTCCACGAACCACCGAAGTCGAGTGTACAAGATCTCAACATATCTTCAAGAGTCTGGATCGTGCCTCTGACTGACCATCTGTCTGCGGGTGATATGCTGAGCTGAACTGGAGGCGAGTTCCCAAACTCTCTTGCAAGCTACGCCAAAAGTGTGACGTGAATCTCGAATCCGGTCCGAGGTGATACTGACTGGTACACCGTGGAATCGGACAATCTGCCGAAGATACATCTCTGCTAGCTGAGCTGTCGATTGACCTACTCTGAACGGGAGAAAGTGAGCCACCTTCGTGAGCCTGTCAACTATAACCCAAATAGCATCTCTACCGGCTGGGGATCTAGGTAATCCAGTCACGAAGTCCATGGTTATATGCTCCCACTTCCATTCGGGAATCGGCAAGGGCTGAAGAAGTCCAGCTGGCCTCTGGTGTTCAGCCTTGACTTGTTGGCAAACCAAACACCGAGAGACAAACCGAGCTATCTCCTCTTCATGCCATTCCAAAAGTGTTGACGGATATCTCGGTACATCTTCGTGCCACCGGGATGAATTGAATACTGAGAACTGTGGGCTTCCGCCATCATCCTGTCTGATATCTCCACTGGGTACACAAAGACGCTTACCATGTCGAAGTGTACCGTCTTCATGAATGCATAATTCTGGTCGTCTTCCTGCTTCACATTCTCTCTAAGCCGCTGAAGCTTAGAATCGGAGGACTGAGCTATCTTGATCCTCTCAACTATACTGGAATGCACTTGCATGCTGGCCATCAATCCATTGGTAGGAAGGACAACTTCTATACCCATCTTCTGAAGATCTGCTAGCAACTCTGGTTGCGCTGTCAGAAGATAAACTCCGGCTCTCCTGCTTAACGCATCTGCAACAACGTTGGCCTTCCCAGGATGATACTGCAGGTTGACATCATAATCCACAAGTAGCTCTAGCCACCTTCTCTGACGCATGTTAAGGTCCTTTTGGGTGAAAACATACTTCAAACTCTTGTGGTCGGTGAAAATCTCCACCCTATCTCCATACAGGTAGTGTCTCCACAACTTAAGTGCAAACACTACTGCTGCCAGCTCTAAGTCATGGGTTGGGTAATTCTTCTCATGATCACGAAGTTGACGTGACGCATAAGCTATTACCTTCCATGTTGCAAAAACACATCCCAAACCCTTGCCTGAAGCGTCACAGTACACTGAAAATCCTCGGTCCCATCTGGAAGTGTGAGAACGGGTGCCGTCATCAAGCCTCGCTTTAGCTTCTCAAAAGATTCCTGACATTCAGCTGTCCAAGCAAACTGCACATCCTTGCGGGTCAACTGCGTCAATGGCGCTGAAATCCGAGCAAAGTCCGAAACAAATCTCCGGTAATAGCCGGCCAACCCAAGAAAACTGCGAACTTCTGCAACTGTGCGGGGCACTGGCCAGGTTTCGATAGCCACTATCTTCTGGGGATCCACTTCCACTCCACCCTTGGTGATGATATGACCCAAGTATGAAATGCGATCGAGCCAGAACTCGCATTTACTAAACTTGGCATACAACTGGTGTTCTCGAAGAATCTGGAGGACAACTCTGAGATGCTGCTCATGCTCCGCTTCACTCTTACTGTAGACCAGGATATCGTCTATGAACACGATCACAAACTGATCCAAATAAGGCATGAAGATACGATTCATGAGGTCCATGAATACTGCCGGCGCATTGGTCGCTCCAAAGGGCATAACAAGGAACTCCCAATGCCCATATCTAGATCGGAAAGCTGTCTTCGGGATGTCCTGCTCTCTGACTCTGATCTGGTGGTACCCTGACCAAATCAATCTTCGAGAATACTGCCGCTCCTTGAGTTGATCAAACAAGTCATCTATCCTTGGGAGAGGATATCTGTTCTTGATTGTCACTGAGTTCAAGGTACGATAGTCAACACATAATCTGGACGTACCATCCTTCTTTTTCACAAGAAGCATCGGGGCTCCCCAAGGCGATCCACTTGCACGAATGAATCCCTTGGTCCGGAGTTCTTCAATCATCTTGTAAACCTCCAATTCTGACGGTGCCATCCTGTAGACTCTCTCAGACACTGGTGCTGTCCCGGGAATCAAGTCGATAGTGAACTCGATCTCCCGTTCTGGGCATTCCTGGAAGCTCTTCCGGGAAAACATCTGGAAATTCCTCGACTATCGGGGTAACTGCACTGCTGCTACGGCCATCCGCAATACTGGAGGAGAAGGTTCCACTTCGCCTCGAGAAAGGAGAACTTCGGCTCGCCTGGAATGCTAAAAACAACTCTGCCAATATGGCAGTCTATCTAGCATACTGGTCTCTCAACCAATCCATCCCTAAGACCACATCATAATCGGCCATCGGAATTCTATCAGCCTAGCAGGAAACTCTCTACCGCTAACCATGATCCGACACGAGGAAAACACTCTATCTACTCCCACAAGACCGTTACCAGTAAGTATATTGAGCCTTACTGATAGCGACTCGGGCTCCAGTCCTATCCGTGTCGCAAATCGTGCAGACATAAATGAATGCGAAGCACCAGAATCAAATAACACTGAAGCGGGAAATGTGTTGACGAGAATAGTACCTGCCACTACCTCACCTGGTGCCACTCCTTCTTCTCCCATGGTCAAAGCCAACACTTGACCATGTCCTCTGGGTGCCGGCCCTCTCTGCTGGAATCCTCTCTGCCTATTCTGGGCTTGCGCCTGGGCAAACTGCTGAGGCCTTTGCTGATGAAAGCCTGGGTCTGCGTCGGCAACGCCTCGGGATGGAAACTGCTGCTGCTGGACTGGTACTGGGGCTGGTCCCCTCACTGATGAACGGTCCTGGCTGGTGATGAGTCAGTCCTGAACGGGCAGGACCCTACCTTGTGGTCTGGCGCTCCACAAAGCAAACACAATCCTCTAGCCTTGCGACACTCTGAAACAACATGTCCAGGCTTCCCACAATAAGAGCAGCCCATGGAGGAAGACTGCTTCTGCTTCTGCTGCTGAGGGTGCGTCGGTGTTGAATGCTGAACCGACGTAACTGAAGCTGCCCTTCTCGGAGCTCCAATGGTTAAAGCTCTAGCTGCCGGGGCTGGAGCTGACGACTGATTCATCTGGCCGTGAGATCGCTTTCGACCTCCGGTCCTGTCCACAATCCTCTGGGAGGTATACTCATGCCTCCTAGCTGCCCTCAATACCGCATCAAAAGTCTGATGCTCGAACTGTTACTGCCAGCAAAATCTCCAGGTGGAGTCCCTGTTGAAATCGCTGGGCCTATCGAACTCGGTCGCCACCAAGGTGGAGCAAACCGACTAAGCCTAGAAAACTCGGCCGCATATCCATCGACCGTCCTGCCCATCTGCTTCAAATTGGTGAACTTAGTCTGAAGGTCGTACCGAGCCACTGCATCGAAGTACTTGGTCCGGAACCTCTCACGGAATACTGCCCAAGCAATAGGCGCCACTAGTCCAACGGCCTGAGCCGCCCACCAGCTGCGGGCTAGATCCAATAACTGCAGGCGCACCACGGCCACCTTCTCATCTTCGGGGTCTTTGCTGCTTCCAATATCACCTCCGTGTCCTGAAGCCACGCATCAGCAGCTATAGCTCTTCGCTGCCATCAAAGAATGGAGGGTTCAGCGCTTGAAACTGTTCGCTGCACTGTTCCCATGAGGTCCACTCTGCCCAGAGCATCTGCTACTGCCTGATGCAAGGCATCTCCTCGACGATCCTGCGATGCAAGCAACTCCCTGATAAGTCCTACCAAGGCTCCATCATCCTGTCTCGCGGGCTGGGCTGACTGCACCGGGGGTTCTGGATCTCTGGAAGGCATGGCCCTGGAGGCTGCTCCTGAGTGCTGGGCCTGGTCTTCTTGTTGCTGCTGGTCCACAGGATACGCTTCGCCTTGCTGATCGGCAGGTCCAGGAACAATGCCGCTGAAGAAGACGACATAGGGAACAATAAGGAAGGACCAAGACAGATTCAACGATACAAGCATGTGTCAGGTCGAGAATCTCAGGGATTAGAAAAGTCAGGCAGAGATCAAAGGCGAGTGCTGATTGAGACATCTATTCGGTAAACCCTCACATATCTTGATTTACAAGACCTGCATGGGCCACCACTTAAACCATGTAACGCCCCAGAACCAGAATACTGGAGGCGGGGCATACATAGCCAGCTACGTATAATGAAATGAAATCCATCCCACTATACGGTCACGGCTGTCTAGATACATGAGGGTTTAAACAATCCATCAGTCTCTATGGTCATAACAAGCCTAATTGTCTCAATCTCAAGCAACAAGTAAAGTTACAAGATGTAAGATCACGAAATATACAATAATAAGGCGTCCCAAACATTACATATCCAGCTGATCATGAAGCTAGTCGTTACAAAATGTGAGGACTAGCAAGAGTTTAGTCATACATGATCAACCTAGGATCTGTCAATCATGTTACAGCCCGTAGGCAGACAATATAAGGCATACAATACGAGCTAACAGGTGCTCGCCGGCTAAACGCCTCAAAATATAATTTTTACAATAGAGTGGGAGAGCAAAAATAAACCCACTCGTTGCCCTGGTCACGACTGATGGTCACCATCAGGCTGGAAAGTCGGTGGATCCTCTGAGGTAGCTCCGAAATCTGGCCACACAAAACCAGCTGGGTCAGATCCCAGAAAGAGCAAGTGCCACAAAGGAGGCTTCACTTAAGAACTAAAACCAGCACAACAGAAAATACACTAAAGCAGTTAAAGAACTCGAAGTAAAAGAAACAACAATCATAATGGAGTACGAGGGGACTATTCAAGTAGCCAGGTCACAACCCTTAAACCAAACAAGGACCGGGGTTGTAACCCTTCACCTGAATAGAACTCCGTCTCCAATCTTGTTGGTAAGTAAAGCATTACAAGCATGACGTGGGGTGCAATAATACAATAAACGAAGAGAGGACTCAGAACTGCTCCGGGAGCCAGGTTACAACCCTTAAACCAAACAAGGACCGGGGTTGTAACCCTTCGCCTGAACTGAACTTAGCCTCTGATCTTTATTGTTAAGAGTGACAATCATGCGATCAAGCTTGCAATAATCGGGCACTGAAACCACACCATACCATCGATTCCGGCCAATCAGTGTCTACGGCTTTCTACATTAGCTAACTAAATTGCCACAACATGCAGTGAGATATTCCTCCAGCCACAAGCCCTGCAGCTAATCCAGGTTATCCAGGCGACTTGGGTTCATTAAACAGTGCATCGTTCTTTTCCACATATCGGTAATCTAGACTTGTGCCCTACTCGTCGGCAGGCTGCAAGTCCACAATGGTGGCCGGGATAACGGGATCGCCTGTAGCTGGGAAAATCTCTCATGACTACTGAATTATTCTAGTTATTAGCCTTAGCCATTTACAGTGGGTACCCCTGACCGTGGTACTCAGGGATCCCTGTCCTAGACATGATGCAACCACTATCGGTTTAATTGTACAAACACAATCATCCACGGTGTCCACGCCATCAATCTTGTCATCATGTTCACTGTCAGGAGTGCGCCGCGTCGGGCCACTATCATGTCATGTCAAAAGTGCACCACAACGGGTCACCATCGTGTCAGGGAGCAATTAATTTAGCACAAGTGCACACTTAATAATTTAAATATTAGAAGGGGCAAGGCAGGGGGGGGGGGACTCATGCGGCTCGAAAAATTTCATGCGGCCAGCAGTCACTTGGCCATATGCGGCTGGAGCAAAATGTATAAACATGCATGCTAGCAGACAAATGTATATAATACACTAATATAATATATAATGTAATGCATTAATAATGCATTAATGCCGTAAATACATTGTATTATATATTTTAATATACAAAATATTTACGCTAAATAATATATATTATATATTAATGTATGCTTGCATGCGTTAAAATATTGCATTAATATGCATGCGACTGACTTTTCTTCCCCTGCAAGATAATATTAAAATCATGATATAAGCAAGCCATGCGGCTCTCCATTGCATGCCTTGGGAGGATGCAATAATATATTGCTTTAGATGCATATACGGCCTGACAAGTTATCATATGCTGCTGAATTATTGCTTCATGCGGCTCTCTACTAGCCATATGCTTGGAAACTCCAAGCAATGGCACAGGTTGCATTGCAATAAGGCATAAATTGCCATGCACGTGGAGGCTTGGAAACATTAATTGCTAGTGCTTGGTAGTCCAAGCAACTAACAATGCTTGGAAGCATTTGCTAATAATGCTGATGCTTGATTTTCCAAGCATTAAATGCTTGTGCTTGGAAAGCATTAAATGCTTGGAAGCATTAATTAGTAATGCTTGCTGCTTGGTATTCCAAGCTAATGCTTGGAAAGCATTAAATGCTTGGAAGCATTGTTATGGGTTAAAATGCAAAATTGCTTTTGTTAGGGGTTATAATGCATAAAGTGCATTTTAAATGAATGCTTCACATGCTTTTCCCTAGAGTGTTATGCGGCTAACACATTTAATAATGCAAAATGCATGGAAGACATTCTTAGAATGCCATGCGGCTACAATGCACCAAAATGCATTAATGCATTCTTTTGGATGCACTCCAAAAGGCTTATGCGGCTGGCCTTTCCTAAGGAAAAAGGAAGGCATTAAAATAATGCCATTAAGAATTCATTCCATGAATGTATTAAATAAATTCTAATGGGTCATGCGGCTGGCTACTGTGCAGGAGCATTGCAAGCAAGCTTGCCAGCACATGCTTTAAATAATGCACATGCGGCTCACAATTGCATGCGGCCAAGTGCTGAAAATGCCCATGCGGCTCAGCAATTTCTCGTAGGTCAAATTGGACCTAACCAACTTCTCTGCAATCATGGGATCATCAACTTAGCAAAATATGCAAGTTTGATGGATCAAAATCCTGGAAACTGAAAATACCACAAAACTAGATTTACAAGAATTTAACCATGGAAATAAAAAATGCCAAGTACTAAAGTGGGTTAGAAACACAGGGAAAAACAATGGAACAATAAAAATGGACTTCCTCCATGAAGCAAGATTGCACTTGCCTAAGCTCTCCCACTCTCTCTATCTCTCTCTGGTGGTTGAAGAAGTAATTGTGGAGGAGAAGAAGAAGTAATGAAGAGAGAGAATGAGTGGGGGATATTTAATGAAAGGATGGTGGTAGGTGGGATATTTAATGAAAGTGGTGGTAGGTGGGAGTGGTTCACATAAAACTGAACCATGCAAACCAAGCCGAACCAAGTCAAGAAAAATGCCAAAATAAATCAAGCATGCAATACGGGTCTAAATACGTACACATATACAAAATACGTAATACGAAAAATGGTCATTACAGAGGGTTATGTTGTCTACGCACAGGAGTCGATGGATCGACTTTTCGTCGAACAGATTCAAGGAATTTGGATTCGGAAGATGGTACCTGAGTTCTGAACAAAAACAGGGTGTTCCCTGTTTTCCGATCGGCTTCGAGCGGTTGGCCGGCGATCTGGTCGTCGGCGACGTCGAGCAGGCCATCGAGTGTATGCGCGGGGGTGTGGAGGAGGTCCTGGAGTCGGAGTTCGGGTTGGGGTTGAGGTTCGACGGATGATTTTCTAAGAACCCTAATTTCTGACTGAATTTCTATGGTGTTTAAATCCGAATTTAAATTGGATTTAAACGCAGGCTGCCAGGATTAAATCTAGGTTTAGGTTGACCAGATAGGGGAGGATCCTGTTAAGATTTTGTAAAAAAAACTTTGAATTAAATGGAGGAGATATGAGGAAGTTTGAACCCAAACTTCACTCGACTTCTCAGCTATTCCGCGCAAGCTCGAGCAGGGCGGGTACTGTTCACAGGAACAGTACCACCTTTGCTTTATTTTTTTTATTCCTTTTCTAAACATTAGCTACTAATGTAATCACTAAGCTGACAACAACTCAGCTTGGCCGCCCCCTTTGTTGGCGTGTGGGCCAGGCCCCATTTCTTTTTTTTTCTTTTTTTAACAAAAACCTTTTTAAATCAAAACTTAATCATTGTATGTATATATCTATACAAATATATATCCATATATTCACCATAAATTCTTCGAAAATTTTAAAATAAAAAGTAATATTATCCATCAATATATAAATGTATTTAAAGATATTTATATATACAAATTCAATTGACCATAAATAGGACAACAAATAATAATGATATCTAATAGTAATGAATATGTTATTTAATCACCATAAAAATAACATTAAAAATAAAAATAACACAAAATAGTCCTATTGTGGTTTTGGTGAACCTATACCACACACCTTTTCCGAGTTCAAAAATTGTACAACGTGTTGCAAAATATAATAATTAATAAAAAGCCAATAATTGTATAAATTCATTTTTTAAGTCTAATAAAATAATAAAAATAATAATAATAATTTAGGGATTTTACATCCTACCCAACTTACAAGAATTTTGTCATCGAAATTTAGGATTAATAGGGTAGGTAGGGTTGAGGGATAGGAAGAGTTCATCAATACCAAAATACAATTAAATTTGGATGAGGCGATGAAACGCCGTTCAACACCACCATGTAACAGAAAATTGTGGAGTCGATATATACAAAAATATATCATGGTTATGGAATTGAATAAGGATTGCTAGTGAAGGCAACAAAATTTGAATATCCAATTTTAGAGAACAGTAAGGAATTGAGTAGGCTAAAGAGAATAACTTAGACATTTGGGAGATATAGTTCCTTAAGAGAAAACTAGATACTAATCATCTTGGTCGAGGGTTTGATTAATTGAACGATTAGAATCATTCTCGAGTGCTCAAGAATAATTGGGAGGGCATGATAACAATTCTAGGGTTGAGGAATGAGGAGTAGTTAAACGCGAGGATATAGCCACATGAGTCGATCAGCGGCTATCTACACTTGTGTATAAATAACTGATCGGGCAACTAAAGGTGATATCTTGTGTCGATCTATCAAGTACAGTGTCTGGTCTTTCTGAAGTAAGTAAAGCCCATAACAAAAAGAGTTCAAAGACGATGCTATTTAGTACGAAATACGAGGTTCATAGGCGACGAAAATAATTCGAATGAGAGTTGTCAATGTTGTTGCGGATGAGACTCTAAGGCAGGTTTAACTATGTCTCCATCCACGTAGAATAATTCATGAAAAGCGAACCAAAGTGCAATAGGTTGATCAGACCATCATGCACCGGTTCTGATTAGACAGTATGTTAGTGGGTGCACCCAATAAAATATGTCATGATCAAGCTTGGTAAAGAAATAAGCTTGCAAAACTGAAGCTACATTAGCATCATGAGATAGTCACACTACAACAAAAAATCCTTTTAATGACGGCTAAAAAGCGTCATTAATGACGAACCATGACGCTTTTTTTTCCACAGCAACCGTTATGAAAATGGGTATTATAAATATTTTTTAAAAGCGTCATAAAATAACCGTCATGAATAGTGTCTATAAAAGTGTTATGAATAGTTAATATATAGTGCACAATTCAGAATAATTTTAAAACGTCATGAATAGATAATATGTACAGGCTCAATGCAGCCCATTTATAACACTTTATACTATTCAAATTAGCACATTTATAATGCTCTATACTGCACAGTATATATTACATTCCAAAAACTTAACATTATATATCACCATCTTTATTATATTTCTCAAAATAGAGTACATATCAACATCTTCATTACATTGAATATCCAAATACAGAATGTACCAAAAATAGGAATAAATCTCTCTTTTGCTAACCAAATTATTAGAAATATTTACTTATATAGATTCTGACCATGGATCTTCTCTCTGCCATCTCTTGAAGATATCGGGAGTCCCAAAGAGAAGTAGTATCGCAGCTGAGCGACGACTTGGTGCTGCGGCAGCCGACGCAGTCGTGGGAGAGCCTCAATCCCTTACTCTCGCCTGAACCCTCACCAGCGCCATCAGTACATCTACTACAGATGGCAACTAACTCCTCTTGGCCAGCATCTCCACAGATATCACAGACTATGACCTACAACCATATTGCATTTGGAATGTCACACTTCAAATAGGAATAGCATCATGAAAGGGTAGAAAATAGATATCTCATACAGATGGAGAAATCACTATTAGTCAAAGATACTCATAAATAAATTCTGATTACCTTCTTTAGCAATAATTGCTTGCTCTATTGACTCATGAACATCTTTAAGTAAAGGTACTCGCATGCGGTAATTTATCGACTTGCCATAACCTTTTAAAAGAAATACCTCCAAGTCATCTGTCCACTCGAGCAAAAAAACCTGACAGTGAAGAGAAACTTGATATTTAATCGAAGATGTACTGTAAGGAAAGTTCATGCTGATTGGAATTGTAAGTTGTAGTATGATGCAGTAGAACAAACATGCAAATAAAGACTAACAGAAATAACCAGGTCTAGCTGCAATCGCATAAAAAGCACTGGTAACTTTTCACCTTAAGTCATGAACTCCAAAACAAGCATATTTAAGACATTCATAAATTAACAACAGAATCTAAATAGAAAAAATCTTGAGGAAGTACAACATATCAATTTTCCCAGTTCTGGCAACTGAAACAAGTGTAATGCAACCTAGAAGCAATAGTACGATAGATTCAAAGCACTTGTTCCAACAGCATATTGTGTCTAACCTGTAGATAAAATATCAGGGACAAATTAAGCCGAAGAATGACTGCTTGAGAGTGTTAGACTCGAAGAGGAAAGCAATGTCCATCCAGAAACATGCTTCAAACTATTGATCAAGATGCCACAAAAAGTAGCCAAATTTACATTTTAATATAATGGCAAGTCAGTGTAACAATACACGTAATACAATCTAGAAGCCACTACACCAGACTAAGGGCTAACTTTCAGTCGTGTCTACACAGTCCATTATGGCTAGTAAGCATATAAAAAATTTATGAAATAAAATAAGCCAGATATTAATAGCTTACAGAAGAAGATTGAGAAATACAACTCTTGCATGAGCTCATCAATCTTAAATTGGAATTATTTTTTGCTTTAATATGACACAACACTTAAAGGGGTATGGATGCAGGATAAGAGTAAGATATAAAGGAGGCGCAACGACAAGCCGGGGCTCAAGAGTTCACCAGGGTCAAGGAGAGGATACACCGGTAACCCACCAGAAAAATATGAAATTACTAGTATAAACCAAACAAAATTTATTCAACTCGTCCAAGACTCCGAGGTACTGAATCTAATATATCAAATATATAGAAAGATCCTGAGCATTCCTTTGATCAGATCACTAATATCCAGTACACATGTTGCATAAGAGAAGCAATGAATAACCTGACATCACAGTAAAACAGTTTAATGCTTGAACAATGTCCAAAGAGAACAAAGATGACGAGAGCAAGCTGTCAAATGGATTATTATGGTCAGGTGTAGCAAGGGGTTTTCATTGTAAGGTGTACCGTTATGAATGTGCAGGTGCTGACGGGGTGTGCTACAACCAAGCAAACTGCTTCCTACATACTGGATCTAGGGGGTTGTTTGGTATTTGAAAGTTGGAAGAACTTGTAGATCCCATGGAAGTTGGATGATCTAGGTAGTGGGCCCACCCAACTTCTTGTCCCGGGTCATTTGGTCCTCTTTTTGGTATAAGTAGTTTGGATAGGAACTCAGAACACAAGTCCTCCAAATTACTTGCTCTCCAAGGCCAGAACTCAACCAAAGACTCAGAAATTAATAGGGAGATGTGCCAAATAAAAATCTGGACCCCATCATTTGCTTTCCTCAGCTTATTGGTACTAAACACCAAAAGTATATGAAATCTTACTGTTTGGTATATGAAATAATACCAAACATTTGCAACCTCAACAACAGGTTGGGTCAGGTAATAGTTGCATGTTGGATTAAGCATAAGAAAATGATGGTGTGACAAGCATACCTGAACCAACTAAATTGGTATCCATCCGATAGATACAAAGTAGAAACCCATGACCATCATTAGAGGACTAAAGCAGAATCAATATCTGAAGAACAATATACAATCATTCTAGTACATGATCTACAATACCATTTCTTTGTATATGCAACCATCTGTGCAACAATACTACACCATATACTTTTTTCAACTCAAACATATGCAGCCTCCAAAATCCTTCTGGGTGCAATATAGAAGCGATCAAGTTCAGCAAAAAAGTAACATAAAATATAATTTACGCCTTACGACAACCAATATGCAGAGTTACTACATAAAAAAACACTATCAAGGCATACATACCTCAGAAGCACTGAAAAGGCCACAAGTTTGGTTAGTAATTTCCAATAAGGATGCTTCCTACAGTAAAGTAAATAAATCTAATCAAACAAGATTCATATGGTAATTCAGATGAAGCTCAAATCCATTCATACTTCTAAGGATCAAACGCACCTGCTTGCATAGGAACCAGAGGGAAGCAACATCCTCCCTTGTCAAATTTAGCTGGTAGCGTGAGGTTCGTACACTTGCAATTGAACAAAACTTTCTTCACCACAAACTGAACAAAGCCCAGCATCCATCAAGTTTCCAAAAAATTTCCAGCCAGTAGGTACCTATGAAAAGTCAATCCTAATATCAGTCCTGTAGAAAAATTAAATTAGAAGAAAAACTATTTCCAATTAATGGATACCTCAAAAAATTTCAAGTTTTGGTTCTTTGCCCAACATCAAGCGCAGCTGATGTTGGCATGCTTCTGCAACATGGTGAAAGACAATTAACCATCTAAACGGGATATGATTGTTCTTTGAACCACAAAAGAAAAGATGGGATATACCAAGATAGAAGATACCAAGGTAGGATAAACCATGCCGCCTGGTCTGTAGGCCGACGCGATGCGACCGACGGTGCGGGTGATCTTGGGTGACGAAGTTCTCGCCGCGGCGCGGGGACTCGTGGTTGAAGGGGATCCCGTTGCAGGCGAAGAGCCCGTAGGCCTCGCGGTAGTCGACGGTGTACCAGTAGGCGGCGTACTTGGCGGCGGCGTAGGAGGATCGGGGTGGTCTCGGACTGCGGGGGAGGGGTGGACCCGAACATCTCGGAGAGCCGGGCTGGTAATAGCGGATGGGGCTTGTGCCTTGTCGCGGACTTGACGGCCTCGAGGAGGCGGAGGGAGCCGGTGGCGACGACGTCGGCAGTGTAGTCGGGGATCTCGAAGGAGACGGCGACGTAGGACTGGGCGGCAAGGTTGTAGACCTCGTCGGGGAGGAGGGAGTCGACCCAGCGGCGGAGGAGGAGGAGGCGTCGGAGAGGTCGGCGTAGTGGAGCTTCATGCGGGACTTGCCGAGGTTGTGGGGGTCGACGTAGAGGTGGTCGAGGCGGGCGATGTTGAAATTGGAGGAGCGGCGGATGAGGTTAGGGTTTGGGAAAATTAGAGTTTAGGAAAATTTTAGGGTTCAGGACGAGAAGGAAAGAGGGGGAGGAGGGAAACTCTGAAAAAGATCGGGTGTGAAGGGTTTTGTTGGAAGTTTATTAATTACAAGTTTGCCACCGCTCTATATAAATGCCGCTTTGTTTTATAAACGTTATAAAAAGCCCAGAATTAGCCCAAACCGTCATAGAAAAGACGGTATTTTGAACTTTGATAACGCTTAGGTATCAGGCGTCATTAATACGTCTTATCGAGCGTCATTAAAAGGGTTTTTTGTTGTAGTGTCAAAATATGAGCAAGGGAGGTACTGATGAAGAAAATTTTTAAATAGTCCAAGATCTTTTAAAATCAAGTCTTGTCCAAAGTTTAGGGCCTATGTAATCGTCCTAGTGTTTGCTTGCTTATGGCTTGGTTGGCTAAATGGGTTTAGAATCCTTCAGATTCCCTAGTCTAAGTAAACTTATCAATATGGGTCACAAGGATAAAGGTTTGTTAGGTGGTGAGGTATTCTACCCAACTTACAAGAGTTAAGCTAGTAGTGTGATGGGACAATGGGTTAAGAAATCAATATAAAGCACAAATCTAAGCATTTAAGGAATTAAGTAGAACAAAGTAACATATCGGGTCGAAAGAATTGAGTCGAGGTTGAATCCCTATCCATTGTCGAAAATATTCGGTATCATGGTAAAAATTATAGTTTAGCCATTTCGACCAGAAAGTCATATCAGGAAAATAGAGGACAATGAGACGTGTTTTAGTGGGACATGATATATCTACATGAAGGCGGGCTTGTCTAGGCCTTACATATGAAGTTTATTGGAAGAAAAAGTCTAGTATTGTACTCCAAATATCCAAGTCATGGTAAGGGACGCCAAAAGATCAAAAATAGAAGGTAAGAGTTTACGAGGTGATAATTAATGCACAAAAATAAAGAAGATCAAGTTAAAGCATGAAATAAAATTAATTAAAGAATCCAGTAAAAATAATTTAGGAACATAATTCCGGAGAGAAGATAGTCTTCTAGATGAATACAATTGAGGAACCATTAGATCGTTATTCAAATTACAAATGGGTTAGAATGTCGCAATTAAAAGGTCTAGAATTGAAGGAAGGTCGAGTAAGTCAAGGTGGAAATACAGTCACATAGCTTGGTAGATGACTAACAACACTTGTGTACATACTACTATCATGGTCATGAGTGATATGGCAGTTTAGTGTGGAATACTGTAGAATTCATCCATCTTATTTGGACTCTCTTGGTTGTCCACCATAAAAATTTTGCTCAAATTTTCTCCAAAAGTCTCTAAATAAAATTTTCAAAAATAACCACCCAAAATTTGTATTCACTGCAAGTCGTTCAATTTAATCATGACCAAAATTAAATCACTTTCATAAATCTCAAAGGAAACTTTATCATGTTACTACTAATATTTTCCCAAAATTAACGTTTAAATTCAACTATTTAACTCCATAGTTCATAATTTACGAATCCATAAAAATTTCACAATCAATCAAAAAATTTAACACTTTAAAATTTTCAAATAACTCATAATAAAACTCTTAGCATATTAAAAGCAATCTCAAAAATTTAGCTCAATGCTCTCATAAATTTTAACTTCTATTCACGCTAAGTTATTCCAACAAAATCATAACTTTTAAATGGTAACTTTCTTTAATCAATCAAAATAACTTTCCATCACATCCTTCAAAATTCTCCCAAAATTTTTAATATTAGCAATCTCATTAAACTAAATTTTCAAATAATCTTATCAGTCAATTTTTTTACCAAATATCTAAATAGATTTGTAAATCCTCAATCATAGGACACCATTTAAAATAAAAATTTTCCAAAAATTGTTTTCATAACTTTCAAATATTTTAAACCAAAATTCATCGTCATTACTTCCACTTAAAATTCAAAATTTACTAAACACGAAAACCGCAAGTTGTACAACTCAAATTTAAATAATTCCTATGGCCATTTTTAAAAGCTAAGATATTTTCAAACCAAATTTATAACTGTTCACAGGTGTATAATTATAATACAATAAATCATAAACATCAAAACTCGAAAATCAAATAAATTTTTTATTTGTTCAAAGATGTATATCTATCACCCAAAACTCATAAATATCACAACTCGAAAAGCTAATCAATTTTATACTTGTGCAAAGATGTATAGCTATAACCCATTAAATCATAAATATCAAATCTCAAAAAGCCATTCAATTTCTTAAATCAAGGGTATAAAGATTCTAGCTATTTTTTTTTTCTCCTTCCTGCCGTATCAATCCTATGGAGTTTACTATTTAAAAATTTCAAGATTAAAACCTTCCTTGGTAGTATCCTACTTTACAAATTACTAATCATTAATTCACACAAAAGCCTTTTTTAACTCAATTAGAGTCTTGAATGTATTCCAATTGCCAAAAACCATTCTAGCCATATGTGTGACCTATGAGCATATACTAATGTAGTCATCTTCCTAGTTGATACTAAGCACGAAAATAAGAATCGACGGTAGAAAGGAATCAAGCAAGATGCAATTCAAGGAAGTCGAACGAGAGTTCGGAATTTGAAGCCAAGGGAAGAGGTCAAGCTGTATGGATGAGATTCCTAAATTCTAATCCTATGTTGCAGGCTCACACCGGTACAATTACGTAATCGAAGTGACAAACTCGACCTGCATAGGCCACCACAAAAACATGTAACGCCCCAGTCCCAAAATACATGGACTAGGTATATCGACATGCCAGCTGTATACATACGAAGTATACTCCTATATATGGAAACCTAGTATGAATACATAAGCTGTAAAATGCAGTAAACCAAGAGTAATCTAATCTCATCCACAAATGAAGAATAAAAGATATCATATAATCAACTGTAATAAGTCTTCGTATAATACGTTGGTCGGAGACAAATCCAAGACCAACAAGTAAGGAAAAATATACATGGAAATGGAAATGATTTGGCAGGTGTAGCAAAGAAAGACCCAAGACACGTTATCTCCGAATGAATAGAGAAGATCGTGACCTCGGCTAGAACACCTGCAATATCACAGAAGCACACACCTGGAGAGATAACCAGGTCCTCAGAGGGACGTAACAAGATACATAAAGAACATGCCACATAACTGAATATATATCATGTCATAAATCACAAGTAAAGTAAATAGTCCCACTCGTAACAAATCCAATACGTCATCATCGAAACAGTGTACTACCCCTACAACCAAACAAGGACAAAGGATAGCACACTATGCCACGATGAGATATTGTCCCAAGCTACTAATGGGATGGGGTGATATGACATTTGACGAGGGTTACCTGACCATTCTAATATGTTTATGCAATAAGAACAAACCTTCAACACATGGGCACTCTGGCTCAGTAGCAGTAATCTCAGGTATGGTCACATCAGGATACCAGGGACCTCAAAGCATAACATTTATCGAATGTCAGAGGCCAGCAGTAAATCAGGTATCAGGATCCAGGACCGTATCTCCCGCGAAGATAACCAGCAATAGGGAAGTGCATACTTGGCCCATACGTTAAGGAACTGTTCTTCCCATCCAATGCCTAACAGAGTCACATCCATGACTCATATACCTCTACTAACTGCTAAGTCTCCTAACATGCCTCTGTTAGCAGTTAGCCCTAACGTATGTGCATGGGGGATCAGCCCACACGCAAGAACCTCTATTCTACTCATCTCACACATCTTCGTGGTATAACTGTGTCAAGGTATATGCAATACACTACAAACGATAGTCTCTTAACTCTAAGTCCACATGCAATCAAAGGATAATAAAAAAGTATATCTAATATCACTGAGCAGACAGTAAATCAAGAATGGTAAGAACTAGAAATAAATGAACAGTGATATGTAATAACATGCAACTGAATATAAACAGTATAATGGCAAGGTATCTTGCAAGAGGTCATGTGCAAAAGAGAATAATCCAGTAGCTCGAACAGACAAATAAATGAAGCAAGAAAAGCCAAATCCCGCAGATGACTCTGGATGTTGCAACAAACATCACGAACAAGTTTGGAATATAAGATATGCCTAGGAAATGCATGTCCAAAAGTCTAATTCCAGAACAGGGCCAAATCAAAATTTCTGGTCAAAACGATATCCGCCGTTGGACCAGCTTTGCACCGAAACGTGTGCCAAAGTCTACGGTCTCTAAATTCGTCAAACTATATGTCTAAGGATTCAGTTTGAGGAGAGGAACTCAATAGTATGTCCAGTTTGGATTCCGATGAGCCGTGTAAAAAATTGCCCGTTTGAGTTGGTCGCGGGCCCGCCAAAAAAGGGTTCCGATTCGACCTTCTCAGTATCGAACCAAACTTGGCACACAGGACCAAAATTTTGATCCGGACCTGTTGGCGCAAGTTTCGTCCCGAATCGACGACTGTACACAAAGTTAGGGCAAAGTTTGCAAATTGGCGATACGGGAGTATCTCGACGGATACGCGTTGATTTTGTCGCGCACACGCGACAAAACTGAGTTCCGTCAGTTCCCACATGTCAGCAACGTCCATACGTGCCTTTCGATGTGTATAGCGTGTGACCATGTCGCCCGATTTGTCGTGGCACGTGTCGTATCGGGATAAAGTCTCTAAAATTTACTTTTTTTTACACGCAGTTTTTTGACAAACTTTAACAGCAGTTTAATTCACGCATAGTGATCGAATTACAGAAATAAAATTTGCGTTGTAATCTCGTTTATGTTATTAACTACTATTTTCAATTAGTTCATCAAAAACCCTATTATTTAGTTCATAATTAGGCTTCCAAGTTGAGGTTTGGAGCAGCCTTAAAACTGTTATGTTCCGACAGTTTCTCGGGAACTTGGGTTCGAAATACAGAGCGATATATGGAGTTTCGCTCGATTATACCAGAAAGGGTATTGAGAGGGTTATGTTGTCTACGCACAGGAGTCGATAGATCGACTTTTCGTCGAACAGATTCAAGGAATTTGGATTCGGAAGATGGTACCTGTGTTCTGAACAAAAATAAGGTGTTCCCTGTTTTCCGGTCGGCTTCGAACGGTTGGCCGGCGATCTGGTCGTCGGCGACGTCGAACAGGCCGTCGACTGTGCACGTGTGGGTGTGGGGGAGGTCCTGGAGTCGGATTTCGGGTTGGGGTTGAGGTTCGACGGATGATTTTTCCAAGAACCCTAATTCCCGACTGAATTTATATGGTGTTTAAATCCGAATTTAAATTGGATTTAAATCCGCAGGGTGCCAGGATTAAATCTAAGTTTAGGTTGACTAGATAGTGGGGGATCCTGTTAAGATTTTGTAAAAAATTTGAATTAAATGGAGGAGATATGAGGAAGTTTGAACCCAAACTTCACTCGGCTTCTCAGCTATTCCGCGCAAGCTCGGGCAGGGGGGGTACTGTTCAGAGGAACAGTACCCCCTTTGCTTTATTTTTTTTACTCCTTTTCTAAACATTAGCTACTAATGTAATTACTAAGCTGACAACAACTCAGCTTGGCCGCCCCTTTTGTTGGGGTGTGGGCCAGGCCCCATTTTTTTTTCCTTTTTTTAACTAAAACCTTTTTAAATTAAAAACTTAATCATTATAGTATATATCTATACAAATATATATCCATATATTCACCATAAATTCTTCAAAATGTTTAAAATAAAAAGTAATATTATCCATCAATATATAAAATGTATTTAAAGATATTTATATATACAAATTCAATTGACCATAAATAGGACAACAAATAATAATGATATCTAATAATGAATATGTATATTTAATCACCATAAAAATAACTTTAAAAATATAAAATACAACAAAATAGTCCTATTGTGGTTTTGGTGAACTTATACCACACACCTTTTTCGAGTTCAAAAATTGTACAACGTGTTGCAAAATATAATAATTAAAAAAAGCCAATAATTGTATAAATTCATTTATTAAGTCTAATAAAATAATAAAAATAATAATAATAATTAAGGGATTTTACAATTCTTTTGACTTCGCACAACTTTGGATCAAATTTAGGCCATTCAGTATTTACCGTAATTCTAGACGTAACTTCCAACGTGAGTTCGAAACTCGACTTAGATCAAAGCCATTTGATCCAATATATGATTTTGATCCATTTTGAGCCTACGACGCAAATGCCAAGGGTGTGTCACTCAATCGAGTCCCCATGTACTATTTATTTATGAATTGCACAAGAGACTCATGGGTTGATTTTTCGAGTTCGATTTGATTAAAATATATTTGGACCCTAACCTAGCAAACCCCACTTGGAAGAGCCATGATAGGTTGCCATGACTTAGTGGGATTATTATGAAGTTATTTTGGGATGTTATATAGCCAAATAGAATTAAATACAATTATATATATGTGATTATATTTATAATAGCCTAATATTTTATACAGATATGGCTTTAGTCATGGTTAAAGTTTGAGACGCATATCGACTAGGAATTTTGGCATGGATAGTCTAGTCTGTGCGTAGACTAGTGTAATAGTTAGGATAGGGAAGGCCTGGCTATAGCAGTGTCCCTACTAGAAAAAACCAGTCAAAATTGTGACTAACCTCTATAGACGATTTAAATTATTTAAGTATTAGATTTGACTTCATAGGAGACCCGGCTGTGCTAACTAGCCCGACCCTGACTCGACCCAAACCCTAGCCCATATAGAAAAAGTAGTGCGTCCAGAGGCGTCTATGTAGGAATATATTTGTATTTCGTATTTTATTGTAAGGGGCTAATAAATATTTTTCTAGATATTTATTATATATAAAGTATTAAATGATCTTGATATTAATTATTTTATTACTTTAGAATATATAATTTTGCTATTAAATTTATATTGAATAAATGATAACAGTTTTTTTAAAATATCTTTTTGGATTTTTATACTATATATAAACTTGTATGTACACCTAGTATAGATATATAAATAAGAATTTTTGCATAGAACAGGAAAGTAGATTACAAATAATTTGGTTGGATATTTTAGGATTTTCTAGAATATTTAAAATACTTTAGTTTGATTTAGAATTTTGAACTTAGATATATACATTAGATATATACATGGATAGCCATGTTAGTGTATATCTGATACTTTAAAACAATAGATAAATAATATATTGTAATTATGTTCAAATGTTTTTTTAAAGATTTTTTGTATGAATTTTTAGATTATTTTCTTAGTATTTTAAGATTATTTGTTTTTAAATGGAAACAAAAGATAAATAAGAAAAACAAAGAATAAAGAAGAAAAAAAAGATGCAGCCGCTACTGTTCCCTTGCAGGAACAGCAGAAAATCCCCGTACGCCCGATTCCCCATATGCCTTATATATAGAAACCGAGAGAGTGGAAGGAAGAAGAAGAGCAAAACCCTAACCCTACTCATCCCAGAACAACCCCCACGACCACCGATGCCCTGCACTTCAACACCACAGCCTGCACCGCCGTATGAGTCACCAGAGGCTGGCCGAATCCACCAAAAACCGCACAGGAACCGTACAAGCAGAGGCAGCAGCAGCAACTCGACTTCGCAGCAGGTTTATGCGATGCACGCTCGATCGTTTTACGATCCGTCTTCTCTGGTATGAACACAACCTATATGCCTTCATCTCCCTTCAATTACTTTAATTTATTTTTCTTCGTGTGAGACGAAAATTGAGTTCCAAAATTGAGAAAAACGCAATTTTCTGGATTTAGAAACTGTCTCGAAACCCCAAGTTGGCGGTCGATTTACGACCAAGATAATGTGAACCATGGAAAACTATTTGAACAGCCTTGTAGACAACAAAACCGAAATAGAAACGCGAGTTAGTTTTAATTATAGTTATTTAGACTGTAACATAAATTAATTTGAAAATCCAGAAAAAAAAACCATGAAAAATTATTTTTAAAACTTGGAATTTTTTCGATATGACGTGCTCCCCGACAAAACGAGTGACATGGTCGCGAATCGAAAGCATCAAAAGGTGAGTATCGACTTCAAGGACGTATGGGATTCGACGGAACTCGATTTCGCTGTGTGCGCAACGAAATCAAGGCGTATCCATCGAGATACCCCGTATTGGCCCTTTTGTAAACTAGCCCATTACTTTGCGCACGTTCGTCATCTCGATATGAAACTTGCACCAACAGGACCGTGTTATTTTTTTGGTCCTGTATGCCAAGTTTGGTCTGATTCTTAGAAGGTCGACCGGAACGCTATTTTGGTAGGCCCACGACCTGATCCAACGGGCAAATTTGTGCACGGCCCATCAAAATCCAAATTTGGATATACGGTTGGGTTTGTTGACACAAAGTCACAGTCAACCAAATATTGACAACATTGACTAAATAATATCTGTAATAATTCAATACGACACACGACGTCTGCATTAAGCTCAAGACAGACAACAGCTCAGCCTCCGCTTTTCAGTTAAATTCGAGTCTGTATTTTATACTTTCTTTCAGTCTAGACTAATGTAATCTGAGTCATGCTGAGCTCTTGAAACTTAGACTATAGCCTACCCAATAATCCCAAGCTCCACCAAACCAGAAATTGCCCAATGGTCCCCTTAGAACCACTCTGTGCTCTGGAGACAGAGTTCGGGCCGGGCCGAACTCTGTCCCCTAGAAATCAGGAACCCTAATTTTAGGGTTAGCTGGTTGCTAGTTGTCCAACGGCCAAATATTTGAATTTTCCTACCCGAATTCTGGCCGAATTCTGCCTATATAAACACTATAAATAGGGCATGAATTCTCTCATTTCAAATCATCCAATCTTCTCTTCTCTTCTCTCTTATAGCTCAAATAAGCCATACCCTTTCCATCTACTAGCCACAAGCCTCCTAAGTCTCGAGTGCTCAGCATCTCTCGGTTAGGATTCTTGTGCAAGAGTTGAAGAAGTCGCTTGGACAATTCCAAGCAAATCGCCACTGCGATCCTCTGTAAGAAGTTGACGTGCTCTTCTGAAGTAAAGGCAGGGTTGTAAACTACTATTTCACAAATAGTGGATTTAATCCTGAGCTAGAGTTCTCAGGCCTGGACTAGTCCTCCAAGAGGGAAACCCGGTTAAAATTGCTGTGTTTGCGTATGCTTTCTTGCTCTTCATTTACTTTCCTTATTTTACTCTGATTATTCATAGATCGTGAAAGAGTTAATTTTTAATTGGTCATTTCCTATATAAACTCTATTCACCCCCCTCTAGAGTTGCCAAACTGTTCTTCAATTGGTATCAAAGCTCTGTTCTCTTTACAAGGATTTATATCCTAGAGCTGATCCATGGCAACCACACAATCCTTGATTTCCAATCACGGTGAAGGACAGTCCACTCATAGGCCTCCCCTATTTGATGGAACTAACTACACGTATTGGAAAGCAAGGATGAGTTTTTATCTCAAGTCTCTAGACTTCGACCTGTGGACAGTCGTCACTGACGGTTACAAAAAGCCCGCCAGGATAGTTGTCAATGGTGATCTCATTGAGAAATCACATGACAAATATTCTGACGAAGAGAAGAAACAGGCAAGTCTAGACGCGAGAGCTATTAATGCTTTATTCTGTGCTATAGACAGGAATGAGTTTAACAGGGTATCCACATGCACCACATCTCACGAAGTATGGAAGCTTCTAGAAGTGACGCATGAAGGAACCACCCAAGTCAAGGAATCAAAAATCAGTCGTCTTACGCAAGAATACGAGGCGTTCAAGATGAAGCCAAACGAGACGATCACACAGATGTTCACAAGATTCCTCGACATCATCAACCCCCTGTCCTCACTTGGAAAACAATATTCAAATCATGAGAAGATTCGCAAGTTGCTTAGGGGGCTACCAAAAATTTGGAACCCTAAGGTGACAGCATCATAGAAAGGAACGATCTCACTACCATGTCAATAGAGACCTTGATGGGTAAGCTCATGACTCACGAGCTTGACCTCAAGGACTTCAAAGAGCCTGCTCCGAAGATAAGGAGATCGCTCTCAAAGCTCATCGACGAAGGGCTGAGCACGATGAGACCGAAGACGACAACTCGGATGACGAAGACCAAGCTCTCATGGTTCGCAACTTCAAGAAGTTCCTTCGCTTCAATAGAAGAAAGAAGGAATCACAAGAAGACGATGAAGAAGAGCCAACTGCTATGGCTGCAAGAAGACTGGACACGTCCGAAAAGACTGTCCATTCTTGAAGAGAACAACCGCTATGAGAAGCCATACAAAAAGAACTATCAAAGAAATATGCCAACACAAGCATTTGGCATGAAAGTGAAGCGAGTGACTCCGAGGAAGAAAAGGACTCTCCTAAAGATAAAGCAAATGTGTGCCTAATGGCAACTTCCAACAAGGTATCTAACGAAACTTTAGACGACTTCTCTTTTGATGAACTTGGCGATGCCTTCACTGATTTGCTCGATGATCACAAAAAGGTCATCGGTAAATACAAACATGCCAAGGACAAAATCAAAAGTCTTGAAGACGAGATACAAAGAATTTCTTTACTTCTTGATAATGTTAGAGACACGTCATCCACTGATGTCAAAAATGAAGTATCCAAGCTTAAAATAAGCTTACATGATGCTGAAGCACGTATTGAGCAACAAACTCAGGAAATCACTACACTCAACACGTTGCTTGCTGAAGAAAAGAGTAGACACAAGATTTCTATGACTAAGATATATGGCTTAAATATTAAGGTTGATGAACTGCAAGCTGTTTCTAAGAGATTAGAAACCAAATTGGGTAAACAGGTTGTTCAACCTCAAACCCAATCACATGGGCACAACACCACTCATGCTAGTCAACCACGTCATCCTCATACAGCATATAACCATGCTTTTATATACACAAACTTCCATAAACCACGTGCACTAAGAATACACCTCATCATACTGCACAAAGACACAACCAACATCACTCTATATATAGAAATCATCATCAAGCCATGCCATATAACAAAATCATCATGTTATGCCACATAGACAAAATCATCATACCATGCCACACCCACATGCCATGCCATATAGACAATATCAGCATGTCACACATCATAGACAATATCATCATGCTATGCCACATAGACACCATCACCATGCCACTTATTCCATGCATAATCACCATCACCATGCTAACTCTGCACATCATGTCCATCCATATCCTGTTGCTTATAGATATTATTCTCATGCTCCTAGTATAAATAAAAATGCTATCTGTACCTACTGTGGATCACATAGACATATTTCACCACAATGTAGAGTTAGAAGACTGGTAGACAAAAAGATATATGCATGGTTTCCGAAAACTAACTTTTCAGGACCCTCAAGAACATGGGTACCAAAGGTCACATCTACTCTTGATGTAGGTGGACCTTCCCTTCTCAACTGAGAGTAAGTGGATTCTCGATAGTGGATGCTCGCGACATATGACGGGAGACGCAAATCTTTTTGCATCACTATCGATGAAGAGAGAAGGATACGTATCCTTCGGTAACAATCTCAAAGGGCACATAATAGGTAATGGTATTATTGGTCATCCTCCCTCTCTTGTAATAAAGGATGTCTGTCTAGTGACCGAGTTAAAGCATAACCTGCTCAGCATTAGTCATCTTGCTGATCATGAATATGATATTAACTTTGGACAAAATAATTGCCTCATCTATGATAGGTCAACGGGAGACATTGTTTTTGAAGGGAAAAGAGAGGATAACATTTATATTTTCTATCTTTCTTTAGATACTAACAATGCAGGTAGATGTTTATATGCCCACAAAGATGAACGATTACTTTGGCACCAGCGTCTTGGTCATGCCAATATGGATACTATATCCAGGTTGTCAACCAAGAAGCTAGTGAGAGGATTGCCTGACATCACATTCAAAAGGACACGGTATGTGCCGAATGTGAATTGAACAAGGCAACCAAATCCTCATTTCATTCCATCAACTTTGTAAGTACTACTAGACCCCTGCAACTACTTCATATGGATTTATTTGGTCCTAGTAGAATAGCGAGTCTTGGTGGCAAGCTTTATGCATTTGTTATTGTTGTTGATTTTTTAAGATTTACTTGGGTTTTCTTTCTCGCAAATAAGAGCGATGCTATTTCTGTTTTCAAAGTTTTTGTAAAGAAAGTTCAAAACGAAAAAGGCTACATGATTACTCGAATCCGAAGTGATCATGGAGGCGAATTCGTAAATTATGATTTTGAAAATTTTTGTAATACAAATGGTTTTGATCATGAATTTTCTTGTCCAAGAACTCCTCAACAAAATGGTATTGTGGAGCGGAAGAATAGGACTCTCGGCGATATGGCTAGAGTCATGTTGAATAAATTTTACTTCCGAAATATTTCTGGGCAGAAGCTGTCAGTACAGCATGCCACATTTTGAATAGAGTGCTTATTCGTCCCATTACGAAGAAAACACCCTATGAGCTTTGGTTTGGGAGAACCCCAATGTTTTTTATTTTAAAGTTTTTGGATGTAGATGTTTTATCCTTAACACCAAAGACAACTTAGGCAAATTTGATGCCAAAGCTGACGATGGTATTTTCCTTGGTTATGCCGCCAAGAGTAAGGGATATAGAGTCTTTAATAAAAGCTCACTAATTGTGGAAGAGTCAACAAATGTGACTTTTGATGAAGATAACAGTGCAGCAAGTACTCTTGATGATGACGTTGAGCCATCAACTTCTACTCCAATGAATACTTCTACCGAAACAAATTCTCTGGAGGGCTTGCCAAAGAAATTCTCTTTCAAGCCTTCTCATCCAGAAAATTTAGTGATAGGTGAAGTTTCACGTGGAGTAACTACCAGATCATCACTAAGAGACTCTATTGCTAGCACTGCCTTTATTTCACAAGTTGAGCCGAAAAACATTTCTGAAGCTTTTAATGATGAATTTGGATTTCTGCTATGCAAGATGAACTCAACCAATTCGAGAGGAGCCAAGTGTGGGAACTAGTTCCTAGACCGGCCAATCACTCGATAATTGGTACTAAATGGGTGTTTAGAAACAAAGTGAATGAAGATGGTTCAGTCACACGTAACAAAGCTCGTCTAGTAGCTCAAGGATACAACCAAGAGGAAGGTATCGACTACGATAAGACGTATGCTTTGTTACTAGACTAGAATCCATTCGGATGCTTTGTGCATTTGCAAATTATCAAAATTTCAAATTATTTCAAATGGATGTGAAAAGTGCTTTCTTGAATGGTTTTTAAGGAGGAAGTTTATGTGAAACAACCCCCTGGCTTTGAAAATCACAAATTTCCTGACCACGTATTCAAGCTGAAGAAAGCGCTTTATGGCCTTAAACAAGCCCCAGAGCTTGGTATGAAAGGCTAAGCAGTTTCTTGCTTGAGAAAGGTTTTTCAAAAGGGAAAATTGACACTACACTTTTTATAAAATCTTTTAAAGACACTATTCTATTAATTCAAATTTATGTTGATGATATCATTTTTGGTTCTACTGATGAAACCCTCTGTCAAGAATTTGCCAAGTGTATGCAGACAGAATTTGAGATGAGCATGATGGGAGAACTCAACTACTTTCTTGGTCTGCAAGTGAAACAAATGGCTAATGGAACTTTCATCTGTCAGTCGAAGTATACAAAGGATATGCTGAAGAAGTTCGATCTTGACAACGTCAAACCAATCAGCACTCCAATGGCTACTTCAACCAAACTAGAACCAGATGAGAGTGGCAAACCCGTTGATCAACGTAAGTATCGAGGTATGATAGGCAGCTTACTTTATTTAACCGCTAGTCGCCCCGATTATGTTTAGTGTTTGCCTATGTGCTAGATATCAAGCAAATCCTAAGGAATCACACTTGACCGCAGTTAAGCGTATCTTTCGATACCTTAAGGGTACGGTTACAGTGGGCCTATGGTATCCCAAGTCAACATCATTTGACCTTATTGGTCACTCTGATGCTGACTTCGCTGGATGCAAGGTCGACCGTAAAAGTACGAGCGGCACATGTCATTTATTAGAAAGGCTTTAGTCTCCTGGTTTAGCAAGAAACAGAACTCTGTCGCACTATCCACAACAGAAGCTGAATACATCGCAGCTGGGCGTTGTTGTGTACAAATTCTGTGGATGAAGCAAACCCTAGAAGACTATAATCTATCTTTCATGCACATTCCTATATTCTGTGATAATACTAGTGCTATTAACTTGACTAAGAACCCTATCTGTCACTCACGCACAAAACACATTGAAATCAGACACCACTTTTTGCGTGATCATCAGCAAAATGGCACGATTAACTTAGAGTTTATTGACACTGATCATCAGCTAGCAGATTTCTTTACTAAGCCATTATCCGAAGAGCGCTTCAATTTCCTTTGTCGTAAACTTAGAATTTTAGATGAAGCTGTCATAAATTGAAACTCACCTGCGTAAATATCGATTATATTATGATTCTCTTACGATGAACTTGCTATGGGTACAAGCCGAAAGGGCCCTTCTGACAATAAGGCGTAAAAGCCTAAGCGACACGGTGCACTAGTCCCCAAGACTACCGCTAGCTGGGATCCGGCCCCTACAGCTAACCCATGGCAAATTCAAACTATTGAATTATAATATATTTCCTTATTTATTATATGGTTTGTTCTGATTTATTATTGCCTACTTGATATTTTTCTAAGTTCATTCTGATATTAGTATACCTCTCTACCTATTTGATTGATTTCATCAAGCTTTTATCCTCATTTCTAACTCCTTTTCAACACTTAACCATTTTTTCTATCTTCTAGCCCATTTTTCTGTTCTGGAATACTGATCCAGAACTCGGGCTGAACTCTGCCCCAAACAGAGTTCGGGCCGAGTTCGGTCCCATTGTTCCAGCATCGGGGACAGCCTAAGCTGTTTGATCATTTTAGATCCTACGGTCCAGATTTGCTCCGACCAAAGAAAACCCTCATCTTATATTCGGGTTTTCATCTTTCTTCTTCATTCTTACCACCACCTTCACCTCTCCAAACTTATTTTCACAAACCCTAACCCTAGTTTTCTCTCCAAAGTGCTCCATTGCTCATCAAAATCAAGGAGAAGGGCTAATTCCTTATTCTCTTTCACTGTTAATTGTTGATTTGAGGTATAACTCCTTCTCCCTCTCTATTTCAAGTACTCTATTTCTTGCAAATGGCTCCTCGCTTGCCCAATCTTGGGAAGAGGATCCGAACCGAGGGTGCTTCCTCTTCGAATCCTCCTCCTCCTATTGAGCAACCCATTGAACAACCACAACCCCATCATCCGTTGTTCAATCCAACTCCTTCTTGCGACCCTAATACTTATGACGACCGATTGTTTGTATCGCTAGATGCCTCCAACGAGTGGAAGTAGCGACTTTCGGACTCGTCCGATCTTCGCGGGACATCCCATTAATTTTACCATTTTCTCACAATTTGAATCATTATTTCAAGATCTTTGCTTAAATGAGTTAGTGGCTTCAAACTTTGTTATTTATCGTAGCGCCATACAAATGTTCTATTGTAACATGACTCACGATGCCACTCACATCTATTCCCGGGTTGCCGGTATTGATATTGCTTTTGATACTTCTGAGTTGGGAGAGTATCTTGTACTTCAAGATCTCGATATTTGGGATAAGCTTGTGGAAGCTCGCCAATTCCAATTTGTTGGTGAAACTTCTCTTGAAAGTTTTACGGAGGAATTATGTGCTCCTAACATAAGTCCTCGCAAGCTTATGGCCAAGTACCTCAACCCGTATTTCTATGAGCTTCATCGAATTATTTTCAACACTATCTTGCCAAAAGCTGGCTCCACCGATGAAGTTACATACTTTGAGATCTCTGCTTTGTATCACCTTCATTATCGTATCCCCTTCAATCTTCCACGGACAATGATGGACTGGATGATAAACTGTAGGAAGAAACCAAGAGCCTTGGTTTATCCTTTATACCTTTCTATGGTTTTTCGTGCGTTCATTATTCCTATTCATGACTGTCAGTTCTTGCCTGCTCCTGCTTTCCTGTCCAAGGCATGACGCCTTCAGGCAGTTGTTGCTTCTCCTGACACTTCTGAGCATTCTGATGAGGAGCCCGACGCCCCTCCACTTGGACAGGATGCGCCTCCTCCTCCTGCTACTCTTGACTCCATTCAGACCATGCTCAGAGATCGTTTCGCATTGGAGGACGTTCGCTGGACTCAGATGGACTATCGGACTACCCTGCAGATGAGTGCCCTCAGCAACTCGCTGCACGATATCCGGTATTCTATGTCTCGTCACCCTTCTATGCCCATTCCCATGGAGCGGGATCCTGGTCGTGTTGGATATCGCATTGACGACCCCTGGGTCATGCGTTAACTGGATCCGGATGCTGCTATCGTGGACCCCAGCCCTTCATTCACTGATCATTCAGACTCTGCTGGGCCTTCTCGTGCTCCGTGATGGAGATTGGCTACTATCTGCTGCTGCTGCTGATGATTATCTTAGTTGATGCTTTTTGATTTCTAGTTATTAAGTTAGTTTTTGGATGTTCTAAAACTTTGGTAGTTTGATGACTCTGATTCTGTGTGATGACTTTTTTATGCTTAGTTTTATATTTTATGCTAGTGACTCATTTTGATTATTCATATACTGTTTCTTCTCTGCTTGGTGCGGTTGCATCACTATTAATTGTCTATACTGCAGTTTCTATGCTATTCATTCATCTGCAGTCTATATTGCTAAATGCCAAAAGGGGAAGAACTATGTATATTCTGGATATATTTGTTTCTTTCATATATCTATGCTTGTTTGTGCTTTTTGGAGATATTATTTATCAGGCCAACAGGTTCAATGCATTATTTACGGGGGAGCTATTGCTTCTAGCTCAGCACCGTTCACTGATTACGGGGAAGCTATTATTTCTAGCTCGGCATCGATTATGGGGGAGCTATGTTGCTATAATCAACTGTGTCCAGGTATGAATTTTGAATATACATATATTATTTTGCCAATTATCAATATAGGGGAGATTGTTGACACAAAGTCACAGTCAACCAAATATTGACAACATTGACTAAATAATATCTGTAATAATTCAATACGACACACGACGTCTGCATTAAGCTCAAGACAGACAACAGCTCAGCCTCCACTTTTCAGTTAAATTCGAGTCTGTATTTTATACTTTCTTTGAGTATAGACTAATGTAATCTGAGTCATGCTGAGCTCTTGAAACTTAGACTATAGCCTACCCAATAATCCCAAGCTCCACCAAACCAGAAATTGCCCAATGGTCCCCTTAGAACCACTCTGTGCTCTGGAGACAGAGTTCGGGCCGAACTCTGCCTCCACACAGAGTTCGGGCCGAACTCTGTCCCCTAGAAATCAGGAACCCTAATTTTAGGGTTAGCTGGTTGCTAGTTGTCCAACGGCCAAATATTTGAATTTTCCTACCCGAATTCTGGCCGAATTCTGCCTATAAAAACACTATAAATAGGGCATGAATTCTCTCATTTCAAATCATCAAATCTTCTCTTCTCTTCTCTCTTATAGCTCAAATAAGCCATACCCTTCCCATCTACTAGCCACAAGCCTCCTAAGTCTCGAGTGCTCAGCATCTCTCGGTTAGGATTCTTGTGCAAGAGTTGAAGAAGTCGCTTGGACAATTCCAAGCAAATCGCCACTGCGATCCTCTGTAAGAAGTTGACGTGCTCTTCTGAAGTAAAGGCACGGATTGTAAACTACTATTTCACAAATAGTGGATTTAATCCTGAGTTAGAGTTCTCAGGCCTGGACTAATCCTCCACGAGGGAAACCAGGTTAAAATCGCTGTGTTTGCGTATGCTTTCTTGCTCTTCATTTACTTTCCGCATTTTACTCTGATTATTCATAGATCGTGAAAGAGTTAATTTTTAATTGGTCATTTTCTATATAAACTCTATTCACCCCCCTCTTGAGTTGCCAAACTGTTCTTCAGGGTTCGTATCATCAAATCCCGTAGACATATAATTTGTTGACTTTAGAGACCATAGACTCTGGCATGCTTTTCGATGCAAAGCGAGTCCAACGGCGGACACCATTTTGACCTGAAATTACTGTTTTGCCCTTGTGTCCCGAATTTGGACTTATGGGTAGCCTATCCTTGCTATTTTGTTTATTCCGAAAATGTTAGCAATGTATGTTCAGCATCCGGAGTTGTTTGCGGGAGTTCGGGTTTCGAGACTCTTTGATTTGACGAGTTCTTGCGGGACTTTTTGCTACAACCGGGCAAGTACACCTTGCCAAACTTTGTAATATTTATATGCTTTTCTAGATTGTCATTCTTTCTTACTTGGTTATATATTTCTCTTGCTTCTTGTTATGGTTACTTTCTAGTTTTACGTTCACATAGATTATTACTTTTTCTTCCCATATTACTTGTTCTATTTTTCCTATTTGTTCATGTCTAGTGATAGCATTGCTATGCCTGTGCCATATTTCCCCTGACCTATTTTACCTGTACTTGACTTGGACATGACTAGATAGACTTGACTTCTTATTACCTTAGGAGAGAATATTTTATTAGCCGTGGGAAAACCTCTATTGTCAGTGCCTCTCTGGGCTATGGTAGAGAACCTGTTATAAGACTGTTAGTTCCTCACCGGGTTGCAGTTTTATCACATGCACCTATAGCCATGACTAATATTATATTCTCATGACATGTCACCATCCATAGAGTTCCTTTATGTGTTATTCTTTCCTCTACTTGTTATTCCTATTTTTTTTGCATATTATTTACTGTACAGTAGGCATGTATATTATGTGTCTTACTAGTCCCTTGAGGACCAGGTGATCTCTCTAGGTATTAGATGAAGGCAGGGTACACTAATGGAGAATGGTTGTTGCATCAAGTTTGCAGGTATATTTAGTTGATGTTTTACCTTTGTCTTTCGTGTTTAGATTTTATTAAATATTTGATTCTCGCAATTATTATAGCATAGTCTTTTACAAGCTTCTATTTTTTTAGCTTGTTTATGATAAATGTGTTATTGGGGATCCACTTTAATACATTTATCTATTCTAGAATCGGTGTATTATGATTTGATCAACCTTACTACACTCGATTCATTATTATTACCGATATGTAGTAGATTGAGATGTAGTTGATTCTAGAACAACCAGACAGCTTATACGTATTCGAGCTGAGCTGGAGTCGTCTTGATGCGTAGCTGGCATGTAGACGTATCCTAGTCCTATGTATTTTAGGACTGGGACGTTACAATGAGTAAGGGTCCGAATCCACAAGAAAATGGGATTGTACGATTAGTCATGATTAATGACGATAATTCAAAGAGAGTTTGGGTAAAAAAATAGATACTTATACTATTTTAGAAAATATAATACATGAAAAATATATTTTATTATCCAAAATATTTTAGATAAAATATATACATGAAAATAAATTTATATTTGAAATTACACTTTTTATTATTTAAAATAATTTTTAGCAAATACTTGAAAAATCAAAATCGTTTTAGACAAAAACTCTAAGTTGTCAGAGTACTATTTTCAGTTAGAAAACTATATTTTTAAATAGTTAAAATAATCTAATAATTATTTAGGGTCTATAAGCTCATTTTTGAAAGTAGATGTAGGCTACTCACAATACTATTTTTTTATTAATCAAAATATTATAGATAAATATTTTGGAAGTCTAGCAAATTCTTTTGGGCCAAAATGCCACTTTTTGTCAAATACAATATTGGGTAAAAACCATCTTTGAAAAATAGCTAGAAACAATTTTTATTTTATTTGGTAATAAAAATATTGCCAGTACATACTATCTAACAATATAACATAAATCATAAGTCTAACCAATCAAACAAAATTATAATATTAACAGTAATTTTATTCATAGTAAAATAACTATTATACATATGTATATAATATAATATATAATACCATGTCTTATGAGAACAACTGTTCTCTGTAAGTGTTAGCATTAATAAAAATATATGCTTATACAATAAAAAGGAACTATGGGTTGAAAAAGAGAAAGAGAGAGAGAGTTTATTCAGGGAGGGAGAGAATGAAGAGCTCAGTAAGGGAAGGGAGAGGAAGGAAACGGGAGGCGAGATCGAGAGAGTGGAGCGGAGAGAAAGAATGAGAGAAACATTGAAGCAAAGGGGAGAGAGATAGGAGAGTGCGGAGGATTAGTACTCACCGGCGGTTCGACGAATCGTTGTGGTCCGGAAAGGCTCGGTCGGCAGTCACAGGCTGGGAGATCGACATATGGCGAAGGGCGAGAAGCAAAGAGGTCGTGGCTGAGATCTACTCCCGGTGGCGAGACAGATCTGGTCGCAGATGGCTCATTGACGGAGACGCGCGGCCGGCACTCAAGCTCGTCGGGGAGTAAGACCTCGCGGGGCGGTGCGCTGGGACTCAGGTTAGGATTTTTTTGGTTTTAATGGTGGTTCTGTGCTGGGTGGCAGAGACCAGGATATGGTGGCCGAATTTTGGAGGAGACGGCGGTGGTGATGGGGGTTTCGACGAGGAGGAGGGTGATATTGATAATAATGTTGACAACGGTGGCGGCGGTAGCATTTGGCCGGAGTGGCTAGTAGGTGGTTGTGTTTCTGTAGGTGGTGTTGCTTTCTGGTTGTGACGGTGGTAGTGCTGTGGTCTAGAGACGTCAAGAGGCGGAGGTAGTGGCTATAGTGACGGTGGTAATGGGCGGCCGGATGTTAGCCTGAGGAAGCTGGACACGGCCAGGGGTACGGGTGTGGCAAGACTGGACTGGTGTTGGCGGTAAGGAGGATTCGTCGGGGTGGTGGTGTATTGGTGGAGGTCGATGGTTATTGTCATGGCTGTGATGGCACCGATGTTGGTGCCGGGTCGACGGCTTCCAGCGAGGTAGGGGTCAGACGGGGGTTGTACGGTCCATGTCGGGATGCCGACACGAATTCATAAATTGGGTTTAAAGTCTAGGGATTTGGGTAGGTCCAGGGTGTCGGACACGAGGAGAATAATGTATATGTAAAAATATGAACTAGTGGAAAGTCAAGTCGTAATATGAACTAGCCGACACGAATTCACAACCAAGACGGTAGCCAATCCTAGTATAAAAATCCTATAGACCATAGTCAAGGTAAGTACTCACAATCTATAGAATGTCAAAGTCAAGTCCTACTTAAGTCATGTCAAGTCAAGTCAAGTTATAATCAAGTTGAGGGAATCGTGGTGTAGGACTAGACGACTCTATCAAGGAGTACATATGAAACTAACACAGTGTAACAGATAGAAATATTATAACAGAAAGTAACAAGAATGTGTATACAACTAGAAACATGTAAAGTAAAAACTATAACAGGATGAGTGTACTAGACATAGAATAAATTAATCACGAATGTAAGAAAAAGAACAGCATCGAGATAATGTGCATGCATATAAATTATATTGTACAAGTTGGCAAGGTATATGTGCCTGGTGGTAGCGCGAAGAACTAATAAGATACCGTCAACTAGTACGCCAAAAAGTCTAAAATACACAAATGTCTCTAAAAGCTGAAACAGACATTGCCAACATTCTCAGAATAGTCAAAATAGCTAGGATTGCCTGTCCTTAAGTCCAATTCTGGATAAAGGGGCAAAACGGTAATTTTGGGCAAACATGATGTCCGTCGTTGGACCCGTTTTGCACCAAAAAGCGTGCCAAAGTCAATGGTCTCTAAAGTCGTCAAACTATATGTCAACAGGTCCAGTGTTTTGATACGAACCCAACCGTATGTCCAAAATTGGATTTCGGCGGGCCGTGCACAAAATTGCCCGTTGAATCGGATCGTGGGGCCCACGAAACGGCGATCCAATCAACTATCTCAGAATTGGACCAAACTTGGCATACAGGACCAGAAAAATGATACGGTCCTGTTGGTGTAAGTTTCATCTCGATCTGACGAACGTGCACAAAGTAATTGGAGAATTTGCACAGAGACCGATACGGTAAATTTCGACGGATACGCATCAAATTCGTTGCGCACACACGACCAATTTGAATTTCGTCAAAGCCCACACGTCCACAAAGCCGTTACGCACCTTTTTATGCTTTTCGTTTGCGACTACGTCGCCCGGATTGGCGGGATGCACGTCGTGTCGATGAATTTTTTAGTTTTTGAAAACTATTTTTCATTATTTTTCTTGATTTTTGAATTCGAAAAACTTTGTACATACTTGATAAAATCTGGATCTACAAAATAGGTTTTAATCTCGTATATATAATCTAAAACTGTTTCTAATAGGTTTTCGAAAAATAATAATATCTGGCTCTGAAATACCATTCTAAAACAGGGTGTCGGGCCGTTCTTAGGTTCGATTTTTGGACAGATTTGTCTCGACTTTGTCTCGAGTTCACGTGGTGATTGTGATGTCTCATTCAATTCCCCTTGATGGGAATTTGAGAGGGTCATGAGGGGCTTCTACAGGACCTAACAAAACTAAAAATGATCGAGTATCAAAGAAGAAAATGGGTTGTGAACAGGGTTACCTGGACTTCTTCAAAACAGGGGACCCCTGTTTACTGTTCGGCCATGGGGGCGGCGCTGGTGGCTTCCGGCGCGTCATGGCCGGCCATTGGCCGCGGAAGGTGGCGCCAGGGGGTCGCCAGGGTGGTGCGGCGTTAGGGTTAGGGAGTAGATAAAAAACTCCTCCCTTCTCTCGATCTCTCTTATACTGTCGACTGTGCAAATTATCGGGAGAGGCTCGGGCTGGAGAAGTGTCACGACCCACACCCTAGAGTAAGGGCACGAGACGTGTGTCCGTCCAGCCTACGCCGCAGTGTCGACGATAGAACGCTGTCCTAGGTCACAACATCTAACAATATAATGCTAACAGTTTATACTCCCCGAATAGGGGTGACATAGCAGAATTTAAACTCAATCACAACTAAGGAAGAAGAAGCACGATATGATATAGAACTCAAAGAAAATACAGATGAACAGAAGAGTCTAAGATAACATCTCAGCAAAATCCAGAATATAAGTCTCAGCTACTGAATATGAAAGAATATATACAACCCAGATCTCAAGACAGAAATAAAGTCTAACTAACTAGTCTCAAGACAACATAAGTAAGATAAAGCCTAACTAAACTAGTCTAGGCAACAGGGGTAATTTCATCAGCTAGAGCTGGGTCCTCCTGAGAGTCCAGCTCACAAGTGTCGTCTAGGGCTGTCCCGTAGAAGGTATCCACACATGCCTCCTCCTTATCCTCTGTAATATTTTCAACAGGTCCAGTCAGGACAGAAGCGAGCACAATACATCTCAACAGTTCATAGCAGGTTAGAAAATATAATCATGCATTAAAGTAAGATACATGTACTGAAAGAAATACAGTATGTAAACAGAGGGGGAACTGTAATAGAAATATCTACTATAATAGAGAACTAACAGTGGCTAGTAAGTCAGAGTACAATATAGACATATAAATGGCATAGGATGATTCTGATGAGACACTACGGAATGATTCTGATGAGATACTACTTGGGTATTATTCACATGTCCACTTCTACTCCCCCGTACCCCCAATCAATACACAAAGATCCAGCCAGGTTATGTTATAATTCCATGCAATGGCCTCCGAAGGGTGGTACATGGTTATCCCATAAATGGGGATTCTAGGAAGCCCAATAAATGGAAGGATTCAAGGAAGACTCTGTGATCATGAGAGTACATGTCACAAGTGATCAATGAACCATGAAGCATAGTGATACTCTATGTAAGTGAAACGCACAGAACATGAAGTACCCGATGCTCCCTAAAGGGATAACATCTCAAGAAGAGATCCATATAGTACTAATCCGTGTGACCAACATGACAGTATAAAGTAAAGTAATTTAAAGCAGGAAAATAATTCTAAGCAGGATATGAAATGATCAGAGAATGTACTCGCCTGGTATCTGAGTGTCCGGGTAAAATATACTGTCCGAGGAGAGGTGTCTGGCTCCTAATCAGAACAGCACAAGTCACAACAAGTCTAAAATGATAACAATATACAATTCGATGCATTCTAAATGAATCTAGGTCAATCTAAGCCAAAGTCAACTCTTGGTCAACTCTGGTCAACCCTAGAAGTCAAACTAGGTCAACTATGGTCAAACTAGGTCTAGCAAGTCTAAATTAGGTCAAACAAGTCATTCTAGGCTAATCAAGTCTTACTAGGCCTTGCCAAGCCTAGACTTAGTACACCAACTCAACTCAAGGCACTAGGACCACATAGCATATATATACATATATATTCAATACACTCACTAATTTATATATACATAGCAAATTATATCAAGCATTCATTCACTTACAAGCATCTATACTAGATATATATATATCTATTTATCCATTGTCCTAGGCATATATAACCTATGAACCATATAGTACTAATCATATAATATATATCTTATCACATGTGTAGCACATAAATATATAAATAACATAGCCTTACAACCTAACTCTTTATTATCACCGACATATATACCAAGTGCAATGTCACATACAAAGTGAGAACCTTCATATAAACTGGAACCCCAAATTAATACACAACATTACCATGCACCCTATACCTAGCATATGAGTGTGTGTGTGAGAAATGGCATGAGGGTGTGTGTGAGTGAACTGTGTGTTAGAGTGATAGAAAATGTGTGTGTCCAGAGTGCACAGGTATTTGGTTGTGTGTGTCATAGGCCTGTGTGTGTTAGAGATGTGTGTGCGTTATGTGAGGAGTGTGAGAGTGTTCAGTCCTATTGATTATGGCTCAAACATTCAAATTTTCAAACTGGAATGAGGGCTGAAACCTGTGTGTGTGTGAGAGACTTGTGTGTGTGTGGGAAAAGTGAGTGAGAGGGGACTATAGTGAACTGTGTGTGTGTGTGTAAGCTATCATTGAACTGGAATCTAATCATTCGAATTAAGGATAGGCATGATACTACATGTATCAGAAAACAGGAACCCAATCATGCAGTTCGTTCTGTAATCAATCTAAAATTGAGAATTTAATCTAAACCATGATGTCTAATATGAGAGATCAATCAATCGTAAACTAATTAGCATGTAGGATATAATGGATAGCTAAATACATAAATTAAAACAGTGAACTAAATCAAGTTTAACACCCCATTCCATTATATGACAGTGAACCCCGAAATACATGAGAATTCAGTTAACCATAAATCCCAGGTTTTGCATATTACTGATTTCAACAAAATCTCAGTTAAAAGAAAAGGAATTCAATTCAGTATATTCTCAAGTTACATATTTCAGATGTTTTGAAAACAGTTCAAACATTTCCTTCCATTTTGAATTCAAATCACCATCAAACATCTCCAAAATTAGCATACAATTAGAAAACTTATAGGAGAATAGTATTAGGGACTCTAAACAGTAGTTAAAAAAATTTAAACTAACAAAAATGATTGCTAAAAACCAAATTGAAAAATTGGAAAAAATTAGTGAGAATAAACATGTATCAGGTTCTTTTAGGAAATTGGTAAATGATGAGTAAAACCAAACTAAAATGTGAAATTATAGGTTGGTAATGAAAACACTATATGTGCAGGTGTCCAACAAGTTATTCGTGTCCAACCACGACGACACAACGTGTCCAAAACAATTTAAACAACAAAACAGTACATACAGGCACTGCACGGTGCACTGTCTCGTACACAAGTCCACGCGTGTCGTGCACCCGACACGGGCCAAACCAAATCTCGTGCTTGTGTCTGTGGGTTCGTCTAGTGTCCAGCTAGGTGTCCAACAACCTGAATCGTGTCCTGGTGAGTCGTGTCCAGACTTCTAGATCCGTGTCAGTGGCCTAAATCGAGTGTGTGCGTGTCTGTGCAAACCCAGTGCACGCTCGATTTCGTCCTAACCACTTCACTAGATCCAATGAAACTTTGGAGGCATGATGTCAGTGCATGCCCCCTCGTGTCCACCAAAATTCATACCAAGAGGATCCGTGTCGTGTCCTACAGGGGGCCCGAGTAGCAGGAGACTGCTACTCGCGTACGGTGCGCGTGGAAACAGTGTGTTCCCGTGTCCATTAAGACACGACACAGATCTAAACTCAGACCATCAAAAATCAATAAGCAACACAAAAATACAATTTCCTATTTAAACACTTTCATAAAAACAAATCGAACTGCCCTTTGGGGCATTTCATCGAACACCTGCGCACAACACTGATACGTGTCTGATACGGACACGTACAGGACACGAAATTGGACAAACTATATTCCTACAGAACCAGGACACCTAGGGCTAGGTATTTATGCAAAGGAAACCTAATTCTAATGGTGGAAAAGAAATATACCTATGTGTGTTCTTCAACACAAAAGCTTCTTAAAAGGGGATCTCCAAAAGCCACCCAACTTCTCCAAATTGATTCAAATCTGATATTTGACTCCACAATCAGCAAGAGAACATTGATTAGAACACTATGGAAGAAATCCCAATGAAAATAGAGCTCTATTGATTAATCTATGGAGAATGAAGTATAGGCTCACCTTGTTCTTAGGGAAAATGATGAACTAATGGAAAGAGGCACAAATTTCTAAAGAGATATTATATAGGCAAGGGGGGTCTTGGCTGGCCACTTTGGCAAGGGTTAGGGTTTCTAGGTTGCATCTAAGGGCTAGCAATAAATCAAGGCTAATGGGTGGCCTTTTCTAGTTAAGTTGTAAACCACCCACTAAGCTAAACATGACTCGAACCATTTAACCAATACTAACTAATTCTCAAAGTGGCAAAATAAACTAGTTATGACTAATCTAGGTTAGGTCCAATCTAGGTTAGGCTAACCAAAATCACATGGCAATAAATAAACTAGTATTTAAATCACACCATTCAAATAAATCATTTTAAATTCCTAATAAAATATATTAAATTCAAATAATTCAGAATGACAAAAATATACTCAAACTAAAAATGATAAATGAAATATCCTAATCACGTGGCTAGGCTCTAAGTCACTATCTCTCGGGTTACACTAGCAGAACACCAAATCACAAGTCATGACTTTAAATAGTTTAAAAAAATAATTAAAAATCACCAAAAATCATAAAATGAAATAAATATCAATAATAATAATTATAATTACAAAATTTCAAAATTATCCTCATCTGGAAAAATTGGGTGTTACAGGAAGTAGTTGGCTCGGGCCAAGTGGGCTGGGGGAGAGCTGAGTTGCTCAGTTGGGGTCGGGCTAGGGATTGTCTACTGTGGGCTTGTGGTAGGCCGGACTGGCTTGGTCCGGTTCTTTTTTATTCCCCTTTTCATTTATCTTAGTATATATATATTTACATATACATCAGTGCATATGTTCATATATACATACATTTATTACATACATATATCCGTATTTTTTTATTTATCTATACGTACACATTTATATCTATATATATATACATCCACATACATGTATATTTATCCACACATACACATATATTTATATATACGTAACATATACACATGTAATATATATATATATATATATATATATATATATATATATATATATATATATATATATATATATATATATATATATATATTTTATATATATATATATATATATATATATATATATATATATATATATATATATATATTTATATACATACACAAAATATATATATATATATATATATATATATATATATATATATATATATATATATATATATATATATATATATATATATATATATATTTATATATATATATATATATATATATATATTTTTTATATATATATATATATATATATATATATATATTAATAAATTATAAATATAATTACTTTCCTATATGGTCAATATATATACCCTGATATTTATACATATATATATGTACCACAATTTCATACAGACAGTACAATATTATAAATATAATCAATAATAATATCTAATAGTAATAAATATATTTATTTAATCACCACAAAATAACAAATAATAATAAATAATTAAATGGTGGTTTGGTGAATCCATACTACTCACCTTTATTCGGGTCTATGGAATTGTACAAATATTGTAAAACAATATTTAACAATAAGAATACCAAATTCTACCAATATTCAAATAATTAAAAATGTACATCAATACCTAAAATAATTTAAAAAATATTTGTACACACATAAAATATGCCTACATCGTCGTCCTTGGTCTCACTACATTCCTACAAAGGCTTGGATTTGACTTGGGCCCAATCTGGACAGGTTCGGTACAGCCGGGTTCCCTAAAGCTCAATAATATAATTAAATAATAAATAAAATCTTCGGTAAGGGTTATGTCGCAACTTGGCCTGATTTTCCTAGTTAGGACTTCACTATAGCTCGGTCATTCCCACTATGGCTAATATACTAGTCTAGGCACGCCACTACACTATATGTGCCATGAGTCCTAGTCGTCTGGTACTTCAAACTCAACCATGGCTAAAATCACCTTCCGTAATAATTAACTAAATAATTATTTATAAAATTCTAAAATCACTATTTAAAACAAATAAATAATAAAAATATTTTGAAAAATTCTCCGGGAAGGGAAGCTATAAATCTACCCATCTTAAAAATAATTCCGTCCTCGAAATTCTAATTCATGACAATCCCGTAAAATTCAAAGTCTACTATTATCTTAATATCCTCAAATTTAATCTCTCAAAAATATTTTATAACCTTTTCTAGTCATTTTATAACTCCGAATACTTGAGGACTTCTACCCACCTTTAGTCGTACTACTCCTCAAAAACACGGTCACTAAAGTCTTATGATCTTCTAACTAGTTGCTAACAATTCTACCGGCAGATATCTAGGCATATGGCAACTATAATCCTTCATATCTATAAACAAACAAAACTGAATAATCATGCAATATTGTACTATAACTTAAGAATTTCTGATGAATTCTTGACAGCACGACCATTCGTCACCCCGAAATAGGAAGGGACGAGAGTCAAAGGTACAAAAAACAAGGATGTATAATCGAGAGCAAATATGGAGTTTTCAAGGATGTAGAGAATTTCTAGGAGAATTTTCAAGGCAGAGTGGATTAAGATTTCTAGGGTTTAGTAACGGTCGCAGGATCGTATCAGTACAGTTACGTAACCGATACGATATGCTCTGACCTGCATGGGCCACCACAAAAACTTGTCACGACCCGCACCAACCTTTCGGGCACGAGCTCGTGAACAAGCCAGCTACGTATCGAGCGGACTCCAGCCCGACTCGAGTACGTATAAGCTGTCAAGGTCATGGTATCATGTCTAATCTAAACTATATCTCAATCCACACGAATCATATAAACAAGAATGAACAAGTATGGGTCATGGTCTGCAGCCCATTAGCATATTATCAGATTAGACTCCAAGAATAATATGAGTCTATAAAATAAGCAGAATATATCATGGCATGGAATATAAAGCACGAGAGGATAATAAAAAATATCACAAGCAAATACCTGTATCATACATCGGAATTCTCTACCATCCCGTTCTGCTAACTAACTCCATGCAGTCGCTAAACCTGAAGAGATCATCAGGTCCTCAGAGGACTAGCAAGATACATAATATACAAGCCAACATGTAACAGTACAAATATACAAAGAAGTAAGAAACAATCAAGGATATCCAACGAGACAAATGAACTAAGACACAAGATCTGAACATAAGGATACTATGACACTGGCATGCCATACTAGAAATAGCTAATAGATCAAAGCTATAGACTGCAGTCAAGGCAAACACTCACAATCTATAGTGTCTCAATCGCAGTCAAGGCAAACACTCACAACCACGACGGTAGCCAATCCTAGTATAAAAATCCTATAGACCGTAGTCAAGGTAAGTACTCGCAATCTATAGAATGTCAAAGTCAAGTCCTACTCAAGTCATGTCAAGTCAAGTCAAGTTATAATCAAGTCGAGGGAATCGTGATGTAGGACTAGACGACTCTATCAAGAAGTACATATAAACTAACATAGTGTAACAGATAGAAATATCATAACAGAAAGGAACAAGAATGTGCAGACAACTAGAAACATGTAAAGTAAAACTATAACAGGATGAGTGTACTAGATATGGAATAAATCAATCACGAATGTAAGGAAAAGAACAGCAGTGAGATAATGAGCATGCATATAAATTATATTGTACAAGTTGGCAAGGTATACTTGCCTGGTGGTAGCGTAAAGAACCAATAAGATACCGTCAACTGGTATGCCAAAAAGTCTAAAATCCACAAATGTCTCTGAAGCTGAAATAGACATTACCAACATTCACAGAATAGTCAAAATAGCTAGAATTGCCTGTCCTTAAGTCCAATTCTGGATACAGGGGTAAAACGATAATTTTGGGCAAAAACGATGTCCGCCGTTGGCCCGTTTTGCACCAAAAAGTGTGCCAGAGTCAATGGTCTCTAAAGTCATCAAACTATATGTCAACAGGTCTGGTTTTCCGATACGAACTCAACCGTATGTCCAAAGTTGGATTTCGGCGGGCCGTGCACAAAATTTCCCGTTGAATCGGATCGTGGGACCCGCGAAACGGCAATCTAATCAACTGTCTCAGAATCGGACCAAACTTGGCATACAGGACCAGAAAAACGATACGGTCTTGTTGGCATAATTTTTGTCTTGATCTGACGAACATGTACAAAGTAATTGGAAAATTTACACAGAGGTCGATACGGTGAATTTCGACGGATACACATCAAATTCGTCGCGCACACGCGACCAATTTAAATTCCGTCAAAGCCCACACGTCCACGAAGCCGTTACGCACCTTTTGATGCTTTCGGTTCGTGACCACGTCGCCCGGATTGGCGGGATGCACGTCGTGTCGATGAATTTTCTAGTTTTTGAAAACTATTTTTTATGGTTTTTTTTTGATTTTTGAATTCGAATAACTTTGTACATACTTCATAAAATCTGGATCTACCAAATAGGTTTTAATCTCGTATATATAATCTAAAACTGTTTCTAATAGGTTTTCGAAAACTAATAATATCTGGCTCAAAAATATCCTTCTAAAATAGGGTGTCGGGCCGTTCTTAGGTTCGATTTTTGGACAGATTTGTCTCGATTTTGTGTCGAGTTCACGGGGTGATCGTGCTGCCTCATTCAAATCCCTTTGATGGGAATTCGAGAGGGTCATGATGGGCTTCTACAGGACTTAAGAAAACTAAAAATGACCGAGTATCAAAGAAGAAAATGGGTTGTGAACAGGGTTACCTGGACTTCTTCAAAACGGGGGACCCATGTTTACTGTTCGGCCATGGGGGCGGCGCTGGTGGCTTCCGGCGGGTCGCGGCCGGCCATTGGCCGCGGGAGTGGCACCAGGGAGTCGCCAAGGTGGTGCGGCATTAGGGTTAGGGAGTAGATGAAAAACTCCTCCCTTCTCTCGATCTCTCTTATACTGTCGGCTGTGCAAATTATCGGGAGAGGCTCGGGCTGGGGAAGTAGTTGGCTCGGGCTAAGTGGGCTGGGGGAGAGCTGAGTTTGCTCAGCTGGGGTCGGGCTTGGGATTATCTGTTGTGGGCTTGTGGCAGGCCGGGCTGGCTTGGCCCGGTTCTTTTTTATTCTTTATTTCATTTATCTTAATATATATATATATTTACATATACATCAATGCATATGTCATTCATATACATACATTTATTTACATAATATCCGTATATTTATCTATACGTACACATATATATCTATATATATATATATATACATCCACATACATGTATACTTATCCACACATACACACATATTTATATATACGTAATATATACACATGTATAATATATATATATTATATACATACACATACACCTATAGATATATAATATAATATTTTTATATATATATATATATATATATATATATATATATATATATATAGATATATTTATATATATAATATCTATATATACGCAACATATTTTATGTACATATATTAATAAATTATGAATATAATTACTTGCCTATATGGTCAATATATACCCTGATATTTATATATATATATATATATATATATATATAGATATAAATATATATATATGTACCACAATTTCATACAAACAGTACAATATTATAAAAATAATCAATATTAATAATATCTAATAGTAATAAATATATTTATTTAATCACCTCAAAATAATAAAAATAATTAAATAATTAAATGGTGGTTTGGTGAATCCATACTACTCACCTTATCCGGGTCCATGGAATTGTACAAATATTGTAAAACAATATTTAATAATAAGAATACCAATTGTACCAATATTCAAATAATTAAAAATATACATCAATACCTAAAATAATTTAGAAAATATTTGTACACACATAAAATATGCCTACATTGTCATCCTTGGTCTCACTATATTCCTACAAAGGTTTGGATTTGACTTGGTCCCAATCTGGACAGGTTCGGTACAACCGGGTTCCCTAAAACTCAATAATATAATTAAATAATAAATAAAATCTTCGGTAAGGGTTAAGTCGCAACTTGGCCTAGTTTCCTAGTTAGGACTTCACTATGGCTCGGTTATTCCCACTATGGCTAATACACTAGTCAAGGCACGCCACTGCACACTATCCGTACCATGAGTCCTAGTCGTCTGGTACATCAAAACTCAACCATGGCTAAAATCACCTACCGTAATAATTAACTAAATAATATTTATAAAATTCTAAAATTAATATTTAAAATAATAAATAATAAAAAAATATTTCTAAAAATTCTCCGTGAAGGGAAGCTACAGTGTTGGAGGGATGCTGTCAACGTAGCGAGGCAAAATAGGGGCATGGCTTAGGTTTAGGTGTCGTGTTGGGATGGGTCCGACACGGAGGGTTGGACGTTCGGTTTGTCGGACAGGACGAAATTATGTATGTGTAATGGAAATTATAGTTGATGTAGAGGCACAGACACGATGCACAAAATGGATGGTAGAAAATCATGGAAGAGTACCTCTCCTTATATAGGAGGTGGAAATTCCCAGTTGGATAAGGATTAGGGAGGTTTTAAACCCCGATGGATAATTCCATCTTTTTATTAAATTAATTTAGAATTTAAGCAATGAAAATCAAATCAATCTAGATAACATCCATTAGTTTAAAATAAAATCTTTTCCAATTTTAAATTATAAAATAATTCAAATATTAAATAAAACAATATTTAAATACCTTTTTAATAAATATTAAAATATAACATTAATTAAATTCAAAAATTAATCTAATTACTCAAATATTAACTCATAAAATAACATTTATAAATAACAAAAAAATTTAATAAAAAAAATTTTAATTTCGTAAAATATTTGGAATACATTTCATAGAAATCACAGTCTCCAAATCACTACTTATTTTTAAAGTACGAACAAAATAACTCTTTTATACAAATAAAATATTTATCATATTTATTTGAACAAGTACTTTCCTATATAAAATAAATTTTATAATAAAAATGTTTTTCTAAAATATGTACCTCGACACATATTCGCACTCGTCGAACAAATACGAAACGCAAATCTCGCATTCTACGCAAATACAATAATGCGAACTCGTATGCGACGTGCAGATACAAAGTACAAAAAAAAATTATTGTAGAAATTTAGGAGATTTACATCCTACCCAACTTAAAAGAATTTCGTCCTCGAAATTTAGGAGTAATTAGGGTAGATAGGGCGAAGGGGATGGGAAGAGTTCATTCGAGTAGATTCACAAGATCTTCTTGGGACGAGAATGCAAGCAAAATATTCGACGAGGAGGCGAGCGACATTTCAATGGCAATATGTCATTTGATCGACTAGAATTGAAAAATTCGATGGTTTCAGTTTAGATTACGACCATGTATATGACAACCAATCAATGACTAAGCTTGATCAATCCTAACATTAACCTTAAAAAAGGCAGCCTCATAAGTAGGTAATAAACTCCTTAATCCTTTGATATCATCAATATTCATGTAATCTCTCTTATCATAAATCGTTCTTTCCAAAAATTACTTTCGTACTACGTTCCCTTAAAAATTTAACAAAAACAATTATGATTATAAATGTACTCTAACTTCTTCTATCTCGTCATAAAATTTCAATTAGTCTCAAATTTTGAATTCCATAATCTCCATTATACTAGTTCACTTATATATCTTCCCAAGTTATAATTTCTTCTAAAATTAAAAATTCCAAAACCTTCAACCAATTTGGCCCAAGTAAAAGTTAAAATTTTCTTTCTACAAATTTGTATTATTGGTCAATGTATAATGCATCCATAGGTACCAAAATAAAAGTCCGTCTTCAACGTTCGATAATCTCAAAAACTAACAGTATACCTTCATAACTCCATCTTCTATCATCATAATTGAAAATTTTCTAAATATTTATTAGTCTCTCTCAAAAATTTGAATTCAACAATCTTCTCTTTTTGATGGTAGAGATGAAGCTCATCTTAACTTCATATTCCTAATCATCTTAGAACTTAATTCTCCATGCATCAAAAATGTAAAGGTTTCTTTCTTCAACAATTGGTTATCCTTGAAAACTAATATCATCATAACACTATATGTTAACGAAGGCAACGTCAACATTGTCTTTATCAAAAATTTGCATCCATAAATTTAATATATAAGTTTGGTTCTTAAACCACCAACACTTTAGAAGATTCTTCACTCAATATTTAGTTACCTCAAAACAAATTTTGAAATTCGAGAAGTATTTACCCTTGAGTGTTTTATCAAAACACAATATAATATTCCTCACTTCATCTATTTGGATTTATCGCACAATTTCACTTATGTCCAATCCATACCTCGTAATCTCGTTATTATCTTAACCAACTACATTATTTATCCATGTTGTGGGGTTCTCCAATCTAACCTCTACTAACCCAAGATTGTCATGATCAAATTTTATTTCGCATAAGGGAATCATACAAGGAACAAGGTTGCATAAACTATGGAGGAATCATAGTAAAATATAAGTAAGCAATTTAATTGAAAGAGAGAAGGGTAAGGGTTTGCTAATATTGAAGAGCGAAAGATGTTATGTGTCCAAGTAAATAAAAAATAAAGGACAATGGTTAAGCGATCAAGATAAAAACACCAGATTAAGCATTTAAGGAATTAAGTAGATCACAATCATGTATTAGGTTGAAAGATTGAGTCGAGGTTGAGTCCATATATGTAGTCAAAAGTATATCGGTACCATGTTAAGGGTTATAGTTTTGTCTTTTTGACCCAAAGTTACATTAAGAAAATAGAGTACAAGGAGATGTGTTTAGTGGCACGTGATATACCTACATGAGGGTGGGCTCGTCTAGGTATTGCATATGGAATTTGTTGGATGAAAAAGTCTAGTGTTGTGCTCCAATTATCAAAGTCACGAAAGGGCACGTCAAATGATCGAAATATAATGTGGGTTTTCATAAGGTACTAATTAATGCACAAAAATAAAAGGTTAAAGCCCGAAATAAAGATAATTAGGAAATCTCGTAGATCAAGGTAAAATATTTAGGGACACAGTTTCTAGAGAGGAGGTAGTCTCATAGATAAGGGTATGGTCGAGGGAATGATTCTAATCACTCCAAGTTTCAACTGATTTGAATGTCCCGAATAAGATCTAGATTTAAGGGAAGGTCGAGTAAGGCAAGATAAAGATATAGTTATACAGTTGGTCGATGACTAACTATACTTGTGTATATGCAATATCATAATCATAGTGGTATGGCAATCTAATGTGGAATACTTCTATCTCACTAGGATGACCTTACTTGCTTCTTGGTCCTCTACTAATATGATCTAATCTAAAATTTCAAGTTCCTCGAAGGTTTCTCAATAAAATTTTCTAGATACTCCACCAAGATTTCCAATCATCTTAGGCTGTCAACTTTAATCAAAATTTTAAATTTCTAGTCAATCTCGAAACAACTCTTGTATATCGCAAATCGAATTATTATTATTATTATTATATTATTATTATATTATTATTATTATTATTATTATTATTATATTATTATATTATTTCTCCAAATCTTAAACTCAATATTTAATAAGTTTATCAGCCGAATTTCGTACTACAAAATGAAACATTTAAATAACTCCCGAATTGAAATGCTATATCCTTCAAATGTGTATATCTAGCTTCCAATAAGTCACAACTACTCTTCAAAAGTAAAAAAAAATACCAAAATTTAAATATCCATAATCAAGGCTTTAAACTCGAAATCTAAATAACTTTATAAATCATAAATCCTATGACGTAATTTAATTCAAAAAAATTTTACCAAATTTATCAACCATCCTCAAATTTTGGTCAATCGTAAATCATACTTCCACATTTAAAATTTTATGATCCTTTTCAAATCAAATTTATATCCCTCCAAAAGATGTACAACTATAACTCAATAAATCATAAATGTTAAAAGACCTTTAAAAATTAAAACGCAAAATCAATTCAATTTGTTTTCTCGATCTAGCTATTATCTTTTGTATACCACCTTGTAATATCAAAATAAAATTCGAACTATCTTTTGAAAGCGAAAATATGCTACTGCCCAACTTGGAATTAACTAATCCTTAAGATCATATTTCTAAGAAAATAAATACGTTTATAACTCAAATAAAAATCTTAATGCCTATTAATTATCAATGTAATCCTTCTATCCATGTGTTTGTCCTATGAGCATGTAATAGTGTAGTCATCTTCCTAGCTGTCACTATGTACGAAACATAAGAATTCACGGTAGAAAGAGTTCAAGCAGGATGCAACTCAAGGTGGTCGAACGAGAGTTTAGAATTTGAAGTCAAGAAAGGATGTCAAGTAGGTGGACGAGATTCTAGACTCTAATCCTGTATTGCAGGCCCGTTCGGTACATTAATGTAACCGAAATGGCAAACTTGACCTGTATGGGCCACCACAAAATATGTAACGCTCCAGTCCCAAAAATAGTAGGTCTATAACGTAATTATGCTAGCTGTATACATACGAAGTATATGGACCGTCGCATGTATACATAAGCTATAACATACAGTAACCAAAATACTAAATCTCATCCACAAAGATAAATAATATAAAAGCAACTTTGAATTTGTCATGTATACAATCGTTGGGTGGAGACAAATTCACTACCAACTAATTTAATTAAGGAAGAATTATACAAAGAAATGATTGGTCGAGCAAATGAGACGACGATCCAAAAAGCAACATCTCGAAGAATAGAGCGCAAGTCATGCCTTAGCTAGAGCACCTGCAAAAATTATAAGACATGCCTTAAGAGATAACCAGGTCCTTAGAGGGACGTACAAGATAAATAAGAACATGTCACATAAATACTGAATATAAAATATGCCACAAACAAAAGTAAGTGACAAGACACCAATAAAGTAACCTAACCGTACTAAAGTAAACATGCAGTTGAGAACAAACCTTTCGTCGCATGAGCCCTGGCTGTAAATGGGATCTGTTATAGTCCCACTTGGGCACCAGTGACCTAAGCGCATGACGTTCAAAAATGACAGTGGCAAACCTGATAGGCTAAAGATACCCGTATCTCCAGCGAAGCTTCCGGATTATAATGGAAGTACAATCGAAGCCCATACTAACCGTCAAGTCTTCTAACATACAACTATTAACAGTTAGACCTAACGCACGTCCTATACGCATGAGTGATCAGCCAACACGCAAGTCCGAATGTTATATGCTACTCACAACTCACACATCTCGTGGCACATCAGTGTCAAAGTTTATGTAATGCACTAAACTAGTGGTATTCCCTTAACTCTAGGTCCATATGCAATCAAAGGATAATAACAAAATACAACTAATATCACTGAGCAGGTACTAGATCAGGAACTGTAATAATGGTACAGCTAGAAGAACTAAAAATAAATACACAGTGATATGCAATAAATAAAATGCAGACTAATTTATAAACAGTAAATTATGGCAAGGTATCTTGCCTGGTGTGTCGCCTGATGGTGTGATGTTTTGTCTTGCCCCAACAGTCCAATAGCCATGATCGAGGCGTAGGGTCTGAAATCGAGAAGGAAGTAAGGGTACGATTAGTCATGATCAGCTAAGATAGTTGAAGAGAATTTATGGAAATAAATATCTGTACTAATTTTTGTAAACTACTTTTATAATAAATTTACATAATTACTTGAAACATATTTTATAGTAAAAATAATTTTAGAGAAATACTTGAAATGCTTATGTATAGTAATTTAGAAATTATGATTTACTAGTCAAAAATTTATTTAGATAAATAAAACTAAATTAAATATTTTGTAAAAATAATTTAAAAATAGTGATACTTGGTAACTATAATACTAGTGGTAGTAAAAATTTATATATATATATATATATATATATATATATTTTTTTTTTTTTTATTTATATATATATATATATATATATATAATAATCTAGTAATAATAAAAGAAAATTTAAAGTATTTATGATAACTTTCTTATTATTGAACCTATACAACCATAGATACTGTACAGATTAAAAAATGATAATAATGACATTAATAATATCATACCTCATAAATCCTATATAACTATTCTTATAAAAACTTAATTAATACAGCAAGAAGAAAAATTATTAAATTAATAATAATAATGATAAATTAATAATAATAATAATAAAAAAAATAATAAATAAATAATGATATAAGTAATAATACTTATAACTAGCAGCTGATCTGCTGTCTTTTTTTTAAAGAAGAAAAAGGAGTGGAGAGAGAGAGAGAGTAGATGAGATCGGGAGGAAAAGAGAGAGAGGGGAAACTCACCTCGGGTTCGAAGGGGCGGCGACCGGAGGTCCTGGAGGCGCGCAAGGCCCAGAGTGGACGACGGCGTCCGGAGTGGGGCGGTCGCGCGGAGGGCGGAGCGGCTGGGTGCGATCAGTACCGGGTTTGGGCGGAGGACTAGGGGTGCAACTCGGGCGGGTTGGATCGGGCTTGATGTCAACCCGAGTCAACCCGATGAATCATAAGTCTAGTCCAAGCCCAAGTCCGGCCCGACCTCGGGTTAAACATATGAAGCCTAAGCCCAAGCCCGGAGGATCGGATTTGGCTCGGGTTGAACTCGGGTTGGGTCGGGTCTATCGAGTTTATCGGGCTCTAATAAAAAATATTTGAAATAATTTTAAACAAATAGTATTAAACACATAATCAAATAGCAAAAGTCTTGATCATTGAAAATTACAAACTAAAATAAGATTTATGATAAGGAGTTGAAGAGTTTGGGTAGAGAAATTAAGAATTAAACTTTAAGAAATATGAAACTATATATATATATATATATATATATATATATATATATATTTTATATATATAAAAAAAAAATATAATATATATAATATAATATATATATATATATATATATAATATATAAATAATGTATATATATATAAAAAAAATATATATATATATATATATTATAATATATATATATATATATATATATATATATATATAAGTCTGGTTTCGGGTTCTTCGGTTAACCCGACACATGAACCCGAGCCCAACCCATTTTTGATCGGGTTCGAATATTTTAACCCATATCCGAGCCCGAACCCGAGTATCTTCAACCCTAACCCAACACTATTAACGGGTTTACCCGATCGGGTTTGGTTTAGCCCGCCCAAGTTGCACCCCTACGGAGGACACGACGGAGTACCGAAGGGTCGCGGCTAAGGGGCGACGCGACGGGCTTCCGACAGTAGCGGAGGAGATCGACGACGGAGGTTAGGGTTTCTCCATCGGCGGACGGCTCTGGCGTGGTGCGACGGTCGTGGGGCTGGAAGTCAGAGGGGGCAGAGGCTCGGCAGCGACGGATGGTCGGGTCCAGCGAGAGTCGGGAAGGCACCGGCTCACGGCGGCAGAGGAACGGCGGTCGCCAGGTCGAGGCCAGGTCAGGTGAGGGTCTTACTTCTTCTTCTTCTCTTCTTCTTCTGTGTGGTGGTTTTGTCGGCGATGGCGGACTTTTTGGGAAGACGGCGGAGGTTATGGTTGTTCGTGGGTTGGCCGGGGTTTCGGTGGGGGTTGCTTTGGGTGGTGGTGCTAATGGTGTTGGCGATGGTAGTTGTGTGGTGATGACGGTGGCGGTGGCCGGAGTTGTCGTGGTCAGGGGCAGTCGGGTGGTTTGGGATGGAGGAGTTGGCCGTCGGTAGTGACAATGGCAGTCGAGTGTTTGGGATGCTGTCGGAACGGGGTTGATGATGATAATGGAAACGATGAGCATGGCGACGTTGTCGGAGATGACAGGGAGGGGAAGCGGTGTTGGAGGGATGATGTCGACGCAGTGAGGCGGAACAGGGGCATGGCTGAGGTTTAGGTGTCGTGTCGGTATGGGTCTGACACGGCTGGGTTGGACGTCCAGTTTGTCGACAGGACGAAAATTATGTATGTGTAATAGAAATTATAGTTGATATAGAGGCACAAACACGATGCACAATATGGATGGTAGAAAATCATGGAAGAGTACCTCTTCTTATATAGGAGGTAGAAATTCCCAGTTGGATAAGATTATGGAGGTTTTAAACCCCGATGGATAATTTCATCTTTTTATTTAAATCGATTTAGAATTTAAGCAACCAAAATCAAATCAATCTAGATAACTTCCTTTAGTTTAAAATAAAATCTTTTCCAATTTTAATTATCAAATAATTCAAATATTAAATAAAACACATTTTAAATACCTTTTTCATAAATATTAAGGTATAACATTAATTAATTTCAAAATCAAGATAATTACTTAAATATTAACTCATAAAATAGCTTTTATAAATAACAAATATTTTAATAAACAAATTTCCAATTTCGCAAATATTTGGAATACATTTCATAGAAAACAATCTCCAAATCACTACTTATTTTTAAAGTACGATAAAATACTCTTTTATACAAAATAAATTTTATCACATTTATTTGAACAAGTACTTTCCTATATAAAATAAAGTTTATAATAAAAAATTTTTCTAAAATATGTACCTCGACACATATTCGCACTCATCGAGCAAATACGAAACAAAATCTCGCATTCTACGCAAATACAACAATGCGAACTCGTATGCGACGTTGCAGATACGAAGTACAAAAAAATGTAGTAGAAATTTAGGGGTTTACAGACCTATTAGCAACCATAA